>CM018079.1:62080588-63309650 GCA_008658365.1 Alca torda | reverse complement strand
ACTCTTGTAGATCATCAGGAAACAGTGATGACTTTTTCTAACCACTTTTATCTTCTGTGTAACTATCAAAAATGTTAATTTCTCTGTCACATCAGACCGATACACATTTTTCACCTTCTAACTGATTCGCAACAAAATGAATGGGGCTACACTGATGACTCATGATACTAAACTACTGTAAAACACATTTGCAGAAGACATTATGCATAGAAAATAGTGATTTATTACTTCTTAAGAATTTTTTGTGGTTTTTAATTTTGTTTTCAGATAGGACAGGTAGTTCTTGATTAAATCATACTGTTTGTACCTTCCATACTTGAGATTTTTCTCAGTTCCAAATCTAAGTCTATGCAAGTTGACATTTTGCTCATTAGCTTTAACAAGAAAAATCTCAAAATTATTGTTTGATGCCAGATGTTAAGCTGAGTGGACTACTTTCATTTTTATGTTACTAGAGGATATCCTAACGCTAAAGAAATTAATGGGAAATTAGTAATTTATTTCATTGGGACTAGATATCATTTGGAACTGGTGATTAACCAACCGATGTTTTTCCAATTTATTTCACCATTTTGAGCAGAAAATGTAAGGGTATGCTTCACTAATTGATTTAACAAAGTTCAGGAGACCATATTGCATCACTTTAAATAAAGTTAAGAGTCAAAGTTAAGCTTGTTTGTCATTTCAATAGAAAGGCTCTGTTGAGGAATGGGTTCAGTAAGAAGATAAATGGGTCCAAAGAAGAAGGATATGGGAACTTTAAAGTAGGCATAAACTCCATCTGATGAAGAAAAAGAAGACAATGTTCTGGATAAAATCTGGGACATAATCTAGGTAATACAGAAGCACCTAGGGACACTGCAAATTATTAGGTAGCAATGGTATTCTTGAATATATACATAAGGATCCTATGAAGTTCTTTAATTTCTGTACAAAAAAAAAAGTTTCATTTTATATGTCTACTTGAATGCAGTGAGGTAAATAAAACAACTGGCAGTCTCCAAACCTCCTGGCAATTGAGCACCTGAAGTCCTATGTCCAGGTCCTATGGAAATGAGGTAGAACAAAATGGCCAACATTCTTTAAAAATTCTTTTCATTTAACATTCATCAAGAAATGACAATGTGGTACCAGTGGTATTACCTGTGCCATGACAATCACTGCAGACACAGAAAACAAGAGCTATTTATTGAATCCAATGTCCGTAGTATATGCATCACTTGAAGAGGTTCATGGACATTTGGAATTCAGAGTAATTTATACATGATTTCTGTCAACAACAACAACAAAAAAGATATTTTAAGGATTTTTGGTTACTTTTAAGGGGGGTGGTGACAGATATTTTTCTGTAGATATGATTTGTTGTCTATATTTCAATCTCTCTGGTGCAATCTATCCTTAAATGATGAGCATTTCTCTTCTAGCTTGTCACATCAAGATTGGACTCTCTTTAATATATAATCTTTGAACCATTTTCTATGGCAGTTCAAAGTCCTCAGTCCTATGTGAGTCTTTAATGAAAATAAATTTGAGAGACAAATGGATGGCAATGATACAGTAGTGGCAGGTTATAACTTGGTGAGAGGCAAGTCATAACTTGATGAGAGAATGAAATGTCTGAAAAAAGCAAAAGCAAAAAAAAAACTTTAAAAAATGAATATAAAAAGCAAATACACATTAAAAAAAACTTTTAAAAGGGCTTAAAATAAAAATTTAAAAAAAAAAAGAAAGAAAGGAATACATAAATACAAAGTTCCCAAAACAGAATTAGACAAATAATGTATGGTTCCAGGTTCAGGCACTGAAGTAGGACATGAGAGAAATTAGTTCAGTTTTATCTATTCTGTCATGGATTTTTTTTGTTTGTCCACAACTAGATTGCTTGCTGTCAAAACAGAAAATACTAATACCAGCATCTCATTTTGGTATTCATTCTTCTTATATTTCTCTCTAATATATATATATTTTAGTTCCTTCTCAAGTAAGGTGTGACTTTCAGATGTTCTGAAACCTATTTAATTAACTTGACGGACACTGCCAAAAGAACTGAATGTTTTGGAGTTATATAAAAGTGTTGGCTGATACATTTTTTGAAATACATATATGTATAAATATATATACAAATATATATATGTATGTAGACATATATAGATACATATATGTGTATATGCGCCTCTGTATACTTCAGGTTTGATAGGAGCACAATCACAACATTGATTTAGAGCTTTTTTACATAGTAAAAACTGGAACAGCATCCAATATTTTTTAAGAAAATTTAGTAAGCTGCATTCAGGGATCTATGTGGACGTACTCTTCCAGAATGTATTTTAAACTTGAGAATTCAATTTTGAATCAGTGCGTCCACATAACAGGGTTGATTCAGTTTAATATATATATTTTAAATAAATAAATTTGGATATTGGATTCTACAATCCTGTACATTCCATTGTAGGCATGATCCAGTTCTAGAATTAAGAGCACAGTCTTGGTCATACTCCATAGAACTTCAGCTTCAAGTCCATAAGCTATTAATAGATTAGTCCAAATATTCCTGAAATGTGATCTTTTAAACCCTAATTTCATTTATATTGTTATTATATAAGTAGCTTCTTAAAAATAAGAATTTTTAAATAAAAGTTTTCTATATAAACAAATAATTTGCATTTATGTTTTGAATATTGCTAATCTTAGTATATAAGTCTTTTTGTCATATCCCAGTATACGTGCTAGAGCCTGCCTGCTTCACTTGAGGTATAAAAAAAAGTTAATTGGCTTAATTTTTCCCAAATTTTATTTAGATTAAATACTAGGAAATAAAAAGGGCTACATGAAGCATAATTAAGCTGGGGGGGGGGGGGGAAGTCATGGAATCTCCATCCTTACAGAGCTTTACAGATACTAAAAAATTAATTCCTTGAGCATTCTAAGTATATTTTATTCTGCATCAGTGAAAAGGACAATACTGAAAGAGAACTCCTAATTTACTCACCTTGCTTAGTGCTTTAGTCCATGTTAATTTATATAATACTCAAAATGAAAGTAGTAAGGCTGGCAGGTTGAACCATGCCTCTACTGAAGTCATCTGGATTTCCTATGAAATTACAAACACAAGAAAAAAATAGGTCAAATAAATTTACCTTCTAAGATATTATGCAGAATTACACTGAATTGTGTATAACTGAACTATTTCACAATGAAATTGTGGAAAGATTCAGAAATGTATTAGAAAACTGATAATATGTAAAGAAAAAAAATCAGTATTTCAAAGTGCGTTGAAATGCCACCTTGTAACTTTTATTTTTTTCATAGGAATGGGCTGAGGCAGGAAATGCAGATTGATGTCTTCTCCAAATATAGTTCTGAAGAGTCTAGGTCTTCTAAATTGACAGTAATCAGCCCATGTGTTCTTTGGTCTGTGGAACTGCAGGCAACTGCAAGTTACTTTCCATTGCATGAGAATAAGCCAGTCAAACAAGTCAGTGGCAATATCTTGAAAACCTATAAGTTCTATTTTTGTTAGCCTGTTTGTCAAAAAAGGATTTGATTTTTACATTTAAAAGCAGCAACAAGCCTGGCACTGGCTGGTGGGTTTTTTTTCTCACTGAATTGATCCCTTTTATGTCCTCATCCTTCTTTTCTTATAGAAAGTCTTGCCACCACTTTTTGATAAATAAATTCACTGCAGACAGCTTTCTTTCAGGCACAGCTGATTTCACAGATGATCATAAAATGTCCAGGAGAGACTGCAGTAATGGAAAATACAACTGCCTGACAGAACACTATTGCTATAGTTGTTCATAAATAATAGTACACGATTAAAATGCTGTGGAGAAAATGTCCACCATTACATTCAACTAGGAGAGTGTTACCAGAACTCATCGGTATCTTTCATTTCTCAGATACATCTTCTGTTTTTATTCCTCTCAACAGTCTTGGATTCTTTCATTTCAGCTCTATAGTCTAGATGTGCACTGTTTTTCTAAATGAATGTGTTCATCTTGCATAATTTTACTCTTTTTTTTAATCAATATAACGATGTTTTGAAAGCGGCTTTGTATGTGGACAATTAAGTAATTTGTAATGATTTGAAAGAAGAAACACATTTCCATTACTTTTTTAGAGTACATATGTACATATGAACTTTTCTTTGTGATATACACTGGCTAGTGACAGAAGAAATTGGAAGTACATTATTTGATCTAGTTTTTGCTAAAATAACGGAGTTGTTTTCTGACTAAATGTATAACTGAGTTATTCAGCAACATAAAAATTAGGCACCACAAAATGAACTATTTTAACATTTCCGAGATACATAAAAGAGGTGATTTGTTGCCTTTTGATATCCATGATTTGTCTTTTATAACAATTTATTTAGTAAGCATACTGAAACTGCGTAGTGAAAAAGTTATACTGAACATTCATTCAAGTAAATGACTGAGAGATGAAACAGGAAATATTTACTGTGTTTATGCTTCTGTCAAACTTAATTACTGCTTAATCTGAACAACCAGATTCAATAGTAGTTATATAATAAATAATATAAATATCTATGAGACTACGTTTGTAAAATGATGATGACTTAACTGTAAGGAAAGAAAATAAAATGTCTGATTGCCTTTTGCAAGTCTCTTACTTCCTATTGATCCTTGAAGTTTTTTATTAAAAGTCTTGGTGGAAACAGAAGTCTGTTTTTCTAAAATGTTTTAATGCAGAAGTTTAGTTCTTCATCAATAAGTTTTCATATAACAAAATTCAAACTACTTGGGGGCTTAAAAAAAAATAGACTTGCAACAGTTTGATTACTTTTAGAAAGAAAAATGGTAATTTAATCCCAATCTGTTTAGGCAGCAGAAACATTTAAAAGGAAATGGAAAAAGCTGTGTCAGAGCAAGACAGGACAAAGATGGTCACACAGGATTTTTTTTGGATTGTTACATGTCCAGTATACTTTCTGGATGATTTTTTGTCAGTCGATTATTTTTTTTTCTGATTGACATATCTTTTTTTCTTTCGCATGTTCAATAGTTATATGGCACCCTGGATGCTAAAGACACCTGCTTTTATTTTCATTGAAAACAGTTACAGCTTAGTCATTAACTTCAATGAGAGATTGATCCTCCTTAAAAGTGAGTGAAGGAATGAACGATTATTGATGATTCAGTGCCATTGTGAGTAATTGCTTGGTTTTTAAATGGCAATGATTCATTTGAAGAAAAAAAAAATTGTAATGGTTTGTGTTTTATGTTTATATTCTGTCTAACAATGAACCTCTGGAAACAAAAGCACCATAAAATAAAAAGAAAAAATTGAATCAGGAGGAAAAAAAAAGGTGAAAAGAAAGGAAAGAAAACAGTTCAGAGCCAGTGATGTCCTGAAATAAATGTGTAAAGGCTTAGACTTTATCTGAAATTTATATCCATTTTGTTGCTAAATTCAGCTCTGTCAGCTGTGTGGGAAGCCTGCTCTGGTTGCCTTGAAAACAGCAGACGGTGGCTCTTTGAGTCTGCAGGCAATACAACTATCAGAGAACAGAGCTGGAGGAAGCCTGAGCACCATACCTCTTGGTGTGTCATTGCCTGTACTTGCACTTGCATTTTTCATCTCTTCTCAACATGCGTTTTCAAACGTAGAGTGAAAGTTCAAGCTAATTTTGACCCAAGTCTTGAGAGTGTTTCACCTGTTCTAAGATGTATGCAGACATTAATTTATTCTGCTTATTCATCTGCTCCAAGTGCTTCCAGCGAGTGGCAGAGTGGTAGAGTCCAGTTGCTTCTCCAGTTATTAACCACATTCAGATGCCAAATGGATGGATTTCACCTGTGCAAAAGAAATAATGTAGTGTCTTAAATTCCCCTTATTTTGACAGATTTTGGATTAAAGGAATACATCATGTTCTTACATCTTTCTAGTACATACATCAAAAGAAAAAGATATGCCTCAGTAATATTTAACCATTGTAATGTCTGATAAATATATATATAGTACTATAATATATACACACTATATGTATATATAAATATATATATACACACGTTCCTTCCAAAGGACTCCGGGTAACTTTACACGCAATTTTGTTTTGCATAGCTAAATTATCTTAGTACCCATACATTAAAGTACTATAAAAATATATTAAAAAGTAACTTCTTTCCTTTATATATTTCTGTATGTCAATTAGAAAAAATGTACTTTTGCAGATTTAGATTAGAACACTGTTAATTCATAGCAGGATGTCCTTTATACAGAAATGAAAGTAAAAACTTTAGCTTATTTTTACTTGCCTGTCTAACTGATAACTTTGTAGACCTTTAAAAAAAAAAGGAAGCTTTTGTCAAAATAAATTAAAAAAAAAAAAAAGAAAGTTCAAGGAAGGTTTTACTTTACTAGCTGAAGAAGATGTTGAATCTGTATATATAGTGTGTGTGTGTCTGTGCAGGAAACTAGATACTTCAATTTAACAGTGCATCAGAAGAGTGTCTGTGTGTTTCTTTACCTGGGAAATCATTGTCATTCACTGTGCGCAGTATATTCTAACAGCTTTCTACTATCAAATATCATAGCGGTAAACAAATACAAAAGGTGAGAAAAAATAGTCCCTTAGGCTAAACTATTTTGATCCTAGCACCAACCGAACTATACAGAGACACTTTTCACTCCACAGCATAGATGATGAACAAGATCATATAAGCAGTTTTAAAAAAAGGACTCTACAGCTTACTGGGTAGCTTCTCTCATATTCTTTTCCAGTTTTATTGGTTACAAAGAAGTGGATGAAATGCAATAATATCTTTCCAAATACATTATTGAAATGCAGGGAAACAGCATATAAGGAGCATTAGAATCCAGTTCACTTGTCTGTCAGTACCTGTGTTTTTATAGGGGGAGAGGGGGAATTTTTTTTGCCCTCGGAACGATTAGTATTGAATTAAATTAACTCCCTGAAAAATAAGATTCTCCTTTATCGTGTTGCAGACAATTCTTTTAGAAAGTGAAAAACCCCTATTTCTAGGGGTTCAAATGAAGAAATATCATGTCTGACGTTATAATTTACTCAGCAATTTCTCTATATTCTCCACGGAAACAATGTACACATAGTTAACGCGTAGCTTGTATAATATGAGGACACTTCAGTCACATGCTTTGGTAACACAAAAATCTAAAGAAATTTGAAGCTAAACATTAAATCCAGTCTTTGAATGACTAAGATTTTGCTTGAAATAGACATTGTCCAGGAGTAGAAATAATATCTTTATCAAAATCTTTTTATTATAAGTATGAATGTATATAGTTATAGATGAGGGTCCATTATGGACTATCTAAGTTTACATGGAGATTTCACAATAATTTTTTAGAAAACCCAATCCAAAGAGAAATACACCTGGTATGTTGGAAAGAAATCATAAACTGCCAGCACTTAATTCTTATTAACCTAGGTGAATTTATAAGTCTTTCTGCTAGTTCTTATCCAAAACAATGTAAATGAGGGAAGATGTTTATTTTAGGTTTATCAACGCTTTTGGCACAGTCTCCCATACCATGCTATAGCCAATTTGGTGAGGTAAAGCTTGCATAAGTATTTAACAATGTGGTTGATGAATGAGTGGACAGCTTGAAAAAAAAAAGTTGTCAGCCGTGGTTCATATCCATTTGGCAGCTGCAGGGGATGTTGCTGGGAAGGGCTGCTGTTCAGAAAGACTTTGGTAAGCTGCTCAACAGATAGTGTGGGAAAGCAACGGAAGATCGGCAAGAGGACTGTAAATACTCTCAAGTGACTCCCACCCGGGGTACTGGAAAACACATATATCACACTAATTGTTATTCAGTCTTGGGTGCTTGCAAGAAAAACACTTGCACTTAGATAACATAAGTCTGCAGTGGACTCAGGGACACCTTATCTAGCCGCTTGAGAATCCTGGCCTGTTGTTGAAGAAGATCAAAGCAGTGGGAAAACCATGCCTGTTTGAACCCTTTAAATACCAGCAAGAACAGGGAGCCTGCACACTCTTGCTAACAAGGACTCTCTCGATGCCAAGGACTCTTGTTAACAAGGACTCTCTCTCACTCTGCGGTGCCCACGGTCCCTGCTTGCGTGCTTCTGCCCAGGTGTTGCTTTGGAGATTCCCTGGTCTGTGAGGTATCAAGATTAAACTTGTTCTTTGCCTTTCATCCATGGTTTTGTGGTTGTTCCTATGTCCTGCCTGCATCGGCTCACACAGACAGACAGTCACGAAGTGCAAAGAAGTCAAGAGTAAAGTTCTGTATTTCACATGAAATAATCCCATGCAACAGCACAGACTTCTACTGTCTACACAAACAGCAACTTTACAGGAAAGAACTGAGGGTCCTGGCAGACACTAAATTATGACAACACAAATCAGCCCTATGTCCCTGTGACAAAAAAGGCCAGCCATGGGCTGTGTTTCTTCCCCCTTATTCAGTACCGGTGAGACCACATCTAAAGTATCATGTCCCTTTCTGGTGTTCCCAGTACAAGAAACACATGAGCAGACTGGAGCAAGTCCAGCAGAGGGACATCAAAATGGTTAGCAGGCTGGAGCACAGAACATGCCAGGAGAGTCTGAGAGATATGGACTTCTTCAGCCCAGGGAAGGAAAGTTTAATGTTAGTTCTTATTGCTATTTTCAGCTATCTAACAGAAAGAAGAGAGTATAGAAAAGGTGGATCACTTTGAAATATCACCTGATGAATGTTCCTCTGGATTCTAAGGCCGACATCAGTCTTCCTCAATCAGAATGCTAGTGGTGAAGACAATGTGAAGGTCAGCACACTGAAGAGTATGATAGCCATAGTGGGTATTTCTTTCTCCTTATCATGTTCTTCCTCCTCCCTAATTTCCAGGTAAAGTTTGAAAATTACATAGTGGCCAGCTCCAGCCTCAACTTACATAAAGAGCCACTTCTGATCTCCAGAGTATGTTCACAATCACTGTTGGGTAACCCAAATCTCCAAGAAGAAACACATGGATTGAAACCAGCTCAAGCCCGTTTCTCTCTTCAAAGATTTGGTTTGGGGGTTTTTTTTTGTTTGTTGGTTGGTTGTGGGGGTTTTTTGTTCAGTTTTTATTCTGTTCTGGGCTGGGACATGTGTAACATCCTTCCTCCCTCCTGCTGGAAGACAGATTGTTCTGGTTAACTCAGGGACATTTACAAACATGTTCATCCATCCAACTGATACTACCGCTTATCTAAAACAAAGGCCCCCTTTTGTGCTGAGATAAATTCAGCTTTCTCTGCAACAGGGATGACTGGTCAATCCCTACAGTCTTTCCTGATCTCAATGATCATATAGCCCTTGTTCATCTCCTCACAGCCTTGTTGTCTTGTAGGTGTTCATTTATTGACACAGTCAGCTTCACCTGGGCTCTCCACCCATACTCTCTGCCTGTGGGCCCTGTTAAGCTCAGGCCTTGGTACCAAGGCTCAGCCATTTTTCTTGTTCCGACTTACTGATCAGTTTTCTTGCATGGTCTATAGACATACATTATAGGTAGCCTTGTCTCCAATCTTATTTCCAGTTGCGTGTCTTGGATGGGTCTTTGACTCAAGTTACAGGTAGCTTTGTCTCTGTCCCTTGCTGGTCCTGCTGCACTTCTTTGATGGATCTGTACCTCATTACCTTGGCTTGTCTGATGCTATCTATGGAAGCTGTCATTTTCAGCAGTGGGGCCCTGGTAAGTACTGTGAGACTATGCCTTTGGTGGATGAGCCTGTGCTGGCATCCCTGTTGGTGCCTCACTCATCTTCCTTTGGGGAGGAGCCCCACTCCCTTGCAGCGACCTGGGGGGTGTGGGAAATCCTGGGAGAAAGAAAAGCAACATGCTGGGGAATTAAAGCTCTTTGCTGCCCAGAAAGTCAACTTGTTGGATGATATCTAAAGTAGTTACCATATTTCTACCTAAGAATCAGTCAGTCTTTAGAGTTTCGTGGCTGTTTCTTTAGAAAGGTATCTGATTACATAGCTTAACCATTTTTAATTATAAAGAACATAGAGAAAATCACATGAGATGAGTTATTCTACCTGGTGCCATTAGGTGCATTTTCATTAATGCTTTTTCCTATCTACCATGCTGACCAAAATGTTGTCCTCAGCTTTCTCAGTCATGTAACAAAGCTTCTTTGTCTGCTTCTGAGTATTTTTACATCTGCTCATAACAAAATATCTCCATAAATATTTCCTAGTCTTCTGTGCTCACATTCAAACCAAGCTGCAGTCCTATCTGATTATACAAGTTAGTTTCTTTCTGTTGTTGCAATTTTACTTTTGGTAGTGGTGCCTTTGTTTTAATTATGCCCTCTAAAGAGAAGCTTTACTGTTCTTTTAACGTTTTCTGAAAACAAAAAAGTGTATCATGTGTGTTTTACCCATCTTCCAATCTACTTGTATGTTCTGGAGTGAAAACTCCTCTTTGAAAACACATTAATGAAAATATTCCTTGCCCTTAAAAAAAAAAAAAAGAGAGGAAAAAGACTTCTCTGAAAAATGCAGAAAGTTTAGAAACAAATGCTAAATTGTTCATCACTGAGCAAAAAGAAAGATAATTGCATCTTAGTCTAGCTGGGAAGCGGCGGGGGGGAGGGAGAGAAAAAAAGAGAGAAAAAGCATCCCAAAAATATTTAAAACAATTAAAAGCTAATTGGAAAACAGTACATGTTCTGACATGACAGTACAGTACATGTCCTGTGAAAATTAATACCTGATAATCAGGCAATTGAATCTTTCCCTAACAGAATTAGTAGCTAATTTATCTCCTTACTCAGCTTTTTTCATTGTGTAAATCAAATATGGAATTATATTTTCAAGCTAATATGTAAGTATACCTGAATAAATTACAATACAAATGACTTTCAAGTCAATCGATTAGGTATGTAAGACTTATTTTTAGCACGTTTTTTCCACATTAAAAAGGTATGATCTCATTTGATATTGAAAGAGAGAAAAGGCCCTTTGAAAAATGCAGAAAGTTAAAGAACCAAATAATTCATAAAACACAGAGGGAAAACATGTCTTTTCCTGCTGATAAATCAGTATACAAGCGTTTAAAGGATTCTTTGATCTGATCAAAAGAGGTGGGTGTTTCTAATATTTCTGTTCAAATTCTCAGATGACAAGAAGGGCAATTAGGAAAGCTGGATGATTTATTGCTTCAGGGGTGTAACAGACAAAACCGTTCAAACAAAATAAAAACCATGAAACTGAACTCAAGTGTCTAGTTACCTGGGGCAAACAGAACCATGCTCACGATTTGCCCCATTTTTAAGGGGCTGATAAGAAATAAATTTAACAATACATACTGTAACTTTCCATCTTCTCCTCCTGTTAATAAAATTATTGGGACTTCCTAACTAAACTTGTTGCAGAAAAAAAATCTTAAATGTTCATATATATGAACTTGTCTTAATAGCAGAGTGCGTAGCTAATGGCGTACTTCAACTATAACTGTGAAGGTTATCTTGGAGGAAATAAAGGAGAGAGAGAGAATGAAAGAAGGTAAGGGGAAAAATGCCCATGAGAAAAGGGAAGAGCAATGATGGGAGGGAGGGAACCCAGATGAGCATCCTCCCCTGAGAGGTTCCTCCAAGTGCAGGAGGTGCCAATGATGATGATTTTCACCATGCTCTTTTCTTAGTATTACTCTTTTCATTTGAACCCTCTTAAAGTCCCCATTGGTTATTCCTGTTTCTGATGCCATTAGAACTGTTTGGAATATAAGTGTTGCATATTTATTGGCTATTCACATATATTATTGGATATTATTTATATGGAATTTCAGTGACTACTATCAACTCTGTTGTGCACTGTGTTCAGCTTTCTCGAGCACAAAGTAAAATCTACAAAACAAAAAATGAAGTGGGATGAAGAGAGGTGATTCTCATGCCAGTGGTAGTTGCTTCCCATGAGAACCTGCCATGGCAATAATATTAAGGTTTTGCAGGTGCACGCCCCTGAAACCAAGAGCACCAGAATAGCAGCATGAGAACACATGGGAATATGGTCACACAGACTCTGGAAAAACACTGCAACAGCTTAGGTGAAGAGTTACAGAGCTGTAAATAGCAAACCCTCAGTATTATTGAAACTGAGGCAACTCAGGCACTGTACAAACATACCCTTTGTCTTTTTATGAAATTACCAAAAGCCAGTTTTGTATTAGTTGGCTGCCAATGTTGTGTGTGCGCGTTGTTGAAGTGGTTATAAAAACTGTAGAAATTGAATAAATATATTTTAATTTTTTCCTCTAAATACATGAGGCTCCCCTCTACATGCCAGACTTCTTGAAAAAATTAGCCATGGCATATGGAGCACACATAATACTTGTTTCATTCCTGTGATATCTAAGAAATACAAAGTAAATAGAATTACTCAGTGAGAAGGATGAACTTCCTCACACTGCAAAAATATAGTAAACAACATAGATACACAGTATCTCGTGTTTTTTTTTTTTTTCTAAAAAAGAGCTTGTCAGTGACCCCCAATGATATTTTGTGATGTTTCAATGAAGAACATCTTGTCCACTTTTAACCCTGTTTAATGAAACCCTCATCATATCCTCTAGAATAGTTCTGCACTTTCACCACGTTTGGCCTTAACAAGACCAAACAATCAAAAATTTAAAAAACTTCTGAAATCATAGGATTTTTTCCTGGACCCATTAAATTTGTCTTCCTGAAACGGTCCATTGTCAAAGAGATGACAAATATCCTCTTCTAATCAGATTCTCTTTTCTATTGAACGCATGTGAGTAACCTAGAGAAGATTACAGGAAACATGTATTAATCGTATCCTCATTAACCAAGTAAAAATATGGCCCTCATGATACTTAGAAAATGTCAAACTTTTTTTCTTTTCATTTTCAAAGTTAATATGTAAGACTTTAAAGACATATTTTTTTGTAAGAGGACATAATATAGTAGTTTTTCAGATAGCAAAGGTTTTCAGTCTTTTCAGTCGATACATTAACTGTAAACGTAAATTAAACAGTATTCATACCAAATTTATAAAAAGAAAAAGAAAGAAACACTAAGGAAAAAGTAGAAACATAAGGAAAATATGAAAATATAAATAAAATAGAAAAAGAAGGAAATAATTCATGGAAAAAAGAAAATTAATGCTTTAGTAAAAAAAAAGATGTTTTTAATAAGAAGATCTAAAACCCCATAAGGACCAACCTCTTGATGCTTTTACAATGCCTAAATGAGAGCAGAGCCTCTTAACAAGTAAAATCCCAAGTTAATATGATATTGGCATGTACCACCAGAGCCCAGAATAAGGAGTTCAAAACAGCAGTTAAATGATTTGCATTCTGCCAGGGCAAAGCGTAACTACAGAAAGCACACTTAGTCTTCGCGAATCCATGTCAAAATAACATTGAACATTCAAGTCAGTATTAAAGTGAGAATTTAGGTGTTAAGACAAACAATATACACAGCTAAGTACAGTTGTAGGGAAGTCGCCTGAGTAACCCAGTCATCATCCAAATTCTCTATTTCCAAACACAAATAGCTCAATTGCACATGCAAGTGTCTCATAGATATTTGCCTCTATAAAACAGTTAATTTCTAGAAGGTATTAACTGGTATCAGTAATGTCATTATATATGATTAACCATTTTTTTTTATGAGAAATTTTTTACCTTGGGAAGATCTGAAGCTGACTGAAATTTGATAGAACCTGTAATCTTCCTCCTTGCTCTCCTCATGCAGTTTCATTTGAAGTAAACCAGATTAACTTTCCCACTTTTTTCAGCCTCTATCTTTTAAATACTCTTATGAGAAGAAACAAAAATTGAACTGCCAAATATAAGGGGATTTTGGTTACAGGTAGAAGCAATTTTTCATTATATGCCAAAGAAAAGCTTGTAAGTTAAGGCAAAGAATTAAGCCCAGACACAAACAGGTGAGGTTGTTTTAGCAATAATGCACCAAGGTTGTTTTCATCCACAGCTAGGGATCCAGGTGGGTCTTCATTTAGATGAAGTTTCATATTGGTATAAACTCACACCACAAAAAGACAGAGAAAAGATTCAATAAAAATTCTTGAGAAAGTAAGGATGAGCACTTCTTTGAGACACAGAGAATGATAATGCATAAAAATTAATAAATTAGTTTTGTTAATTCAATAAGGAGGTTTATTTTCTTCAGTAAAATTTATAAAAATAAAAACATATTCAAACTCACTTTCCTTCTACTACAGCCCAGTCTATCTTCTTATACCAATATTTGTAGTAATTTATTTTCATCTCTTTTTATGAACCATCCCTTTTCCTTCTTAGCCCAATCAGCTTTCAAGGCAGTTTGAGAACTAGCTTTGTTATCTCATAGCTAAACCTGCCATGAACTCCGAAAATCACTGGTATTTTCCACAGCAGCATTCTGTGCTTGGAGTAGACATCTTGTTTTAGTAGAAGTCATCGGTGTTATTGCTGTAAATACAACTTTTTAATTTTTTGTCTCTTTCCATGTCATCCATTTTTTTCAACTTGTTCACTGATTTTGTTTATTTGTTTCTTTGTTTGTTTTGCATCTTCCAAATAAATGGAAGATGTCTGTTACCAGTTTCAAGGCTCTCAGCTCTGGTTTTCCTTTATCCAATTAATTCCTACTTTCTATCAAAATAATAACGTCCATAAAGTTGTCCACAGTACTAGTTTCCAATTCCCACATACTAAATTTTTTATCAAGTATCTTTCAGTCATGCTCCTCAAATATCTCCCGAATTCTTGTTATTTTCTCATTGGAACTACACTTGAAATTATTTCTTTTCATTGACCTTAAAGAAAAAATCTTAAAGAATTAGACTGTTACTATGTCATGCTAGTTGCCCATCTCAGTGTAGATTTTGTCAGATAATATGGTTTATTTGTCTGTCAATTTGTCTGTAATACTTATAAACTACTTGAGGAAGAGACTATTCTTTAAAACTGTATTTATAGAATATCTACTGTAATAGGATGTGACAAAAGACTGGGTTTCTTCAGTATTTGTGAAAAACTGAGGTAGTAATCATTACAAGGGAGGGGACTTTTGTGAGGTTTTTAAAATAAAAATGGCACAACACTTAAAGATGACAATTTTTTATTCACTTATGACACCTGCTGCATTAATCTCTCATAAGGCAAAAAACTCAAGAAAATCAAAATCTATTTGTGGAAAACACAGGCACAGACAAACCAGAAAGAATTACAGCATCCTTCCTTCATTTTTTCCAAATATTGGGTATTCAGACAAATTACCAATGACCTTGAAAAGTATGTTATTCCCTTACATTAGCAGTCATACATGTTGCAGTTATGAAGGAGATAGCAGGGGACAAGTAGACTTTCAGGGTGCACCTTGGGTTTTGTCTTGTTTGATTTGTATAGCTTTTGTTTTCCACATACCAATGTTAAACAGACCAGTATTCTTTAAGTATCTGACATATAATGGTTGAGAAATTTGATTATGCTGCAAGCAAGAACATCCCACAATAGTTTTAAAGGACCTTTTTACCAATGAACATTATTGTTCAAGTTAGTATGAATTATGTTCTTTGAAATAACAGAACTGAAATCTTCGTAGTATTGCTCTTGTGCCTTTGAAGTCAAAGGCATCATTTCACTGTCTTGAAGCTCCTATTTGAAAATATTAATTCTAGGTCACTAAAAGGGAAACTTGTTTTTTTATTTTATGCTATATGCATTTCAAATTATTGAATAATAGTTTTGGTCTCACTTTATGATAAGGTTAAAATAGAACTGATGCAAAAAGAACAAAGTATTCTGTATCCTGCTACGTTCTATTAAGTCTGATCGTGTCATAATACTGAAAGTTGCATCTCATCAAACACTCTCCGGTATGCAGATCAGTACAGTGTAATGCTAATAAAATATGAGGATTTTTAAACGTAACATTCAGTCAGTCACTTTTCTGGCACTTGATGGACACATCTTCCCTGAACTTTTATAACTCTCTCTTCTTCTATAATCAAATTCCCTGAAATAATTTAAAACTACTTAAATTGAGTTCACAAAGAACTTTTTAAAAAAAATTTAACCATTTTTTGTTGTTTTCAAATATATATATATATATTAACAAAGCACAAATAAAATCAAAGACATGGGTGCCTGAAATAAATTGTAATGAACTGTAAAGTTGTTAAATCAGTAACAATGGTACTCTGTATCTTTTTTTTTTCCCACAGAATCCTTAAAAATTCCACAGAGAAAGTGACACTAGGATAGCAAACTTAGCTATTTGTCCTTTATTAATTTATGTAGGGTGCTAAAACAAATCCACTGTAATCTAGTTGGCCCTCGATTAAAAGCCTCTAGCTGGGAATTCAGATATCCACTCTACTTCAAACTTCATGAATATGCCTCAGTAGGCTTTCTGGAATAGTGATTTGACAGCTTCTTTCTTTCCGTCCTTCCACCATTCCCCACCTTCGGACACCTGGATTAAGTCAAATCATTAGGGTCCCAGACTAGTACATTAGAAGAATTGAGCACCTCAAACTAGAGTCCACTTAAGGGCGCGCACAGTGCAACTGCTGAAAACAGAGAGAAAGATGTTCTTTGGCCTGGGAGAAGAATTAAACCTCTTTGGAAAATGACATGCAAGAACATTTACCATATGGATCTGAGCCATTTATGGATCTGAACCACGTTTACCATCTGGATATGAACCTTTTTAAGACTGTACCACACCTTGAAATACTAAAAAAAGAGCTCTCAATAGTGACAGAAACCCTAGTAGGAATGCCTACTTACTGCAGTGGATCTGGTGCCTACTTAAAATATTACATCCATTTGGATTCAAGTGCAGATGACTCAGGTTTTCATACCTTTCTTCTTGAATTATTGCTATAATAGTTTAAAGGCAGTACAATGTTACTGTATTTGTGCTGATTTCAGCATAATTGCATGCTCAGTTATGGAGAGCACAGCAGATCTGAGTTTGTAGATCTAGTTCTGATGCAGCCCATCCATCCATCCATCCATCCATCCATCCATCCATCCATCCATCCATCCTTCCATCCAGTTTCAGGATTGGCTCAATATTGATAGTGAAGGCATACAATCATAACCTGATTTCCAGGATGCACGTTGGAGGAGCAGCCCATCGTGGTGGTGGCAGTAATGCAGACATTATAATAGCACAGGAACTCCAGCAGGCACACCACCATTGTCTTTGACATTAAGCCGCTACCTACGCTGAAATGGGCACTACTTTATGAGCTATCCATGTCGTGCCTTTCCTTTGTCGTGGAAAAAGTTAACATTACATTTAAAAATGAAACACAGCGCATTAAAAATAAAAATTAAAAAAAAAGTATGGAGGGGTGTCTAATTGCTGTATGGATCTAAATATCAAAGAAATTAAACGGATCCATATATCATGTTATAAACCCACCATTTAGCTTTTTTAGAGGAAAGATGGAGTGCACTGAGATTTTGAGATAGCATGTATGCAAACTTTTAAAAGGTCTCAGTGCCCTCAGTTCAAATATGTGTTTCTCTAGACGTACAATTAGTATTAAACAAGTTTGTATTAAAGAAATATATTGTAAACATTCCTAATTAGTTAGTTTCTCACACAATATAAGACGAAAAGTTTACTGGAGATATCTGGTTTTAAACAAAGGTTGAATGCCTTATAGAGCATCTGTAATTTCAATTTAGTGATGAAGTCAGACTTTTAATTTGTAACTCTTCAGCCATTACCATAGTAACAAACTCATCTAATTAACACAGGGTCACTACTTCATTGCAAGTTTATCAAAATCTGGACATGAAGAGAGTGAAAGCTCATTTCTATCAACAAAGATAGCAACAAATCTGAACAATAACAGGCAAAACAAAAAAGAAGCATTCTTACTTAAAAGTCTCTTCTTTGTTAATTGTTGTGGGTTAACCCTGGTAGGCAGCTAAGCACCACACAGCTGCTCACACGCTCCCCTATCGCTTAAACCTATTAAAGCAAAAGCTGCATGCATGAGAAGAGCAATATAAGGGATTCGTTCACTATTTCCCTTCAGCAGGCAGATGTTTAGTGATTTCAAGGAAAGCAGGATTTCATCATGCCTAACAATTACTTGGGAAGAAAAACAACATAACTCTGAACACTGGCGTGTTCCGAAATGGACTTATCCACAGCCCCAGATGCTTTGAGGTGTCCCTGCTCCCGTGTGGAGTTATCCACAGGTCACAGTCCCTTTGACTTTGACACTGGAGTTCTAGCCTGTCCACCACAGCAGCACAGGAACAGCAGCAATGCCCTGGCAATCCGCCAGCCCAGGCGCGTGGCCACTGCTGTTATCAAAGTGTTCCCAAGCACAGCAGAGTAAGATGATAAGCGATACAGCAAACAGCAAAAGCAGCCACTAAACAAGCACTAGACTCCAATATACAATAAGGCAAGCAAACCCCATGGCAAGCACAGGAGCCTGCCAATTAATAGCTGAACAGCAATAACCGCTATAAATTCAGATACTCAAATCTGTCATTGTCTCAAACCCTTCCAGACTCGCATTGGGTGCCAAAAAGGACTGTGGTTTGTCAGCCCCATTGGGCAGCTAAGCACCACACAGCCGCTCATTCTCTTCCCCCACAGCTGGATGAGGAAGAGGATCAGAAGGGTAAAAGTGAGAAAACTCAAAGGTTGAGATAAAGACAGTTTAAAAGGTAAAGCAAAAGCTGCGGATGCAAGCAAAGCAAAATAAGGAATTCAATCACTACTTCCCATTGGCAGGCAGATGTTCAGCCATTTCAAGGCTTCATCACGTGTAGCAGTTATTTGGGAAAACAGACGCCATAATTCAGAACATCACCTCCTTCCTTCATTTTTCCCTCAGCTTTTATTGCTGAGCACAATGTCATATGGCAGGGAATATCCCTTGGGTCAATTTGGGTCAGTTGTCCCAGCTGTGTCCCCTCCCAACTTCTTGTGCACCCCCAGCCTGAGTGGGCAGTGTGAGAAACAGAGAAGGCCTTGACGCTGTGTAAGCACTGCTCAGTAAGAACTAAAACAGTGTGTTATGAACACCGTTTCGGTCACAAATCAAAAACATAGCACCATACGAGCTGCAACGAAGAGTATTAGCTGTATTCCAGCCCAAACCAGTAGAATCAATAATTAACCTCCTGTCGTTATTGCATCCTTATTTTTGATATCAGAAAATGTGAAATAATTTAATAACATAGATTAGAAAATAAACTAGATTTGTATTTGTTTAACCATGTAAAAATTAATTACATAAAGTTATTGAAATTCCTTTTCAGGACTTGGTATCTTCAAGAGACACAGCTATTTGCACGATCTTCATTGGTCATATTACATTCTGGTAAGCTGGATTGCATTTCTACAGTAGACATGGCTCAGAAGAGGTACACTGTATATTGAATTTGAATTATTTTCTATGCTACTGTATGCATATCTTTGAAACTATTTTTTAACTGTAAATGGAATTATAATGGCTAATTCAGCCAATGCAAGCGAGGTTTAGAAATTTAATGTAGTATAAACTGGAGTTAAATAAGAGATGCTACATATTATCATGGGGGTTTTTTTTCCATTTATTCCCTCACAGTGTTTTATTCATGCAGTGTCTCTCAGCTTGCATCTCACACTGAAATTTCTTCTTAGATAGAAGCAAAGCTTTGTTATACATTCTTACAACCTATTACAAGGAGACTGGGAATTTAAGGTACCAATGTATCAATGTAAACAATAATGGTATTTGTGAAAACTGCAATGAAAGAATACTCCAAGTACTGGTCAAAGTGAAGGTTATAGAGTATTCTCATATAATCTTTTCAGTAATACTTGAAACATTATATTAAGTGATAACAGATACACTATATATAATTAACTTGTGGGGATTGCTAACATGAACCATTGAGACCAAGGGCAGATTCACAAAGGCTACTTTTAGTACTTCTGCCCAGTGAAATCTATAACTCTCACCTGTATTTTTGACTGCTTTTTACAACACAGAGAGAGACAATGGAAATGGAATATATTAAGGTGGAGAGAGGGCAAAAAGAACAAGTTTCATGTTCTTAGGTCTTAGAAAATTAGAATCATAGAATGGTTTGAGTTGGAAGGAACCTTTGAAGATGACCTAGTTCCAACCCCCCTGCCACAGGCAGGGACATGTCCCACTAGATCAGTTTGCTCAAAGCACCATCAGTCCTGACCTTGAACACTTCCAATGACAGGGCATCCACAACTTCTCTGGGGAACCTGTTCCAGTGTCTCACCACCGTTCCTTATATCCAAACTATCACTATCCAAGCTATATCCAAGCTATCACTAATGGCCCTGGTAAAAAAGTCTCTCTCCATCTTTCTTATAAACACCCTTTATAGATTGAAAGGATGCAATAAGGTCTGCCCACAGCCTTCTCTTCTCAAGCTGAACAACCCCAACTCTCTCAGCCTTTCTTCATAGCACAGGTGTTCCAGCCCTTTCCTCAATTTCATGATCTTCCTCTGGACCCACTCCGACAGATCCATGTCTTCCTTGTGTTGGGGGCCCCAGAGCTGGATGCAGTATCCAGATGGGGTGTCATGAAAGCAGAGCAGAAGGGGAGACACCTGCTGGCCACGTTTCTTTTGATACAGCCCAGGATATGATTAGCTTTCTGGGCTCCAAATGCACATTGCCAGCTCATATCTAATTTTTCATATACTAACATTCCCAAGTCCTTCTACCCAGGGCTGCTTTCTGTCCATTCATCCCCCAGTCTGTACTGATACTGAGGATTGCTTCAACCCAGGTGCAGGACCTTGCACTTGCTCTTGTTGAACTTCATGATGTTCACATTGGCCCACCTCTCAAGCCTGTCCAGGTCCCTCTGCACGGCATCTCTTCCCTTTGGCATATCAACTGCATCACTCAGCTTGGTGTCATCCACAAACTTGCTGAGGGTGCACTTATGATGCACTATGTTATTGATGAATATATTGAACAGTACTAGTCCCAGTACAGATCCCTGAGGGACACCATTTGCTATTATCTCCATTTGGATACAGAGCCATGGACTGAGCTCTTTGGATGCAGCCATACAGCCAGTTCCTCATCCATTAAGGAGTCCATCCATCAAACCCATATCTCTTCATTTAGCAACAAGAATACTGTGTGGGACTGTGTCAAAGCCTTACCAAAGTCAAGGTCGAGACATATTCTAGTCATATTTTCTATTCTATTCTATTCTATTCTATTCTATTCTATTCTATTCTATTCTATATCTATTTCTATTCCATTCCATTCTATTTCTATTTCTATTCCATTCCATTCCATTCCATTCCATTCTACTCTATTCTAACGCTCCTTGTGCCTTTCTTGTAAATGAGAATTAAATTAGCTTCCAGTCAGTGGGGACCTCCCCAGACTCCCAAGACCATTGGTATTTGGTTGAGAGGGATCCTGCCATAACATCCACTAGCTCATTCAGTACTCTGGGATGAATCCCACCAGGCCCCATGGACTTACGAACATTCAACTAATACAGCTGGCCACTTAAAATTTTCATGTCCACAAATGGAAAGTCACTGTTCTTGCAATTGTGGTCCTCCAACTCAGAGGATGACACAGTCCAAGGTCTTTCATAGGTATTAAAGACTAAGGCAAAAAAAACATTCCATGCCTCCGCTTTTTCTGCTTCCCTGTTTTCCAAGGGACCATACTCATCAAGTATCAGCCCAATGTTTTCCTTGGACCTCCTCCTGCTATTAATATACTTTAAAAATCCTTTCTTGTTGTCTGGCACAACAAAAGCTAATTTCAACTCTAGTTGAGCTTTGGCCTTTCATGTCTTCTCCCTGCATATGCGAACCACACCTTCCTCTGAAGCCTGACCCCGCTTCTAGAGATCATCCAATCTCTTTTTTCTCCTGAGTTCAAAGAGGACCTCCCTGTTCAGCCAAGCTGGTCTTCTGCCCTTTTTGCTTGGCTTGCAACACAATGGGATTGCCTGCTCCTGTGCTTTTAAACATTGGTTCTTCAAAATTGACCAGCACTCAGGGACCACTAGGCCCTCAAAGGAAGATTCACAGGGAACACTGCTAAAGATTCCTTGGCAGCCCTGCTGTTGTGCTCAGGAGTGGGGAACTGGGAGAGCATGAGGGATGCATCACCTGTGCAGCATTTTTGTGAAATAAAATCATGGTGCACTCCAAGAAATTCTCCCCTTTGGCTTTCCCGCAGTGCTGAGACAGTGTTGGAAAGCATTCCCTGTGGTGTATTGCAGGGAAGCATACATGCCCTGGAAAGCATCAAGGTGTTTGCTGGATGCAGAAGACATGGATGCTGAGGGGCCAAAGCCGCACCATGCCGCACCGCACCATTGCGTGGGTACAGACCAGCAGCACAGACAGCCGGGTACTCGCCTGCACTCGGCAGTGTTGGCTCCCCAGAAGCACCGGGTGTGGGAGCCTCCTGGGAGGTGGTGCTGGAGGGCCCTGGAGCTGCGCCCTGCCTCTCTCCTTGGTCGGTTCCCTCAGGCCTACTTCTGCCAGTTCAAGAGGTGGTTGTCGGTGGGCCGCCTGTGCAGGCTGTAGTGCCACAGTGGGGACCAGCTGCAGGCCCACTCCATGGCCATCCTCCTGCACAGGTGTGGGGGCAAGCCGAGCACATACTCCTCATAGTTGTCATCCCCTTGCACCGAGTGCAGCAGCTGCTCAAAAGGCTGCCTGCAGACTGGGCAGACATGTCTTGCCCTGACCCACTGCCAGATGCAGGCAAAGCTGAAGTAGTGCACGTAGACGGCCACGTAGGCTGTCTTTTTGATGTCTCCAGGCAGCAGAGTCACTTTCCCCCACAGCTTCCCTGGTGCCTGATACTGTCTCCTGCCAAGAGAGATATGCAAAGAGCTGAAGCTTGTCTGGTGAGGGCTTACTCTCAGCCCACCACAGGATGCATGGATAGCAGAACCGGTGGAATGGCCACCAGCCAGATGTAGCCCCATTCACTACAACCTCTTCAGCCCTGCCATTCAGCCATTTCATCACCCAGTGCACTCTGCTCCTGCTTATCTCACAGCTGAACAGCTTGTCCAGAAGGATGCTGTAAGCGACGGTATCAAAAACGTTACTAAAACCCAGAAAAGCTACATGCACCACCTTCCCTTCACCCACTAGGTGGGTGACCTTATCACAGATTGTTGTGATATTGTTTTTTGTCTCATCTATTTCATTTTAGTTTAAATGGAGTTTAGTTTAAGTGGTGGTAATGTTAGATAAATAGTGTTTGACTTTGAGGATGCATAACCTTATATGATGAGGAAAGCATACAGTGCTTTAGAACCTCCCTGTAAACACAAAAGAATGACAGAGACATTTTAGAAACATTTTCCTCTTGACAGGGAGGTATGCTGCCTCCCCGAGGCCTGGGTCAGGGATGGCACTCAAAAAACTTCCCAGCTTGGTTCGGGCCTCGGACTACTACCCGCTGTTGCTGTTTCACATGGGCGGTAGCGAGGTGGCAACACATAGCCCAAGAAAATCAAGAGAGACTTCAGGGCCTTGGGAAGATTAATAAGGGAGTCTGGGGCACAGGTTATCTTTTCTTCTGTTCTCCCAGTTACAGGCAGGGACACTGTAAGAAACAGACGTACGCAATCTATCAACACGTGGCTCCGTGGCTGGTGTCACCGCCACAGTTTTGGGGTTTTTGACAATGGGATGGCCTACACAGCACCAGGCTTGTTGGCATCAGACGGGGCTCATCTTTCCGAAAGGGGGAAGAGGGTGTTTGCTCATGAGCTAGTGGGGCTCATTGATCGGGCTTTAAACTAGGCTTGTTGGGGGAGGGGGATGCTACATGGCTTGCTCATGACAAACAAAGGGACGATGCTCCAAGGTCTGAGGGGTGGGTCACTAGTGAAGGCCCTCAGTCTGTTGCTCCAAGATGTGCTGGGTATGCTGTAGTACACTTGAAGTCTTATGGGGAAGAGCCAGGGGCTGCTGAGGAGGTAGGAACCGGGGAGTCACAGATAGAACACGCCAGAGGAAGACCACCTGAAGAGCAGCGTGAAGGAAAAGCAAATGCTCCAGCCAGCGAGACAGCTTCATTGGGCACCCAGCTGAAATGCCTTTATGCAAATGCACGCAGCATGGGAAATAAGCAAGAAGAGTTGGAGATGTGCGCACACTTCCAGGGCTACAATCTTATTGGCATGACAAAGACGTGGTGGGATGGCTCTTATGATTGGAGCGTCGGAATGGACGGATACCGACCCTTCAGGAAAGACAGGCTGGGAAGACAAGGAGGGGGTGTTGCCCTCTATGTCAATGAACAGCTGGAGTGCATGGAGCTCCACCTGGGGATGGATGAAGACCCAATGGAAAGCTTAATGGTCAAGGTTAAAGGGAACGCAGGGGCAGGGGACATTACGGTAGGGGTCTGCTACAGGCCACCTGACCAGAACGACAGAGCAGGTGAGAGGTGGGCCTGTGCGAACCTCATGAAGTTCAACCAGGCCAAGTGCAAGGTCCTGCACCTGGGTCATGGCAAACCCAGGCACAAATACAGGTTGGGCAGAGAATGGCTTCAGAGCAGCCTTAAGGAGAAGGACTTCGGGGTGCTGATGGACGAGAAGCTCAACATGAGCAGGCAATGCACACTTGCAGCCCAGAAAGCCAACTGCATCCTGGGCTGCATCAAAAGAAGTGTGGCCACCAGGTTGAGGGAGGTGATTCTGCCCCTCTACTCTGCTCTGGTGAGACCCCACCTGGAGTACTGTGTCCAGTTCTGGAGTCCTTAACACAAGAAGGACATGGACCTGTTGGAACAGGTCCAGCGGAGGGCCAGGAAGATGATCAGAGGGCTGGAGCACCTCTCCTATGAGGACAGGCTGAGAGAGTTGGGGTTGTTCAGCCTGGAGAAGAGAAGGCTCTGAAGAGACCTTATAGCAGCCTTCCAGTATCTAATGGGGACCTACAGGAAGGATGGAGAAGGACTCTTTATCAGGGAGTGTAATGACAGGACATGGTGTAACGGCCTCAGACTGAAAGAGAGTAGATTTAGATTGGATATCAGGAAGAAATTCTTTACTGTAAGGGTGGTGGGACACTGGAAAAGGTTGCCCAGGGAAGTTGTGGATGCCCTATCCCTGGAATTGTTCAAGGCCAGGCTGGATGAGGCTTTGAGCAGCCTGGTCTACTGGGAGGTGTCCCTGCCCATGGCAGGGGGTTGGAACTAGATAATCTTTAAGGCCCCTTCCAACCCGAACCATTCTGTGAAGAGAGAGGTATTGAAAAATGACTGGCAACATGCTGAAAACCTATGAAATTTAGAAGATCACCTCTATTGTGCTTATGTTGATTTCTGTTTTTAAGGGAAACTATTTTCTTACAGTTTGTTTTATTTGTAAAACATACATTTTAAAAACTTTACTACTGATAGCCTGGTGCCTGTGTATTAACATAACACAAATTCATTCAGTATAGTAGAAAGACATATGTTTTTCTTCTTGCTTGTTCTCTTTGTTAAGAGGGATTCTTCCAGAAGGAGAAAGTGGTTGCAGAGTCTTTCGTTTTCTTCTGCCCCATGTGAAAAGAAATTAAATACTGCTGTTGGCTGACTGCTGTCTCTAAGCCACAAGTACACAATTTGGGCCTTCCTCTCTTTCAGATTCCTTTCTTTGTGATTCATTGTTGTCCCTAGGTGCTATTGCTGACACTGGCTTGCCTGTGGCTATACATTCCTCATACACAGTTTGACACACAAACTATTGTCTGTCACAGGCTTCTTCTTCACTAACATTAACTAGAGTTTGTTTTGTTGGAAGGGTAGAATGTACCTTCAGCTTCCTTTTACATTGCTGTCTTCAGCAGCGGTTTTGTATATTCTTTTGTTTAGTTAGGATAAAGTTCAAAAAATCCAAACATTTCTAAGATGTACATGGAGATGAAATACATAATGACATAAAACTGGAAATGTTTTTTCTCTCATTTATTTTTTTTGACAGTAGAATTTCAGTTTGTTCAGAAAACTAGAATGAAGCAGAACAAAGTTGTATCATTTGTATCAATATTTAGTGCAACTTGACTAGACATGAGTTTACAAATGCACAGAATGCTGAGATAATGAGATAATATTTTCAAACTGAACTTTGTTAAAAATAAAAATTAAGACTACTGGCTTATGGACTCGGTTCTCTCTAACTTATCATCAATATAGGAGAAAAGGAATAGAAGGAAGACTTTACTAGGAGAGACATCCATATGTCGTAACTGTATTTGTCCTGTTGCTTTTCCGACCCTCTTCTAGTGATAGGTTGGTTTAATATATAGTCTAGGTCAGTCTGAGCCTTATAAGCTTCATAATTTACCAGTGTTAGTATTTCAGTATTACAGCTGCTTGACAGAAGAGAATTTAATAGGTAAATTCTAGAAAAGCATATAGTTGATTTTTGGACAGCTGAAGCACAAGAGCTTACTAAGCATTTTTAGAGTTTTAGATTTGTCAGGGAACTGGGTATTATATGAGAAATTATACAGTAATGAGATAATACCAGGAAATATAATTGTATAAAAATAAAACACATCTCAGTCTTCATTTCATGTTGTGTTCTAGGCTTCCTATTAGTCTGGAAAAGAAGTACAAAATTAAGTCCTATTTTTTCTTTGAAATAGTCATAAAACTTACCACATATTTCACTAAACATAACATTGTTCACGTCTTTCACTAGCTGTAGTTATCATATCACTCCAGTAGGATTCTTCATAATTTTTATTACCCCTGGAAAATGCTATAAAATTCAAAAACATTGGATATTTATTACATTAAGAAATTTTGCCAATTCTGGCAAGAGGTTTGCTGAAATTCTAAACTGCCTACTCAATTATTTTTATATTACAGTATTAAACTATCTTGGAGAGAAACAAATATTATAATAGAAACAAGAGTGTCTTTTAACCCACCAACATATGAGTTTATATACAAGAGAGTCCTCGACAATATTTTCTTTTCATTACCAATCGCTAATTAGTCCACTGAACTTGTCTATGTGTGTTGCTGTTGTCATGCTTGAGTGCTCTTGAGAAAAATCAAGTAGCAAGCATATATGTTTGATGTCTGATAATTGGGTAATATTGTTCTCACTTGGAATAATTGGTCTGGAAACATACAATTATTTATTATTCTGAAAGTGTTAGAGGTACTAAGTCTAAATGCACCTGATTTTTTGGTAAGTTGATTCCAATTAGACTTTCGCAGAAAGGAGTTCTTGCAGAAGCTGGCAAAACTAAGCACTGTTGCATGGGGAAAGGGTGAGGGAAATATTGGCTTTAACTACTGGCTTCCTAAGTCTGGCTATACTAATATCAGGCGATAGATTGTCTGCCTGTCTCTTGCCTCCACTTCCTCCTCCATATGTTCCTTGGTTAAAACTGTAAAGAGAAAGTTATTAAGCATCAAATAAACAGAGGCATCCCTTCTTGTGCTGATCAATTGTAGACTTTCCTGTCCTGATCTCAAGCTTGCATCATCTCTTTTCTCCTATGTTATCGCTCCTACTGTTTTTCCTTTGCACTTTTATTTTAGTTGATCCCATTCTTCGTTCTCCTCCTTCTCTCTGTTCACACTATACATATACATTTATGATCAACGTGGCTTTTACTGACATGGAATCACTTTATGTTTACCTCCAATGTGCAGCTCTGTTTCTAGTCGACGTGTGTAGGCTGTATGTTGTTTGAGCAGCATGATCTATCTAGATCTACTGTGTGTATAGAGTGCCTAGGACAACAGAAGCCCACTTTTATAAAATAAAAAATCCTATTATCAATATGATTTCTTATTAATAAATATGTTCAAATAAAAAAATAATCAAGAGCAGGTACAAGCATTAATAATCATATATATATATATATAGTCACTTCAACCAAATACAAATTAGAAATTATGAAACCTTGAACCTGCTTCCGCACTGGTAGTTTAGTAAATCTTCAGTTATCTTTAGTTACTGTACCTTCTGAATGGAAGGAATGGTGGAAGTCCAAAAAATATGATTGTAAACTTAAATTTACACACAAAAGAACGTTACCGTCACAGAGAGTGCACATCTGTGTAATGAACAAGAAAATAAAAAAAAAGAAGAAAATATCCCTGCAGGTTAGTGCCACCTGAATTTCAAGAAGTTATTAATGAATCTGTCATTTTGTCTTAGGCTCAACTTATGCATCTGCTTTATGTTCCGTCATAGTTTAGTAGGTACTTTTCTTCACAAAGCTACTCTGAATACACTGCAATGTATTTTTCCTTCCATAACGTGTTCATTTTAAATTTTCAAATTGTTTCTAGAACTGCAATGATTATTTTTGTGTAATTTTAGTTATATTTTACTATTTTTAATTTTAGGATACTCTGGGAAGACCTTCTTGCAGCCTTTCAACACTTAAGCCTTATAAGAAAGATGGGGGCAAACTTTTTAGTAGGACCTGTTAGTGACAGGACAAGGGGTAATGGTTTTAAACTAAAAGAGGGTAGGTTCAAACTAGACATAAGGAAGAAATTTTTTATGATGAGGGTGGTGAAACACTGGAACAGGTTGCCCAGAGAGGTTATAGATGGCCCATCCCTGGAAAGATTCAAAGTCTCCGAGCAACCTGAACTAGTTGAAAACGTCCCTGCTCATGGCAGGGGGGTTGGACTAGATGGCCTTTAAAGGTTCGTTCCAACCTAAACCATTCTATGATTCTATGATTTTATGATTCTATGATTCTAAGGAAATTTTGTGGAAAAATCCCAAATCCCAAACTAACTGGTAATTAGTTCTAGGTGTTTAATATATCATATATTATACATTATATATGATACATATGTATTACATAGCAAAATATATGCCATATTACACATTATATATTATTTATAATATGCTTATGTTAACGTAAGGTAACTTCAGGTATCCATTTCAATTCATGTATGAATAAAGTTAAAAAATATTTTTGTGTTGTGCATAATTTTGAATAAACATGATCTGATGCTCATGACACATACGATACACTTAAATTAAAAGACTGAAATAAGGTTAATATGAACGTTACTTTTGCAAAATATTTTTAAAATGTGTTCATTACCATTTTCGTACAGCTTTACATGGTTATAGATAACCTGTGCATCTTCTGCATTCACGTTGTATTTGTAAGATCAAGATATTAACTGTGCATTGTGTGTTGTGTGTTGGGGTTTTTGGTAGTTCATAGTTAAGAATTTAAGAGAAGCAAAATGGACTTAAATAAATCCACAAATCTGCAGGTTATAAACATGTTTTTCTTATAGTAGAAGTAACTAACAGTCAACAGTCTTTGCAAGAATTTATGGAAGATATGAATGCTGTGAAACTGTAGCAGCTGGGGGCTTGATCACGTATATGTGGGAATCCATGGTATCTTACCTTTACTAGAATGATTTTATCACTCCTTCCTAACTGAATTGATTTTAAGTCTTAGAGCTGAATTGAGGATACAAACTCCATCAACTTTATCTTCCAGCAGGTGGACTGCCTGTGCCAGTGGAAAAAGAAGTGTTTGCAGATCAGATAAGTACTAAAACCTCGTCTTATCTTAGGTTACCAGCAAGTCATAAACCTAGCATAATTTGTCTTATTTCTTGTGCCAAATAAGTTCTATGCTAAGTATGAATCCCTGAAAAAAAAATCAACAGGTATATTAGAATTCTATAATAAATAAACCATAGACCATATATTGTGTTTGTAAATACAAAACAGGATGTTAGATGAAGGGATTTTAAATAAATAAAAGGGTCACACGTATTTTAGTAAACTTATTAAATGATGATACAATTAGGAACACAAATTTCACATATAGACTTACAATCTGTGCATCAGAAAAATATTAGGAATTCATGTTCATACGGGTACTGAACACGTGGCACTTTTCATAGTAGCTCTGAGGTTGAATATTTTATTTTTCTATATTGGCAGAAGGGTACTCAACAAGAAGACACTGTTAACTTAATATGGGATTTATGGCATCACACAGGAATACGGCATCCAGTTCTAATGCCTACACTTCAAAAAGAGAACTGAAAAACTGAGTTTAGAAGACAGCTACAAAAATATTCTGAGAAGCTGAAAGTCAGGGCCCTGAGTGCACTGATGGGCCTTAATCGCCTTCCCCGAACACCCCCATAAACACGCACACATATACCTCCGTACACACACCCGTGCCCCTGCACCCAGGGGCTCCAGTTAAGCTCAGGTTTGCATGCTGGGCACCTGCCTGAGCCCTGCCATAGGTGTCCCCGAGCTCAGCCCTGCTCCTGCCCGTGCTGACTTGCTGACTGCGCTCCCCAGACTGAGCTCTGACCTCGCTCCTCACCTCGTATTTGTCCGGTGATGGCTGCGCTGTCAGCAGATGCACTACTGCGGCCGCCCTGCCCTGCTCTGCTCTGCTGCGGAGGGCACCGGCCTGCCTGCCCTGGGCCACCCTCCCAACCCTCGCACTCCTCCCTCGGGAGCAGACCTGCTCTTGCTGCTTGCTGACAGTGATTGCCTTATTACTTGAGGCAAAGAAAGTTATTTTTGTTTATCAAACTAGAAGGAACTTGACCAGTATCTAAATGGGGAGACATTTCTCATTTTACTAGAGATGTCAGCTAAGGTATGAAATCTATAGCAGTTCAGACTAGATGCTGTGCCTTTTTTAAATTCCAATGCTTTTTTCTGTTTTTTGCTATTATAGTGTTAAGTCATAAGAAAAGCATCCAAAATCATTCTTATTCTTTATCACTTAAAGCCTGAAAGCTCTGTGAAAAGATATGCAGTAGCTCAGGGTTACTGATTTAAATGTGTAACCTCACTAAATCCTGTGGTCTTTTTTGGTCAGGATCAAACTAAATGGTTGTCATGCTGTTCTCTGGCCACATAAAATCTATTAAATAACTTTTATCATGTAAGTAGTGTGGAAACGAAAATGACAAATATGATTTAATCTGTCTATTCAAGGGTGTGAAAGTTAACAATAAAATATATAAATGATTTTCTCCCAGCTTACGCACTTGTTCAGGGAATAGATAGAGCTATGATGACTATGCAGAAATTGTGGAAGATGTAATAAAGTAAATATGACAAAGTCAACAGTCATTGCAAAGCGGACCGTATGAAATCCAGATCAACACAGACAGGCAAGAACGCTTGTTCTTTTAGCGCTGGAATGAGATTAGAACTTAAACGTATTTAATTTCATTCCTATTCATAAAATAGAATGCTTAATCTTACATAAGTCAGCGTGTCTGACACTAAGTACACAGCATTTGAAGTGTTTTGTCTTGGGTCAAGAGTGTGCCCAGAGTAGTTCAGGAGCCATTCCACAGGCCTTCGTGCATAAAATTTTGTGCTGATTTGCCTCCAGTTTTACTGCCCTTTAATTTTTTTAGCTGTCTTAATAAGTCCAAGACTTTCGGAGATAAAACACACAGCAACATTTACAAATGCAATTCTGAAAGATGACAATAACCAAATAATGTGATTTTCCAAAAGTGCCTGTAGCGGCACTTTTGTGACTTTCCAAAAGTCTAGTGTGGACTGTCACCCATTGCCCACTTTTCAGAATCAGGTTCTTCTTCTAACTGGAAAAAAATTCATCTCTAATATGCAAAGAAAGTACTGAGCAGTGACAACTCAAACTCTCTGGCCCAGAAATCTCCCTGTTTAGATGACTCTCTGTTGTCTTCCTCCTTCATTATCCAAGTTTGCAGGCTGCTATGGCTGACACCACTAAATACAGCACGTGTACCACTCTCATGTAAATTTTTGAAGCAGTATTTTACTTTCAGTCAAAAAAAAAACAAAACATAAAAGCCATATCCTTTGCATTTAACAGCAAAACCTACTCAAACAAAAATCTCCTATATTCTCCTTCATATATGTCCTTCTGTCCTTCTTAGGGAAAAAGGCCATCTATTTCTCTTGAAGCATTGCCTTCAAAAAATCTGTCTTTTTTCCTTCTTTCATGTCTTGAAGCTCTTTTAGTTATGCCAATTAGGAATCAGATCCCTGAACTGACTGCCAGCCTCTTCACTTGGTTTTCTTAAACAGAAGAGCCATCTGGTCTTATACATTCTTCTGGCATCCTAATATGCCAAAATAATATCTTGCCAAAACTCAACATCCTTGCCCTTGCCTTTGTCTTGGATGAAAGCATGCTGTTTGCCGACTATTAAAATTGTTGGAAAGAAGGTGGTCTGGACAACTCCTATTTTAAATGTTATTTGTTGGGGTTTTTTATTTATTATCATTATTATTTACATTTGTTGATTATTGATTTTAAAAAATAATCAAAATTACAGGTTTCCATTAAACAGGTTTCACTATAATAGCAAAAATGTGAAAACATAGCTATATGTGAAAGCAGCTCTCCCTAAGGTACTTCAGGTTTGTGATCAGCCCATCAGTCTTACGTGTTACATTCACAGAATCATAGAATCATTTAGGTTGCAAAGGACCTTTAAGGTCCTTGAGTACAACCATTAACCCAACACTGCCAAGCCCAACATTAAACCATGTCCCTAAGCACCGTGGAGAAAGTCCTGACAGAGCACCGCGCTGCCATTTTTTGAGGTGTTGAAATAAAATCTTCTTTAGAAATAGTTTTCCCATGCACAAACCTCGTAATCCAAAATTATAGTGCCTATAGAAATACAAAACCATATATAACTTCTCTGGGAGGAAAAAAATAATGAAACAAAAAAAACAAGACAGTATAATGATATTAACTTTTAAATAAACAAGCAAAATCCATGAATTCCACATTAGGAATATATCCAACTGAACAGTGAGTTACTATTCATCTGTCCTGTGAGGGTCAAAGCATAATTGCACATAAACACTTAGATAAAATGTTTTTCATAGGTGTGATAGACACATAGAATGACTTTTTGCAGAGTCCTCTGATGCAGAAGTAACCTATCCCATTCTATGACGTCATTACTGCTATTCCTAATATAATTTCGTCTTACTCAGCAATGGAATTTCCATTGCTACTGCCTTTTGAAATTTACAAAAATCTTTTTTTTTTTCTTTCTGTTTGTCATGGTTTGGGTTGTCAGCTTTACATTGTCTCTGATGACTGCTAGTGGTTTAAGTAGGACCTTCTGTGAAGCTTGACAGGTTTCTCTACGCCATTGCCACAAATTCAATTCATTCAGTTCCACTGATTTCCAAATATCCTCTTGCAGAAGCTAGAATAGGAATCTTAGATGGAATGTCTAAATGCTTGAATAAGTCTTTGTAACACATAGGCTTCCGCTAAACATAAATGTGTCCTAGAAAACTTGAGAGACCTTGCCAGTTTTTAGTTGTTGTTCATGTACTTTGAAGAGCAAAACAAAGCTACATTGTGATTTAAAATATATTGCAAAAATTGTTATGTCAGAGTTTAAAACAGAAGTATCTCCTCAGCTTAAAAAATTCTGATCAGAGTCAGCAATATTTTGCTTAAAAGTACCTGTTACGTGCCAGATTGAAAGCGAATCCATCATACTCACGAAGCGTACAAGTGTGCCTGTAATTGTAGGAACAATTTCTCTTGGCACAGAGAACGATACCTGACACTACATGATTGGAGTCTACACCAGGGTGTTGGGAAGACAGTTAGGTGATAACTGGGATTTGCTGGTACTGGCAGAGCTGTTTTGTGAGCAGTAGGGAGCTAATGACCTTCTTAGGTGAAGGGTGAGGAGCATTGTTCAGATAGGATTTCTATCCCATATGTCCTTGATCAATAACACATCTAGCAAGGGCATAAACAATCTACTAAATACCAGCTGAAGCAATAAAAAACAGTAATTGAAACTATGGTGAAGCAACATTATAATTAATGTAAATGAGGCTGCCCAGACACGGCTTTTTGCCTGTATTGAGGACAAAGAGCTCAGTCCTTCTAAGCCTCCCAGCTTGTGAGCTTATGCATACATTATCTTCAGTGATCAAAATAAGAATTAAATACATTTTTTAAAAAATGTATGAGTCCATTACAGGAATGAAGTTACGATGGATCTTTTGCTAACATTTAAAATAGAGAAGTAAATTAAAATTCCAAGATATAGCTGTTGTTATATTCTTCTGAAAAAAAGAGATGATTTCCAGGAAGGTTCCAATTATTATTGCTCTGTTATCATTTCACTATTTGTACTTTTAAAAAAAAAAAAAAATGTTCAAAAGTTACAAATCAGAAGAGTTAATAAATATTTCTGAGGTGTACAGCTTTGTTGAGCCGAATCTTATACAGAGAAGACAAGTGAGGGTAAAAAACAAAGTAGATGTGGCATGTTAGAATGACTTATTTTTCAGATCATAATGGTAATTAATTCATGGTAAAATATGCTTAGCTTTGGGGCCTACTGCTATGTAAAATGCAAGAAATACGTTTTAAAAATCTCTTATTATCTTTATAGGCCAGACGTCAAATATTTTTGGTGAAAAGGTATACTAAATGTTATTAAGTGTTAGATTCCCATAGATTAAGTAAAAAGGGAATAGTCATAAAATACATTTAAAGAAATGCAAGAAGATGTATCCTGTCCTAATCAAATTATAAATGTATAGACTGGCATACTAGCCAGGCTGCAGAAACAAAGCACAGAACTTTTCATAACACAGATGGCACCCAGAGGGACTAAAGTACTGAGGAAAGAAGCTGTCCTTGATGAGCTAAATGGCCTTTACTTGATCCTGAAATTTTCTTCTATGGGGGGGAAAAAAAAAGAGAAATCCAGTCTTAAAACATTTTTCTTCTCTTATCTATGAGACAAAAAATGTATTATGCACAAATGTTAACATTAAACAGTTATAATAAAATCCTGTGACCCACTTAAGAAATTTAAAACTTCCCTGCAATTTAGCTCATTTTGTAGCACATTTTTATACACATATACACACATATGCTTATAAATACTGAAATAACGCCGAGGCAAATATTTTTAATATATTAAAGAATTAAAGGATGATTTTTTCACTTTAATAAATATATGCAATATGAACTTCCCTGCTTTCATAATTGAATGACTCACAAATGCATGATATGAAATTACTTTGTTTCAAGTAGACTCCATCAGTGAGAAGTAGATGTTCACCATTGTATGTTAAGCTGTATAAATAGCTCTCAGGATATAAATGTAAATGAACTCATGTACATGCAAAGGGTAACTGTAGTTCTAAGTGGTCCCTCACATGAGAAAATACAATTAATATCCATAAAGAAGCATATCATTTTTCAGAATAACCAAAGCACTCTGAAGGAATCGTATGGTTGCAAATAATCCTGTTCACTATCTAAATATACCATGTGAAACTTGGTTGCACATATACCCTTTAGGCCAGGAGCACAGACTAGATTTTTGAAAAGACCAAAGTCATTCCTAAAGAAGGATGATATCCCAAACTACCAGTGGGGGGAAAAAAAAAGTTAGGGATGGCAATGCCAATGCTTCTGTGCCCCAGCTGTCATGCAGTCGATGACTTCTGAAACATGAAAGCAGTCAGAGTTACATTATGCTGTTCCATAGACCCTATACGTTTTAACTTTTGCTTACAGCATGTTTGACAGTAACGGAATTTAAACAAGTTTGGCATGTGAGAATCACATAATATATTAATCATCAGGTGCAAGAAATGATTTTATATTTAATGACACTGACCTTCCAGTGCACATTCTTCTTCATCTCATTATTTCTGTCTCTGCCCTTCAAGCACTTGGTTTCCAAGTATGCGATTTTTCTTTCTGCCTTCTTTTCACTGCTTGTTAAGATTCCATTCTGTGCGCTTGCCTCTCATTGCAGAAAACCATCGTTTTACAATTAAGTCAATAGGAATTAAACTGGAGCTTAAAGTTAAATTCACACTAGAATGAAGTGAGATTAGACACACACAAGCTCAGCTGCTTTTTCAAATGAGGACCATGAAGACTGTGATTTCTTTAATTTCTTCCTGCTTCACTTCAACTTTTTCAAGTAGGTAGATAGGTCGCACCTCCTAGATATTGGTTTAATAAGACAGCTAATTGGCAGATAATATTTCTGTTTGAAAACAAGTTTGAACTTTCAAATTTTTTGATTCTGCTCACAGAATTTTCTTGGAACAAAATCATATCGAATTGCCCGTCTTCCATTTGTTGTACACGCTTTTGTACACTAACTCAATGCTATAGTTTGACTTTGAAAAAATAGCATAAGTTTAGAAAAAACATATTATTCTGAACCTATTCACATTAGGGCTATCTTTTTAAGCAATCCAAAATCAGGAGTTTCTTTTGGTTTGGGTTTTCTGGTAAATTAGAACATTAATTTATAATCATGTGGATAATTCCTGTTGAACATAATTTAATAAATTTCTCCTCATTAAGACTGTGTTTTAAAACAAATCTATAGTTTTATACAAACTTCAAAACAATAATTACTGATTTAACTATTAAAATACCTACTGAGTAATATAAAATGTATGTCTTTCTTTTAGAACTGGTTGACTGAGTATATGTTATATTGTAGAATGAAGTAAGAAATATTAAATTCTCTGAATCTTAATTTTCAGAGTTTATCCTGAAGAGTTCCATCCCCCATGTAAATAGTTAAGTTCCCTTTGTTTTTGTTTTTTCTCAATAGTAGGGTTTTTCTTTGAGAAATATATCCGTGCTCAGAAAGGGTAATCAATTTTGTGTCTGTCTGTACTGAAGTCTCTGGCACAGGTAATCATTTTTACTATAGTTTATACCAAAGCCTCTCAGAAGTTATAGAAAAATGATTCAATGGTTTTATTTCCTTTCTCTGTGTCTTTGCATTCTTTATCTCTGAGGTATATGTATTAAGTACTTACGCGTGTTCCATAGCAAGTATCCCCCCATAAACAAATGACAACAGTAGCATCAAAGAGTCTGACTAATGTGTGAAGCTGGATCTGAAACATTTAAGGCCTAATACAAAGTATGAAATCACAGATAAATCAAGAAAAATAATGTTCTCTTATGGACAGAAGTGTGAGTCAGAAAGAGGAGACTGCAGATCCTGATACTTTCTCTAGCTTCTAAATGTGATTCTGACCGAGCTACTTAATGTCTTAGGGCCCAAAGTCCTCATCAGAAAAATGGGAGTAATTTTATTCCTCCTACCAGCCTGTCTCTTTAGATTATCAGATCTCCAATACAGAGGTTGCTCATTATTATGTGTGATGCATGAAAAGCAAGACTGATTCAGTTTTGGCTAAAAGACACTACTGTTATGCAAATTATAATTTAAAACCTCACTGAAGATATTTTAAGAACAAAAAAAAAAATCCAAGCATTATTAGATTCATGACTTTTCTGTGGAAAAAAAAAAGTCTGACTTTGGTTTTGCTGCATCAGACTTGAATTTCATTCCGCACATCGTCTAACTTTGTAACCTTTTTTTAAAAAAAAATATTCAGATATGTTGAATTAGGAGGACTACTAAGCATTGTTAAGTGTATTTATTGCATCTCCCGCAGCAGCTATGTATTTACTTTACCGCTGTTCACTAAAGGTGATTGGTTTAGGAGAAAATACATAAAATAAGTGGAAGCTAAATGATGACAAAATGTTAGCTGCATTTTTAATTTGCTATTTCTACTCCCATCATCTGGCAATGAATATCCAGACTCCCCAGCTGTATGATCCTACATAATGTATCATGTAGAGATAGAGGACCATAATCCTGATGTTTATTAGCAGAAGAGACATTTCCTGTTAAAGATATAACAACCTTCTGTTTAACAGATGGACTTTAGATTCGGATGTCTCTTATCTCTAGCATGCACAGTAAGGAATGGATGTGCCAGGGACAAGCTTGTATTACCTATATCCAGACCTATATCCATCATTTAACCCAGTTATAATTCATAATTTTCATACACCTCGGCTTTGGCTACACTATAGAAACAGAAACAACTTTGGATTTTGTTGTTGTTGTTGTTGTTTTTAATCAAGAATAATTGTGGTACAGGGCAAACCTATGTATAGCTGTACATTTTCCATATATATGTATATTTTTCCCATACAAAATTTGACTATACATTGTAAAATAACTAGCTATGCACAGGAATGTCATTTGCTCTATGTAAACGTGGTTCAACTTTGGAAATATCCCTCTAAAATTTTAGCTCTTACCACTGTATTTCTCATACACTGTCTTCCTCTCAACTTAATCAGCATGAGAAAAAGAGACTAATCAGCATAACAACTGTAATGTCTACAAATTATTCCAAGCAAAATAAAAAGTGTAAGGGAGTTTGATGCTGAGTTCAAGCTGGCTGTATTTTCCCCTTGTGCAGGATAAATAAATAAAGTTGGTTTTGTTATCTATTGCTCCTTTAAGCATGTGTATGACTACTAAAATCACAAAAAAAGATACTTATTTTTAGAGATGAATTATCACTCCTATCACTTCCTTTTTTTTTACTTAATGGGTCCTGGCATTTCTGAAGTCCTTACCCTACCTCATTCTGTGTAGTTCTCACCTCACATCTTTACAGAGCTTGGGCACTGTTGCTGTTAAATGTTGCTGTATATTGTACGTTATATCAATCTGTTCTATTTCTTAATTACTACCTGTACATAGCTGTTAGAGGTAACAGTCATCTTGCTGTTACATTTTTAACCATTCTATATATATAGAACATTTATATATATATAGAACCGTTTATAACTTTTATACTAGGTCATACTAGACTCCAAGGTTGTCTGTTGGTGTCTTTCACATAAATTATACGGATTAAATCAAATTCTCAACACCACATAAATGTGCAGACCAAACTAAAGGTGATGAAAAGAAATATTAAACAAAAGAAGACTGAATCATAACTGACAGATTCTGGGAAGCAAAAGAAATTAAATACTTAAAGACAATTTTTTTTGAGCTTTGGGACTTTTTATACTCTTACGGGATCAAATGAACTTGTCACCTGTGTGTAACATCTTCATATCTGCTGAAGAAGAAAAGAAGTTACTATGAAACAGTTGTTGCAATGTATGAGTCACCCTGGGCTTATAGAGTATGAAATGCATTAAACAGAGTTAATTTTGAAGATCTGGTGAATGAAAAGTACTTTGAACGGTCAACAAAACTGACATGCACCTCGGATGAAAAATCCGGTCTTGTAACTTTGACATATTCTTTCATTCTCTTAGGAAAGCTGCCCTGGTAGTGGTCTGAGGGACGAAGGAAACTAAGTCTGTATTAACAGACAATGGCTGGAGTTTCCACTACCAATATCTCTAGCGCTTACAAAACCAAGGCAAAGTAATTGCACAAAAATAGAGATTGCTGTCATTGTGACCGTGCAATATTTCAGCATTTTGCATTTTGTCTACATTCATTCTGTTCAGAAGTAAATAGTATCATGACATACAAAACAATGAAGGAAGAAACCCATCATTACAACGGTCAAACATTTGGGAGGTGCAGACATCTTTACATCCAGTAAAACTTAAAAGGATATAAATACAGCTCAGAAACTGAAGAGTGGCCTTCATGGATACTTCTACAGAGATAACTGAATGAAGGCCAGCAGTGCACTTTTAAAGTGAATCCCCCAGTAGTCCCCACATACCGTGCTTAGCTTTGTGCTGTGGAGCAGCTTCACTGTGCAGGAACCGCATCCCTTTCAGATGAAGGTAAACTACAACATTTGCTTCAGGAACAGAACTAACTAATTCCAGGTTTCAACGTGCACTATGCCCATGGGACCCAACTAGAGATAATCCAAATTCATCAGTGCTTTCAATATGTACAGTCTGGATTTCAGGTCTTCAGTCAGAACTGTTTTAATCTTTAGACCCATTCCCATGTATGTACACTGCTTCCTAATGTACACATAGCCACTGACTCCATCGGGAAGTGTCTTATCTCCTAATAGCTCATATCAATTCTCTAGAGTAACACAAGCATTTAATGAATGCAGAATTCATGAGTCAGAAAAAGTGTTTGTATTTCATGGCACCTATGATTTTCTTTTTCATGAATATGACATTATAAAACACTTCTGCTTAAGAGGAGTTGCAATTTATAGTACGATTATGATGTTCATTAAAATGAACTGGGAAGTCAGTAGTCCTTTTTGAATACTTTGTTTAAAGTATTTTTGAGGTTGCAGTGGTCATCATTAAAATACCGTTGACTGCCACACAGCCGGCACAGTTACTGCTTGGCTAAAACAAAACAGAAGGATTTCAGAGACACTGCAGTGACTGTTGACTCTTCGAATGGTGACCTGATTATTTTACCATTTTTATCATGTACCACGGTTTACAGCGCTTAGTGTAACAGAAGGGATTTGCTTACACATTGCTCCTAGCATAAAGTCACTTTAAATTAGATGGACTAGTAGAGGAATGCTCTTAAAACCTCCCAAAGCGATATATTGTTATCTCTTTCGCTCAGTAATGAGAGCTAAACCAGGAGAGAAGATTTATGAAGATATTGGGCATAACAGCTGAGGATGAATTTTTCTTATCATACATTCCATGCTATTTAGCTTGTTTGGTTTAACCAATAGGAAACTGAAATTAGCCTTTACCCAATAGGGAGAAAGAGCGGAGCAAGTCCTCCACACATACATATGAAGTGATACAGACGCTGAATACAACCAGAGAATTCAATAGATACAAGGCAGGGTAATAATAATGGTGCAATACTGTTTTTCTCCCCTTTAATTAGGCCCCCTCCTGAATGAGGAAAAGGCAAGTACAGCAGGAGAACTTATAGCAGGGAAATGCAGTTACTATTCCAATTAGTATTTAACTAATTTATACTAACATGAGCAAAATCTGTAATCCAAGTTTCCTTGTATAATACAAGTGAATGTTTTAGACACTATATTACAGGTAAATCCACACATGAAATCTCTCCTTTCACTCCCCTTTTTCTCTACCACTTGCTTCCCCTCCCTCCCTATCTTCATTTGTACCTTCCAGTGAATCTTTGAGGGTTTTTTTTTAAACAAAATATTGATATATAAAAATGCAATCCTGAATGATATTTTTATTGAAAGACATTGAAATGAAAAGAAAGATTAAAAATTGCTAAAGACAGGAAGAAAAGAAACAGTCTTGAAAGGTAAGAAGAGAAGTAACAAAAGTAGACTGAGTAAATCCCTTCCAGATTGCAAACAGAAAATCACTGAGAATATCTGTTGAGAAAATAAGCAGTCAACAAATTTTGACATCCACATCTAGCTTGTATTAAACATCTTTTTACTTTTGTTTTTTAAATATTTGATCTTCACCTTTAACTCTCCCTTCAGGTGATTCTCCTTTTCCCTAATTTTCTAATTTCCAGTAACATCCTCTCTTTCTTTCTCAGCTTCTCTAGAACTTAAACTAGTCTAAACTCATTGCAAAAATTATTTTGGGGCTATTTTTTTTTCATAATAATCTGCTGGAAATAGTAAAATTATTGCAATACATATAACACTCTGGACTTAATCTTTGAGGTTAATCAAGCATTGCTTTACCTTAGGCACATGAGCAGTCCTATTTATAAGGATATTGCTGGTTCAGCACCCAGGTGCAGTATTTTTCCCAAAAGGAATTTTCATACATGTGATAACCAAAAACATTGGTATCCATGTATTTTTTGTATAGAACCTTCAAACAGTTAGTGCTGATAACTAGTGATATCTGATCATGTCTTACTAAATTGTTAACCAACACTTACAAAATAACATTGCATGTTTTGAGTTTGCTCTAGGATTCTAGTTAATATTACTGACTTTCTTCTGGTGTCACATTCAATAAAATATTGTGCAAATTCCTTTAACACATCATGTTCTGAGCCAATTCTAACACGAGCTTTGTTCTTTTTATTATTTCTGTTGGTTTTTTCCATGGGTTTTTTTAACTCACCTTTAATTGATATTCATATACAGAACTTTATGAAAAGCATATTTAGTGGATGATTAATTTCCCAAGAATGATTTGGAGTTCATATGGGCTGACAAAGAGCAAAATATAACTATATTAAGGATATTGCTGAGCATAAATTCTGGAAAAAAATATTTATGTAACAGGTACCATATTAACCTAACTACGTTGATGTAATTCATTCATGCAGTGTCTGAAGTCACATCCTCTTATAAACATGGATGCATAATTTTTTATTTTATTTTCTGAAAAGCAGGAGAGTAAAGAACTAATATTTTTTTTCCTTCTCAGCACTGCAGTTTTCTGTAGAAATATTTTCATTCATACGAAAATATGACTTTATATTCTAGACCTTTCTTTCAGAAATTGAGCCCTACTTCAACTATTCATGTCTAGATAAAATGGCATATTTATCTTCTCAAAAGTACTCAATCTTCCCCTTACTGTGCCTGACTATTTTTTTGTCACTAAAGGTACTGAGATTCCTTTTGCCTTAATATATGAGGACACAAACAGATAGTCAATTAATTGTGCCATGTAAAATGGCATGTGCAGTTTCTGAAATGATTATAACTAACAGCAGAATATTATTAAATATTATGTAAAATTAAAAGTAAGTTGAAAAGAAACTGCTCCCTACTCAGCAAGTGAATTAAAATAAAATTCTGACACAGAAATCTAAATGTGTCAGGAGCATTTATTATGAGGGGAATTCGACCTTGCTGATAAGCTTGACAGATTTGTCCAGTGCTATCATTTTTTTATTGGTGGTCAAATACACTGAGCACTCCAGCCAAGCATTTGGTATGACAGACATGATAGATGATGAAGAGTTCTTTGGCAGAAAGTGGGCTGAGAAATACTGAAACTGACCGATTACCTGGATTTCAAAAGTTTTTTTAAACTTTAGAAACTTGTTCAAGGTAAGTATTGGTAGGAAATAATTATGAAAAGGGTGTCTAATTAGACTAGTCCTCACTAGCTTTTCAAAACAGAGTTTGTTTTAGTATGTATAACCGGATTCTCAATTTTGTGTTCCAATATTTTACTGTGTTTCTGTCAAAGCCCTTTAACAGGCCTAAGACTATTCAGATCCACTTGAAGTTCTTTATTTTTAAAGTAAAATGTATAGTTTCTTTTTTTTTTCTTTCCTTTTCATAATGACATTTATTCAAGTCATTAATTAGCTGATGTAAAACATGAAGGAAAGAAGGAACGAGTACTTACGCTGCCTGCTTCTCTTCTATTTTGCATAACCAGCATGTGCGTCTTTGGAAAAATGGTCCATTTTGTAAAATGACCGCATAAGATTAGTCTGAATCAGGATTTTATATCACAGCACAGCACAGTAAATTTATCATCGGTTCTACTTCTACCATTTGCTTCTGAAGAAACAGCATCCAAATGTGGTTTTTCTTTGATATGTCAAGTTATTCTAGTGTCTAAGGGAACTGCAATATAGATTCCCTAAGCAATCTGAAAGCCTATTAATATCCTTTCTGGTAGAAGCATACACTATCTTTGGACATTATCAACTGAGAACTGCACTGACAAAAAAAGTAATTTTATATAAGATCCTGAATCTTGTCTCAGTGATACACATCAGTAACTAATATGCATGCTTGTAAGAAATGCACATTCTGATCTCTTTTTGAAAAAAACCCCAGCTGTCTACATAGTAAAATAGTGTTCATGACATACGAACTGAAGCTTCTTTCTTATTTCTTAATAGAAATCAATAATCCAGCTGCAGCTGAGAGATCACTGTAAGCATCGCACAGAAGCTGATTAGAAGTGAAATTGGTATACTTAAAATGAAACCAAATAAGCTGCCTTGTATTGTGGTATTTTAGCAGAATAGGAAGAGAACTATTATTTTCCTCTGTGTGGAATAAACAGAATACATAATAAGCACTTGCAGCACTGCACGGAATCGATTTAACTGGGGAACAAATACATTTATAACTCACTTGTGGCTTTGGCTTCAGCTGAATTAAGAGGTGTTCTCATTACCTGTGGAATGTGCTCACTACTCTGTAAGTGCCTAGGCACCCTAATGTGTGTATACTGAGCTTTGAACTTCATTAAAGAAATCCTACTAATGCTGACTATAGGCCTACTAGTTAGAAATATGTATATAAAATAAAATAACTAATGATTATTTGGCACGGTCAGTGTACACCAAGACAAAAACTCATCAGCAGTAAAAGTACAGTAGGGTATTACCCCAAAACAACCATATTTGATTTTAATATTAACACAAATTAACAAAAGAAACAATGCTACTTCATATTACCACAGTGGCCTTTGATGAAGAACCTCACAATGCATGTACTAAGGCCTCACTATCAAAGCGTTTCAGGATGTGACTATTTTTAGCTGACATGGTACGCTGCCATCAGACACAGGCTTGCTCAGCCCGTGCTCTGAGCCAACCGAAGCTGTTAGGACTGATGCAAACCTGAATCATTCCCCCACTGAGATTTCAGGGGATTATAGTCTGTGTTTGGCATAGTACTACCACTATTACACCACATTTGACTAGGCGGTAACTTGTGTCCTTTTTTCTTAGAGCATCTGCAGACCAAGCTAGTTTTTTACCAGGCATGTCTTGCACAGGAGTGCATTAAGCTCAGGAATCTCTCTGCCTTGGCTTTTCTTAAAGTGTTTTAAATACTTAAGAATTCATCTTTCTATTTGCAAACAGCACACGAGTGCTGTTATAGGGCCTGATGATGCTGCCCAGACTTACCTACAGTATAGGGAGCTCTGGCTGATAGAGCTCACACCAGTGATGCCCATCCTTCACGTCAGGAGAGAACAGCATGTACACTGGGATTTCGTCCAGCGTCCTTTGACAGAGATTGTAAGCAGTCGACATCAAAGGTCATAAAGATGGAGGCAATGGAGACGAGCAGTAGACTTCAAGTGTGGTAAGTGAAAGCATACCCGTATCTGTATGTAGAACAGGCTTCCTCTGCAAGAACAGAGAATATTGTTTCTGCAAGGAGAAAAAAGCTATCAGAGGATGACTCTGGTTTTGCTTGTGTTGAATCACATGGGAGACCTATCTTCCTTGACTGTAGACTAATTTAAGTATGCCCCTAATTGAGGCACTTCACTAAGTTGGATAAGATGAACAAAGGCCTAAGTATTTTCTTAAATAGTAATTAATTTCCTCTTGTGCATAAAGCTAAGCGTGTAAAGGCCTTCATTTAAACAAGTTCCTGAAAACTCCATTAAACTCTTATAAAAGACCACCGCATCACACTATTTTACAGGTGAGTAACAACAAAACAAACAAAAAAATCCCCCCAAACAACAAAAAAACCCAAACAGCAACCAAAAAAAACCCCAAACCAAGCCAACCAAACCAAAATAAGAGGTAATCAAATCCACATGCTTGATCGAAGATGACAGGCTGAAAATTCAGGAAAGCAAACTATTTAAAACTACCTTAGACTATCTGGTATGTTTCTTAAAAAGGCTGTGTTTTTTAAAAAGGCTACTGAGAAAGCCTACCCATTTTTAATGCAATATTGAAGAATCAAATGGAAGATTTGGGAAAAAAAATCATGTTAAGTGGACTATTTCTGCTTAAATTGTGCTGTTACTGAAAAACATTAAAATAAACAAGCCATTTTGCCACATTTCCTTAAGCTGTTCCAGATATACATGGTCATGTGGATACGGATCTATTTTATACACAGATGCATGTATATGATATTTATATATGAATTTAAACATATCCTTTCAGCTGCAGTGGGAATACATGCAGTAATATCAGTTGAATCTGGATTAAATTCTGGTTTTAAACTTTAAACCTTTTGTTCATGTGCATTATTCTGCAGACTGTTTATTCTTAAATTTTATCAGAGGAATTTCTAGAAATCTTTATTGTTTCTAGATTAAAATTAATGTAAGTATTATAATTTTCAAAATTGGCAAAACAAACTATAGAAATAAAAAGAATTTTTATTCTCTCATTTAATAGTGGACATTATATATCATAATTAGAAATAACTTAGCATGTATTTAAAATTATCTTTTTAAATGATGATAGTGTGTATGTTGAAAAATGTCTACATAAGGGAAAGAAAGAACAAAACAAAATGTAAAAACCATTTGTATTCTGTGTTGTTTTGATTTCTATTGATTTGTACTCAGCCAAGCAGTGCATAAATAGATACAGTGTTGTGGAGTGTTTTAGGGATTTATTGTTTGATTGTTTCATTTTCTCTAGTTTGGAAAACTTGTTTTGCCTGGACTGAATCTTCTGTGTGACCTTATGAAGTTAAAATCCAAACCTTTGAATTTTTTTAATGGTTATGGCTCATTCTTAATGGGAGCATCTCTAAATACCTAGACAATAATTCAATTATATTAAACTATGAAAGCTTTCCTCCTTCTGTTTTACCTCTGACAATTCCAGATAGATTTTCACCTTTAAAATGTCTTTGTAATGCCATATATTTTTGTTACCCAGAGAGACAGAAATTCTATTTATATTGCTCTTCTTGTGTTTTCAAAGAAGAAATTGTGTGACTTGAATAAAAACTCATCATCTTCAGATTACTAAAAACAATTTCCATAAAAGTCTTGGTTGTCACATTCCCATTTATGGAATGGACAAAGAATGTTAAAGCTATGTCACTATGAAAACAACTAATACACATGGATTGAGGGAAAAAATGTCCGCACTAACTTATTCAGAAAAGTTTAGATAAAAAGGAAGAGCAAACTGCATAAGGCTAGTGCAAGCAATATAAAAAACCTGCAGTGAAATACAAAATGACATTTTATTTTCGTAGTTAAAATACATGTAAATAGAAGCCAAGAAGAAATAGCTAAATAAAGAGCAACTCTGGATTTGTGTCACTTTCACTGAAGTTTAAAGGTTGACTAGTCAGCCTCGCCTCTATGCCCAGCAAGATCAGGGAAAAAATCCTCCTGGAAGCTATGTCAAGGCACGTGGATGACAGGGAGGTGATTACAGACAGCCAACACAGCTTCAAAAAGAGCATATCGCACATGGCTGATCTAGTGGCCTTCTACCATGGAGTGACTGCATTGGTAGATAAGGGAAGAACAACTGATACCATCTACCTTAACTTCTGTAAGGGCTTTGACATAGTCTCACACAAAAACCTTGTCTCTAAATTGGAGAGATGTGGGTTTGATGATGGATCATCAATGGATGAGGAAATGGCTGCATGACAAAACAAAACAAAAAAAAAATCTAAACAAAACACAAACTTGACATTATTATTGACTAAAACAAATAAACTGTATTTTTATTATTCCCTAGACAGAAAATGTTTTGCCAATGGAAGAGGAAAAGGGAAAGGGACTGATTAATGGTGCAGTCCTCAAATTGTAGTTTTTCTATCTTAAGCTCCATCTCTGTAGTACATGAGTCTTTTTCTATCTTAAGCTCCATCTCTGTAGTACATGAGAGTCTAATAATTGCTAATATATTTTCCCCATCTCTGAGAATTGCATTCATTTCCAGAAGGCAACGGAGCTTCAGACAAAGAGGTGTTTTGGAATACAGTTCTATATAAGCAAAAATAGCCAAAACTTAAACATTTAAAATTCCTATTCAGCTAGCACTAAACACCTGAGGTCACTAAGTTGCATAAGGACCTACATTTTCTAATTTCCTGATTCGATTTGAAAGGAGATCAGTAATTCGCCACGTAATCACTCTTGGGACAGAAAACAGGCATTCTGCCACCTATCCCATATCATGGGTTTGAGCTGTTAAGTTCAAAACCACCCCTTGAATTGCATTTAAAATAGAGCAATACCTAACTATGGTGATATTTTTCCCTCCCTTAACACAAACTGGAAAATCACCTCGATGAGAGTAAATTGAATAATTGATTCTGAACAGATCCCATGATTGGAATTTAGGGCTTAGTCTTCACAAGCAAGCACCTCTATTCTTAGGCAAGTAGTGTTTCATTCTCTTTCTTTCTCTCTTTGTGATTAAACTGCTATTTACATATATAGAGTCTTCAATAGAAGGGTGCTCTGAACCCAAATAACTTCATGCTCTGATAAGGAAAAAAACTTATCTGGGTGATAGGAATATTGGGGTTTATTTATTTGGGGTTTTACTGGTATCGATTGGGTATTATTGTTGTAATAAATGAATGGGGGAAGATGGCGGAATCTGCTGCAGAAGGCATTGCAGATGCATGGGACTGGAAAACAGGTATTCGGGAAGCAGTCACTGGCTCTCCCTTATTTTGGCTTTGATTCTGAAATCTACACAGATAAGGACATGTTTGAGAGGTGTACTTTTCCGGGAAAAGAAGCAGTAGACATTGCTATCCAAAATTGAAAACCCCAGACAAGGTTTAAAACATGCTGATGAATTTGCAACCCTGTGATAGTCTTGCAAGCCGCCAAGATAGACTAGTTTAAAAGAAAAGCCAAAGGAAGAAATGAATAAGAGGTTGCCTGTCATAAAATCCTGGCCAGCACCTTGAAAAATGAAAATGAATAAAATGACTAGTTCAGCTGCCTAATGATGATGAAAGAAAATGTGTAAAGAAAACAATTATGTGACCCACTGTTATAACATAATGAAGAGAAGCTCTATCCCAGCCAAGCAGCTGAGGACTGAGACGAAAGGGGAGAATGGTAAGGTATGTCAGTTGTAAAAATATTTAAATGAATCCACCGTGCAAATACACAGGCACAAGAAGTAGAAGAAAGGTAGTATTTATTCACTTACCTGCTTTTTGACTTTTAAATGAAAACCAGCATTTAGAATCTCATCTCCATGGTGAAAATGCTTTCAAAAACAAGCAAATATCAGAAGTAATAGTGAGAAACTAGATTTCATGAATAACTCATGCTGCTTGAATTTACTGTTTTCATTTCAAACTGGCTTACTTTGATAAGTAACCTGTCTTTCTTTACTTAAATAATATAGAAATATTTATTGTTTATGATGAATCTTTCAAATTACTTAACCCTTTGAATTTCAATGTTGCCCCATCATTTCTTTGAAATAAAATTACTTTTATTGATAGAATATTTCAGCTCACTGTAGAACTGAAAGATATCCATACGGCTATGCTTACAAATGCCACACTAATATCTGTTCTCTCCATGTACCAAAGCACTCACAGATTTACTCAATTAAAAGTGATTTTTGAACAAAGATCTTTTTCCAGTGTTTTCCAGACATTTCAAAAGCGATGAATATTAATAAAGACAAATGATGAATAAGCTGAAAGGAGTTTGTCACTCTTAATGGTGATATGAAATGTCAAAATGTTGTTTTCTGGGATACTAAATTATATGCTTGCATTCATTTATTTTAAGGACTTTTTTAAAGAATACCAGAAAGACATTATTTCTACAATGTTTATTTTTAAGCAACTGTATTATGTGGTAAGTTTAAGATCACTAGACTTAAGATCAGCAAATCAGTAAACTTTCAGGTTATTACAAAGGCATGCACTTTTCTTTCATATTCAGGAAGTTGTTTAACCAAACACTCAAAATGTTTGATCACATCTTCAGATGTAAGGAATAATCCTAAATGATACATTAGAAGTTACTTAAATTTGTATAGTATTGCTACTGTCTTTCACATGGCACAGAAGATGGGAGAAACAAACATGGAGTAAAAATGTCCATTTTCAACCACAGAAATGCCATTGACGTGGTCAACAAATAATTACCTACAGTATTCCTGTTTTGATATCTGTCTCAGTTAGTTAACTACAACATCAATTCATAGAAATTTAATGCACAAGTATCTTCATTTGAATAAGTAAGCTTCTCTAGCTTAATTTCAAATTTGTCTGAATGTTATGGGCTAAGTTTGTTTATAAAAATGATGTAAGAAAGAAGGAGAGAGCAAACAATGAAAAGATCATAGGGAAAAACAAATACAGATTCAGCAGAATCAGAAGTAAGAATATGGCTATTGCATGAGCAAATAGGGGGTGTTTGTGGAATGCCAATTAGATACAATATATTGTACATTTCAGATGACCGCAGAGGAAACAACCTTTTAGATTCTGATAACTTACATATTTCTGAAATAAAGTGACCCTGTTTCAGACCCTTGAATACCTTCTCTGAATTTGACTTTGAGACCAAATTGAATAATGCTGCAGGTTAGCTGCAGGCAACTGTAGCATGATGATGGGCTACTTACGGCTTTTTAAAAAAAAAATGTTTTATGAGATCAGTATTTTGTTTCATCTGTTTTGAATAGTCAGGCAGGCAGGAATCATGTAGAAACTGTGCAGAAGCATATAAAGGGAAAAAAGAAATATCTCTAAGAATTCCAAGAATTCTAAGAGTCATATCCTGGAAGAGGGAGAAATTGGCTCACTAACACGTGAATTGTTAGACAAAATGTGGTTCTGTTCCTGAATTTGCTATACAGGCTTGTGTTCTTCAGACAAGCCATCTGTGACTGCTTTCAAAATACAGTGTTCAGAATGGAAATGTTTGGTGCCTTCTTATTCACTCTTCCTTCCTTCTTCATACCCACAAAACCAGTGAAAGACATGTATCATTTTTTTTCACATTCATCTCTTACCCATATTCATTAAAGCTATCTGAATTTTGACAACCAGAAAATTTCTATTTTAAAATTTTGAAGTAAAAATAAAAAAAAATATTATTAGCTAATTATATTCAGCCTTCTCAAAAAGAACCTTCATCATTCACCAGGTCCTTGTCAGTCTTTAAAAGTCTTTTCCGATTTCTATCAGCACAGTAATGCTGATAACTGTGCCTGTAAGAACACTAGCTGAAGTCACTGGGGCTCCAAAAGATATTATAAAGAGAAACGTATAGTCAGAGCTTTTCCCTAAAAGGAAAGAACAGAAGCCTGTGTTACCTTCCCATCATAATGACCTGCACAAGACAGAATCATTTCCCCATCGTCTGAGTACTTACTTTTGGTAAGCAGTATTTCAGAATTATGGAGAATCTTAGAGATAGGATGATATGCATAAAATTATAGTATTTGTATTGCCTAATGCTCCTAAGTGCAGCATTAAGCATTAGCTGCAGGTTGCTTAAAAAAACCCTCAACTTCTTTGTCCCAGATATCAGTTTTCACAGCTGCAAGTAACATTTCCAATATCAGAGATATAAAATGTAAACAAGAAACTAAATAAATTTTCAAGGTCAAGACTGGAGAATGATCGATGGAAGAAACATAGCTTAAATTCTAAGTTATTTGAGTAATACTACTTTAAATAATTTCTTTAAAGGGAAGCTTCAGTAATTGTCCTTAAAAGAATGTCGGTATTCAGGAAAATACACTGCATAGCCAAAAGACTGCAAACTAGCATCTTATGCTAGTAAATGAATTTGCCCATAATTATCCTGTAGAGACTGTGTGGGTCTTAGATCAATAGTTCATATATTGTGTTCACCACTAACCTTCAACAGTTCTTGAAATAAACTCTAAGCGAACTGTTCTTGAACTTCCTTGATAAAATGCCATGTAAGTGCTCATTTTTTTCTGCATTAATATCATATATAGAAGCTATTCTAATTGTGTACAAATTGAAAGCTGAAGAGTATGGTAAATGGTCTTCAGATTTTAGATGAGACAGATAGCAGCTCTATAGTGTGCCAGCACATACAGCTAAATAAATGAGCTTGACATAATTGCGTATGCTTAAATGTAAGCTACATAGGACATGCAATTAATGAAGTACATAATGCAGAGCATTAGCAGTACTAAATGATCTGTTTATCATTTACATCAAATCATCTTTTCCATTAAAATGCTGGCATCCCATAATAAGTATAAGCCCCTTGTCTCAAAATGAAAATACCAATTTACTGGCTTGCCATGATAATGTTAATGATAGTAATACTCTGGAAAGGAAAACCACAATGAAAACATATATTATCCAAAGTGTGTTTCCCCTCCTCCCTTTTTGAATAAAGACTTGTAGTTAGATCATATGGAAAAATTAACTGATAAAATAATTTACTTTCTTTTTCTAATATTCTTTACAATTTAATTTACGTGTTGATTATATAGCTGGAAAAAATCTCCCAATTTAAGTAAAGCAGAAAGTGTCTAAGGGTAAATTGATATCTGAAATTGGATGAAAGTACTTCATCTAATTGTATTAATAAACTACGCTGATGAAGTTTGTTTAGTACGAAAAAGCCCTTTTGACCTTTTGATTTAGTGTAGAGTAGAACACATTATATCTGGGTCTTTTTACAGTATTCTCATTATGTTCAGAAAAATCAAACACTTTTATAACTCTTGGTCAAAGTGAAAAAATAATGGAACAATAAAGACTTAAATTAGTTGAAGTGGTAGTTATGTAAAGTGCTTGAGAAGCTTTGTTTTCAACTGTTGTTTCTGTGTCACTAGATGTAACTGGCAAGAAGGAACAATTGTAGTCTGACATTTTCCTTGAAAATATTTGTCAATCTTTTGTCTATTAATATGTTTCATGAATTCTGCAGTACGTGAGAGAGTATGGGGTTTTTTTCCACTTTCTGTGAAATTAGGAAGTGACTTGCATTATGCTTGTTCATATTAATAAATATTATATACACCCTGAATTTGTTCATTTGAGGCAATAATACTGTAGATTAGAAGAATTTTCTGGAAAGTGTGAATACATTGGGGAAAGAAACAATAAAAATCAAAATAAGATATTAGATTTTAAGACACTTAAAACATCACTTCTACTGATCATCTGAATATCACTCAGACCCAAATACGAGGAGATTTATGTGAAACGAATCTAAGAAATAGTTATGAGTATGAGCAAAAAATACTCATTGCTCATGTGTATGCAATATTGTTGCATACACATGCAACAATGTGCATGAGTTGCAAGTTATGAGTATGAGCAAAAAATACTCATATTGAGCAAAAAAATATGGGATGGCATTTTTTTAGAGAAACACATTTCTCATCTCTATAATGTGTAATATAAGAGAATGGACACTCAGAAAGACCATAAGATCATAAGACCATAAGATCATAAGATCTTCATAGCTGTAACACCAGATTTTAACTATATGACATGAGAGTGTCACAGAGGAAAAGGAACACCAAGCAACATGGCACGATCAATGAGATTTGCAGTATTATCTCCATGTATCTTGCTTATTTCTGAGTCCTAATTTTTTTTAGGAATACGTGACTTATTTTCTTTCCTAAGATGCACAACGTATCTGCTCATCTCAATGGTTAGTGCAACTTCATCATCTCACTATTTACCTTTTTCACTTCTGTTTCTTTATCCTAACTGTAGCTTGCAGTAAACAGACTAAAAAAAAAAACAAAAACATGTCAGTCAGGCAATATTACCAACTTTCCAAAAGCCAGTGCTGTTCTCTGTTACATCTGATAGATGAGGCTTCTTTTCTGACCTTCCAATTTGAAATGCTACATGGAACAGCTCCATTTCTACCATACCATAGAATTTATTTCCTCTGAAGAACTCTTTTGATGTGATTCTATCAGCCAGCTCTCATCTTGAATTCAGCATCTAGGTTTGTAATTAAATGAACCAAACTTTCATAAGAAAAACTTGTCCTTAGAAATCGCAAAAAATCATTATTCTACTTTTGGTAAATAAATTATTCCTCATCCTTTGCTATTCTCTTACTGTAGCTGTAGAATTATTTAAATGTCTTAAATGAATACCAAAGCTTTCATTCAGTTTCCTCTAATAACCTATATAAACATAGGAAAAGGAAATTTAAATAGCACTTCATTTATCTAAATCATACCAAAACTGTAAAAAAGAATTTCACTGCAAATATAGTTGAGCAGTTTTACAGACTTAGAGCTACACAAAGCTGACAGTCCAACATTATTATACAGGATATTTCTTGCTGTATGTTTGTTCTTATTTGTTTTCATTGTTTTGGTTTGCTGTGTTTATTTTAAGGCTCTTCATGTTGTCTCTTTATTGGAGGCTCAAAACTGATTTGAGGAAAATTCCTTCCTTAACAGTGGGGGTTTTGCTTTGCCTGGGAAGTTCAGAAGGTCTGTCTGGCCATCATTTTGCTACATAAGAATTAAATCAATGGGACACAGGTTATTTCTGTGTACAAAATATGCCAGTAAATTGGAAATGGATTATATTGCCTATCTAAAATGTCTTCCTTCAAAATGTATATGATGCTGTAAGTTTCTGTGTTTCTGGGTGGCATCCTAGCTTGTTTCCTTCACATTTGACCTCCAAATCGTAGGATAGAAAATATTTTACCAGAAAGTTTACTGCTGACCAAATATAGGACATAATTAAGCCAATTGCCTTCCTTTTGAGAATAGTATTATTTTCAACCAAATGTGAATCCTGAAAAGCAAAGTATATCTATTCATAGAGAACTTATCTATGTGCAACATTCCAAAAGTAAGTAAGGCTGAAATGCCTGAAGCCTTTGCAATAGCAGGGAATTGGTTGGGTGAAACACACCCAGTTAATTCTAGGAGCTGAATCATGTTCACACCATGGAGAGGAGGAAAGGAATGGAGAATAGAGGGAAAGCCAGTTTAGAAGATAATTTATTCAAAATTTCTCAGGAGCTGTGGGAAGAGACTGCTCAGATTGCAATTTAGTTGTCAGTATGTCCCTAAGGAGGGGAGAAAGAAACACCAGCCAGTCATCAACGTGAAAAGCATTCCTTGAACAGTCTGTGATTACTGATCTGTCTTTTCTTGACTTTATCATGGCCAGTATCTGACAGGAGCAGAATAAATGACAAGCTGATTGTGCGTCATACACACAAAAGATATATAACCCAGAGGCTAGTAGCTGATCTGCTGAAGCATGGTTTTTTGTTTTAACTAAGAGCTGCAACTATTGTAAGCATGTAGCTCACACAGCCAATTCTGCTCACTGAGGCATGCAAAAAGGGAATGAAGATGCTGATTCCAAAACTCCAAACTTCCAGTGCCAGAAATGACCATTATGCAAAAATGGCGCTGAACTTTTCACAGAACCATATTAGAGACCATCTTTTAAAAGGTTATCTAATTCTTTTTAAAATACTTTGAACACTGGTAATTGTATCACTTGCCGTATTATTGCACTGGTGGATAACCTTAAAGCCAGGAAACAGACTTTCAGTCCTTGCATCCTTTCGTACCTTTGTCAAAAAGGCTGAAAAGCCTCCCTTTACTGTTTTCTATGTGTTTTTAACTATACACAGAGACCAAATTGTTTCTCAACTTTCTCTTCAATAAGATGGTTGATTGATCTCCTCAAGGCCCAACTAAGGCTAAAATGTTTAAGATGAAGTGCTTTTACATATCTTTTCCACATCTTATGTGTCTTCACATCTTTCAAATGTGAACACCAAATATATTTGAAGGTCTTTGATCTCCTGAAACTCTTACATATATAGAAACATATATCTGATGATCACTGCAGCTTTCTCTCTCCTTCTTCAGCACCTCCATCCATCCTTTCCCTTAGTTTTTATCCTGGCAATACATGTTGAATAGATTTTGCTGTGATTCCTAAATCCCTATCTGTATCGTTTTTTTTCAAGGTATAGATCTGTCAGACGCAGACATAATCTGTGGTTTTGGTTTAGTTTAACAGTGGTATATTGGATTGTTAGCAACTTCACCAGCCAATGCAGATGTTCTTCTATAGCAATAACCTGTCCTACTCATTATTAAGAATCCCACCAAACTTTAATTAGATTTTAAATCAGCCTTGGATTTTGGTATTTTAATCAATACACCAGTTAAAAAACGGTTCTTTGGAATATTCTAGTAGAAGCTCTCTGAGAAATAAGATACATTAACAGCAGTATTTTGAGATCTGTTGCAGAACCGGTTTTTTATTTTGAGATGCTCGTACACATTTCCCATGCAAATGATGAAGAAAAACAACTTCCTATAGTTTCAGCACTAGTGCTGTGGTATTTAAGCAGTTCAGAAAACAAGACAAACAGAAGTGCTTTAACCCTACAGACTAAAACTTGTCAATATTTAGAGATGTACAAATGCAAGACAAGTGCAAAAAGATAGAATTTTTAAAAAAATGCACATGGCTGACAAAGACGACTGAAGAAGGCACTGATCTACCAATAACTTAAGAAGCTAAAAAAAACTAAAACAAAAAATTTTAAAATAGCAAAACAAGAACCAGATATTGATATTGAGGGAAAAAATATCATTTTTTATGCTGAGTATGGACTAAAGGAACAGGATACATAAGAACTTAGAATGCTGCCTATACCTTCTATGAAAGAGTTGTAAAACAAGACTCTTCTAAATTAAAGTGTTTCAAGTTACTAGATATGGATACTTGAGTGCACTGAGTATAGTAAAGGAATAGTTGTGAAACTAATTTTAAATATATTTTGGGCAGAAAATGCAGAATACAGCATAACATTTGCTAAATTCTGGCACTTTAGAAGGGTGATCCAGAAATGACAGACTGAAGTATATATTCATTCTTGACAAAAATAATTCAATCTAAATTCAGGACTTCGTTAATAGAGAATTAGACACTAAAATATCATTAATGTCAATCAATTTGGTTTTAAAGGAGGTACTGCACGTTACATAAAATTGTTATATTCCGGAGCAATAGAAGTAAGAATTTATTTTCCTACCTGTTAGCCGAACAGGGCTAACTGCATCTCTGACAGACTGTGACCTTCTCTGGAGAATGCCCTTAAGTCTTAAGCCTCCAGCCCTCATTTTTCTTGGGGCAGTAACTTGAGATTTTCTCTTCAGAGCAGCATTTTAAAGGTATAATCCCCTCATAATTTATTGTGATTATTTCAGCAAGTGTGAGTTCAGTTTAATACCTAGACTCCAACTTTATCTCAGGAAAAATGAGGGAATTTAACCAGTGGCCAAACAGCTTTCAAAAATAATAATACGTTTTAAGACAAAAGCATTACAGAAAAAATCCACTATAAAACAATGAACAGTTCATACACATCCTATATCTGTCAGTTAATAAACATTGTTCATACAGGATGTTGACAAGTACTGTTCATAAATTTGCCATTTATTTGTTCCAGAGAGAATCTGACTGCATCTATCAGATCAGATGCACAAGGGTACCTAAAATTCAAGAAAATTACCTAAGTTAATTTCCTCTTCATTTTTCCTGGGTTTTTAAGTCACTAAGAGAGCTATTCAGAAGCACAAATTACATTGGTACCAATCAGTAGCACACAGGAACTTTTTATTATCTGGCCAATTCTATTCTATTCTTCCGATTCTTTTTAACTACACCCAGTTACAGCAGAAGATACAGAGGTGTTCACTCAGGTAATGGGAATTTCACCCCACTTTAAGAGTATTAGCCTTCTAATTTCCGTTTTGAGCATCTGTCATTCCACATTAAAAGAACAAGCCTTTCTTCAGCTAAGGATATTCTCAAAATAAAAGTTCCCTCTAGTGTTCTCCTGTCTTTGCACAGCCGTATTGTTGCACATTTGCTTGTTCTTTTCACTGTTGAAATCCTCAGATAAGTACCAAAGGCACATTTAGGTTACTAACTCCATAAAGAGGGTCACCACTTCTTGATTTTTCTAAACTGACTAAAATTTCTTACAAAAAAGCCCAAAAGTATGGAGTTGATAAAGTTTGAGGTAACTTAAAAATGGCTAGAGCAACTGCATTGTTATCGGTAAGCATGCTGTAATTGCTACTGCAATTTATCACTGTTAACGCTGAGACTATTTTTATAAAAACTTGTGAGTCTCAGCTGCAGCTTCAGATTCTCAGGTGCTAGTCTGAACCATTGTGGGGGTGGATGATGTGGGATTCTATTGTTTCAGCTGAGACTCTGCCTTGAGAACATAAGTTATATTGAATTCAGACTCCAGAACTGGGTTGAAAAGTTTTGCTTTAAAAAATTTATTTCACATAATGAAAACTGAAGAGGCAGTAATTCTATGTCAGGAATCACAGGAAAAAAAACTCAGATACATTCCTGAATCACTGGCAAACTACAGTTGCTTTACAAAAATGAAGTAACACTTGAGCTTACTAATGAATTTGGACCGAAGTTCAGAACATATTTTGATTAAGACAAGATCAAATTCCAATTGTACTTAAAAATATTGAAAAATGTATTGTTATATAAGGCTGCGTTAACATTTTTAATATACTTGTAAGCTTCACTATAAATTAATACTTCCATTTTCAGTTCATGACCCTGATGCAAAGGGACTAACACATTCTCAAATACACTGACTTAGAGTATCTATATCTGTGCCTTTGCTTTCCTTAACATACAAATCATCTTCTCTGAGGGGGTTCTATCCCATTTTTCACCAGATTAACATATTTACTATTTCATCCTTTTAAAAAGTTTTTTAAACATATATGGTTCTGTGTTTTTCTTGGATCCTTAGGAATAGAGGGAATATAATTTCTTAGAAAAAGCAAATTTGAATGCTTAAATGAGGGTACCTTCAGGAGTGTAGTGTTCAGGCAGGTAGAAAGGGGAGAAATACAGCAAGAAGGCATACAAGTGCACATACCTGCAGAGTAACAGAAGACACTTTTTCCAGGATTGCCAAGAAGCTGGATAAATTTTGTTACAGTCTAGGGGGACACAAAAGGTTTTTGAGCTGAGGACAGTACCAATAAATAGGACTCAGTGAATAAGGGCACAGAGGGCAGATTCATGAACAAATATCTTCTATATTACTTTCACCCTCTCACCTGCAGTCCCGTGTTTGTCCATTTTAAAGATTTTTGTTCTAGTTTTTTGCTTAATTGTTTAGAGCTTAAAATAATTTGGGTGGTTCTAATGTCCTCATTTTAAGAAGAAACTTGTCAGAACTAACCCAAAACTCTAGCTGGCTGGGGTCTTCAGAGAGTACCTAATCATATCTTTGCTTCAGTGATAAGAGTTTCACTGCACCTGCTCACATATCCTGCCTTTAAAAAAACCTCACACCTTTGCACATAAAACTGTTAAGCTATATATCATTAAACTATAACTGAGAGACTACTGCATAGTGTTAACTTATTAAGCATGCACATGAAAGAGTATTAATTGTAGCGTAAGTTTGCCCCTGAGAAATATATATGTGACAATGATGTGTCTGCTTTGTTCTCTAACAATGAGAGGACAGGGAGAGGCCGGGTGTTATTACTGTAGCAACAGGTCGTCCACTAGATTTTGCCTCCAATAAAAATAGCTCATTTAAAAAGTGTCAAGTCTGTCTTTCCATTAATGACGCTTTCCACCTCTGCTGAAAATATATAGTCACAAATGAAAACTTGATGTTTGCTTTGTTCTTTGTCATGACTTCAGAAACAAAAGTGATTTCACATACTTCTAATTTATTTTTATTTTGAAAATCAAAATGTCGTCATAAAATCAAACACATTTGCAAATAGAATTTTCTTCAATTTCCCTATTTTTCTCTCTTCAGAAATTCTTGGTTTTTCTGACTGTTTTTTCTTATGATGTCTTCCTTTATCACTGGATGCTCACAGGCAAATTACTACAATAAGTGGTCTCCCATTCAGCTGCAATTCATTCTTGAACCCCAAACTTTCAGACAAGTTGCAGTTGAGGCACTCCTGTATATGAAAAATGCTGTTTTCTGCTATGGTATTCAGCATGCAGCAGATCTAATCCCAAAACCAAAACTAACATTATTTGTGAAAGTTCTAAGAATTTTATATTCTAAATTAATGTTTTTAATTGAATATATGAATAATAGGATACATTTCTATTAAGAATCACTGCTAGAATCAGGTTTTGATGCAGTGGCTCAGGTCACAGATTCCACAATTTTTCAATGACTGCCTAGCAACATTTGCATTGAATTCTTTGTTAGACTGAATGGTGGGGCTTTAAAACTCGTATTAGTGCATCTGTAGGAACACTAAAGAATTGAAAATACTATCAAAATAAATCTTTTAAAAACTACCATATCTGCTGATTTTAATTTCTAATATAGTAGTGTCTAATTTTACTATTCCTTGTTGGTTTTAAGAAATATTTATGCCTCATATTTAAACAGTTGTTCTCCATCCAATTATCTATCACTAGAACTCATCAAAATATCAGCTACTGAGCCAAAAAAATTTAACTGTTTTTTCCATAGAGAAAAATATGGAATATACCCCTATTATAAATGCTCATAGGTTCTTTAGGCTGACAAAAGTAAAATTTTCTCCCCCTCTTACCTCCAAAACCCTCCTCTGAACTTCAGTGAGAACAAGGTAACAAAAAGCCTGTAGCGAAAGACTTTTCCTTTTCATAACCAGCATCAAAAAGGCTAGAGTTTCTTCTGCTGGTTGCTTTGTCTTGTTCATGCTCCTGAAAAAGAGAGTTCAACACACATTGAATTTGACACTTCACTTCAGGACAAATCTGCAAGTGTGGTTTTTGCATTCTCTCTTCTACTCATAAGTGCCTTGAAAATAAGCGGAGCTCCATCAAGAGTCAGGACTAGAGGCTGGGAGAGTGACAGCATGTTTTACACACACACACACCAACGTGACAACAAAGTCCATTTTTAGAAAGCTGCATAGAAACCTCTCTGCATCAGTGTCAAATTAGAGATACTGTTCTGAAATACTGATTACGACTGCATATTTAGCCTGTGTCAGCTGAAGGAATCTGTCTGACTTATCTATCCATCTATTGCTGCCTGCTGCTCAAATGAATGTCATCTTGTCAATGGCCTCGTCATTGCATTCAGCTGGAAGGTTTGCAGACTCTTTCAGCTCTGAAAAAGAGCTATTATGGTGTTTATGGATGACTTCAATACTAGCACATCCCTTTTTTAGGAGTGTCAAACTTCTTGGCAACCCATTTTGTAGAACAAAAGTGAATCTGTTCTGTGATCAGCTCATGAGCCCTCTACACCCTATTTTCAAGGAATAATTCCTTAATGATTCTTTATGTCCTTATGCATGGTCCACTTATACATTTAATTAAATGTAGCTCTGCCTGCTTGTGTATTTTTGTTTCCAAAGGTACAGTTCTGTGTGAGAACGAGTCTGCAAAACTTCATATACAACAGGCAAATTTTATGACCAGCTGAGGTACAAGACAGAACCATTTCAAAATACCTCATTTTATTTTAAACACTTGTCTTGTATAGATTAAAGTTAGTGCTTTATAAAAACAAATTATTTCATAGTATCTACCAAGGTTGCCAAGGCCACAATTTTTTTTGGTCTCCAGGTTTTTCAGGCAGTGGGCTCGGATTATTTGAAACTTATGGAAGACAGATTTGTTTGGTTTTTTAGTTGGATTTTTTGTTCGGTGTTCTGTGTGTACAAATGTGAATGACTAAAAATGTATTTCGTATTTAGATGCCTGTACACACTCAACTTAAAGACCTTGCAGGAAAAGGCTGCTAGGGTAATTAATTTATTGCATTTTTCGATGTCATAAGTCACTGAAGTATTTAGTCTTTTGCTTTCTGAAATCTTTGACAGGTTAGAAATAGTGTATGGGTGATATGAGAAAGCTCATTGATTTGCATATATGAGTAAGCTAGATAAATTAAGAAATGCTCGTAAAACAGTGTAACCTGGTAAGGTGAATGGCATACTGTGATCAAGAGATATACAGAAGAAAAGAAATCTAGGGGTTTCTCTTTGCATTCTGTACTCTATTGTTGGCCACTTCATTGAACCACGCTCCTGCAATATCAGATGTCAAAGAGGTGATATGATTGAGCAGAACTATGCTTATTAAAGGGCATGACAAAATTGTACAGATGGAAATAGAACTGGCAGAGCAGAGCCAAGAGAAAATCTTTTTCCTTCTGGCTGCGATCCACCACTGAAAATAAATGGATTAATAAACGTGACGCAAGTAGTTAACGACTTAGCTGCGAACAAGTATTTTAGGTCCCTTTTAAGCATATTTAGTAAATACTATCTTACTAAAATTAGAAAAAAACTTATACTAAAATTAATTCCCCCATCACTGAACAATTATGAATTAAAATACAATAAACTGGTCTTGAATTTGCTATTGTCTCAGGATTGTCTTTTAGTCTTGGTTTTTTGTGGGTTTGGTTTTGGGTTTTTTTGTTTGTTTGTTTATTTGGGGTTTTTTGTTTGGGTTTTTTTTTTTTTTTTTTTTTTTTTTTTTGTATTGTGCTAGTTAAGCCAAAGCTAGCAGTGTAACTAGACAGCTAGGGAGGAAACGGAAATGAAGGAGTCTATAAACTCTAGAAATAACTCTGCAGTCCCTTTCTGGAAGGAAGCATAGCTCAATACTCTATTTGAAATAGCAACTCCCTATGATTTGAAGCATTTTAGAAGGCTCTTCTGACCCCTATATGTTGTTTTCTGTGCTGCTATTCTTTAGCTGCAGCTATATAAACAAACCAAATTGTGATAATTTTTTTTTCCTACCATGAAGAATACTTTCATGAGGGCTACCAGTGACACTGTATGAGTCACCTCACACAGAAACGTAGATGATGTTAGAAGACTAGGGTACTGATATTGGAATTGGCTTTCTAACTCAGAAGAGACTATCTGAGCAGGGATATTAAAATTCTGTAACACAAATGAATACTCTTTTTCCAAATACTCTAATTTTCAAAATGGGGTGGGAGTGGGGTGGGGGTGTTGGGGGAAGACAGAAACAGTCTCTATTCATGTTCAGCTCAAAGCTTTTTTATACCGGTCACATACATAGCTTTTTTTTTTATCCATATCTCAATGAGTCATGAAATGTCATTGTATTTTGGTCATCATCAGTAATATTTGAAGGGTAAAATATTGACCATCTGTAGTTTTCATATCATTGTTTCCAAGCAGGGATAAAATATGAAGATGATGAAGACAAACACCATAATTTTGAATATAAATACATAATATAGTGATATAAATAAACTTGCAAAATATAAAGTTCTTATCATTTTTGTCTTTGCTTTTAGGACTATAATTATTTGAATTATCTGAGTACTGTAGAGCATCAGACAGTTAGAAAGCTTGATTTTTGAATGTCAAACAGGAAAAAAAAATTAAAAACAAAAGGTGGTCAATGTGAGAGATATTAATCTTAGTCTTGCAAACTTTTGGCTTTGTCCTAGTTATATTTCTGCAGTTTTATAAAATACACTCATAATCCATGAAGATGATAACAAGGACTGAGTTACCTAGCTTCCATTTCATTTTCTTTTCAGCTTCTCCCTTATCAGCTAAACTCCACTGTTAGACAATGTGGAGATGTGCACACTTAAATTTTAAGCAAACACTAGTGTCTCATGTGCCATTGGAAAATTATTTTGCTCCACTAATGTTTATCAGTCAATTAAAAAAAAAAATGCTGTTTTATAGATGAAATGCTTGTCTTACTAAGTTGTCCATGCTTGAGTAGCAGAAAAATGTTGCTATAGTCCTGAAGAAGACAGTGTTTTTATGTTGTGGAAGTGATTGCTTTTGATCGTGTTAAATGTTTTGATCACGTAGTCATCCTGTCACTTCATGAAATGAATAAGAGCACTTGTTCAGATTTCCTTAGGTGACACTCTACAAGGAGTGGCTTGATAGCTACACTCAAAAGCACAACCTACTGCAGTAATGTATGATATTGAGAACTTCTATTATTTATTTTAGCATTTGCAAAGATACAACCTAACTCAGTGTTCTAACAACCAATTAATTTATTAACTTGAATCACAGTATGGACACAAAATTCAACTTTATGAACAGAGTTACCGAAAGTTTGTAATTCTGTTTTATAACATCAAGAATAAGTTACTTATAAGGTACAGTTTAGATTGTTGTTATAAGTTCAGGTATATTTCACAGTGTTCTAAGATTCTTGTTATCACCTAATTCAGGATCCTCAGTTAAAAGATGACAGATGCTTTCCCATATAGGCCTCCTAATATTTGCATTCTAAATTGCTTATGATGACAAAAATAGTGATATTTTCATGTCTTACCTGCTGATTTTCCCAATCTTAATGCTGTTTTCTTGTCATCTCTCTTTTCTGTCTTTTATATAAACAAAATATCATTCCTCCTAATATTTTTCCCTTCTTTACCAGTAACAGCATTGGCAGCATTTTTATTTTTTTTTTTAATTTTATTTATAAAGCAAGCAATGGCAAGGAGAAACTTCTGGAGCAAGATCATGATTCTCTCACAGACATGAAGACTCTGAAACAGTACACAACTATCAGTCTCTTGTTGACCAAGCTCTTGTTCTACATATGCATCAAATCAGATTGAAAAGTTCTGTGAGTGCTGTTTCCCTTTCCAGCGTTATACGACTCTCCCATCTTTCCTTCATAACCTGCTTATTTTATGTATTAGAGTCAGTAATTAAAATTGGTCAGTTCTTGCACTTAGACAATGACATCCAGGATACAGTCACATCCAGGTTTAAAAACAAAAAAAAACAACCCCAAAAAGAAGGGGGGAATTCTCTAACACCTCCTAAATCAGCTCTTTAAAATACTATGGTTCGTATTTTAGCACCTCAGAGACCAGTAGCTACCAGAGACCAGACCTCAACGGGACCAGTAGCTACAGTGACACTGGAATGTGCTGAGAAAGGTCAGCTGGGCTGTTAGTGAAAGAACCAGGTGGAACACTACGTACTCCCTGAAACAAAAGTGGGATGTGGAAACCTAACCCAGCATTCATTTTCCTTTGTTTTGTAATGGTAAGTCAACCTCTAAGTTACTTAAAAATTGCACCTTCATATTCTGTCAGGCTCACTTCTAGAAAGGACCTTATGGCATGAGGACAGAGCAATAAAAAAGAATCTCACAGTAGGCTGGCCTTCACTGCTGACAGTACACGTGCGTGCAGGAGTCCAGACTCATAGGCAGTGTGAACCTAAACTTTCTGCTTTGAGATGGTAATTGACATCTATTAATTGGGACTTTCATTCACACAAAGCAATTACAAGTCTATTTTAGGCTTGAATATCATCCCAGTTCTACAGTACAATATACATTTATTCAAAGTTTTGTAAAACTAGTTGTAAGTCTCAATTTATGCTTAATATAATAATAATTTTAATATATTATTGTATATATGCAATCCTTAGTAGTGTCTACTACAATTCAGTGTAGTAAAGGATGCCACAGAATTTCATACATGATTTTCAAATGTATTTATAAAATCTGTAAGCAGTGCTGTCACCCACATAAAGATCAAAATATCAGAGGGCATTCTATAGTTTTTCAGAGCTTATGACAAAGAAATAAATCCACCTGACTCACAAATCAAAAAGGAGCATCAGAGTTATGGCAAATTCTCCCCGCAGAAAATATTTTTTTTTTATATTATATATGTTGCATATTATGATTCTGGAAAAGAAAGGAAACTGAGCAAAAATTCATAAAAGCCTTTTCAGTCCCTGTTGAAATAAGGCTGCCCTTAAAATAATTTGCAGAAGCAGCTTAATCATGCTGCTTCAGTACAATGAGTACTGAATTTCAGTGAAACTGCAGAGGGTATTTAGGCAGAAGGAACATTCAAACTGAAATTTAGTCAAGACACTGAGGTCATGCTAGAAGGTAGTCATGGAACATTTTCTTAGTTTTAGGATGATTCATTTTCTCACCACTCCCAGGAAAGGGAATTGACCAGTCCTACCACAATTAATTAAAATTCAATTCTTATCCAATAATTCAGGTGGCTAGATGTAATTATACGTTTTTCATTATTAGGTTCAATGGATAAAATAAAGACCATTCCAAGAGGGAAATGTTGCTTAATATGCAAGGTACAAAAAGGAAGAGATGTTCAGTAAACTCTAAATACTCTGAGGCATAAGCTCATTACTTCTATGGCAATACAGAAGAACCTCGCTAATTCACATTAATGACTTGGAGACCCACTGTAAATGACTGAAGTTTATTACGAGACACTAAGTGAAATAAATGGTAAAACTCTTACAGACTTGCGATTGTAGTGTGATTGGTATCAAGGCAAATGAACAAGAAAAATAGCAAGAATAATTAATTACAAAATATCTACTAGTCATTTGTATGATCCACAGCTTCACTGAAAGTATTTGAGGGTATTTACATTTTGAATGATGCTTGCTTATTTTTTTTTTTTTTCTCCCCACAGGTCTTAATTGAGGAACATTTCTTTTTGGGTGGTACAAATTATAGGATATGCAGATTAATGAAATCTGAACAGGACTATTAAATCTCTAAAACCTGTATATTGTGGTGGTGAGCATAGATGAGACAAAATTATTCTCATTATTCTCTTCTTAAGTAGAAACAATGGAACAGAACCGCGCTTATTTCCAAAATCATAGAATCATAGGGTTGGAAGGGACCTCTGGAGATCATCTAGTCCAACCCCCCTGCCACAGCAGGGTCACCTAGAGCAGGTTACAAATGGCACGTTTATTTTTGAAATGTCTTCATCTTATTGCAATTGTTGTTTTATCTCTCTATTTAATAATTAAATAGTAATCATAAACTTGATAATTTTTTCTGCCACAAAAGCATGCAGTTTTAATGGAAAGATACTGAGGAATAGGTATGTACTCACAGTATTAAATCAGTGCTAAAACACTGATTGTTGCAGGGCATTGCTTTCATTGTTTTCTGCATGACGCTTTTAAATGGAAATTTCATTCCTTATTTCAGTGTCAGTTGCCATTTTGTGGTTAGATTTGCAGGTTAGCAACAGCACACAGCACTACCCTTTTCTGTTTACATTCCCTGTTTTTTCTTACGCTGTGTTTCTCGATACAAAAGGATGAAATACGCTATTCTATATCTTAGTGATTAAAAAAATAAGAACCCACAAGGTGTTTTCAAAATTTTATTCATCATAAGTGCTTATCGGCTCATCTGGAAAAATCTGCTGCAAATTATATAAGAGTGACTTCCTGAAAAAATCACAGAATCAGGGAATCATTTAGGTTGGAAAGGACCTTTAAGATCATCAAGTCTAACCATTAACCAAACACTGCCGAAACCACCACTAAACCATGTCCCTCATAGCCACATCTACATGTCTTTTGAATACCTCCAGGAATGGTGACTCTACCACTTCCCTGGGGAGCCTGTTCCAATGCTTGACAACCCTTTTGGTGAAGAAATTTTTCCTAATAAAGGTTGCTAATTGATTTTTTTATACATTTTTTTCTCATACTCCGCTTGCCATCTGGATATGGATTTAAAGATCTAGAATTCTGCAGAAACCGGAGGCGTACAAAGGGAAGGAAGTAATTAAAAGTAATTAGAAGAAGGAAAAATTACATGAACTAACAATGTCACAAGAAGAACCAATAAAATGCACAGGAAAAGACACATGGCCACTTAACTACTGTAAAATATCTAGTATTTATGCCCCTTATGTCTGAAAGATGGAAAATTAGTTCATATATATACAATTCCAGAAAGGCAAAGTTGTTTCTATGTGCTCTGATAGTAGCTTTTCCACATCAGTGCAACTCATTTTCAGGAATTCTGGCAGCTAACTTACATAGAATAAGGAAATTCTGAAGACTACTTCTGTGAGAAACTCCAGCTTCTGATTCCAAGCAACTATATTATTTTGGGGTTTTTTTTTCTTTTCTAAGTTAAATTAAATGCAAACCAAGCAGATAATAATGGTACTGAACATTTTCAGTGCCAGTCAATCACGCGCATAGAAACATAAGTTCTGAAAGGATTTAGATGCTACACTATCTAGAATGGGAAAACATGGGTTTTATTTTATCAAAGAAAATAAAGCATTGAAGCGCCACTTTGGGCTCCTGCATCTAACACTAAGATCTTCAAATATGTATTTATCACTCTCCAGTACAGGGGTACTGAATGTGCCCTGTGTATTTAACCTTTTTACCTAGCCCCAGAGATTAGTTGTTCCTTTATTGTGCTTAGTCTTATAGCTGTGCTCCAAATTCCAAGCAAATGGCAAACAAGTCTCAGCAGCAGGGTGCTCCAGAGGGGAGGAGGAGAGGCACAGACTTGCTACTCTGCTCCTGCAGTGTCCAAGAGAGCTGTCTGCGGGGCAGGCAGGCTGCAGGGTGCCTGTCTCGAGCAGTGGCTTCCATGGCACTGTTCTACAGGCTTCAATAACGGTATTCTAGGGTGGATATCTTCTCCCTTTCCAGTTGGAGAATATTTAACATTTTTTATTACTATGCATTTATTTACAATAAATAAGTCTTCTTGAAACAGAGACTTGAAATTCAAACTTCCAAGCATCCAATGACTAGGTTACACTGTCATTACCAGTTTCTGGTTTTCTGAGTAGTTAGGTCTTTAAATAACTTGTGAAGCTTCACCAAGAATGCATGAGAGACTTGTGACATTACTTAGGAGCCAGACAGCTAGTACACCTTTGCCCAAAGCGGCAGACCTTGATCAGTGGTTCTTCTTCTAAGGAAGGTAGCAATCTGAAGACTTAAAAGACCTCAAAAAAATGCTATCTTTGATACTGGGTCTTTTTACATCTCATGTTTTCATAAGAAAAGTCTTCCCAAGAAGTCAGTTTCACTATCCATTCTCAGCGTGGTATGAAATCAGGCATTTTATGGATGACAGAATAGGTATCCAATATTAGGTGTCTAAATTCAACTGTTTTCTTACAGTGAGATGCTGTATTCATGCTACAATGATACTGTACTGCAAAGTAGAAGGATATTCACAAGTGATAAAGATATATACTTTTAAAGATACTCAAACAGTTTTCAACTGCTGCGAAAGATCTTTTGAGTTCCTAAAGCCATTCCCATCCTCCAGACATCTCTAAATTGACCTTAAGTACTTAGATAGTTTGTGACATCCAAGTAATACCACACGCTTTTATTTTATCGTCTTCAGTTAAATGCAAAGCTCTTTAAAACTCCAGTTTCAACCTATAAACCTTTTGGAATAAAACATCCCATTGCTGACCATGGGTACCTCCACGATTTTTTTTTTTGGTGGGTTCTTTGTTAGATTTCTATTCAATGAACAGTTTCTATATGAATATATTAATATGTAAAAATCTTACTGTTGCAGTTTGTGTCCAATTAAAAATAAAAATCTAAACAGTTGTTCAATGTAGCATCTGAGTTACACTGTTTAGGCTTGGTGATCTTGTCTAATCTAATTAAACGAAATATTGTCCATTTATACTTTCTTCTTGAGAGGGTCATATTTTAAAACTTAACCTGTAAACATATTTTCTTGTTCTTATATATGTTCTGGCAGGTAGCTGAAAAAATGTACATGGACCTAAAGTCCAAGGAAACAAAGAGGTAAGATGTATTGTTTAATTATGTAGAAACCCCTGTTAATAGAAGACTTCTCAGTATTTCACAAACAAAATGTAATTTATTTTTATATACTGTCTTCTAGAAAAAAATCTTAAAACTGAAAAATACTATAGAATAATGCAGTTCAGAATAAGCTATGAACAGACAGAAATAAGAATTCACCAAAGAAGAGATAAATAATATATTAAACATTGTGAATGTGTGAAACTTAATATTACATTAAAATCATTTTATAAAGTTTTCTGCCAGGGTTATTGTTTACTTCATTTACAGTAGAGGTATTTTGTCTGCTCTCTGAATGTTTATCATTTCTCACTTACAAAACAGCTATCTCACTTTCATTTTGTCTTCTGCTTGGGTTCCCCTTTTCAGAAGTTTTACCTCCTGGTTATCAAAGGACTATTATCATTTATCATATACATGTTTCATGTACAGTCCAGCTACCTGGAGGTTTTAAAAAAGTAAATAAAAAAAAAGAAAATAAAAAAGTTAATTACTTTATATACTTATTAGTTACATTTATTTAATAGTTAGAATTGAAGTCAAATGTCTATTTATTAAATCAACTACTAATGTCAATTATGTATTTAAACTGTGTAACTGTTGTGGTTTGGGCCAGGTTGGCCAATGACAAGATGACAGATGCTCTCCTCCCCCTCTAACTCTAAGGAAAGGAAGAAGGGATATAAAGAGAGTTATGCATTTAGAAAAAACTAAACTACTTCAATGAAAAATTAATAAAATTTTTAAAAAGGAAATAATGAAATAGAGACAATATATACAAATAGACACAAGACCATATCAAGCTCCCAGGGAGATGTCACTGGCAGACACTGGGAAAGTTCCAGACTGGACTCAGTGACAAATGGGAACTGAAACACACTGACCAGGATCAGAAGGCAGATGAGCTGACGGGGTCCTCCTCAGACATCAGTCATGAAGAGTCCAGTGGAGAAGATTCAAAAAAGAAGAGTCCTTGGAGAGGAGCCAACCTGACCCCTCTCATCCCTCAGCTTTTACACTGAGCATGGCAGATGGGATGGAACACCCCATTGGTCAGTTTGGGTCACCTGACCTGTCCACAGGTGTGGCCCTCCCACAGGGTAAACACCCGAGTCAGCTGACCCTGGTTGCCACGGCAACAAGTGTGTGCAAGGGCCTCTCACTGAACAAGCCATTGTCTCTGCTCTACCCCAAACCCCGACAGTACCATAAACTTCAAAGTGTTATTTATATTACAGTAAGATAAGAAGATAATATTTTCTACTTCCATAGAACTTGCCTCCCCATCATCACCATTTGCGCAGAAAAGTAAGTGATCTATAAAAAATAACTGAAATCGTTAGTCTTTAGGGAAGAATTATTTCCCTTTTTTTTTTCAGATCAGGATATTGAAAGAGGCCAACCTACCCTTCCTTTTTAGCTAACTGTCACTGCAGTCCTTGAGCTTGGAGCCAAATACAAATGTGATCAGCCATTGGTCATTATTGCTTCTCTTCTATAATATAGTAATCACATTTGCAGATGGGAAAGAACTAGTTGACTAGATCAGGTGGGTTGCAGTATGTATTTATCTGTGATTTCTGAACACCAAAAAGCCTAAGGGAAGCAATGCTCTAATGAGGCTTCCAGGCATCCTGAAATAAGGAAAAAATACATTGAACTAAGCATGGTAATGGAGGAAGCTAAAGCTTGGGGGCTGGAAGGTTTCTATGCTTGTGGTCATTTTGCCCCCGTTTTTTGCTTGATATTACAAATGAATTAGTTTTTCAGTTAGCACTAAGGACAAGAACAGTTACCTGCCAGTCCTTGACATAAAGGCCATTTTTTGATAGAGACTTTCAAGAGCATAGCTACTAAAAATTAGAATCATAGAATTGTTTTGGTTGGGAGAGACCTTTAAGGCACCAAGTCCAACCGTTAACCTAACACTGCCAAGTTACCACTAAACCATGTCCCTCAGCACGACATCTACATATCTTTTAAATACCTCCAGGGACGGTGACTCCACCACTTCCCTGGGCAGCCTTGACAACCCTTTCACTGAAGAGGTTTTTTCCTAATATCCAATCTAACCCCCCCAGGCACAACTTGATTCCATTTCCTCTTGTCCTATTGCCTGTTACCTGGGGGAAGAGACTCAACCCCACTTCGCTACACCCTCCTTTCAGGTAGTTGTAGAGAGCGATAAGGTCTCCCCGCAGCCTCCTTTTCTCTAGGCTGAACAACTCCAGTTCCCTCAGACGCTCCTCATAAGACTTGTGCTCTTTACAATGAGGGTGGTGAGACACTGGAACAGGTTGCCCAGAGAATCGATGGAGGCCCCACCCCTGGAGACATTCAAGGCCAGGCTTGATGGGGCTCTGAGCAACCTGATCTAGTTAAAGATGTCCCTGCTTACTGCAGGGGGGTTGGACTAGATGACCTTTAAATGTCCCTTCCAACCCAACACATTCTATGATTCTATGATACTATGATTCTAGACCCCTTACCATCTTTGTTGACCTTCTCTGGGCACGCTCCAACACCTCAATGTCCCTCCTGTATTGAGGGGCCCAAAACTGAACACAGTATTCAAGGTGCGACCTCACCAGTACTGAGTACAGGTGAACAATCACTTCCCTAGTCCTGCTGGACACACTAATATAAGCCAGGATGCTATTGGCCTTCTTGGCCACCTGGGCTCATATTCAGATGGCTGTCTACCAACAGCCACAGGTTCTTTTCCACTGGGCAGCTTTCCAGCCATTCTCCCCCAAGCCCATAACATTGCATGGGGTTGTTGTGATCTAAATGTAGGACCCAGCACTTGGCCTTGTTGAACGTCACACCATTGACCTCGGCCCATTGATCCAGCCTCTCCGCATCCCACCGCAAAGCCATCCAACCCTTACGCAGATCAACATACCTGCCCAACTTGGTGTCTGCAAACTTACTGAGGGTGAACTAGATCCCCTCGTCCAGATCATAGATAAAGATACTAAAGAGAACAGGCCCAAATACTGAGCGCTGGGGAACATCACTTGTGACCAGTCACCAACTGGATTTAACTCCAATCACCACACTTCTATTATTATACTATTAAACAAAAAAATGAGAAGGCTTGTATGTTTGGTAGGTGTTAAAATAAATAGAAATCAAATAAAATGTAAACGCTAGTGTCAAATGTACAACTTGCATTCCTTTGTAGCGCATTTCATTAAATGAGTTTAAGCAAAAATAGTTTGACAGGAAATATTCATCAGTTATCCATCCAAACTGCATTCAGAGGGAGAAAAGGCTCAGCTAAGAAAAAGACAAAGAAATAGAAAGTACATCCCACATCCCACATCCCTACCCTCTTTACCAAATAAATCTTTCTTCTGGCACATTCTGACAGCCATGCTGACAGAGAAAATGGCCATCAGCAACAACCGGCAGCCAAAGAATATTGAGCTGCTTTGAGCTGTTCTCAAGAGATATGAATTCTAGTGAACAAATCTTTTTACGCTGGCTAAAAAAAGTTCAGGTTTTTGCCTCTGATCACCAGATACTCAGCAAATAAACCTCTGCTGCAGCATTTCTCTGCTGCAGAGCTTGGTGGGATTATTTTAAAGCATTACATTTGTATTGGCTTTTTGTACTTTAAACATTTAGTGAAGAACTGAAGGTGTGGTTTTAACCTGAATTATTTCTTTTTTGCTGCATAACAAGCTAAAGTTTAATACCTCATATCCAGTTTTCCATGATGTAAGAAATAAAATGCCCTCTAGTAAAAATTTTGCTGTCGTTGTTTAAATTCCATAGATCCTTCCCAGGTAGAACTCTCTGTATAAACCATATATACGTATTACAATAATGATAAACCCATGCATTTAACCCATACAATAAACCCATACAATATATAAACCCATGCATTTAAAAAAAAACTAATATACATACAAAATGCATACTTGCAGATTAAGAAAATCTGGCTTATCCAGCAAATCATGAAAACAATAGACCCGAAATAAAATGTAGTACTTTATGATACTTCCAAATAAAATTAGCATATCAGCTTTTGCTATAATATGGTTTAATAATCATGAGGGTGTACAGTCTATGGATAGCTGTTTGCAAGCACAACAAGCTGTGATCATGTACCCCAGCAATAAACATTGCCGTGGCTCTTAACAGGCCATAAGCTTTGTATTGAATTTGCAAGGCATCAGGACTGCGGCTTGTCAGGCTTGCTCTGCCTGAACTTTATTTGAACTGCCTTACAGATTCGTTTCACTTTATTTCACTGTGACAATAATTTCTCTGTTTGAGCAGGTATTTATGGCTAATTTATTTTACTTGTGTTTATCTTTATATGGTACAAGCATAGTTTTATAGAGAGTAACAAGCAGTTATTCTGTATAGAATGACATATTTACATCTTCAGCACAATGCGGTAGAGAAATACAGACCTGGTACAATAGCAGAGGCCTTGAGAAGTGGAGACAAAGGATGTAGCATAGAGGAATACAGCCATGGGATGATAAGAGACGAGGCGCAGGCAAAGCTATTTAAGACTTAAATACATAAATGTCTTGTTTATAAATATTGTCACTTAAGATTATTTATCTCACTGTGTGAAAACTTTTATTTTTTTAAACAAAAGTTGTTGATATGATGTTAGGAAGATTTTCTCTTTCATGATAAGGTAGTTAAGATGATAAAAAAATAATCCAACAAAAATGTTCCAACTAGTTCTATTAAAAAGGTTTCCAATCAGATACTGAACTATCATTTATTTCCCAGATGTCATCTATGAATATATATCCTCGAGTGTAAATAAATAAACAAAATGTAACAGAACAGAAGGAAAAAAAGCTAAAAATTTTCTTGCCCTTTAAGCCTGATAACTGCTACTTTTGGTGAAACACAGTTTTTCAAGTATTTGGCAGTAATATAGTCTCATTGCAAAGTAATGTTAAAAGCAACAACAAAAAATACCTGATTATCCAAACAAACAAAAAATGAAGAATAATTAGAAGTGATTAATGAGGAACTAAAAAAAAGCCTTTATTTAAAGATTTTAGACAATTGCCTATACATTTACAATTTAAATTATAGCAATTTTAGTGCCTCTTTAGAAGATAAGAGATAAGACATCATAATGGAGAAATAGTAGTAATAAAGAAACAACACAAGAATAGTGATTTTCTTCAATGTTTCTTGAAATACTTTTTTTAGAAATCAAATTTCCATATGGTCTTCTGTGAGCTGTGAAAATGATGAAAAGTAAGGAAAAACAGTTAGAGAGAAGACACAGTTTTGAACTATGTTCTTTTTTGAACTGTGCTAGGGATGCAGATGAAACCCATGTGCCAATTATGTGCACCAGTATTATAAATGTCCAAGTGGCAACCTGTGACAAGTGGCATTACTCAGGGGTCAGTACTGGGGCCAGTACTGCTAAGCATGTTTGTCAGCAACATCGATGTTGGGACTGAGTGCACCCTCAGCAAGCTTGCCGATGACACCAAGCAAAGTGGTGCAGTCGACACGCTGGAGGGAACAGGATGCCATCCAGAGGGACCTGAACAGGCTTGAGACATGAGCCCATGCAATCTGTGTAAGGTTCAACAAGGCCAAGTGCAAGGTCCTGCATGTGTGTCAGGGCAGTTCCAAGCACAAATACAGGCTGAGCAGAGAATGGATTGAGAGCAGCCCTGAGGAGAAGGACTTGGGGGCATTGGTTGATGAGAAGCTCAACACGACCCTGCAATGTGTGCTCACAGCCCAGAAAGCCAACTGCATCTTGGGTTGCATCAAAAGAAACATGGCCAGCAGGTTGAGGGAGGTGATTCTGCCCCTCTACTCTGCTCTCGTGCGACCCCACCTGGAGTACTGTGTCCAGTTCTGGAGTCCCCAACATAAGAAGGATATGAACCTGTTGGAGTGGGTCCAGAGGAGGGCCAGGAAGGTGATCAGAGGGCTGGACATCTCTCCTATGAAGATGGGCTGAGAGAGTTAGGGGTGTTCAGCCTGGAGAAGAGAAGGCTCTGGGGAGACCTTATAGCAGCCTTCCGGTTCCTAAAGAGGGCCTACAGGAAGGATGGGGAGGGACTCTTGATCAGGGAGTGAGGCACTGAAACAGGTTGCCCAAGGAAGCTGTGGATGCCTCCTCCCTAGAAGTGTTCAAGGCCAGGCTGGATGGGGCTTTGAGTTACCTAATCTACTGGAGGGTATCACTGGCCATGGCAAGGGGTCAGGACTAGGTGATCTTTAAGGTCCCTTCCAACTCTAACCATTCTGTCATTGTATGAAATTAGAAGTAGATGAGAACCCATATTATATGGTTCTTTAGAATGATGTAAAATGATTATGCTGTGTAATTGAGACGGAGTTTTTAAAAGACTCTTCCAAAATAAATAGATGGACACCCTTTCCAAAAAACATTATGATTATACTATGTACACATTGATCCATGGTAATCTAGCATTTTTACCATAGGCAGTTTATGAAGCTACAAAAAAAATAGATAGAAAGTATTTCAGGTGCATAAAAATGATAGACTTTTTGGAAATCTCAGCACTTCCACCTTTAACAGATATCATCAGCCAGTAATTATAACATTGGTAAGGTGATGACTTCATGTTACATCCTCTGTAGAAACAGGATCATACAATGTAGAGTTCACAAGGATACTGATCTCATCCCTATGAGATCACACAGTAATATATGTTTTTACCTATGTAAAAAGGTAAAATTTGCAGGGTAATTTCAGTCCCCTGGAAAGTTGACAGTGGTCTACCATGGCTGCATATAGTTTTGTGTGACCTCTAGCTCCCATATGATCTCTAGGAATTAAACATACTTGTATATAAAACATAATGCCATAGAATATCTTCTTAATGATATATATCTTAGAAGACCTTGACCTCTTCTGATTACTCATTATGTTTTCCCTCTGCTAACTTCATGAGCTTCTGGGAATGCTTAAACCAGGTCAACATTTATGGGGACCCTGTTCTTAAAGATTCTGGTTATGCTTAAATAATCTAATAAATTCAATAATGATCTTACCTATGTTCAGCAGCTACAATATAAAGCCCACATTTAAATTAATTTAGTTTTGGTTAATTTGCCAACATGTAGTATAATAACAACAACAGAGTGCTGTAGGAATCTCAAATCTTGCAGTCTGTGTCTTATTCAAAAACAATATTTTATAAACCCTACTGCAAAATATTTTTTATTTTCAGGGATGTATTTTCAAAGACAGTTTTTAAAAAATTTATCTTAAAATTAAGATCCCTGGGTGAATATGCGCATTTTTTTTGCATTAGAGGACACAGCCATGTAGTCTATATGCAAATGTTCTGCTATATGGAATCCGTTTCCTAGTTAAGCAAAAAGAAGTAAGGAGACTCCTCAGAGTTTTTTAAGGATTTGATTCTTCAGGAAACTGTGTAGGGTAGGACTTTTCAAGAAATGCAATGTCATTCACATTAAAACCTAATTAGAGTATTGAAAAGTACCTTGCAATGTTTTGAAAACAGAAATGTCTTTTAAGTGGATGGATTAAAGGAAGTTGCATTCCAAACTGTTTTGAAAAACTTTATCTGTTACTTCTGCATCTCTGCATTACAGTTCTGAGATTGAAGAAACTGTAAATTCTTGCTTCTGTTTTGTTATACTAATGCTTCTTTTTGTATCCAAAGGTATAATGAAGGGCAGCTTAGTTCATAACTAACTCATTTTGCATTCTTTCTCACTAAATCGCAATTATATGTTTTTTGTACAATACAAAAGCATGATGCAGTAATATAATGAGAAGAGCATTAATAATTACACAGATGACAAGAAGAAGGAAAGAAAATACCTAGCACAACACAAAATGAATTTTTTAAAAAATTACATGATGGAATGCATCCAATATGCAAACAATATTTGTTTAAAACAAAAAGGGAGATTCAAAAACAGCAGTAATGAATTAATTAAAAAATAGTTATTAAATTCAATAAAAGGCAAGAGATAATCTAGTTACTGAGAGACTGATTTTATACAGTTTTATTCAAATTCCACATAAGTGTTTTTAATTATTTTGTCCCTGATTTCTTTGCACTACGCTGAAAAAAAGTAGGATTGTTTGTAGCTTATTTTTGTCAGTACTAGAGCTCTCATTACCCTGGTAAGAATTTTATTTTGGTTTCCTGTAGATTCATTAAACAATTTTCATGTATAGACGTGGCTTGTGAGCTCTTTCACTTAACTTCATTTATGTGGAGTAAAAAAAAAGTCAACACATAGGGATGTACAAAACATTTCAGGAAAATAAAAGCATAATTTAGCCCAATACTCAATAGTCCAAAACAGACCAATAGCGCTGTTATAGTCTTTGGCCAAAAAATTATTTGGAATAAACTCAAAGGGCCTGTGAATCTTTGTTCAATTGCTACCTGTAATGCTGCATATCAATTTTTAAGTTCACATCCACAAATAGGATGTTCCCCTAGTTTTAGTTTTACCATTTTATTCAACACTCTGCTGTCTATTCCTCACATTTGTCTTTCTGACACTCCACTCTTTATGACCTTTTTCCTGGCTATTTACCTTATCAGTTTAGAATATTCTATAATGTAAATTTTAGGACCTTCTCCTGTAATAAGCCTACTCTTTTCCTATGAAAGAGAAAGGAAAAAATCCCACAAATCAAACTCATTAATTAATAACATATGGACAAGAATTAAATTTTGCAACTGAGTGCATAGTATAAATAGCTCCTCAATTTTTAGCAGCTTTTTGTATAAGCTCTAATCTTTGTCCTTCCAGTAGTTATGCTTATGGGAGGCTTGCGAAAATACCATAGAGATAAGAGTGTTTCTTTTATTTTTACATAATGATGGTCTGAATCCTTCCACTTGTTATGCTTCATTCTTCTACCATAAAGAAAAACCAGAAAGTATGATCTTTTGTTTTAATCGTCTCTTTTAAGAAGCAAACAATGAAAAGACAGTGAATCAAATAGGCAAAGATCAGCCTATTTTAATTTAATACTGTTGTAGTGCTATTCAGGAGTTCAGTCCCAAATCAGAGAATGTATGAGATTGGAGATGGCATAACGTTAAAAAGCAAATGTCAGTAGATATATTTTATAGAGTTTTGAGGAATTTAGTAATAAGAATACTTCCTAAAATGATTTATCAGTGCAGCAAAATAATAAGGAATTTCTCAGATTTTATGTCAGGACGTAGAAAAGTCATGTTTATGAACATCTACAAAATATCAAAGGCACAGGCCTTTTTAAATCTCAGTGTGGCAACTAACTGTACTTCCAAATATTTTCAAAAAGGTGGTAAAACTCTTTTAGTTAAAATTATTTTAGGAATCCTTAAAAAGAGCAACTTGATGTGTAGTATGAAGCGTAAGATCGATTTTCTTGTTGAGCATCAAATTATTTTGCATTTTGAATACAAAAAAATGCTAAATGTAGTTTTCTTGAAAAGTGGGAGATACATGGGAATAGCTGATTTTCTGAGGACAGGCAGTTATTTAACAAAAAGATTAGAAAATATTTTGAATAAATGTAAGTGAAAACTGCAACATTGCTTTTAATGAAAAAGTAAACTGAATAAAACTTAAGTGGATGAAGTGGAAGCTCTTCTACTGAAATAAAATATTTTATTTTGATTTTGAAGTATTCTTGGTTTATGTGGGTTTTAAAGTTTTCTAGAAATAAAATCATTTTTAATCACTTAAATATTTTTGAAGATAGAATTGCAAAACATTCATTGTTCTCTCTATCCACTACTGGCTGCAGGAACAAATGAACGTGTAATCGTGGTTCAGAAAAGCACTTGTGAAGAATGTTCCTTGCTTAAAAATAAACATGTGAAATCTATGTGCTACACCAGATTAGAATCTAATGCATCATAAATATGTGTGGTATTTTGAAAGTCAGCAGGAGTTAAGCTCTTAATTCAGTTAACTGCTTTTGTAAAACCAGTGCCTATATGCATCCCTAGGTCCACGAGGATATTAGAAAAAAATAGTCTTTTATATCCTGCTATTTATTGCACACAAAAATGGGGTGCAAATATTATTTAAAATAGCAAAATTAGGTTGCTTGCACAATAAAGAATGACACATTTACCAAGAGGTCTCTAACAGAGCACTCAACTTTTGTCAGCTGCAAGGAACAAGTACTTATAATGATATTAGAGTGTAAACAACCAACAGAATTCCTGCTATGAAGTAAAAGCTATTTTAAAATGTACCATTTAGGTCAAAAAGTTGTCTTTTGCAGAGAGGATGAAGTAAGAGAAGAAAAGATGTTATGGTATCTGTACCTGAAATTAGAGTTGTTTAAATATAGCTTTATTGTTATACTGCTTTTGCCAGGTTGCTTGCCTAGTTATATAGAGTAACATCCATCTTTGTGAAGGGCAAGAAAAGAGTCAAATCCCCAAAGACCCCTTTCCTTTCTTCCTTTGGAAAAGAGAGCGAAGTAAATAAAATATATGGTCTTCATTTGACAATTCTGTGCATGTTTGTTTATTTTTGACAAATGCTAAATCTCTTGATAATAACTTTTCAAGTGAAGTTTGGTTTTGCTTGCTTTTTTCTCCTTTGCACTTTTTAAAAATTGGGAACATGTTAGAATTTTTTAAGAATTAACATAGATTGCTACTGCAGCAGAGGGATTAGAACAGGAGACTGAGTTGCGTGGTTGAAAAGAGCAACAAAAACATCCACACAGGCAAATTTCTTCAAACAGATTTAGGACTTAATAAATATGCAGAAATCGAATGGGGGATTAGTTAATGCTTTTAATATTAACCTTCCCTCTAGCTATTATTTCCAAAGAGTTTGTCCTTGCAAATAAAATGTGTATGGTCCTCTCTAGCAAAAGGTACTTTCTTGGAGGTATCCATGTTTTTGATTTAATGCAGCACAGCAAAGTAACGACAAATCACATGGAAGTTCTGTACACCTTCAATGCCCCTTCAGCCTGATCTGCAGCGCTCAAGCTGTCATACTCTGAGTCCCTTCTGGACAGAGCTGCCAATCACGGTAAACCATGTGAATGGCTTGGTGACACAGACAGATGTTCACAGTGAATGTGACAGAGACCACCAAACTCACTCATTTGTGCATTTAACAGAATTAGAACATAGGCCTCCAGTGTGAAAGTCTAGTTCATTAATCTGGTAGTTTCGAACAATTGTATTTTTATAAGATATTTTTGTAAAGAAAGACCCTCAACTTCTTAACATGGCTGCCAACAAACCAAAACAAGCACATTTAACCCCATTCCAGCTTTCAAACTCTGCATACTTCTTCATGATTTTCTGTAAATTCAGAAAACAGCCTTTCATAATAAGCTATGAAATGTGTTTTTCAAATCTTCTTTCAGTGGAAGAGAAACGTGACGTTAAGGCTTAAATATAATAGTTTTAACAGGAAGAAGAACTCAGGGAAAAGAAATACCTTAATGCAGAACCTGAAATACAGGACCACAAGAGCTGAACAGCCTACAAAAAAATTACAAGACAAAAGTTATTCATGTGATAAATATTTACATAGGTCTGTTTTTCTCTGAAATAAGAAACATAACAAGGTTCTTGATAACTATAGTAAGACAAAAAAAGCATTAAAAATGTTTTATCAGTGTTTATGGTAAGGCCATAACCACAAAATGGAACAAAACAGTAGCAGATATATATATAATTGAGCTAAAATATATAATCACTGTACTTTTTAAACTTATTTTTAGGGAAGTCTAGTTCTGTTTCATGTAATAATGCATTTTCTTTGGTTATAGGTACAGTTTTTTTGAGATGACTTTCTGAACTAAACTCTTATCTCCAAAAGGCTTACCCAGCCATCCTTATTGAGGTTTATAACTACTGCAGAAAAAAAAGTTTCAGATTTTCATATACTGTTTTTTATTGATTATTTTTCTTGGTATTTTTGCAGATCAAGTAACCTACATATTCCATTTTTTGAGACAAAGCTGGGAAAAACCCAGAGAAGAACTTAAATCCAGCAATGGTAAACAATATTGAGTTTTCAGTTAATTGTAAGCATAACACTGAAGCTGGACTAAACTATCCAGGGATGATTTTATCTTCCAGGAAGACATCTTGGCTCTTTTAGACTCATGCACAACAGTTAACCTGTCTGCAAACTTGTATTTGAGGCTGGAGTAAATTTTCTCTTTAAGAAAAATTTAGCTTTTCCTCAGAGGCCTAGAAGAATCCATAGGTTTAAACTGGCTCCATATATGTGGAAAGTAAAGCACATAGCAATGAGATTAAAAAAAAAATTTGAATCTTCAGCAAGGAGATACCTAAATTAGTGAACACAAAACAAAAAGGAATGTCTCTTACATCATTTTCCACTGCAGAATTTTTCCTCCACGAGCAGTAAAGATGAGTAAGACTGAGCTTTCTACTTGGACTACATGTCTATATCTTTTTTATATATTGAGTTACAAAGGAGGTTATTAAGTAATTCAGTAATCACATTATAAACCCCTATTTCAAAAAGCAAAGAAAAATTAAGAAATTTTGAGAGGCAGTATTTGGACATCTCCTATCTCCCAATCATGGAATCATAGAATACTTTAGCTTGGAAGGGATCGTTAAAGGTCATCTAGTCCAAACCCTCTGCCATGGGCAGGGATACCTCCCACTAGACCAGGCTGCTCAAAGCCCCATCCAGCCTGGCCTTGAACACTTCCAGGGAAGGGGCCTCCACAGCTTCCCTGGGCAACCTGTTCCAGTGCCTCACCACCCTCATAGAGAAAAATTACTTCCTAATATCTAATCTAAATCTATACTCTTCCAGTTTGAACCCATTACCTCTCATTCTATCACTACCTGCCCTTGTAAAAAGTCCCTCTCCAACTATTCCTCTAGACTTACCTCTTTTATTTTAAAACCATTACCCTTTGTCTTATTGCAACAGGACTCGCTAAAAACTCTTTCCCCAGCATCCTTATAAGCCCTCGTTATGTATTGAAAGGCTGCATCAAGGTCTCCCTGGAGCCTTCTCTTCTCCAAGATGAACAAGCCCAATTTTCTCCACCTGTCTTCATAAGGAGAGGTTCTCCAGCCCTGTGATGATTTTTGTGGCCCTCCTCTAGACCCGCTCCAACAGGTCCGTGTCTTTCCTGTGCTATGGGCTCCAGAGCTGGACGCAGTACTCCAGGTGGGGCCTCATGAGAGCAGAGAAGAGGGGAAGAATCACCTCCCTCGACCTGCTGGCCACACTTCTTTTGATGCAGCCCAGGATGCAGTTGGCCTTCTGGGCTGTGAGTGCACATTGTCGGCTCATGTCCAGCTTTTCATCCACCAGGACTCCCAAGTCCTCCTCAGCAGGGCTAGTCCCAATCCCTTCATCCCCCAGTGTTGTTGGGTACCTCAGCCTTTTCGTCTGTTCTTACCAGTTTGCCAGTCTTGCTCATCAGGGGGGTACATCTTCTTTGACCTTCCTTTTCTGGCTGACATTCCTGTAGAAGCCCTTATTATTATGCTTTCTGTTCCTTGCCAAGTTCCGCTCCAGCTGTGCCTTGGCCTTCCTGACCCCATCCCTACACAACTGGGCAGCATCCCTATACTCTTCCCAGGATACCTGTCCCTGCTTCTACTGCCTGCGCATTTCCTACTTGCCCTTTAGTTTGACCAGCAGGTCTTGTCTCAGCCATGCAGGTCTCTTGCCTTCCTTTCCTGATTTCTTACACCTGGGGATCGAGAGTTCTTGCGCTCCGTGGAAAGCATCCTTAAAGATCTGCCAGCTCTGTTCTGCCCCCTTCTCCCTGAGAGCAGCTTCCCATGTGGTCCTATTGACTAACTCCTTGAAGAGCTGGATGTTTGCTTTCCCAAAATTCAGGGTCCTGACTTTACTCTTCGCCTGACAACTTGCAGTCAGTAGCTCTGTCTATTGCACTGGACTCTTTTACTTTGAATATAATAAGGTGGAGACTCAGTCATCATGTTATTTCCTCAAAGAACGGAGACATGGACTCCAAACCATCCTCCTTTAAAATCTGTATGAGATGCAGTTATTTGGGAAGAATTTTAATCCCTTAACTTTCTGAATTTTTATCTGGTGCCTGTAAGATTATGCTACCTGTTTTACTTTACCTCAAATAATTCTATATTATGGAATGGGAAATTAAATCATTTAATTGGGAAAGACTGTAAAAGAATCACCGTAATTCTATATAATGGAAGTAATTTCAGTAACTTACAGAAAAATGTAAATTTCAACCTCCTCACACTGAGTCTGTCCGTTCTCGGGTGAGTGTTTCAATGTACCAAACTAATGAACATTGAGGTGGAGAATTATTACTGTCCATAATTCATGGGATTTCTTTTCATCAGCAATTGTATATATTCTGAGATTAACAGTAGGTATGCAATCCTGCAAGTAAGGTTGACAGAAGGAATCCCAAATTTTGGCCCTTCAATTTAGTGACTTCCTTCTCAGCACTGGAAGACTTCAGTAAAATTAGTAATAATAAAAAAAAAATGCGGCTGGCTTATCCAAAGGCAGGTGACAATCAAGTGTCAAGCATAGCCAGTTGGTTACATTACCTTCCTAAGTTTTATTTCAAAACTACTTTTAACTTCAAATATTTGATTAAATAAATTTCAGACTCAGCTTGATTTTTGCAAAAAAAAAAAATTAATCTACAAAAATTGAAGAATTGGCCTTTTCCTTTTTTTTTATGTTGCCAAAGAAATCTCATAGGATTAGAAAATGATTTCTTGCTCATTTCTAGTTTAAAAATACATTCTTCAATGTTAATCCTTCTCCGCATATTTGCTAAAGGAATACTTCTTTCTTACGTAAGGACTCAATCCCCTAGAACACAGTGTCAATGATAACTACAGACAGAGGATAGGCAACAATTTATTCACAGACACAAATGAAACAATTATTGAAGCAAAAATGTTATATACTGTATCTGGAAGGAATGCATTTACATACTTTCAATTCTAGAGCGGGCTTCTTGCTTTGAAATGGAAACAGTTTTCTAACTTAAAGTAGGTAATTACACACTCCATTAAACAAGTAATTAACAGATTACATTTTTTTTAAAAAAACCCTTGAAAATGAGTAATTCAGATGCTAAATGCGAAGCACACTGTTATAATTAGCATAATACTTTTTGAAATGGATTAACAAATACACAATAAAAATGAAAAAAAAATCTATTTTCTCCATGCAAACATATGCAACAAATAGCATTTTATGAGCCAAACAATACCATAGTATAAGAACATAGTGCAAATATCTCGTGTTAAATTACTTTTTAAAAAATAAGTAAATAACCTCTTAATTCCCTGAAGAAATAGCTAAAAGTTTTGGAAGATTACTATTACATATGCAGCATGCGAGGAGCATACATTATATGAAGAAAACAAAAGGTCAGATTTTTTTTATTACAAGGAAAAAATGCTTCTTCTATTAACTTGAAGATATATTTGAAATTTTACCTACTACTATTCTAAATATCATGAAAACCTACGGTAATGCAGAAGCACTATCCAATACTTTACGCTTCCATGTCTTGTGTTTGTTTCGTACATACGATGAAGTTTCTCAAAATAAATGTTAATATGCCCAAATAGGAGAGTGAAAGGCATGAATGGGTTTATGAACTAATTTCTTCAGCTCCTTCCCTCCAGCCAGCACATATTGGCCACCTGTCTATTCCACCAGCACAAGATGTGTACTTTTCAGCTGCTGCCTTGAAGCAGCGTTAACTCTGCTTCAAAATTAAGGAAATAGACTTTAACAGGAGCCAGATCCTTTGTGTGTAGTCAGGTTTTTTCATCCTCTTTATAGTTATCTGTTTTTATTTGTTGAAAAGGTGCTAAATATCAACTGTAGACAAAAAATTATCCAGACAGAATCTTGTTTAACCTCTTTCCAAAGACGTTTAACTTAGCTGTTCTCCTAGAGTCTCACTTTAATCATCATTTTACCTCAAGAATAGTAAAAAATAATAAAAAATTCTTCTACACTAACAGTTCTTCTAACCTATAGGAAGATTTTATTTATTTATTTATTTATTTATTTTCAAATGTTCTTTATTCCATAAAAGGGAAGAAGAAGTACTAATACAATTTTTCATTATTTTTATTAAATCATAAGAATTAATATAGGGTTTTTTATCAGAAAGACAGTAGAATGAAATAAACAATAAAGAAGAGCCTTCAAAACCAAAACTTTAGGGATATATTTTGAATGAAGTCCAAAACACAAAAAATATTCATGTTCTGTCGCTTCCTTCTTTTCATTTTATTTTCTATGAATTCTTGAATCCAGCTGCTGGCAACCCAATCTTACTTAGTTTATAGGACCTGACAATCTGAGCCCATGGCAATATGGCTGCACAGGAGCAATGTTTTGTTGAATGCATTAATGTCATGATAAACTGAATTATTCTCTTGCTAATGAGGTTGACCTCTTCTGGTGTTATTGCTAGCCAGGGCGGTAGAGAAATTCAAATGTCTTGGAATCACTCAAGGCCTAATCTACGTTGAAACAGAGTGACTACAAAAAATTGAAAAAAAAAATGTATTGTATAATACTGTATCAAATGCTGTATCTATGACTAAAGAAGATCGCAAGTCTTACAAAAGGGAATGGTTATAGTGCAAATATAGTATGACATGTCAACGTGATGAGTGACTCCCACATACAGCACACTAGTTTGTTCCACTTTCATTTACTTTATATTTGTTTTGATGAAGCACCAGCTCATTTGGCTGGGGGAAGAGGGGCATGAGATGGAATCAGAAGAGAAAAGCTAGTTATGCCTCTGAGAATTAGCAATAATTGTAACTTCTTTTTTTTATTTTTTTTTTGACTTGTCTGATGAGTATTGCCAGTGCCTAATGGGTCAACGTTATAAAGCTTAGTAAAGGTCACAAGGGTCAATAAATGGCAGAGTTTATGAAATCAAGTAAATAAATCTCTCATTAGTTTCTTTCTTACACACATCTTTTCCTTCCTCACCAGTCTTTCTTGGGCAACTTTGACCATTTAAATATTATTAGAGATGGTCCTCATCCCAAGACCATGCATGAGAGTAATAGCAATTTAAAAGTCTGTATTTTCATTCTTCCAGGTATTACTGAATACTACAAAAGAAATATTAGACTGCATTTAGAGATATATTCTCACTGTATTGCATGTCTTTCTTCTGTGAAGGAATAATTTTTATGAAATTATCGTTTCCTACCAAACTTCAGGAATCTCAAGATTCTGAAATGATGACTAGTTGAAATTAATTTCATAATCAGTTTGAATGTAATAAACCCAAAAGTCTATATACATATACACATAAATGGCAGCAAGGGACACTTTACTCAATAGACTGATAACATGTTGTAAAATGCCCAAAAAGGCAAACTCCTGGCAGTTTTGATTTTTTGTTGTCATTATTTTAAATGTGCAGATAATTCTGGACTTGTTGCATTTATGTAGCTTTCTTATTTACTAATGTAGCCTTTCTCAACAACATAGAAAATTATTATGGAATATTGTTAAACTGATTATGTTTATTAAATTCATATTAAAATAATCTATTTTATAGAACGATTTAATTTCTGAGAATTTAGCAGAAACTTTTGAGGAAAAAAAATTCTTTCCAAATATATGTTTTAATGATGCATAAAGGGCAATTCTTTTCCTAGTTATTCCATATATAGTTTACTGGACTCAGAACTTTTGCTCCTGAAAAGAGAGGTATTTCATCATGAAGTACAGATCCCCCTAAAACTATGACCCATATATCTTTAGCAGCAAATAAATATCCAAAGTTCCTAGTGTTTCTGTAGAAAGTAGAAAATTGATTTTAATGTCTACATTTGAGTTATTCATTTTGATTTCCATCGTATTTTTAAAAAAGGAAAAAAAAGTCTTGATAACAGAACCATTAGACTAGGAATGGAATAAATAGTTGCATCAGTGACTGTAATGGTCAGTCTTAGATGTTACAAAAGCTATTGCAGGCAAAATTTTAATCTAGAAAAGTGTTATACACAGCCAGAAATTCTGATCCTCTTTCTGCACCTCTCAGAGACAAAATCCCTCTCACTTTCTGTCTGGGGATTATTTTTATGATTAGTCCTCTTTTCAATGTCATACTTTGCAGTATAGAAACACTAGCTACAGAAGATAACAAAAAATAATAATTTTAGAAGATAAAGCAATGTAAATTCACATGAGATAGAATCTGTATATCTTTCAATACCCATTTCCTCTGTGAAAGCAAAGTAACATTAATAATTGAGCCTTGTTACAGACTTCAGTGTAACTCACAGGCTTGGTTCACTCCCTTAGGAAGTAGTTTTGGAAGCTCAGTACATAAAGATACCTTTTGGAGGAACTTCAACAGTTTTCCAGTTCAAGCAAAAGCAAATAACTTCTAATAAAGGAACGTAAGGGAACTAGCCTTCTTCTATTTCACTAAATTTATAAAACATAGAAGACAACGGAAAGAAACTCCTATTTAATTTTGCATACAATTTTTTTCACATAATATTCTTTCACATTTTAAATTACATTGTAAAAGCTGTTTAAGTAATTTATTTGTTATAGCAGAAGAATATTTTTATTTCCTAAAACATAGCAATAGGAGAAAGCTTTATTTTTGGCAAATAGCATTTATCAGTTTGAATGTGAAAATAATTTGATTTACATTTTGAAGAAACAATGTAAAAACATTACAGGCAATGTCACAAAAAACATGAACAATGTATTTCAAAGTAAACAATTAACAAATCTCTTATGGGATTCTCTATTTTCTTGTACATCACACTAGCAGATGGCTCCCTCTTGCCAGTAGTAACCAAAACCCACTGGATTCCCCAGGAACATCAATAGCCAACTCTAGGATTGAAGGAGTTTTGGCTTTAACTCCAAAGTGACTGATCCTATATATTACATTTAGATTATTAATTATTCTATTACTGTTGTGGCTTCCACCGTAAACCTTACATATCAGAAGTAAATGTGTTTTACTACTGTTCCCAGCTACTGTAAATTCTCAATAACTTAAGTACCGAAAGCATAACTTTGTTTCACAGAACATCCTACCAGAAATTCTATTCCTTGTATTGGACACCAACACGTCTTCTTTCATCTTCCAATGAGGTTTCAGAATGTCAGCTTTATTAGAGGCAGACACACAATGTTACCCTGCTAATAAGCTTCAACACTTTCAGAATATTAAATATCTTGGATGACCTACATGCTTCCACATTTCTGAAGAACTGACCTTAAACTAATATATCTAGATTGCCTTAATTACGAAAGGGAGGGATCACAAGTAACAAATTGGATATTGAAATAGCTTTTCTTGATATTATATTCCAAAGCTACATATAACTTCAGGGTAGATGCCCACTGGATGTAACACATAAGAAGTTACAAGTTCTGGACTCCTAGAAGACACCTCAGTCTCATCCATCATGTTTTCTCCTTCTATGAAAAAAAGGGTGTGAAGATAAAAGGAAATGGAAGAATGTGAATAGACCCACATGCATTGGTTTCAAGGTGACACTGAAGCACATTCAGTAGGGGGAAACACCTAGGCATCAAAGCTGATAGGTAGTTTTAAGACACTGATATACAGTAAATTTTCTGTATGACAGACGAAGTTAGTGATATCAAATGACTGTAATCCTTACCTCATATTTTAACTCTTAATTAACTCTTCAGGAGGAAAAAAGAAAATATTTGTTCCACATTTTATTTAAACAAATATAAAAATGACAGTTGACTAGAGTGGTGTGTTAAGATGGAGAGATATAATCTTAGTTACACATAAATCCTTGTATTCTGAAAGGCTAGTATCCCAAAGGAAAATACAGAAACCCTAGCGTTCAGACATTAAAGCTATAATGGGTTAGTTCCTTAACTAAAAAAAAAATCATAAAATAGTTGAGGTTGGAACGGATCTCTGGAGATTTTCTAGTCCACACATACCTCCCAACTCAGGTAGGTCCACCAAGATCAGGTTGCCCTGGACCGTGTCCAGTCAGGTTTTGAATATTTCTAAGGATGAAGACTCTACAGCTTCTCTGGGCAACCTGCTCCAGTTCAACCAGTTTAAATCCAAAATGTGTACACATTGATAAGATCGCTTGGATACCTCTCTAGGCTAAATGGTTCCAGCTCTCTCAGCCTCTCTTCATATGATAGATGTTCCAGTCCCTTAATTACCTCTGTGAGCCTTTGGTGGACTTGCTCCAGTGTCTCCATACTGGACACGTAAGTCCATGTCTTTCTTGTCCTGGTGTTCCTATCTACTGGCCCATACTTTTTCAGCTTTTCTATGGTGATCTTATGAGAGACAGTGTTGAAAGCCTTACTAAAATCAAGATAAACTATCCATTGCTCTCCCCTAACCAACCAAGCTGGTCATCTCATCATAAAAGGCTAATAGCGATTTCCAAATTTTTAAAGCAGCAATCACGAACAAATTTTACATGTCATCCATACAACCCTACAGAGTTCACATCACCTTTGAACTAAGTATCTTATAAAGGCACGAGAGCTCTGTGGAACTTTGTGGACCACATGCCATGCACTAGCAGTCCTATAGTCCAAAAGTGCACAGTTAGTGAAAGCCCTTTCATTGAATATAATTTTCTGAGTCTTTTCATTGAATACAATTTTTCATAGAGGAAAAATAGTATTTGTTTCCTACAATTCATGTGTCCAAGAAAGAAAAACCAAAAATAACTACTTCTAGTAAGTCCATCTAGGCTAAACAAACTTCCAGCTACAAAATGTAAAGGTTATAAAAAATGTGCATCTAATTTTGCAAAATGAATGAGCACTGAGTAAGAAAATCTTGCCCTTCCATTGCCTGCCTCTCTGGAATGTCAGTTATACCTGTGAAAGGAAGGTGTAGAGTGCAGTTACACCAAAAGGCTCACCTATTCCAAGTAAAAAGTAGCACTTTTTGGTCTTATTATGCTTAAAAATATGATTTCAGAAAAATTTGAGTGCATTAGGTCAGAATTCTGGAAGAAGTTATAAATCACTTCTAAAATGTTTTCTTGTTTTTGAAGAAAGATGGTTTTCAGGAAAGATATTTGTTGTAATGTTCTTCATTTACAGTCTGATACAAAGTCTAAATATTTAATCAGGTACATAAATACAAATTAAATTATTTTAATAAGAATTATGCATACCTCACTAAAGTTCCCTATAATAATAATTAGAGAGACAAAATGATTGTCAGTATGCTACAGGGAACTTTCCATGTATTGCGCTTGAAGCTGTAGGCAAAGCTCTTGTTTATGAGAACTGTACGGGAGATATTTTATATTTCATAAAGTACTGCATCTATTTATCTGTGATAGATTCAGTGACAAGGAGGAGATCCTTCTTAATCTCGCGTTCCTCAGCATGTATTAAAAATCTTTGCTGGTCATATTTAGGTATGATGTATGTTTCCTAAGTTTTCAACGATTCAGCAAAAGTGTCACACAGTATGCTGAAAAATCCCATGTTACAATGATACTCATTAGTGCTACGTGCATATAATTGCTTTGTACATACCTCATCCATCCAGCTGTTAATATATCAGTGTTAGAAATAGGTTTGGAACACCAATGTCAGCATCTTTGTACAGAGGGCTGAAACAAACACATTGGTTATGATTCTCAGTGCTACCTAAGAGACTTGAATGTTCAGTTCCCATTAATTAACATCCAAGTCCCCCGAGTGCCCGACTATCTCAGCTTTCAGCTCCTGTGAATCTTTTGGGAAACAGTATGAGCTTTGACACTGCAAAGTTCAGTATTTTTAAATCTTCATATGTGGGATGTAAAATTCTTATATTATATGAAAAAAGGGTTAAAAATACATAAAAATATGCAAAAAAATTTACCATACTTCAGAAATATTAGGTATGCTTGTTAGCAATATTTAGAATTACTCTGACAGCTTTCATTACAGTTTCTCTCCCATTAATTTCTTTAAATATTTCCCCTCTAAAAAATGCATTCAACTATGTTATAATTAACTTGGCTGCCAAAAGATATTATATATAATCAGATGCTCACCAGCCTAAGGTAGTCAAAGAGTGGCAGTTGTATTGTTCAGTGTTTAATCAGGTCAAAGCTGTGGCAACTTTAATTATAGTTATTGTCAAGACGCTGCTTAATGCTTGCAACAAACCTTGTCATATGTCAGCTCTTGAATCTTTTCTCTTAGCCATGTATAAGGGAAAAGACTGTCCCTGTTAAAATTGACAAGCATGATTCTATAGGAAATATTGGTATATCGCTACTTAAATTTGACATGATTTGGACACGTAGTGTGAGGATAGGAAGTAGGCATACATATCTAGGCAAAATGGAAAAAAAACCCAAAACCCTACTCTTGTAGCTAACACAGAGGATAAGAAACCAGAGTTGAGAAACTGAGGCCAGCAAACTACAAAATGCTTTTTTCTTTTTTTTTTCTTAATCCCAGTATATATAAAACACTATCTTTAAAGCAAAATGTTATCAGGTATCATTACAATTTATCCATCTGATTCATCACATTACACTAAGGATGTAGACCGGCCATTCATACACCTGCCGTCTGGCTGAACAAAATAAATGAGTCTAGTGGTACTTTGCCCTTTGTGTTTCCAATTTATAATTTCTTTTGGTTCTACATAAATATTACAGTTTACAACAATGTTTCAGTATTTTTTACACACTAACAGTTTGGCTCATTCCATATTTCCCTCCAGGTCTATCCATGCTCTCTATATTCTGCTTGGATCCTAGGGTGCCATCTGAAGCAAACAAAACAACTTGTTTCAAGGAAATTAATTGAAAGGATACTTGGCTTCAGAATCTTCTCCCTATAAATCTTCCACATCTTAAGGATGGATCAGGTTTTATTCTCTCTGCTTGGGACAATTCTTCAACATTATTCCAGCATGTATCATATCATATCCACAAGCAATGTTTGAAATGCATGCATCCCACACTGTGAGGGTTATGTTATGAAAAAAAAAAAAAGAGCAGTCCCATCATTTGTCTGGCAAGCTTATGTTTTCATCACAAACCCCAAACACAGCACCATACAAGCCACTATGAAGAAATTTAGCTCTATCCCAGCCCAAACCAGTAAAATGACACTTTTGCATTCAGACTTTCAATATGGTATGCTTGTGTCTTCAGGAAGGAGTTGTAAGTAGTACCCTCAAACACTTCAATCACCTTGTATTCCACAGGTTTAGCTGAAAAGAGGTCATGGCTGTGGCTGCATACAGACTAAAACCTACCCTCCGACCTAGGAGAGCACACCAACAGCCAGACAAATAGAAAATCCAGAAGGATAGATTTTTAAAAACTGGACTGCTCATGGGAAGTCTTCAAGGCATAAACTTTGAACAGGATAGATATTCACTCTTGGTCCAGTTGCACAGAGGAGAAAAGGAGCATGGAAGGAAAAGACATAAGTGCATGTTAAAGGCAATGACAGGGAACGTCAAGTGCTTCTGCTCCTTCGCAGTTTCCTCTTGTGCACCTTACTCTAATAGTCCTGTGCTTGGCAGGTCACAAAGGAGCTAACCGTTTCTTTAAACTTGTTTGTAGATGGATTCCTCATTCCTTCCTGCAGTGTGTCCTCCAGCCCTCCTGGAGGAGCTGAGGTCCATGTCTGCCCCTTCACAAGTCCAGCAGCCAGCTACCCAGCATTGTGACAGTGGACCGGTAAGCATATTTTCAGGGTGGATGATACAGAGAGAAAATTGTCCTTTGTTTTAGGCAATGATCAGATTTCCTACATATTAATTTCTAGATTGGCTAGCCTTGTACGGTTTGGGATTTTTTTATTTTATTTTTTTTAAGTATATTTATTATAAGTGTACTGTGGTGTGTTTTTCCTTTATAGGGACCTGTGTGTCGTCTTCTGCATGTTTCCTTCCCCTGTGTGTCTATGCGCTCTGTCACAGATGAAGGCTCTGCACAGGAGTTCAGACTACATGGGAGGGCTGCAGAAGTCTCCTTGAATTACTGCCTGTCTGCACTATATCTGGGTATCTGCTAAGCATGTAGGAGTACCTTGAATAATCCATATCTGGCCCTGTAGTAACAGATTCAAAAGAAAGAATGAGCTCATAAATATTAAGTGTTTGGGAAGGGGAAGTCTTATTTATAGTTTATGAGTATATGAGTGAGTGGGGGAAATAAGTTTTTTGTTTCCTTTTTTTTTTTTCCTTACTGTGGTGGAAAAAGAATGTCTATTACTATCTGGGGACTCATTTAAGAGGTAGACATAAAAAAGGATTTTTTTTTTATTTGTTACTTCTAGTGCTTTTATGCACTCATGCAGGTAGCTTACATTCTGATTGTGAAGGCTCAGAATCTTTTTTTTCTTCATGATTATGTTATTGCTTTGAAGTACATGTATGCAAGTAGCATCATGAAGGTGCTGTCCATCCCAAAAAAAAAAGACTAAGTAACAGCCTTGCATAGGCTAAAGGGAAGATGCCCTTCAGCTATAAATGAATTTCTCAGCATCTTTATAACATAGGTGTACAAAACACAGTAGACTTCATTTCAGTCTTGGAATCATAAAAACTCCTGTTGCAGGTATATCACATATTCCTCAAATTTTGCCATTGAACTTTCACCAAAGAGTTCCTAAAAACTGCCACGATTCATCCTGATTCAGGATGAGATGGATTCCATGTATTCTGTGTTGTTGAGCAGCTGGATCAGGGAGCATGACTGTGAAACAAATGATAAATAGCATTGTGGACATGAACATTTTCCCTTTATAAAACGTGCTGGTAAGACAACCTACTGTGTGTGGATTAGACAATGCTCAGAGATAAGCACACTCTGTACTGCATGTAAAATAAGTCTTCTGGTGAAATACTGAGCCAGCATGTGGTTTAAATTGACCAGGGGCCAGGGCTTATTTTCACTCATTGGTCACATGAACAGAATAGAATTACATGTGGTTCAACCACAAGAAAAGAATGAAACACAATTTGGCAATTGTTTTCACAGATATATGCCGACATGGGAAGAATGTGAAGACTCAGGAATCCTGAACTCTTCCATATTCATATTCTCACAGACCATAACCTCCCATAATTCTTCACTTATCTTTTTGTTGAATCAGTTCATGTCTTTTCCTCTGTTTTTCAGCGTTCAGATTATTCCTCATTTGCTGCAAAGATTGTAAATTCTAACAAAACTATTCTATGTATGTGTATATTTCCCACCATTAAAAAAAACAATGGATCAGCTATCTCTCTGTCTGATGGAATTTCAGTGTCCTTTCTAATAATTACTTTGAAAAGCAATAAAGTTTTTAAAAAGTTAAAAGTGCCCACTGGTTCATAATCAGTCAAAGTCAGGATGAGAATGGACATTAATTTTCATATAGTGCAACAAAATCTAGAAAGCTAACTGTAAATTACATTTCTAAGGATTCTAAGTACTTTGCATACCTCAGTGAAACCTAGTCTAGGCATCAATTGTTTTCTAACTCTAAAAAAAATAATAAGCTTCAATTCCCAGTTACGTAGAGTCATAACATGAAACAGGGCTAAAACCCAATCACTTTAATGTCCATTTCTAAGGAAGAGCCATGATTCTTGGTGATTCATAGCACTAGAAGCCACATTTTGTTTCATATCAGAGTAAGTTCTCCAGTTAAATTCATTAGCAATATGTTTTTTTCCAAGAAGGATAGAGGCTTAGAGCCACAGAAAATTCAACAAGCATTATCAAAAAGCTAGTAAGAGACGGTATCCAAAATTCCTTTGCCTGCCATTATCTCATAAAACCTGAAATCTATAGAAGTACATTCCTTTACAGAAAGTTAGAAGAGTCATGGTACAGACAGATTCGGTGCTTAGGTACTCTTAAAAAAATCAGAACTTCTGAATTATTTATGTTGATTTGGGAAGTTGGAAAAGTATCAGTTGGCTTTTGAAACATCATAGAATAATAGAATCATAGAATAGTTTGGGTTGGAAAGGGCCTTCAAAGGTCATCTAATCCAAACCCCCTGCAATGAGCAGGGACATCTTCAACTAGATCAGGTTGCTCAAAACCCTGTCCAACCTGACCTTGAATGGTTCCAGGGATGGGGCATCTACCTCTCTGGGCAACCTGTGCCAGTGTTTCAACATCCTCACTGTAAAACATTTCTTCCTTATATCTAGTATAAATCTACCCTCTTTTAGTTTAAAACCGTTACCCCTTTTCCTATTGATAATTAAAGTTTTTACTAATGTAACACTTTTTAGTTTAGGGATTGAAATCCATAATTACTAACAATAGCACTTTTGAGAATATAAAGGTTTCACTGGAGTCTGAAAAGTTATTAAAGGAGATTACCTTTATCTGTTAATCTGTTATCATCATTACCTCTCTAAAGTCAAACATGTTAATTACCTAGGTTTTGGAAAATAGCCATGGGTAGGATGGATGTTTATAAATTACAAATCAATTAATTTATACTATAGCTATGCAAACCACTATGTTTTAGTGCATGTCAGGTTTTATTCTCTTTATCAATTTCTTGAAGATATGTTCTTGGATCGGATCATAGCTTGTAATTTTTTAGATAATTTCTATTAGAGGTTTACGATATACAATTGGACAAAATAAATAACTGATGATAATAAATAGCTTACATTTATATAACAACTTTCATCTTGACTGAATTTACAGTATCTGAATAATGCCTTATTTCTTACTACTTGAAGCATAATCCATCCCTCATGTCTACCTTCTCTAAGTGCTAATTGCTATTTTGCTGTGAAAGAAGGCAAGTAGACAGGCAGCTCTTCCCATATTATGAAAAAAATATTAGGGGTCTCTCTGAACAATACCTTTCGTAACAAATTTCAGTGGAGAGATGGAAATAATAGACCCATTTATAGAAAATTCTGGTTGCTTTTGACATGTGAGAGTGGCAGCTGTGTGGTAAGAAACATTCTGAGTATATATTAAAAGCAAACGCACAAACTGGTCTTTGAAAGGCGGGTTTGTTTTTTTTCTTTTTCCTTTGAGCATGTTTTTACATAAAATTGTATCAGAGATTATTACTAAATAAATAATTAATATATCTTGCTTATTTGTCTCTCCCTTATGTTGGTGAATAATGCTTATCGTATGAAGAAATGGGAATGTCTTCATAGTGGCATTATTTGCACTCTGACCAGAGAATTAGCACAGTTACAGAGATGCACCAATCTTCCCAAAGAAATCTTGAGTGTTTGCAAGACCTGGTATTTAAAAAATGCATGATAAATAAGCTGTTCCTGAGATGATGACAGCAACAGCAAACAACAGCAACAACAACAAACTACAACAGTAACACAGACCTCAATTTTCAGATTTATCATAAAACAGAAATTCTGATGGTAGATCCTGAGTTACATACCACATATCTAACAGCTCTATATTTAGAATCATAGAATGGTTCAGGTTAGAAGGGACCTTAAAGATCATCTAGTTCCAACCTCCTGCCATGGGCAGAGACACCTCCCACTAGACCAGCCTGCTCAAAGCCCCACCCAGCCTGGCCTTGAACACTTCCAGGGAAGGGTCCTCCACAACTTCTCTGGGCAACCTGTTCCAATGCCCCACCACCCTCACAGTAAAGAATTTCTTCCTAATATCTGATCTCAATCTCCCCTCTTTCAGTTTAAAACCGTTACCCCTTGTCCTATTGCTCCACTGCCTGATAAAGAGTCCCTCCCCATCTTTCCTGTAGGCCCTCTTTAGGTACTGGAAGGTTGCTATAAGGTCTCTCTGGAGCCTTCTCTTCTGAACAACCCCAGCTCTCTCAGCCTGTCCTCATAGCAGAGGTGCTCCAGCCCTTTAACACCTCAATCCTCTTTATGGTGTTAGCCTTCACGTATCTTGGTATTTGGACTGATCATTCACAAATTCATGTGCTGTAAATACTGAAGAGTTAACATTAAAAAAAAAAAATCTATATTGAGAGAGATACAACGCAGAATGTTATAGTTTAATGTAAAGAGAGTTAAAATCATGTATCAAATATTTTTCGTCTGTGAACTGCAATGATATCTACTCTATTAGTGATAAATTGGAAAAGAAATATTAGTAATCATTCTTTTCTAGTAATCATTAGTAATCATCAAAAGTAATAACGACCTAATTCTACTTTCACTAAAGACAGTGGTAAATTTTCATTGCGTAACAGGAAGAGAATTTGGCCTGTTCTTTGAGAACTCCAGCTTTAGGCTAAGCATTATTCAAGTGTTTAATTAAAAATTCTACTTGTTTTCTACTTGGTTATTATTCCTATGGTGAGCTTAATTGCTATTACATGAACAGTGCATTTGACTGGAGCTATTTATTAGTTTCCAGTTGATAAGCATTCACTTGTTATACACAGTTTGTGGTAAGTTATGTTAAACAGTACCCTACTTCTGTGAGTGTAGTTCATATGATGAAGTCTGTAAGTGTGAAACCGCATAGAGCAATTAGTTTCTGTTGTCATTAACAACTGACAGAATACCATTATTGGTTTAGATGCTGCAAACTCCCTGTCCTTCTACTTGCATGAGTAAGTATTATTCAGGCACTGCATTGCGCTCAGCGTGTGGTTAGGGATTTTCAGAGGCTGTGCAAGTTTCACATTCCACACATGTACAACATTCCATTCCAAGCTCACACTGAAAGTATCTGGTTTTGCAAACCCTTTTTTCCCCCAGTATCAAACCCAGAAAGGACCATTGTGACCATAATGGTAGGCAGAAAAATTGCAACAATTAATAAAACCATCAAATACAAGAAACATTTTTTTTTCTAGCTTTTTTCTATCATATATTTGCTTGCTTTTGGTCTTTAGTATTTGATTAAAATAGTTAATAATTCTTCCTTTTTACACTGTACAGTTCTGGCATGCTCCGACTTCCAATTTCTCATTTAAGTGTGGAGCCTTGTCAGGAACATCAAAAAAGTGCATTGATCCCAAAAGCACTTGGAGGAGCAAAGGAGAAAATAAGTTGTCACACACATAAAACACTCACAAAAATTGTGAACTGTTCAGAGGAACAGGATATATAGCCAGTGTACCTGTTTAGCCATCATCCCTCTGATAAAATTTGGCAACATTTCAACAGTTACATTTTACATAGGTGGATAGTTCCAGACTCTCTTTAGTACACAAGAATCAAATACCCTTTTCTTTTCACAATTATTGTAATCAACAAATATATCTTCTGGAAATGCACTTATTTAACTCCCTATTTTCTTGTAGTATCACTTCGATACAGGCACAATTTGATAATTTTCAGTATGTTTCTGTATTCTTCAAGAAGTTTTGAGTGACAATTTCTATGTAGATGTGTATCTCTTTTTCCTTGTCATGAATCATTCAACATACTGCAAATATACAAAAGCTGGAAATACAAATGTGTGATATTATACCATATAAATGTTAACACTAAGTATACTTATTTTTATGGAAAGCTACCTGTTTAAAGAGTTATATTTCGGTATGCAATTTGTTTTCTCATATCTAATGACCAAAGATAGATGGTTTTTTTGTATGTATTTTCCTTTATATTTTATGTCTTCATTATGTCACACTGTAACATTAAGTACTCCATTCTCACATCACAACTCTTCTTCAGCAAAATAGTGTTTTCACTTACTAAATTTTTGTAAAAATGAATGTATTCCTGAAGTGTGTGCGCAATTTTCTGTTTTACTTAAAATGTCGACTTTGTGTACCTTAATTTCAAGGTAGGTTGAATTTCATGCATGTGAGAATGTCTAATATTCCTTTCGTTTCTTTTTCTGAGTTTAAATCATGTTTTTAACAGGAGCCATTTTGAGCCATTTTCTCAGTGAAAAAAAAAAAGTTGCTATCTTAGTTACCTAAGAGGAAAATACATTTTTTTTAAGTTTCTAATATGTGGTATTGTATATAATTCTGTAATTTAATTTAAGGTGTATATCCCTTAGTAGTTCTGATTAAGTTTCTATTTTAAGAAAAGAATAGCAACAGCGGTCAAAATGCTAAACTAGTAACGTTTTCTAATTCGTGTGGTTTATTCAAATGCACATATTTGTCTGTGAAAGATGCACAAAAAACTTCTGCTCTTTACAGAATAACACAGCTATTGCATCTGTTTTCACCGTGTTTGTCCTGGTATATGGAAGTTTTCCTAGGGCACAAGAACAGGTTAAAGCTCCTCAGATATTTTCATGAAATGGACAGCTTAGTAGGCAGAGCCAAAGCAGAGGCAAAGACAACTGAGAGGCCATTATGTGGATTAATTCAAAAAGCCATTTTAGCCCTTGGAAGATATCCCAGTGTCCTAGAATTAGGCAATGACAAAGTTGAGCTTTATATCTCTTGTGCGCAATCACTTACTTCTCCACCTTTCAGCTGGCACTGTATGCCCTTTGGCCATTACTGAGAATGTGGCTGAGTTTTAACTCATTAATGTGATAACAACTCAGCAGCTGACACCGGAGGCCTTGTGCTTAATGGGCATGTTCACTGAATTCTAGTGGGATTCCTTTGTTGTGAGTGAGAATGGATCAGAGAGAACAACCTGACTGCTCAGCAGCAGCAGACATACTGACTCTGTACGAGAGAAGTTACGTGAATGACTCATGCCAGTTGTCTCAAGATGTGGGGACTGTCACTAACTGCTTTAATGCCTTTCTTAATATTAAAATTTTAATGTGACTAGCGAGAATGTAAGAAACATAAGGAAAATTCAAATGAGCTAGATATATTAATACAAACCAGTCTTACACTCTTCTTTCTGGAAGACGTTGTTTATTAATTCTATATTGTTGACAACTATGGTTTATGTTTTCATTCAAACTAACAAGACTGACATCAATACAAAGTAACATAATAGAAAATGGTCTGTGAATTGTCCTTCAAAAAGAAAAAAAAAAAAACCACAACAAAACCCACCTCAATTGTGGCATTATTCCTGCTTCGTAACTCTAGTATTTTATGCTTCTGAAATATTTTTTCTTGTACAGTAGTATTTTATGTCTCCAATTCCTCATTGAAGTATACTCTGTGCCATTTGCCTTATTTATTCTCATAAGTTGCAGTGTAAAGGACATTATTTGCTATTATTATAGAGATTTGGACTAAGCCTCCTCTCTAATAACTTACCAGACACTTCTTGTAGAGTGGCAACTCCTTGACAAAAGGAAGCTCCTTTGTTACGCAGCACTACAGACAGAGGGTTTTCTAACATATTTGACCCTACATCCAGGTTTGTCTGGAGTTCTTTGGTAGTTTAATGACATTCCTCCTATACATGAACAGAAAGGCAAGATGAGGAGACAAGAAAAGCTTCGTGTGTGTATCTCAATTACAGCAGACTACAGCACTGCATTGGAGGACAGTAATGCTAAGAGGTCAGGCAGCTGGACTAAAGGGTCATTGTAGGTCCCTTCCAGCTGAAATATTCTATGTCAGTATAGGTGTAAACCAAGGGTGGAAATCCATGCAGTGTCTATGCCAAATACAGAAGTCTGTAACTAGGGACAGGATTCTCTCCACAACTCAGTTTAGTAGCAGATGGCTTTTAACAGCTTGACATTTTGAGCAACAGTGGCTTTTTGAATTTCACCAAAGCTTCAGTAGAAAGTGTCCCAAAATATCATAGTTTAGCATCATTTTAGGAAAGATAGAACAGTTTGGAATATTTTGCAAGCCAATTTATTATTTTTGCCTAATTCTAGTTACACTGAAGCAAAGAATAAGAGTGAAGAGATTAAAAAAAATAAAATAAAAAACCACAACAAAAATCCTGGGGTCTTTTAACATGTGCTTTAACATTAAAAAGTACTTCTGTTTGGCTATAGTGAAAGTGTTCCTCAGTGGCATGAAGAAATGAATCACAGTACAATTAAGCATGTGGTAAAGTATAAACACCAATACCATTCTTAATCAAGTGAAGTAACAACTTCCGTTCTTACTGCCAATGTAGTTCTCGCCTCTTAAGGCACTATCTGGTGAGTTTAAATACCTCAGAAGACTGGGCTTTTCCACATAAAGTATTTTCTTTGCTTTGGCATCTGTTTTAAGTCATTTTTGCCACCAGCTATCGATATGAATATCAAGCTACATAAAATTCTGCATAATAGAAATGGTGACACACATCATTCACCTACTGAACTGTAGAAAAAACATATGTTCTATTCCACTGTTTCATGCTAACAATTAATGCTAGATAAAATTTTAAAAGGTTAATTTAGAAAATGATCCAAGTCTAAATTATTTCCTTACATTTAAAAGTTCATGAAAACATACCATCGCATGACAATGCCGGTTTTTCCTCAATAGGAAATAATATGAGAACAGTCATAGGGGAATAGATCCTGTAAATGTCATTCATGTAATTAGTCCCACAGAAACCATCAAAGCTATGGACACAGTGGGGATGATTAATGTGAGAAAGGCTTGCAAGATCAGTCACTTGATGTATGTTGTTATTTTTTATTGTTAACCTAAAAAAAAAGAAGCCCAGATTTCAAATAATATAGAAACAAAAGTCAACTGAAAGTTTTAAATCTTTGGAAACACAGTTCTGGCAAAATTCATGTTGAATTGGTGCAATGGCAGATTATTTTTGAAATGTTACCTTTGACACCAAAAATTATTTTGCTGGCAGTTCTTACACTGTTTTGATTTCCATCCACATCCTCTTGTCAGCTGCTGATTCTGGATGGCTTATATAGAATATAGTTGTGGAGGTAAGCCAAAGTTAATTTTTGTAAAGGTACATGCTCTACCGTCCCATGAGATTTGTCTGGAGCTTCATGAATAGAGAAGAGCACATCAAAGACGAGCCCACTGGAGAAGATCCAAAGAAGAAAAGCCCTTGAAAAAGAGTCCTTAGAGAGCAGCCAACCTGAGCCCTCTCATCCCTCAGCTTTTACACTGAGCATGGCAGATGGGATGGAACACCCCATTGGTCAGTTTGGGTCACCTGACCTGTCCACAGGTGTAACCCTCCCACAGGGTGAACACCCGAGTCAGCTGACCCTGGTTGCCACGGCAACAAGTGTGCGCAAGGGCCTCTCACTGAACAGGAAGTTGTCTCTGCTCTACCCCAAACCATGACAATGACAAAACTATGCAATACCATAAAAAACTTTAAAAGGCATTTCTTATTCACTTATCATGGCACCTGTACACCTCCCAAGGTTCTATGGCTTGATTTCTCAAACTGTGATCACGACTCCATTTGGAGTCACAAAAAAAAGCTCAAAAGAAGTCATAAATATTAAGACTGAAATGAAAAGAAAGTATTACTCAGTAAAACAGCTATCTAAAATACTTTGTTTTACTCCTGTCTGAATTTGACCTTGAAATACTGTTAAAAGTAGATGAGCCAAAAAGAGAGTGTGTAGGGAGAAGGGAAAGAATGTCACACTGTTGGTTAGTTTGGAAAACATCACATCTGGTTTTATAAGTAGGGCTCCCAAAATATAGGGAGCTATGACTCCTAATATATTAAATTTGTTTATTAGGCATACAAGTTGAATTATGTATTGATACATTTGAAGACTTGCATCTGTTGGAATGATAAGCAACCAAATTACAGTTACACTAGAACAAATCCAAAAAATATGAATCTATCAGTGACATAGAAAGGATACATGACATGAAACTCAGAAATTAGGCTGTGTAGCATACACTGAAAACTTAAATTATGGTGTAGCGTCATGCCTGAATCTGTGGAAGCGATTCTGATCGCTGTAGTAATTTTATGCTATTGACTTCAGTAAATTTGCTTCAGATTTGTACAGTTGACAAAAAGGCAAATATGATATCCTTTAGCATTTGGGAAGGATGTTTTTGTTTTGTGGATACTCTGGTTAATAATCTAAGCAACAGCTAAAGCTTAAAGTCTTGGTAAAAAACCAGTAAACAATAAAATAAAGTGAGAGGTAGGAAAAGGGGAAAAATGCCCTTTTCATGATAACTGGGATCATAAAAACTTTGTGAAAGTGAGTGAACTATCTGTGCATATGCTATGCTGTTCTTGGGATTTGGAAACAATGGGTGTAAGGATAGCACTGAGGTTACAAATGAAAGCGCTACCAAGAAAGCTACGGAAATAAACTGCAAGCAACTTATCGGTTCATGGATTTTGCAATTCAATACATCCTAAGGGAATTGTTTTAGAAGTGAACATTGAAAGTTTAACACCAAGTAGTGTGGAGATAAGCATTTCACAATTTCTAACATTTGATTTAAATTGCCTTGTGTTAAGGATTAATATTTTCTTTTTAAGGTTGCATTATATCTGGCAATAATAATAAAAATATTGAAAACTATAAAATGGTTTCTTCTGGAAAAAAAGCTGGTATTAATGAATGATTTGGCATTTGGAAAACAGTATGCTTATCAATATTGACAATAGACTTGACAGTACAATGAGCAGAAAACGTCACTGGAATAAATCAGTGACAACTTTTCCTAAGTAAACCTGGTAAGTTTTCCACGGAACTCTGTCATGGAGACAGAGAGTTTTCATAGACGTACAATAGCTTTATTTCTATCTCTACAAATTGTTTTCTGAAAACTGTATTGTTATTTTTTTTTATTATGACATAAATATATTTTCTTCTTTATTTCCAAGTAACTATTTACTATTAGTTTATGTTTTCATTTGCACATGTGCATTTCTAATGGTTTCTAATGACGTTACTGAGAGTTGCGCTACTGAGAGTCCAGGATCAACTGACAGCCTGAATTTTTCTTGTCTCTCAAAATTTTTGACTAGGGGGAAAATACATAGATATACGATACGAGTTTGTAAAAGCAGTATCACAGGGATATATTGTGTTATTCTGTAGCATAAAGGCTTGTTCCATGCCTTTGAGATCTATAGCATTTCTTTGGTTGGGCATTTTGTGGCTTTTTTTCCCCCTTCATTTGTAACATTCTCCACTGTCCTAGCACTTTTGAATGACATTTGGTGGTTTTTTTACTGTTTTCTCTCTTTTTTTTTTCTCTTCGCACTAAGTTTTCTAGTATTGTGTATAGAATTACATGAAGGAAAATACATTTTATTGAGTATTACATAGAGAGGTTCAGGTTCTAGAAAATCTTAGAGTAATGTATGGGATAGCACAGTGAATAGTTTTCAGAACAGCTGTAGCTGTCCAAACAGCTACGTTCGTCATATTTTTTGATGTTAATAAATTTGAGTTAAATAGTTTCCATTGCATAAAATACAGACTCAGGGACATATAGTTTCTCAAAGAGTACAATTGGTTAATGTATATATTTGTAAATGTGTTCTACAAATAGAAAATCAGGGACCTACCTATCTCTAAATTTATTTTTCAAGATTTGCTTTGTGTGTTTTTTGGTTACTTTTTTTGTTTTCTTTGTGCCTTCATCCTGAATGGTAGAAAAGTAGCTATTTTAGTCAATAGAAACTATGATGATAGAAATTTCCTAGATTTGGGGAGAGAAAAAATGCTTGCCCATGAATCTGGATAAACATTTGTATCAGGTGACAGATGCTGAATCAAGCTTAATTACTATAATGTTCATTGTAGTCCAATTAGATACAAGTTTGTTCTAATCCCAGATCCTCAATGAGGCTGGAAGATAAACACAAGAGGAGATTTTTTTTGTTCTTGAAGAGTATCTTGCAGGTGGCTTTTAATACTGTAAAGATCCCTTTGGCCTATGAGCTCGGCATAACACAGAAACTCCTATTAGCTTTAAAGTTTATCTTTGGACATAGCCTACAACATTCCTTCTCTCAGCAAATGTAATGATTATAGGAAAGTAAAAGCTTTGCAGAAGTTTTTGTAACTAAATACTTTCAAATTCAGGTTTCAAAGCTATATAAACACTGTGTTCAAAGCTTTAGTTGGTTCATGTAGATTAGTCAGCAAAATCTCACACTAACAAAATAGCAACATGTAGCCAGAATGTCAAAGTTTCTGTAACTAGCAGGAAATAATGCTTTATAGCTTCTTTGGAAAAAACACAGCTACTGTAATTCTGCCCACTGATCCGAGTCACTGTTGTGCTCTGCCGGGACAACTGAGAGGCAGATAATTTCTCAGGAAGTAGTTTCTGAAACATGAATTAATCATAGCAACAGGAATTTAAAAAATCAACATCGTCACCCATATTAATACTCTGGAAGTACTTACACTTTATATTGTATATGGAACTACTTCTTGTTGCTTGTTAGTCAAGGAATACCTTGCCTTTAGTTGTATTGTTTTATTATTTTATTACTTTCTTGGTAATTGCTTAAATTTTACCATCACTCTTAAACTTCATTGCATTGTGTGTGCAATTTAGTGTTCTATTATTGTAACTCAGTAATGTTTTTTTAATGTATGCATAGTTAAAGTAATAAAATTATTGTAGCACCTTACCTTGAGAGCTGTCACTGATCTGGTGTTTTTAGAGGCCTTTTATTAAATTTGCTGTCACTAAGGGGTTTTTTTTTGGCTGCAGTTGTACAATAGTCTCCTACTGAGATATTCTTTCTGCCCTTGTTCCTCTCTGGAGTTAGAGTTTTCGCTAGCCAGAGCTGTGCATCAAAGGTCATTTTTTGTTGAATGCCAGGAACTAATACAGGCATGTGTACACATCTACCTGCAAAGAACATGCCGCTTAAAAATAAAGTTGTCTTTATCTTGGGCAATGATACGTCAGGAAATGAATTTTAAAATCCAGGACACTTCTGTTCACTTCACCAGGTATTCCCCCATTATATTTTACTAGTCTTAACAGTCTAGTTACAAGGATGTGAGAAGATTTTTCAAATTATTTTCTTAATATGTCCTTATCAAGAGTAAGCTTCTATATGTCTTTGTGTGTTCATGCTTGACAGAAGGATCGGTTTTTAGCCTATAATGGATAGCATGGCTCAGGTGCCAAGAAAGATAACAAGGGAAAGCTTTTTCATATTGGTATGCTATTTTTACTGCAACAAAATATTTCAATTCACCATGTTATATTACAAATGAACAAAGAATGTGGATACAAAAACTGTATCAAGAATTATTTTGGCTCTGTTTTTTTTGTTTTCAGTACTACTTTACAATAGGTTCCATATTAATAAGATATGGGGCACAATTCTCTCTTTACTTTTATTTCATGCTGGTGCATCTCCACTGACTGATGATTATAATACAAACATTGTGTACCAGAATGGCAAATCAAGTTTCATAAGTACTAAGATTATTGGATTTTATCAGAATATTTTGATAAGTCAACTTGACTGTATTAAGTAGATTTATTTCCCAAGGGAAGACAGCAGTTATTTAACAGTTCCCAGTAATACTAGATATCAGGTTGGCCCTAACATGAAGATGCCATCTTCATTTAAAGCATCCCTCTTCACTTCATGACAAGTAAGTTTACAAAAAATAATAGATTTAGAATCTGGCTAAGATAATCCAAAAGGCTTCTGAATGAAATCACTGTATTTAGAATTTGTCAATGGTCTATGATATCGGTAGCCTGGAATAACTAACTTAATACTCTGAATTATCTTACCTCACTTTCTCTCTTCCAAGTTCTGCTGGAAGCAAACTGAGCTTATCACATATACTTGTGCCCAGGTGGTAAAATCCTGAGATGTTTAAGAACATAATGGATAAATAAGACTTTATAGTGGCCTTTCAGTACTTAAAGGGGGCCTATAAGAAAGGTGGGGACAGACATTTTAGCAGAGCATGTTGTGATAGATCAAAGGGTAACGATTTTAAACTAAAAGAGGGTAGATTTATACTAGATATAAGGAAGAAATGTTGTACAATGAGAGGTAGATGCCCCATCCCTGGAACCATTCAAGGTCAGGTTGGACAGGGTTTTGAGCAACCTGATCTAGTTGAATATGTCCCTGCTCACTGGCAGAGGCATTTGGACTAGATGGCCTTTAAAGGTCCTTTCCAACCCAAACTGTTCTATGATTCTATCATTGTATTCTATCAATTTAAGGGTCTGTATTTATCAGAAGGACAGAAAAATATATGTCTTATTTCTCGTTCTAAAGGTCACAGGTAGAATGGGGAAAAGTGACAACAAACCAATATTTTTGACCAAATATTTCATTAATACTTTCTGTTTCTCAAGCCTGTTTAGTGGCAAGGTTGAGATCTGGACATAAGTAGAACAGGATGGAAATACAGCTGCAGATTATTAAAATAGCAAACATTGCATGTAGCAGAAAATGAAGATATTTCTTCATATTTTTTTAAATAGTATAGTATATAAAGCACTTCCAGTTAAGGTTTTGCAGATAAAGCCCGTATCTTAATCCACATAAGAGAACTGGCAGTCAGCATGAAGCAGATCACCATGGGTGTATAGAGATTTCATTTACGTCCCTATCTAAGAGGAAATAGGAAGGTTGTCTTCATCCTCTTACTTTGTACTGTGCTTACTATTTCTTTTTTATGATAAAGTTTTCTGAAGTAATTGAAGACTTAGAGAAATTTTATTGAGGGTAAAATGACATGCTTTTAACAGTCCAAAAGAAGTGAAATGACATTTTGAATTATACTTTAATCGTATCTTTTCTGACCACCATTTCTGAAAGAATTTGCATCTAAGTTTATGTAAAACTACTTTTTTCTCAGATTTCTCTGGTAGAACCCATGTGTGGCATGCAAAAATGTCCTTACATGTTTCATACTACTACCAGAAATTAATTGATCTAATCTGAAAATGTGTAAATAACTTAATAGATTATCAAATCTAAAGTAATGAATAGGGTATTATGCAATATTTGGCTCTTCTAACAACAGCAGAAAATAAAGAACCATTTAACTGACAGACATTTTCTAATAGCTACAGATTTGTTCTAGTTCTGTTCAAGGTTAAGTTATGCAAAAAAACCTAGATCAGTTAGAGCAAACTCTTTATGAATATGTAGCACTGCTTTCCATAGGCATCAATACCTGAAAAGTCTTTTGAATGGTTTTGAGAAGTAATAGCTTTTGTTGTGCAGTTACAGAGGTGTCTACCTGCTGAACTCCTTCAGCTATCTCCTGTTGGGAGCTCATTCTAACTGATTATTTAGGTTCACTCAGGCATGCCCTCAAGCACGTTGCTTAATCCCGTATTGATACATATTCCATTTCCAGAAGGTTGATCAAGGAGGTAATTTTAACATCCTTTTGTTTTAAAATTTACAGCAAATTTGAAAAATTATACTGAATATTCAGAGATTATTGAATTTTGTTTTCCTTTTTCTCAGAGTTCTTACTCATCTCAGTAATCCTACTCACAGGTAGTGAAAATGTCCATCAGACTGTCAGATCTCGATTAGCGTGCAGGAAAAGAACTAAATAACAATAGTAGGAGGGTATTTTTCCTGTGGTACTGACTTCCCAATTAAAACTTATTTCTGCATTAATGAATAGCACTTAGTTTTATATGATATGTAAATTATGAGAGGAAATATTAAGATGATGCAGTGTCTAGCAATATTATTATAAAGTCTGGCTAGTACATATTTACTCTTTCATTTTGAACAACTACGTGCCAAGGTTATTGACATGGAAAATAAAGACAAAGTATTCGATTGAGAAATAAGACACCAACACCTAACTGCTGCATTCAGCATCTAATTCCAAAGTTAAACACCTCAAACAAACAAACATCCATGGTGAAGCCTAAATTTCCAAGGAATCTAAAAATACCACCATGAGTACTGACTTTACAGCCACTAGGAACATACAGAATTTCTCGTCTCAAAAATACCAAACAGTTCAATGCCAATTTTAAGCCTACATGCCAGCATTATTCAGAGACAAAACTGTTTTGTTTCCTAATTCATGTGTCGGGTTTGAGTCTGTATATGTGCCCTGAGGAATTTTACAATTTCTAGTGTGAGAATTCAGGACTTGCTTCTCCCAACTACGTGATCTGAACTACAGACTATAGGAACATCTGATTCCATATGAGTACATAAGCATTTTATGTTGAACAATTTTACGAAATACTACACGTCTGTTTTTCCTTTCTAAATTTGAACATCAGGAAATTGGATGTCAAAATTGGCTTTGATGAAAGTCCATTTGACTCAATGACTTTACTCTGGTTTAGATTAATTTTTGCTTACAAAGCTGGAAAAAAGCTTCTATCCCATCATAACCTACATTCCCATTGAACAGTTAAATTGACCTTCAAATTTACGCATCTTTTTAAACCTAAGGTGTTCATGACTGCCTGGTATGCAGTGATGTCTCATGACAGTTTTTTGTGCTGCAGAAATAAAGCAAATTAACAATCCAATATGATAGGACAAGGGGTAACGGTTTTAAACTGAAAGAGGGGAGATTTCGATCAGATATTAGGAAGAAATTCTTTACTGTGAGGGTGGTGAGGCACTGGAACAGGTTGCCCAGAGAAGTTGTGGATGTCCCGTCCCTGGAAGTGTTTAAGACCAGGCTGGATGGGGCTTTGAGCAGCCTGGTCTAGTGGGAGGTGTCCCTGCCCATGGCAGGAGGTTGGAACTAGATGATCTTTAAAGTCCCTTCTAACCCAAACCATTCTATGATTCTATGATGACTGTTTTGACCAATATTGAGATTCTGTTCTAGGCACATGGTAGACCAAACAACTTTGAATGAAAACATCATCTATATTTTGTCTTGTGGTCAAAGAGAAAAAGAAACACGCAGCCAACCAAACTGGAAGAGGAGTTTTTGTATTCGGTGTCCACGGCAAGGTGCTCGCAGCAGGAGGTTTCAGGGGTGGCCTTTGATAGAGGAGGCCAGGGGTGGCCCCGTGCCAGACACAGCCATTTCCATCTGGTTCCAGCCAGTCCTGCAACAGATCCAGAACAGCACACAGCTGAGCCTATCAGTCAAGCTGGTGGCACCTCTCTGAACGTATTTAAGAAAAGGCAAAAACACCACCGAGGCAGAAGAATAGGGAAAAGAAGACAGTGAAAAACAGTGGTGTTAACATCAAAGGTCAGAGAAGGAGGAGGAGGAGGTGCTGCAGGCACCAGAGCAAGAGCTTCCCTGCAGCCCATGGAGAGGACCAGAGTGGAATAGACATCTATCCACACTGAAGCCCATGGAAGACCCCATGCTGGAGCAGGTGGACATTGTCTGGAGGATCTGCAGCTTATGGAAAGTCCACGCAGAAGCAGTCTTATCCTGAAGTATTGTATCCCGTGGGAGGGACCCTATAATGGAGCAGGGGAAAAGTGTAAGGAGAAAGGAATAACAGAGAGGAACTGTTACCTACTGACCACAGCCCACTGTGTTGCTCAAGGCAGGGAGAAGAGTCAGGAGTGCCCTGTTCAGGAGGAAAACAGATGAGCCTGGAAAAAGAGGGAGGTGTGGGAAGTTTTGTTTTAATTTTTTTGTCTTTGTTACTCAGTACCTGAATCCCTTTTGTCAATAAACATGATTAATTTTTCCCTCAAGTCTATTTTGCCCATGACAGTAAGAGGTAAGTGATCTCACTTTCTTTATCTCAAGACATGAGCTTTCTCATCCTATTATTCCCCCCATGCTGATGCGGACGGTGAGTGATAGTTTCTGGGTGGGCATCTGGCTGCTGGACAAAGCTAACTCCACCACAGCAAACTATTCCTCAAGTTAGATCTAAGAGCTCTCTGTGTGAAGAGGGGGGAAGTTACTGGTGTTATGTGTCAGGGCTAACTCTTCAGTGAAAATGTGCCAGAGGAAAAAGTAATACTGTCAGGAAAAAGAGGGAAAGAAAGCTTCATATTCCCAGTAGGATTCAAAACAAAGGAAAGATACAGAATCATTCTTACTGAAGGGTATAATAAAACCTTTTAAATGCGGACTGTCATACAACAAACTGAATTCTATCCCATTAACTCAGAAAGACAAATTTACTGAGATAGATCAAACTCACAAGCATTTAAAATAACTTGAAAAGCTATATGTATGTGTTTGTTTTCTCATTTCATTTATTTGAAAGATCAAATTTTGTTGCAACTGAAAGCTGGTAGATAGCATAAACACTGATAGCACTGAACGTGTTTTGTTGTAAGGAATCCTCTAAGGAAACACCACACAAAGGAAACCATTATTTATTTATTTATTTATTTATTTAAAGTAAGAGCAGGTCATTATGAGCGTGAGAAGTTCTGGTCTGTTCTGCTCTACTTCTTGACATAGTGATAGCATTTCCACCGCAGCCCTGTTCTAAAAAGAGTGAAAGGATTTTTATTATTGTCTATTATTTCTAGCCTTATATAAAAGTATCTCTGTCATCTGGACAATAATAACTTCAGCAGGTGTTCATTGCCTGTTTATAATTTTTATTTATTTATTTATTTATTTATTTATTTATCTTCAGGAACTATGGCCACTAGTGCTTACTGCACCACAGGATACATTATAAACAAAAGCTGCCCACAGTGACAATTAAACTACTGAAATGGGAACTAAGAGAATCTCTTCAAGAAAGAATTACAGCTTGCCTCATACTTTACGCAATAGTCTAGTGGAAACCCCTGTATATGCACATACATAGAGTATGCAGGCTTTATGTGACTAGACATGGTTTTGCATGTGTAATTTGAAGAGGGGGGAAGTGGAGGAAATAGAGAATACAAGTAGTGACACTTGTAACGTGGTCTATATAATTTTGGGGCTGTGTGTATTTTTTTATAACTGAAATGTTATTTGCTATTGTCAATTATTAACTAGTAGAATGTATTATTTCTACCTAGGATGTTTTTCATACTGCCTTCCTAAAATGCTTAGTTCATGCTTTTTCAACATTTATAAAATCCAGCTGCTTTGCTAGTAGAAACAGCTCAGAAGTTGTCCAACTTCCCTAATGTTATTGGGCAACTCAGAAATGCCAATAACCTTTGTTTACTCTGTGAAATGTGTTAACGGACACATCCCCTAGGGAGTATCTGAATTTTTTTTTAATTGTCCCTAATACCTGTGACTGCAGATTTTATTCTTCCTTTTCGTTGTGTAATTTTTTATATATTCCTTTTTTCAGAAAATATTTCGAAGACTTATCCATCTATTTATATGTATGGTCTTTCATCACAGTATTATATGAACATATAAATGTTTCTTAAATTGTTTATTTTATTGGTTTTTTTTCCAAATAAGAAGGCCTTATAGAGAATAAGGTAAATGACAGCGCTATTAAGGACTTGTCCAAAGCTTTGCAAAGCCTGTGAGGAAGCCAAGAAAGACACATAGGTCTTTAGGGTTGTAGAGCAGGGCCAAAATTGCGTATCACATTTCTTAAACCTCTTCTAATAGTCTTTATGAACTATCTCAGTGTTAAGTCTATATAGATGTGGTAATATACCTCAGATAAACTTGGGCAAAATACGGCCTCCAAATTAAGGACTAAATCAAGATATGGTGCCATTTTAATATTAACAACTTGCTTGTACAAGAGAGAAATAAGAGCAAATCTTTCACAGAGAGAAAAATTTGGTCAAAGCATGCTATAGTCCATCCAATAGAGCTATAATAGACAAATGAATGGAAATACCTTAGATAATACACCACTAACTGAAAAGGCGAATCAATAGCCATTCCACCTATCTTTTTCAATAATGAATACTGAAAACAATCTTATTTGACAACACAAACCAGTGGTGTCAAACTTGGGCAGTATCTTCTTTTACTATAGAAATACTTGGCATAATCAGCGCTTCTCTCTAATAAACCTACAGTGATTTCTCTAAAGGCTTTTGTAGTTCTCTGAATAAGAATATCACATATTTAATTTTCCAGGTTTTTCTTGTCATAGGGACGCAGTCATTTCTGAACTATAGCCTGCTGTAGGCTTGGCTTGATCTAGATCTATTTACCAACTGTGGCTAAACATTTTTTTTGGAAACATTTGTTTTAGAATCGTTGTATGTTTGGAGAGAAATGTTGTTCCCACATTGACTTGCTCCTTCTGTCCATAAACTTAAATCAGCATTGTATTCTGCAAAATATGACCACATGAACATATGGTTCATAGATGACATTAGAAGCAGACTAGTAAATCATGAGTTATCAATCCAAGATGATAATTATTTTTTGTTATTTTTTTGTGTTGACAAGACATGATCAGGATAAGGAACCAGTGACAGCACTAGAAAGATGAAATAATATATTCATTATTTTCTTTGATAGAATATACAATAAAATATGACTTCTAATTAATGAGCAGAGGTGATTTTGAAAAAGTGGCATGACTAGAAGTAGTAAATATATCTAATACATACCAGAAGGACTGATTCAAAATGCAGCAGTGACCATCTGCTTTTAAAACTGTTTGGAAATTATGGTGCTGCCCATTTATTTCCTAATAACTTTGTGGTTAAGCTGTTCACTTGGGGAGCAAGAAACTTGAGCTTAATGCCTTAAAGTTCAAAGCTTCATTCCCCAGAGTTCAAGAGAACAACTTAACAACAAGGTAGGGCTGACCTTTATGAATTCTGTTGAAGCTGTGACCTTACAGAACAGAATATGATTTTTTTTTTATGTCAAAGAAAAATCGTAAGAAAAGACAATATTATGTACTCAGTGGTCTAATAAGTTCTTAGCTGTGTTTTCTACAAAATAAACATGTTTTCCTTAAGTTATTAGATAAAATACAAAGTTATAAGACTAGAACAACCAAAGCAGCAATTCTAATTCCCAGTGACTATCCTAACGGTTAAGTTACAGAATCATACTCCTGTTTATGCTCTCCTTTTTCCACATTAATCTCTATTTCCTCCACACTGGCACTTATTTAAAATGAATTTTTTCTTTATTTAATTTAAATAAATTTAAATAAATTTAAAATGAATCTTTTCTACCCAGGCTAGACAATTAACTGACAGTGCTCTTTGACGTTGTGTAGATGAAGAACCAAACTTCGTCAGGTCCTGAAATCAAATGTCCTCTTCCTGGGCAAGTGATTTAACAACTAGGCATTGTATAAAAGAGTGATGATGAATACTGTATCTCTTCCTATGGGTGCAATTAAAACAAACAATGGATTATGCTCCATTTTTTTCTCAAAATATGGGTGTTATGGAATGATTTCAGGCTGTGGATCTTAATTAACAGGTGAGGATGTTCCAAAAGTTCTGAGTTAATAATTTTGGCTCCAGGAATGGTTTGGATTTCAGAAATAGCTTGCATAAATCACCAGAAAACATGATTTATGTTCCAGGAAATTATTGCTACGTATGTTCCCAAAATTTCAAATCAATTCATATGCATTGGATTTTCTGAACCTGTGTCTGCCAGTCAGTTTGGTTAACATAATCTTATCAGAGCATCAGGCTAGGGTCTTGTGAGGGTGGGCTGCTTGTTTGTTTTTTGACTAGCTTCATTTCCCTTCAAAGTTAGTGTCTCAGACTTACGTTTTTCACTAGATTATTCTCTAACTACTGTTTTAAATACTATTTTCACATTCTTTCCCACCTTAAGAATAGAAGGTAGGTATCAGGGCTAGAATAGGTATATCTGGACTATAAGCAGTAGATTTATTTTTTTATCAGTTTCCTGCTATTAAATCCATTACCTAATTTGTTACATTAGGTTGGGATCTTTTGGAAATTTTGTTTGGATTTATGGCTCTGCAGATGGGAACCTGTTTGGTTAGGTACTTTTTTGTCACAGCTTGTGTTGATGGTTCAGACAGATGATAAAGCTATAGAATAATCCCTCTATCTCTGTGTTATTTAATCTTTCCTGTGTTCAAGGTCTGCCAACCATGATAGTTGGTTGGGATTCTGCACTTGTTTTAAAAGTCTTAGAACCAGATACTTGTGTCATAACCATGGCTGAATGTTCACAACTTGGAGAATACACCTCTAATGAAATCAGAAGGTCTTTGGAACTCAAAAGTTTACCAATCACATTCAATAAAACAAATTAGCACCTACCACAGAAAAAAAAAATGTATAACATACATTCCACATCCAAGAGCTTTCTCCGAAAAGACTAAAGGCAGAAGGACACAAATAGATGTCCATGAAGTCTGCATGCAAATGAGCCCAGTGAAGCATTGCTAGGTAAAGGCTGGTATACTATTTAGAACTATCACAAAATTGAGTAAATCAACCTTGATATTCAGTATCAGAATCCTGAGGCCACCACAGGCCTTACTTGACCTGAGCAATCTCACCTGGGGCCTTAACCTACACCTGCTGCCCAGTAACTTATAGGCCTGGATGCCCAGTCCTTGCCTGAACTACATGATGAGCGTGCTTGTCTCCAGCCCTCTCTCTGGCACTGTCTCCCAGATGGATTTTTCTTCTGTGCTGTAGCCCTGTCTCTAGCCCTGTCACCTGGAAAACTTTGACTCACATTATAGCCTCATCTTCAGTTCTGTCTCTGTCTCCATCTCTGCTCCTGGCTGGATTCTCTAGATGGACCCTGAGCCATGTTCATTGCTTGGCTTTTCAGGGTTGATCAATGGACCCTGCTATCAGCACACAGCTGTGCCCACTCTGTTCAGACCCTCTAGGAGTGTCCTGTCTGTGGGGGCACTGCATGTACTGTGGTCACCCTTGGCTCCTGGTTTACCACCCTTTGCTCTTAAAAGCCCCATTGCCGCTGCTCCATGGCATTGTTTTGGTAATGCTTAGTATAGGCAATTCAGCTATCCTTTGCCTCAACTTCTCAACTGAAAAGCCGGAGTAACAGCAGATCCCTACCTATTTTCAAGTATGGGTGAAGAATGCAAATATAAAGATATGATTATGAGAAAAAATCATATAAATATATTTTGAATTGACAATGTAGCATTTTTATTTTGTTGCAATGAATGATGGCAGAGAATCGAAAAAAGAACAATCGGTCTGAATTAACACTGAATTAACACTGGAGGTTATGTCAAGGCATGTGGGTGACAGGGAGGTGGTTACAGACAGCCAAAACAGCTTCAGAAAGGGCAAATCACACTTGACTAATCTAGTGGTCTTCTACCATGGCATGACCTCATTGGTGGATAAGGGAAGAGTAACTGATGTCATCTACCTTCGCTTCTCTAAGGACTTTGACATGATCCCCCACAATATCCTTGTCGGTAAAGTGGAGAGATGTGGGATTGATGGATGGACTTTTCAGTGGGTAAGCAATTGGCTGGATGGCTGCATCCAGAGTTGCAGTTAATGTCTCAATGTCCAGAAAGAGATCAGTAACAAATGGCGCCCCTCAGAGGTCTGTACTGGGACCTCTGCTAGCCATTATATTTGTTAATGACATAGTCAGTGAGATCGAGTGCACCCTCAGCAAGTTTGCAGACAACACCAAGCTGAGTGGTGCAGTTGACCTGCCTGGGGGATGGGATGCCACCCAGAAGGACCTGGACAGGCTGGAGAAGCAGGCCAATGTGAAGCTCGTGTAGTACCACAAGGCCAAATTCAAGGCCCTCCACCTGTGTCAGGGAAATCACCAGTATCAGTACAGACTGGAGATGGATTGACTGAGAGCGGCCCTGCAGAGAAGGGCTTGGAGATATTTTTAGATGAAAAATTAGATAGAAGCTGACAAAGCGCGCTTGCAGCCCAGAAAGCCAGTTGTATTCTGGGCTGCACAAAAAGAAGCGTGGCCAGCAGGTGGTGAGAGGTGATTCTCTCCCTCTGCTCTGCCTTTGTGAGACCCCACCTGGAGCACTACATCCAGCTCTGAGGCCTCCAGCACAGGAAGGTCATGGACCTGTTAGAGCGAGTCCAGAGGGGGACCATGAAAATGATCTGAGGGATGGAAAACCTCAGCTATGAAGGAAGACTGAGACAGTTGGAGTTGTTTAGCCTGGAGAAGAGAAGGCCCCAGGGAGACCTTATTGCAACCTTTCAATATATAAAGGGGTCTTATAAGGAAGATGGAGGGAGACTTTTTACCAAGACTTGTGGTGACAGGACAAGGGGTAACAATTTTGATCTAACAGAAGGTAGGTTTAGACTGGATATAAGGAAGAAATTTTTTACAATGAGCATGGTGACACACTGGAACAGTTTGCCCATAGAAGTTGTGGATGTTCCATCACTGGAAATGTTCAAGGTCAGGTTGGATGGGGCTTTGAGCAACGTAATCTAGTGGAAGATGTCCCTGCCTATGACAGGGTGTTGGAACTAGATGATCTTTTAAGGCCCTTTCTAACCCAAATAATTTTATGATTCTATGATTTTATGAATTCATCAGATCATCACTGAAATTCTAGCTTTATGGCAGGAGTCAGTGGAGGTATGTGTTAATAACAGAAAAGCCAATGTCCTGACCACTTCCCTGTCAAACTGAACAGGTGAATTAAAGCTCAGTTTACCAACCAGCATCTGCATAGTTCTAGAAGGAAGTTTGCAATAACATCTGCCTGTGAACTAGGGTTTCCTCCTCACCCTGCCCCCCAGCAGCTTAACATAGAATGAACTAAAAATTTTCATTTTACAGAGAAGAACACATAGTTCAATTCAGCAGGCAAAGCTTTCCCTTTTCTCCACTACTCATGAATAAAAGCAGAAAGCATTTCATATGTCAAAAATAATGGAAACCTTCCCTAGGGATATTTTCCATCTTGACTTTTGCCATCATGCATTCTCAGACTTACATTACTTTTCACGTTGTAGGTTTTTGTTGCTAAGGTGGAAACATAAGTAATTTAAAAAATAATATCCACACCATTTCCTTGGAGGCCATTAGTGTTCTTCACTATCATGTTTTTTTTTCTTTTTCTTTTTATACTAATGAAGCCAATTTCCTTTCTTTTTCATTTTATTGTAAAATGTATAACACTAATGGATTAGACTGATTTCTTCCCATGTTAAGTCTAACACTGTGTAATAGTTTGTTTATACAGTTGGTTGCCTTAAAAATAGAAAAATGAAGGAAAAAAAGGAGTAAGAAAAGACCAATTTTATCACTTATATCATTAATGGATAAATTCATTGACACAGAAGTGACAATGTTGCTGACGACGACTTTGGTAAAACCAGATCTCTTTAGTTCAGTGTCTGAGAAGCTAAGCAACAAGCAGTGTGAAGAAGCTATTTGATTTGCAGACGAGTTAAAAGACAGTGGGTGAGCACAGAAAAAAGGAGAAATCATTACCGTAGAACAGCAGTTGGAAGGAATGAAAGAGGCACAAACAAAACATGAGCTTTGCAAAAAGTAAAGGTATATGTTCCTTTTTTTTTTTTTTTAATAAATTATTTTTATAGTGAAGATTTATTTTCTCAAAACTAATTGCTCTAAATTAGTTCCAGGGGTCAGTTGCCTCATCACTGTTACAGCCAAGCACAAATTTTTGTTCTTCCTTTTCATTTTCCCTGGGAAAATAGGAAATGCATGCTCTAGCGACAGAGATTGTAGGGGTTTTTTTTGTGTGTGTGTATGGTTGGACTCGATGATCTCAAAGGTCCTTTCCAACCATGAAGATTCTATGATTCTAGGAAAGAGTATTAGTGTGTTTACTCATCTTTCTAGATTTAGCATTGGTAGAAGCTACTGCATCACACTGGGAAACAGATCCTCAATAGCTTAAAATAGATTCCGCAATATTATTAATTATTAATATTAATAATTTGTGTAAAAGAGTCTTCTGTTTTTAAAAAAACATTTTGTTTCTTATATTCAGGAGATTTTAAAGTCCATATTCCCTGAGCCTCAAAGCAGAGTTTAGCAGAAGATCTGATGAGTCATCTAAAACTGAACAAAAATTGCATTACTGGCTCTGTTCCAACAATTCAATATCTTAAACAGCATTTATTCCCTCTCTCCAGGGATATTTTATATATTACAAGACTTCCTTTGAATGTTCACTGACCAGTTTTGACCAGCGTAGCTGAAAGAACAAAGCTATATATAAATCGTGCATGCACAAAGAGATTCTATCCTTCTCTGTAAATGTACACTTGACAAAATATAAAATAAAATTGCATACGAAGATGCTTCCTTGGCAGCTGAAGCTCTAAAACACCAGTTTTATTCACATTCACACATACACAACCTTCCCTGAAATTATTTGGGCTGTGATAGTTGAGAGTTGAGAAAAATTTAGCTCATTGACATGAGGTTTCATAAAGAAATGTAGAACAGTCGTGGTCTGAGGATTTGTGGCAATCGCATCATCTCTGCTACATAGCAGATCTCGGCTGTTCTTTTTCTTGCTAGCTGTAGTAGAAATAGGACTTCCACTGATGAGAAAATTTAAGTTGTTTTGCTCATGTCTGCCACTTTACCAGACTTTATACATTTCTAACTTCATGAACATAAAGAAAAACAAATCAAGCCTGAATTCAGGAATTCATAATGTCCTTTTAGCTCATTACACTTTTAACAGGATTATTAACTCATAATTCTGGTTGGAGAGTTATGGTGTCCTTAATGCTATCACTTTCCCGACAGTCAGGAAGAAAATTATGCACATAATGCGGACTTGGTGAGGTTTATGTCTTATGTCATAGCTCAGTTAGAAAAAGACAAACTAGACTAAGAAAGTGATATTCTGCCCAATGCTGTTTGGTACATTTTAAAGGCTTGATTTGAATGAAAGGAACTTTCTGTAGTAAATCTAATATCATCAGTCATAATCTGAGAGCAGAATTTTTATGCATGCAGAATAGCCCAATGACTAATCCCTGACTTCAGAGGACTAATTCCAAGATGATACATGTACAATTAGCATTGCTTTGCAAGCAAGGCTACCCAAATTAATCCTAAATTAAGAAAATATTCCATTGATTATATAAGGAACAAAAAATCCACCAGCCCAATTCTTTTCTATGTATGAATGCACCAAAATTAATCCACATACTATCTTAAATTATACAATGAAGCTTGTGAAAGGACTGAATATAGAACTGGGAGTAGGAGTAGGAAGAGTCCTTATTTAAACTTTAACTATCTGAAATTAGAATTATTGCAAGTGTGGGATATACCCTGATTTTTTTATTTGCTGAACTATCAGATGTATCTCCTTGGAGACAGTCAAAAGTACTCTGTATAATAGAACTGAAAGACAACAATCAGAAGTTAATGTTCATGCCAAGGCATCAGTTTCTATTATCTGAGGAATTTTAACCAAATCCCTGAAAAAAATGTGAGTGAGTTCTTGTTCAACCACAAGATATGAGTAAAAACCATAAAAAATTAGGTGAAGTATTTTTGCCATGGCATACAGGAAGTCAGGTGGAATAATGATAATAGACCATGGTTGATTTAAAAATACAGTGAAATAATGGGAAAATTTACTAAAAGAAAGCAAATTAAACCCAAAACAGTAAAAGTTACTGCCCTAAGAAATGTTTCAGACAAAAGAAAGAAGAGAAGTACAAGGACACCTTTTGAATGAAGGTGAATTTAATATTGATTGTGAGTAGATTGGCAATGGTTGTCGATAACATTTAGAGTTGGGAAAATTTACTGTCTCTTATGAGATACAATATAACTGTAAGCTAAAACAAAAATCACAAGGTATTTAGATCCGAAAATTCTAAATTCTAGGAGTTTGTTCCACAGAATGGAAGTCAATACTCTGTGACTAATATTTAGATTTAAATATTTCAGAGAAAACGGTTAAGAGCCGTAGAGCTGGATCCAAAATACTTATCTCAATAAGTAAGAAGACACTTAGACCTTGCACTCACAAGGTGGATTCTTTTCATCTAACTTCCGATGGTATATTAAACGTGAAGATTTTTCCAAGAGGCATAGTAGAGAAACAAGCACCACCAAAAAAAGTTTTATCCCACGTGTTTTAGAGATCGATCTTAGAATAGGGTGAGCCACCTTCTGGAAGTCCTGTTTTTTCTCTGCTGACTGATGAAGTGATTCTAGTGAAGTCATTCTTCACTAATTCTCAGTGAAGGCTGAGGTCAGTCTGGGAGATTGCAGTGCACAGAGCTAACTGGTATGAACCAACTAACAGCAGAGACAAGCTTTGAATCTTACCATACAGACATTTTACTTGAGGGTACACTTTAGCCTTCTCTTTAACTACAACCCAAACCTTTTTCTTAAAGGACCAATGCTTTTTGCAAATGGCTTCGTGTGTCTCACTATACTTATGGTTGAAGCCCTCATCCAGTAAAGTTTTCAGTCTGGTGGCTTTCAGCTCAGTATCTTGCCACATTCTAGCCCCCTGTCTATAGAGTACTCTGAGGTTAGAGGAACATTCTTCAGCCTTCCAGTTAAAGCTGTGTCGCTTCTGGATTCTGTTATGAAACATGATCCAATTAAGTTTATTTGTGCCAGAAATAAAATGTAGAGGAAACAGTTCTTTCCATGTTATTAGCACACTCGTCAAGAAGAATAAAGATCATTCTTCTCCCTGTTCCATTAACTGTTCTATATTTTATGCAATGCCTGTAAATTTGTGGACAGTCTTAAGAATTTTAGGTTTGGTCTCAAAATGAATCACGTTACATGTTCTTCTTCCAGAGGTGACTTTAGCAGAACTCTCAGAGTACAGGAGACTAGGAGAATATCTAGGAAGCATCATATAAACTTGCTTTTTTTATATACACCTCCTTAGGTATCAGCTAGGGATCAACTCCAGTCTACAGTCAGTCAGGCTACACGATTAGATGCGGTTTTGCTCTTTCCCGTTATAGTTCACAGCTTAGTAAAGGGAGATAATGTTCTTATTTGGCTAATACAGAATTCGTGCACTTCTTACATTAAACCAAAAAGTTGAATTTGTTTGTTTTCATCTGCTGGTGGGCCACTGATTCCTTCTGTAACACAAAGTATTTTTAACTCTTTTCTGCAGAATAACACATTTTAACATGGCTGCTGTGAATGGGAAGAAATTGATTCTGGCTCTGTGTTTTCTTTGGTGAGAAAAACACTGTAGGTGTAAAAGTAGAGGTAATGACAATGCCATAATTGCCCTACTGATATAGAAAGCAATAGTTATACCTGCAGTACTCAGGAGCCTCACGCTAAGCATGCTGTGAGAAAATGTAGAAGGTAAAGACTGAGACTCAGAAAGAGGTCACAAGGAGAAGTTTCTGGGTTGTGACTAGATGTGAGAACTTTGTTACTGTTGGTTGCATAGACATAAGGGCCCGCTGAACTAAGCCCAAATGGAGTTCAAAACTAATTCATTTCAAGCATTAGCTGAATAACAGATTTTAGTATCTTAATTGTCAAATCAACTGTATTAGTTGAACTGAATATTTCAATTAACAGTAAACACTATTTTTCCTTAGGAACGGGAATCTAACTTTTGAAAACCAATATAATACAAGATTTAATTATTTAAACACATAAATGATGAGGATGTTGAGAGAGCAGTAGTACAAGGCATAAAAGATTACATGACCTAATAAAATTAAGAGTTAGGAATTACTTCAGCTAGCTGTATACAAACTAATCAGGTATGCTATTCACATAAGGAATTTATTCTTTAATTATTTTTTTCCTGATGAATTTTACTCCACACAGCACAAGGGTAGAAGTGATCTGTAAGCAGCAAAAATTTTTAAGAAGCTTAAACAAAAGCACGGAGTGTAATGCAGCTGGGCTTGTAAGAGGTAAACTACAGAATGGGTCTGTGAAGAAAATGGCCTCTAGAGATAAAAATAATAGGTTGGAAACTAAAACCAAGCAAATAAAAAAAAATCCCAGCTCTACATCAGCCTTATATAAGGATTGAAAGAAGCCCAAAAGCAAGTCAGTTTTAAGACAGATCTTAATCAAATTTGGAAAAAAAAAAAAAGTAAGTATAGTGTGGTTAGTATGGAACTGGATTTAGTAGCACAGGAGACACTCACTGTAGGCTTATGTTTTCCATATAAACTCTCTGAATAAAGCTGCTATAGTTAAAAAATATGATGATGGGTGGGTACAGACAAGGGAAATGCATGCTCCATGATGGTGAGACCCAATGGCAATCATACTGTCTTGCACCATGGCTACACAGCCCCAGTGGCTCTTACACAGACCCATCAATAGCAGAGGCTTACCTTCAGAAAGGTCAGGAATTTCGCCGTCTCCTACAGTCACAGAGCTTTCCGTCTAGTCCTTCATTAGTGTTCATGTCAGAATTATTTTTTGTGATTTGGGTTTTATTTTTTGGATGGGAGAGAACTTCTATTTTTTAACATGACTCACGCTCCTTTCATCCATCACACTGCTCTTTAGACTATCCAGTGAGTCTCAGAAAAGATAGAGACATCTTTTCATTCTAGTTCTGGTTTTGCACAGAGACAAGCTTTTGCAAACTTAAAAGGGAACTGTTTGGAATAAATTCCTCAAAACACAGCAGCCCAATGTGATTCCACATATACAATATGTAATAAAATCAGGAAAAAAACTAGAGATAGCTGCTACTTGAAACTCAAAAGGTCTGAATATGTGATCCAATGTGTTTAGGAAAAGAATTAAGATATTCACTGCTAAAGTGAAGAACTTCAAGTCTTTGAATCTATCCGGGCCTAGAAGAAGCTGTCTTGGGCTTACAAGAAAGCTGGGGAGGGTCTGTTTGTCAGGACATATAGCAATAGGACAAGGGGCAGTGGTTTTCAACTAGAGCAGGGTAGGTTTAGATTAGACATTAGGAAGAAGTTCTTTGCAATGTGGGTGGTGAGACACTGGAACAGGTTGCCCAGAGAGGTGGTGGAGGCCCCATTCCTGGAGACATTCAAGGTCAGGCTTGATGAGGCTCTGAGCAGCCTGATCTACTTGAAGATGTCCCTGCTCACTGCAGGGGGTTGGACTAGGTGACCTTTAAAGATCCCTTCCAACTCAACACATTCTATGATTCTATCCTTTCTTGCTGCAGTTTGCCTAGTACTATTATCTTTCAAACTTTTCTGTAACTTCTGAAAGTGATACTACCCTTAGTGCCTTGTTTCCTTTCCTTTAATGCCCCCTAATCTTAACAGTTCACAGTATCCTACTGCTTTTTCCTAGAAACTCTGAAAAACTTCCTTTAAACTTTGCTGCCTTTATTTTCTTTCTGAGATGCTACAGGCAATTTGTCATCAAGCAATGAACTCCATTTGACACTCTGTGTTCCAGTACTTGTCCATCATGTTGCAACCCAGTAACTTCAATGTTTTTTTTCAGGTAGGTGTCTGTGTCCAATTTAAATTCTATTTGCCTAAGGGCTTTCCCTATAGGAACCACTCTAAGCTTCCACGCCTGTACAAGAGACATTTTCTCATTTGACCTTGACCCATATCTTATTGCATATCATTTGAGTGGTTCTTATAATATTGACATTAATTTTCTAATAATTCAGTATGGAATTGTTTATAAGTCCTTAAACTCTGTAAGTTATTGGTGTGACAGGGTATCTACAATGCTTGCCCTTAATTCCTATGCTCTAGGATCTAAGGCATTCAGAATAAAATACTATGAGCCTGAAAACACAAGAGGAGTTTGTCATTGACATACACAATGTGGGAAGGCAACAGAGATCTCCTTGAAGTTAAACTAAAACAATACACTCAATTTTTTGAAATTGTAGTAACTTTTGCTAGCATACCTCTTCTTCCTCCTTTTCTTTTTTCTCTCTTCCCCCCCCCCCCCCCGCCCCCCCCCCCCGTCATTTATCAGCCAGGCTTGCAAAGCTTTTTAGCTTTTCCCCACAAGTTCCACATCTGAAGATGAAGATCTTCCACCTGAAAAGTTACCTCAGACTTTTTTTCACCTTTATCCCACCTTCTGATTTTACTGTAAACATTTCCTGATCTCTTGTTAAAAATTGCCATCAACTCACAAAAAAGATCCTTTCTATTATACTCCACTGTGGGTGACAGCAGAATCTTGTCAGTCTATACATATCAAAAGCAAGGAGTAAGTGATTCTTGGACTGGCTTGACTTGCTTTTGTGACCTTATTAATTATAATTCTTAAATATAAAAAGTTTGCTGCAAATAAATTATGCTTATATGACCCTGAAGTCAGACTACTATCCTGAACTTTTAGCTGATATAGCAGTTCACTGTTTTCATGTTATGTTTCATTTATTTATTCAAACTGTTATCCTCTTACCATTGTGAAGTGGAATAAAATAGTATAAAGATTCTGACCTTGGAACACAGTAAAATGAAATACTCTGAGTGTCCTGATGTACATTTCCGAGTGTGTAAACCTGCTGGTAAAGCACTTGCGAGACAGTGTTGTTAAACTAGATATGATAAATCTATTTTTTTTGCCATTAGAAGAACCCTTTAGAAAGCCATATCCCTAACCCCATCTGAAGCTATTTTGGGATGGTGATGGTATTGATTTTAGAGACACTGATATGTTTCTGTATGTTCTCTGCCAAAAAATTAATGTAATACTTGAGTAGCTACAGGATTTACTTATAAAAATCTATATAAATAAAAGAGCATGGCCATCTAGCTTGTTCTAGCTTTATAATATCTACATAAAAATAATCTTTGAAGATATATAACCTCCCTTTAACAGCTATGAAATTTTTGCATTCACTCTTTCTTGATGTTTGCAAGGATTATGTTCTTTGTAGGCCTTCTCTTTTATGTCGCTTTCATAAAACTGATATTTCCCATAAAACATTCGAACTCTGTTCTGATTGGTAACCTTAATGACACAGAGATTCTTACAGTGAGATTTCTAAAAGTAACAGAACATATTTTGATTCACATTTTTCTTGTTTCTCTAGTTTTATGGGAATATATAAAAGGCAAAGCAACTCTCTATACCTTCCCTACATATTAATAAACTAAAAAAAGTCTCTTTTGTGTGAAAAAATTTGCTTTTGAAACAATTATATGATATTGCTTATCCTTAGTTTTGGATAAATTTGAATGCTTTGGGAGGAAATAATAATACAATGTGAAAGTAATAATAACATTCCTGCTAATAAAGTAACAGTACTCAGTGATGCTGTCATTCAAATCTAAAATTAATGATTCTCTTGAACTAAGAAAGACAAAAACATAATAAATAAAGCCATTTAAGCCTATAATGGTGGTCACTTCTCTTCCTCTTGTGGGTTTAATGGCTTTAAAATGCTCGCTCTATGTGTAATTTGTAAAACCATCTTAAAAAGGAGTGAATATAATTTTTCCCCAACAGAGAAGCACTTGGGAAAAAAAAAAAAAAGAAAGTGTGTATTTCTTTTAGGTAGAACAAAATATTCTGGAAATGTGATGATTTGATCACTCCAAGGAAATTCAGTGTGTTTTCTAAAATTCACAACTTAAAGCAGGATGGCTTCCTGAAGATACTCAGGAAAAATACCTTCCATGGTAATTTCTCTGTCAAACCTGCAATATTAGATGAGCTAGAGCATATCTTTGCAAAGAAGTGAATATTGATATAAAGATTTGGAGCGATGAAGAATCCATTTTTAAATGCCATAATTTTAAAGCTTTTTCATTACATTAATAATAAAGTCTATTGAAAACAACTTAGCCTGGAATAAGCTTTATCAAGTTAAAACTCAGGGGATTTTCTTGAGATCAAAGCAGTGGATGATAAATACCAAACTTAAAAATAATTCATTTTTGGTACTCCTTAACAAAACTTAGAATTCAGCTGAACTCTAGTTTGAAATCCCCAGGAATTTCTTTGTCAGAATTTCTGGCTCTGTCCAGCTATGCTTTTTTATTGCTAGTGTCAAAATTCATTGGCACTGGAGCACAACTAGACTCATTTTACACAGCATATAATCTGAACTGAACTGTGATGTCTAAAACCATTACACATACAGATGGATGAAAGTTTTGGAGTTAATATTGAAACCTATCAGAAGTCCATAATTGAAGAGCAAGTTCTCTGAGGTTCAAAGCAATCTCTTCCCCAGGACTGCACACTCAACCCACTCTTTTGGCTTATGGAGTTTTTCCATGGGAAAGCAACCTTTTAAATATATATACTTTACTATCCCTTAATTTACTCACCCCCATGCAGCTGCATACTTTTTTGAGCATACATAATTGTATTTGAGTATATAGATGGTACTTCTTCCGTAAAATGTTGATCCTTCTGTTTACCCCTGGTGCCCAAACACAGTGAAAACAGAAATTCTCTGTCCCCTAATAGCCAAATCCTTCTAATTTGGTCACCAATTAATCTACATTAATGATTCAGTTTTTAACTAAATACCAGACACAAAGTTCTAGCAGGAAATAGCTAGTCTGTGCCCCAACAGAGGGAAGGTTTTCTGGACTTGTACAGTATTGTTACAAAGGCTGGATTTTCCAGTTAGTATCTTATATGAATGCTGAAAATAAATTTTAAGCTAATGTGATGCAAAGTGGTCTCACTAGGAAGTGCAGTTTTCACTCACATAGATTTGCAATCTCATTTACTTGCATAGACTCACTAATCTAATTGTAATCATGTTACTTATCTTTTAATTTTGTGCATGGCAGATGTACATCAGAAATGACATACAGGTGGGACTATCATATATTAAATCAATTTCATCACATTTAAATATTTCAAGGTTTGGTCTTCTGTACAAAGCTGGCTCTTAAACAGACAAACTAAAAAAAAGTAACAAAGTCATAGTTACGTACCTATCTCTAAGAAAAGTTAAAATGTTTTCACATTATAATTGACCTTAAAATAATACAATTATTGCCCACAATTAAGAAGTCTCAGTTTGAAGTCACATGTTTGTTCATTTTAAGAGTGATAGAAGAATTGTAATACTTATTGAAGCAAATATATATTTTCCCCCTGTACAAGGGAAAATTACAGTCTTTAATGAGTTTATATTCATAATATAATATTTCATCTTAATAGAGATATTACTATGCTCTCTCAGACGCATATGCACAATGCCTAATTAGATTTCATCTTGTTCAGTTACAGGCCAAGGGGACTTGGACTTGGATCAAGGATCCAGGAAAACTACTTAAATTCCTTCCATGATTTCAGGTGTACCTTAATTTCCTGTGGCACTGCCATTTGTGGTAATGATACTTCTGAAGACAGGGGTTCTTCCAGTGGCAGTAAGGCTGTTGCTACTTCATATCAGGGGGGTCTTCTGGTGTCGGTAAGGCTGGTAGTACTTCAGGTGATACTACCCCCTATCATGTCTGTCAGTCCCTTCTCCACTATCAATCTTTATGACATTTGCTGGCAGCACCTTACCACTGACATTAAAGTCTCTCATGTCTGGGCCTACTTTTTCAAAATAGTGACACATAATGCTTTAGCAGCTTCTGTAGCTTAACCATGTACTTAAGAACACTCTGTGCAAGAAATATTTTATTAAAGATATATATGTAATAAAAACATTTTATGCAAAAAAGAAATTACATATCCTCCCCAAAAATTAATGCATACATTCAAAATAGCATGCATACAACTTGTGTAGATAAATGACTTTTAGCATATCTAAATCTCAAAGACTTTATATGACAATTTTTACATATATTGTTAGGGAATTGCCAAATATGACATCAACACAGCAAGGCTGACACAGCTTCCTGCCCCTAGGTCCCACCAGTAGCATGTGTTCCCAGTAGGCACACACGTAAACACACGTATACAGTACATGTTCACTTCTGTACCTAGCCAGCCGCACTGGCCAACACATACAGGCACATGCAGCACTTGCACAAACACTGTTTGCACCAACAGCCTCATCCTGTTCCCTTCACTGGCAGGATAAAGATCCCATAGTGGGAACAGATACAAGTATATAATGTTCATCCCTCCAGCAGCTGCGATCAGATGCTCAGTCTGCCTAGTTACTGCCCCGGCATCCCAGCCTCCCAAGTTGGTGGCACCTGGGCATGCCACCTCCAAGGCCACAACCCCACTCCAGCTGCTGGTATTCAGACCTACACACACACACATACACACTATGTATCCCTTCAGTAAGTGGTATTAGATGCAATAGTGCTGGATCCTCCCTCTCCGCCATTGTCCTCCACATAGATACTCATACCTACAAACAGGTCTCACCACTGACCTCCAAAGCCCACAGTCTCTCCAGCAGTTGACTGGTCCCTCCAGTAGCCAGCTCCTCCGGCTGCCTCAGCCACACACACACATGCACACACGTATGTCTGGTCCCAGCTACTCCGTAGCTAGTCTGACTTGATATTTGCTAGTGATCATACACTGACTTATGTACCCACACTCATCATCATTGCTCATGGTCCAGACACACAGACCCTCTGGCATTCCAGTCACTGTCACTGAGACCTCCCATACACATACGTGCACACACAAGAAAGCCCCTCACCCAACAAAATAGTCAGAAATGGAATTTAATGAGAAGACAGGACAGACTGTATTGATGGAGTGTAGGGCACGGCCAGGCAAGTGCAGGGCATGACCAGCATTGTACAAGCAGCCAGCCCCTCCTATCCCCTTCTCCCTCTAGAGAACAAGTCTTATGAGGAGTGGCTGAGGGAACTGGGGTTGTTTAGTCTGGAGAAGAAGAGGAGCCTTATCGCTCTCTACAACTACCTGAAAGGAGGTTGTAGTGAGGTGGGGATTGGTCTCTTCTCCCAAGTAACAAGTGATAGGACAAGAGGAAATGGCCTCATGTTGCACCAGGGGAGGTTTAGGATGGATATTAGGAAAAAATTCTTCAGTGAAGGGGTTATCAGGCACCGGAACAGGCTACCCAGGGAAGTGGCTAAGTCACCATCCCTGCAGGTATTTAAAAATCATGTTGATGCAACACTTAGGGACATGGTTTTGTGGTGGACTTTGCAGTGTTAGGTTAATGGTTGGACTCTATGGTTTTAGGGTCTTTTCCAACCTAAATGATTCTGTGATTCTATTTTTCCATGCTTGATGCTCCCCAAAACATCTCAAACATCTTTTCCTCTCCTTTGGTCCGTTGTCTTGTACAATCCCCAAAAGTGCTTCTCCTGCATCCAGTCACAAGTGCCACACCCTTGTAAGCAGTAAGCCCCCTCAATCCAAAAGGTGAACCAGAGAGCTGCTCCCCTTGACTTACCTGATGAGTGTCACAGCTGGCCACTGGGACTTGGTGTCCCCTGAGATGGCCCAGGGAGGGCAAGTGCAGGGTGTCCATTTCTCTGACTGGCTTCCTGGGTTTCCTCCACATGTTGTCCTTCTTCCTTGGTCTTTTGTGTTTGTGAAGATGGACCTTTTACAGGTTTCTCACTCTGCAGGGATGGGCCTGGGAACAGCTGCATGAGGGTATTATTTGGGTTTTCAAACACGCCATTGCTCCTCCATGCTCCTGTGTGTGTGGAGATGAACTTTTTGTCATGCAACTGGACATAGATCACTCAGCTATACTGTGAAATGACAAACTAAATGCTTGGCTGTGGCTGCCCATCACCAAATGACAATGAATACTGAATCCAGTTATTTGTAACCCATCTCGGAATCTTGACAAAGCTATCTTAAACAAGCAACTGATTATTGTGCTGAAAGTTGTATGTGATCATTAGGTATGCTTTTTCTACTGAGCCCAGTTTTCAGCTGCTTTATATAAGAACAGATATTTTAATAACTTTCTTTGAGTAAAGCTGCACAAATCTTGCACTGACAACTTCGTGTTCCTTTTCACCCTCTCTTTGCTTCTTCCTTATCTTAATACTGTTGGCAAGATCAAAGTCCTACAGCAATGGAGGAACATCAAGCTTAGTAGAAAAATCACAATATTATGTGCTTTTATCTAAACTTTTCGTGTTGCGATAAGATAAATCATACTATATTATTTATTAATAATCTAAACTAATGTAAAGGAACATTCACCCAGAAAATACAGTTAAATAAAAATACAGATTCAATTATAGAAATTTAAGGATTTATATACAAAGCAACTTATAAAGCAACTTTAATTAACCTAGGTCTATATTACAAGCTAAAGCTAGCATAGTTATGTCAGTCAAACAGATTGTAGACAGACATCACACTACAACTGGCATGCAGGTGGAAGACCCCTGTTACAGTTATGCCCTCCAGCTGCTCATTATTATCCTTTTGCCAGCAGAACTGGGAGGTCAGTAACCTCCAGCAGAGTGGTTCCTGCGATTGATCCCTCATCCTCTTCAAGCAAAATCACCCAGGTGAGCACAAGCAATTTAAATATTTGGCTTGAGGGTAAGGACAGATATCCTCTTTCAGATCTAGCTGTGCTGACAGTTGGTGTTCCTGGTCCTCTCTGTGCTGGAGTCTATGCCACTCAGAATACCCCACTGAGCTGTAGATGTTTCTGAGACAGCTGAGACCCACACACACCACTAAAGCTCAGATGTTAACTTGATGGTAGCAGATTCTGTGGTAGTCCCTGTTATACGTGGGCTGGTGTGTTTTTCTGTATCACTTGGAGACTTGGCTGGCTTTCCTCTGAGCGTGCATTAGACAGAATTTGCCAGAAACGCTTTACCAGCTGAGGTGTGGAAAGGGGTGAAAAAGGAGACAGATAACTGCTACTGCTATATCAGCACCTGCAGAGGTGTCTATAGCTTTAGGCAGTCAATAGTGGTAAAAGATGTGATCTCTGATTGACATAGTTTTGTTCACAAGTGAAGAGGCTTTACAGACACTATTATAAAGTGGAGTTAGTTGTTTGAGCCACATGTTAGAAAGAATTTCCATACTTGTTCAAAGCATGCTTTTTCATCCACATTAGTGTCATGGTGCCAGTAAAATATTGATGTTGCATCAGATCTCAGGTTCCACGTGTACTATCCAAACAAATGCCCTAACTAAAAGAAAACTGCCATGAAATCAATATATAAGAAGACACTTTTACTTACATTCTATCAGCTGGTATCAAACCTGAGCCTTATCTAAGTTAGTGTAATTAAATATGAGGAATTTAGGAAGCAAACTGCAAGTATTGCTGAAACTTACTATTCAAAACACAAATCCTCCCTCCTATTAAAATCCAGACTTTTCAGAATGTAAGAAACAAAGATTCAGCTCGTTGTTCTTTTAAAACAGTGGAAAAATATTTTGTTGATAAATCTAACCTCTATTTTATTAAATACAAGAAAACATCTTAGACATGGAAAACCATATTTTACTATCTGTGACACAAATTTTGATTTGTGAGCACAAAGATTTTGCTAGAACTGGGTGTATTATAAATGCATTAGCTATCAATATTGTGTTCGTTTTGTAACTGGCTTACAACTGCTGCTAGGCAGCAGCGTTAGCTTGGTCTGCAGGGATTTAGCAAAACAGTCCTTTTATTCAGGCCCCTTCCAGCCACACAGAAAGGAGGGGCTGGGCAGAGGCACGAAGCTCAGCTGCAGTGCACACATACTAGAAGAGTAGTCCCTTTTGCCGATGTCTTTCAGCCGCTGCAGTTCAGTGTGTTATCACACTGCATGTGTCAGTGATGCAGAGAGTCTTTGACTCCGGTCAGTGGTTCTTTGGCTGAAATGAACATCATTCAGTAAAATGTACTGAATGCTTCCTCAGTATGATTCTAAAAAAAAATGTAACAAAGTTACATGAGCTTAAGCGAGCTAATAAAGAGGCAGTATGAATACAGTAGGGACGTCTTTGTACTGGTCAAGCAGCTTTGTGCTAGGGTCATTAGCAGAAACTTCAGCTGGTATCTTCATTGATAGTTATGGTACTCACATGATTGAAATCAGGCAGATACTTGTAGACTAACATGCACTGTAGTCACAGTCATTTTGTCATATGTAAATACTCCAGTTTTTTAAGTTTGCTCTTTAGTGGCATTAACTCTGACAAATTCTACTTTTAGTGGTGCTTATGTCCCTTCTACAGTATAAACATAAAGTGAATCAATTATATGTTGATTAGCATTAATGCCTTTCTCCAATAGCCCCAAGAATCGTAAGTGAAATAATGGCAGTGAATAAATGTCCTTAAAGATAAGCTACAGTAAAAGCTTCAGTCTTAAATGCTAAAAAATTGACTGAGATATTTAATTCCATATACCATTGCTAGTTACACGAGTGGCAGATTAACTTTTATCTTGATTACTTCAACTTCTCCTTTAGTCTCTCTGATGCTAATCTTAGCTCTTTAATCTATTCAAATCACAGCAGCTAAAATTGTCGTCTTCCTCATCTCCCATTTCTTCTGTTACATGTCAGTGAAGAGTCCAGGTACTGATGCCCTCTTCCACATTGCATTAGATATAAGATCATCATCTTCTTGAAGACCTTATACAATTTAGACCTGATTTTGTTTTATGATACCTCTTAATCTCTTCTCTGCATTGCCACAGCTGAAGGTCTTAATGTTCTGTTCTCTCTCCAAATTCTACTTCAGATTTTAATGCTGAATCCTTTGCATGCAGTATACTCCCTGTTCTAAAATTTTCTTATTCAGAACCTTAAAAAAATAAAACTCTTCTCTGAAGTTATTAATAATTATAACAATAAGAGAATAGGGGAGAATAAAAAGCAGTGTTGTAAAGGTTGAAATTACTATTTCTTAAGTTTCACCCACTCCTATTGAGAGTACAGCATTGCCGTATTTTGTACAGTAAAAACATTCACTGATAATTATTAATAAATATTGAGAATTAATAATAATTGATAATACTGTACCTGCCCCTAATTGTGTTGCTCATGGGATACCCTCAAGAAAGTTCCTATTTAGCAAAATGCTTTTCCGATTTAATATGAAAGAAAAACTTATAAACCCAAAATAGATACTTCAGGTTATGTTCCTAAAACCTTATTTATCTGGGTACACTAACGGCCAGCTTTTTGTTACAGCTAGGTGTTCAGAATCTTTCACTTGAACTGTTAGATGCTGGAAATGAGCTTTCCAAGTGGAAAGCCAAACACATTCCATCTCCTTTCCAAAACTATTTTTTGTGTATTACATACATGCAGTAGCATTAATTGGCTTGCTTATCTCTTAACCCCCTTTGCAGCCCTCAGTACAAAATGTCTCTTGCAACATATTTCAACATTCATTAATTCTGACAATTCATCATCACTACCTCATAGTTAGTGTGTTGGTGACAACAAGTCTCACAGAGAACTTCTAAATGATGTCCCCTGGGATGACATTCTGTGGCATACTCAACCTTACTGGTAAGGTCAGTGACACAGATTTGCTTTCAACAATGTAATCGAGGCCAAGAGTGACAGCCAGACTATTCAGCATGACAGAAGCGAGGAAGATTTGAAAAAGCTTTTCATTTGCAAATGACAGAAACAAGCCATACTGGGAATTCCAAACTTTGCCCAGCTAGGATCATCTTTGGACAGAATGGATCACTACTTCTTGAACTGGTTTAAGATGTAGAAGGTGAGATGGTAGTGTTTTGGCTCCATAATTCACAGTATAATTAAGCAGAAATGTATTCTTATAGAAATAATTATTGCCTTCCCAGTGATTCTGCCTTCAATCTGTGTATTTACAATCTTTCCATAGGGAAACATCACTTGCCATTCACAGTCCTTCTAATAGTTTATTTCCTACCCTCCTCTTTTAGCAAGCACAGATGCTTCTTTAAGATCCACTTGATACTATGATTGCAATGTCTTCTTTCAGTTGTGAACTTTCTGGAACAACATAACCACATGTTTAGGTGTCAAGTCTTTAAATCATATGAAGAAGATACAGAGAAAATTCATTCATCGGGTAAGTGTTTTCCTCATGCTAAAATAACTAGAATTGTCTTAACTCATTTACATAGGCATGGGTACTCTTGTGATGAACTTGTGAGCATTTAGAAATCAAAAGTTAATTGACATGAAGATAAATGAACAAATAAAACCCAAAAACATAGAGACTACAGGATCAGTTAGTGTATCAAAATGGTTCGTGGCCTCCTAGGCCTCCTTCCTCAATGCAGACCCCAATAAAGCTGAAAGAAGATAGGGATCAAACTTTGGGTTTTTTTATCATTTTCATACAGTTCAAACGGTTATTATCAGCTGTATGTTTAGAGACTAAGGTCAGATTTAAGAAAATATTAATATCCAGCTCTGCCTTAGTTGGGCACATACATATTACAAATGATCAGTAAAATGTTTTAGTACCTCACCCCCTTTTTTCATGCCCACTTTATTTCACCTATACCTTGCTACTTGTGTTTGGTTATGTGATTAAAGACTCATCTCAAAAACATGAAGGAACATGGAACAACAATGACAGATGGAAGAAACCCAACAACTCAGGGCAAATGGAGGCCCTGGAGATATCAGAGAAGAGCTACCAACCCCATGGCCCAGGTATGACACCCTTCACAATGAGTCAAGGGAGGTATGTTATGGATCACTGGGGGTTACTGCCTACAGGGCTGTGGAAATCATTATGGAATGAGGGGAACAGCATTTTGCGACTGTACAAGACTTATTGTGGGATGTTTAGGGGAGGAACCAAAGGCAGGGAAAGGAATAGATCAAGACGTTTTGAGAGGGAACAGTCATGGCAAAGTAGATGTATATGAGGAGCTGGTCATGTGTAAATAGGTGGTTGGTCAGTATGATTGAGCACCTGTACACTCCACCTGGTCACCAAAGCCTGTCCTGCCTTTTAATTGAACTCCATTTCTAACAATTTTCCCGGGTGAGGGACTCGGGGGGGAGGGGGGCTGCAGAAGCCTCAACTCTATTGGGCTATCAGACCTGGCAGCTACTAGCAATTTCTGCTTTAGTCCTTGTCCTTGCAGTTGACTCTTCTCACTGCCATGGACTTACAGGTTCTCTTAGTCAGCAGCAGCAGAGGTAGTAATGGGTTTATGTAACAGAATTAAGGCCTATTCAGATCCCATCTAAGAAAAAACTTTGTCTCACCCTTACTTGAATTGTATAGCTGACGAATATCAACAAAACTATAGCAGCTGCAGGCTTGGCATCAGAATCATGTAAATACTTTTATGTACCTTATTTAAAGCCTCCAGCTTTCAAGAAAACGTAAAAATAAAAAAAATTAAAAACCCAATCCTCAATGTCATCTATGCCATATATTGAGAAGAACATTATTAAAATAAAGAAATAATTTAATTTGAAACGGAAACAAATACATGGACATGCATATGAACTGTATAAAAAAGCATTTAAGATATCCCCTGATGTTACATGAGCTCTCTTCAAATAGTCACTGAGTAAGAAGTCTTAGTAATAATGTTCCATTTCACCACAATAATCTCAGTTATGAAAGCTTTTAAGCAAAACAGTAATGACTACTGTGTAATTAAAAAGAATGCAAGGAAATTGTTCTCTCAACACTGAAACAAATTACTTCCTTGCCATCCTGAATTTAGCAATTAAGATTTTAACAATGAAAAGGGAAGAGAAACAGTAATAAAGGATTTACTTTATCGTGTTAAAGAAACAGGATCTTTTGCTTTTCATGCTAAGGTCATCACAAACGTGATGTTCATCTGAGGCCATGTTGACGAAATATGGTTATGATTGAGCGTCAATACATCACTGTATAATTTTTATGTTTTCAAATATCAATGCTATCTTGTCACTGCAATAAAAATAATAGAAAGTGCTAGATTCAGCAGAATATATAGACATTTACAGATCGTATATCATAATACTTACCTTTTAGGCACTGCCTTGCCTAAAATCCTGTATCAGGTGGTCAGGCTCCTTGATGAGACAAAAGCAAAGTACCTCAAAATGGTAATCCAAATTACTGCCCAAGTAATAATTATTTACTTGCCCATCAGTTTATTTAGAAGTGGATCATAGAGAATACTGCAGAAGACTCTGAAATCACACCTCTCCTCAGCTCTCATTAGATGTCTCAGTCATTCAGTGCAGCAATGTTTGTGCTGCAAGCTGACTAGCTACCCAACAAATGCACTGATGTAGGATAGCTAAAAACACTGCCAAAGCTGAGAAGATTTCCGGGGAAACATTTGCCACATGGATGCAAGTAGGTGAAGGATCTATTCCTGCTACTTACAGACCAGGGCCAGCTTAGAAAGCATGTTCTTACTCCTGTCAGCTGCAGTCACAGTTCCCATGTGAGATCAGGTAATTGACTTTGGTTGCGTTTCTGTTCTACTTAAGTGCAAACCCTACCATATTAGCTGAAATCACCAAAGGCATTTTAAACTAATACATTGGACTTTGCCCAATAAGGGGCTGGAAGAACGCCATTGTCAGGTATAGATCAGTTAGTCAAAGCAGCTGCTCCTTTTTCACTGCTTTTTAGACTGTAACTGCCAACTCTTACATTAGAAATAGGCCTAGTGCATGCAGATGCATCAGCCATGGATTTAAATTTGACTTACAAGCTGACGTGCCATAGCTGAGATTAATATCAAGGAGAGCTCATTAGCAACATAGTTTAGGAATATCCTTGGGCAACTGAATCAGGACAACAGGGAGATTCTGCCCACTTGTAAATTGGATTCTATCAAGAGGACAGATGTTTGGTGTTTACATCCAGTTACTCAAAGGATTCAACAGTGTCTTTGCTTTTAAAGTTGGATGAGGAGAAAAGAAAGCCTGCTACTGTCTACTTTTTATGAAAAATTTCGGAGGTGTACTGCTTTCGGTTAGGATCAAGTTCATTTTCTTTACAGCAGATCATATGGTTCTGTGTTTTAGATTTTTGACCAAAACAATACTGATAACACACTAATGTTCTAGCTTTTGCTGAACAGGGTTTGCACACCGTCAAGGCTGTCTCTGTTTATCGCTCTGTCCCCACACTGGGTAGATTGGGGCAGTGTAATAGGTTGGGAGGGGACACAACATGGTAGATGACCTGAACTAACCGAAAAGATGTTGCATACCATATAACATTACGCTTAGCAATAAAAGGGGAAAGAGCGGGTTTTAGGAGGTTTAGCCATCTTTTGCTTAGAAACTGTCTGTGTGTCAGTCTACCGATGGGAGGTGGTGAATGATTACCTTTGCATTGCTTGTTTTGTTTTCTTCTCTCTTCCACTTATCCTTCACTTCTTAAACGATTGCTATTTTATTTTCAGAGAATCATAGAATCATAAGATAATAGAATTGTCTAGGTTGGAAAGGAACTTTAAGATCATTGAGTCCAACCATTAACCTAACACTGACAAAACCACCACTAAACCATGTGCCTCAGCACCATGTCTACCTGTCTTTTAAATACCTCCAGGGATGGTGATTCAACTTCTTCCCTGGGCAGCCTGTTCCAATTCTTGATAACCTTTTAGATGAAGAAATTTTCCCTAATATCCATCCTAAACCTCCCCTGGCATAACTTGAGGCCATTTCCTCTTGTCCTATCACTTGTAACTTGGGAGACCCCCACCTCTCTACAACGTCCTTTCAGGTAGTTGTAGAGAGCGATAAGGTCTCCCCTCAGCCTCCTTTTCTCCAGGGAACCACAGTTTCCTCATCCACTCCTCATAAGATTTGTGCTCTTGACCTCTCACCAGCTTTATTGCCCTTCTCTGGACTTGCTCCAGATACTCAATGTCTTTCTTGTAGTGAAGGGCACAACACAGTATTTGAAGTGCGATCGCACCAGTGCTGAGTACGAGGAGATGATCACTTCCGTCTTCCTGCTGGCCACACTGTTCCTGATACAGGCCAGGATGCTGTTGGCCTTCTTGGCCACCTGGGCACACTGCTGGCTCATATTCAGCTGGCAGTTGACCAACACCCACAGGTCCTTTTCCGCCGGGCAGCTCTCCAGTGCTGCATGGGGTTGTTGTGACCCAAGTGCAGGACCCAGCACTTGGCCTTGTTGAACCTCATATCATTGACCTCAGCCCAGCAGTCCAGCCTGTCCAGATCCCTCTGTAGAGCCTTCCTAACTCAAGCAGATTGACACTCCCGCCCAACTTGGCGTCGTCTGCAAATTTACTGAGGGTGCACTCAATCCCCTCATCCAGATCATTGATAAAGATACTAAAGAAAACAGGACCCAATGCTGAGCCCTGGGGAGCACCACTTGTGACCAGCCGCCAACTGGATTTTATTCCATTCACCACAACTCTTTGCTGACTGGGCCTGATCACCTGGTTGTCCATATGGCACGTAATGGCACTGAAGATAATCTGTTCCATAACCTTCCCAGGCACCGAGGTCAGTCTGACATGCCTGTAGATCCCCAGATCCTCCTTCTGGCCTCCTTCTGTGGATGGGCATCACATTTGCTAACCTCCAGTCAACTGGCACCTCCCCAGTTAGCCAGGACTGCTGATAAATGATGGAAAGTGGCTTGGTGAGCACTTCCTCCAGCTCCCTCAGAATCCTTGGGTGGGTCCCATCTGGCCCCATAGACTAGTCTGTATCTAAGTGCTGTAGCAGGTCACTCATCGTTCGCCCTTGGATTATAGGGCTTCATTCTGCTCCCCATCCCTGTCTTCTAGCTCAGGGGATGGGTACTCAGGGAAGAACTGGTCCTACTACTAAAGGCTGAGGCAAAGAAGGCATTAAGTACCTCAGCCTTTTCCTCATCCTTCATCGCTATGTTTCCCTTCTCATCTAATAAAGGATGGAGATTCTCCTTTAGTCCTCCTTTTGTTGCTAATGTATTTATAAAAACATTTTTAATTGTCCTTAACATCAGAAGCCAGATTAAGTTCTAGTTGGGCTTTGGCCCTTCCAATTTGCTCCCTACATAGCCTCACAACATCCTTGTAGTCCTCCTGAGTGGTTTGCCCTTTCTTCCAAAGGCCATAAACTCTCCTTCCCTGAGTTGTAACCGTACCTCTCTGTTCAGTCAGGCCAGTCTTTTTCCCCGATGGCTCATTTTTCAGCACATGGGCACAGCCTGCTCCTGTAAGACTTCTTTCTTGAAGAACATCCAGCCTTCCTGGACTCCTTTGCCCATCATTTTATCTTGATGCACAAGTTTTCTTGCTTTTATTCTTGCTGTCCTCTTCCCCTGTTCCACTGGGGGAAGGGGAGAAGTGAGGGTGCGGCTGTGTGGTGCTTAGCTGCCCACCGCGATTAACTCACCACAGGAGGATAAAATGTTCCTTCAGCAACTGGGAGACCACAGTTCATCACTGCTCTTATTCTCAATGAATTCAGACTGATATCTTTCCTGGGAGATTATGAGATCTCTGCAAGATTATGATTATCAGGTTATGAGCTAACTATGCAAATTTTTGCAGTGTTTCTTTTCAATGTTGTGCCATGAGCCCAATCATTTAGATTCTTTCCTATCATTGGTAGTGATATCAAATCTTTTCCCCACATAATGAACATCTTCAAATATAGTATGTCTCATGCCATCACAAATTACATCTCACGTTCTTGTCATTTGTTCTGTTTCTTGCAACCTACCCTTTTGCTTTGCTATTACAGAGCTAAAAACACAGCTCAGTAAATGGCAAATGATTATGCTGTTCAAATGCTCTACTAAATAGCATTAAAATTTGAAGATAATTGCCCAAAAATATAATGTAAATCTTCAACAATTTTAGTTAATTAAAGTCTTTTTAGTTTTTTGTTGGTTTTTTTTCATCCTAGTAATTATCTGGGATGGTTTTTTTTTCTTTTGCTGCTAGTCAGAAAAGAAACTTCATTTCAGTCTGAAAGGTCTGTACAATTAAATCACTTTTTAATTTTAACTTTTCCTCTACTCTGTACGTTCATATTAAATCAGGCAAGTTTTCCCTGTTATGTCTGTTAAGAGATATTTCAGTTAGTACACACCAATGCACATTTTAATGGTGGAGCTAAATGACAAAAATGTAAAATCCTGACCCTATACCTGATTTGGTGTCATATTTTCAAATATATTCAAGTGTGTCATTTAAGCACCTATATACAATTTCCTAATTAAAAATATCTAAGTAGCTTAATAGTCTAACTCTCACTGAAAATATACTAGAGATTTTTCTCTAATTTAGAGAAAATTAAAGATTTTTGTCTATTTTTTCCTTAATTGATTTAAACGTTTTCTGTATGATTTCATTGTCTCTTGGACTATTCTGAATCTTCATTTCAGACAATTTTAAACAGCCAAGATACTCTAATAGGTTAATAATGGTAATCCCATTTCAGATACTTATCTCTCTTTTGGCTTTGCTTTTTGTTTGTTTTTTTCTGTTTTGGTTTGGGGTTTGTTTTTTTTTTTTTTTTTTTGTAATCTATGCCTTAAATGCTTGCTAAATCAAGACTTACTTTAAAACTTGTATGTAGAAGCGTACTGGGGTATAGGGGCCCTTTAAACCCTCAGATGAGCAGCTGGTTCCATTTTGAGAGAAAAAAAAAAAATCAGGAGGGCTCGGTCATTTGGCTTTTCTACCACCAGGCAGGTTTCAATACACTGCAAGAGGTGTTTTCCTTCAAGTAAAGGTGGTTGGTTTTAAGTTAATTGTTTCCTAAGAAGATGTGTGTTCTATACCTTGAAGACTAGTTTCCTTTTGGAGACAGGTAAATGAAGTTACTGATGTGTTTTGCTCTTTATCTAGAATTCAAATCTGCTCAAGCTCATTAAGGCATTTGGTGCTAAAGCAGCTGGGCTACCTGGCAGTCGGTTTAGCTAGCCTAAAGGAAGGAGGCGAAGGTCAGATAGGTTGCACCCAGAGCAAAGTAAGTCTGGTAATGAAACTGTGAATCTTACTGTTGTTATTACGTATCTACAAAGGATTTCTTTTGAATCATTATTCTTACTGCATTGGCATAACAACTCAAAAGGTAATTATGTGTTTTTGAGAGTCTGTTATCTTTGCTTTTAGTATTGCATATTTCCTTTCTACTAAAGCAAGGAGAAAGTGGGTATCTAACTGCTCAAAAATTATATTCCACCTCTTCCCCACCCCCCAAAAAAAAAATAAAAAATTACCCACTTCTCTGAGTTAACTTGAAATCTCTTAAGTAGTTTTCTGTTTTCCTTCTGTATAGTGTGATTTGAATAGACTGGTTCTGTTCCACTTAATTTCAGGATCTTGGGAAGGCTTTACCAAAAATCATGGCTGGTATGAATTAATGAATTATTTTAACTTATCATGTGATATTGGCTTCTGTTTTGTTGTGTGTCAGCCTAGCTTTTATCTAGCAATCTACTGGTTTGAACATGTGGTGAGGGGAAAAAAAATCAGTTTTGTGCTATCATTTAAAAAAAAAGGGGGGGGATCGAAACCCATTTCACATATTGTTTACGATAGAGAGAAAATGATGGGTTTTTCTTGTCTTCTTCTGAAGTGCTTGTTTTGTAGAAAGAAACATAAAACTGCTAGGATTGCAATGCTTAGTTGGAATTCTGTGATGTAGTGGTTAAATCCCAAAAGCAAAGCCACATACAAACAAAAAATGAATTTTTTTTTTAACTAGTGCTGGTGTTGATGTTGTACACACAAGCTCCACATTCGGTAACTCCAGAGAAAATGGCCCTATTTCAATGACTTGCTTGATTTATTTAGTTAGTTATCTGTAGTAACAAACAGGATAGAACTGTACTGTGGTTTAGCCTCAAACAGCAGCTAAGACCCATCCGCTTGCTCACTGCCCCTGATTGCGATGGGGGAGAGAGTCAGAAGAATAAAAGTGAGGAAAAACTCGTGGGTTGGGATAAAGACAATTTAATAGGTAGAGCAAAAGCCACACGTGCAAGCAAAGCAAAATAAGAAATTCATTCACTGCATCCCCTCAGCAGGCAGGTGTTCAGCCATCTCCAGGAAAGCAGGGATCAATCACGCCTAACAGTTACTTGGGAAGACCAACACCATGTGTGCGTTCCCTTCCTTCTTCTTCCCCCCCAGCTTTATGTACTGAACATGGCATCATATGGCACAGAATATTCCTTTGGTCAGTTGGGATCAGCTGTCCCGGCTGTGTCTCCTCCCAGCTTCCTGTGCACTCCCCGCCTGCTGGCTGGCAGGGCAGTATGAGGAACAGAAGCAGCCTTGAGTGCTTAGCAACAACCGAAAACACCAGTGTGCTATCAATGCTATTTCTCATCCCAAATCCAAAACGTAGCACTACACCAGCTGCTAGGAAGAAAGTTAACTCCATCCCAGCTGAAACCATGACAAACTATTGATATTGTAGTTGCCTGTGTTAACTCCTAATCCATAGTATGGAGAGGCACAGATGTTTGCAACTAGGCTATAGGGAAGGACGTTTCTTCTGACTGCATTTCAGCACCCAAACAAGTCAGTACTGACAGCTGATCTCTGTCACAGAATCAGTGGGAAGTATTCAAGGAGTCACTAAGCTGACCACTTCCACAGGAACTAGTAACTAATGCTATTTGATCCTTAATAACACTATTTTAATAAACATTTAGTAGTTTGTAAAAGAGTATGCTTATCAGGCTATAAGAGACTCCAGGAAGGATTTTCTATTTTTTTTTTTTTTCCAAATGAAATTCATTTTCTCTCCTTTATATAAAACGAGACAGGAGGTTAATACTATTCTAAGGGGTAGGGCAGTTAAGTACAGAAAGAATGACTGTTATCTCTCCTGATGAATATTCAGTTCTGCAAGATGCAATGGAGTAAGTCAGAGCACCTCACTGAAGGACTGTTTCGTGACTAGATAGGTGCGGAGAGAAATGGTGTTTAAGATGCAGGACAGGTGCTGTTTAATGGATGTCTGCTCTAATAGATGGGAGTGTGCCTTAACACTTGCCTTGAAGGAAATGAAAAGTACTATAATGATCTTATTTGATATATAGAAAGTCTGTTACAAAGAATTTCTATTTGCCTATTGAAATCCCACTTGTTGTGTCTGCTGGGCTAAATGCTTCTATTGACTCAGTCTGTCATATTTAAACTGCATAAATGAAAATTGATTTTTACTATAAGAATTTTTTCAGCTGTGTCAGCATTCTCTTTAAACGTTTTACATGTGTGTGTTGGGAGTGTGTTCCTAACAGTTTCTCAAAAGCTTAAAGTTGGCAGACAAAGCCTCCCAGGTTTGTTAAAGGCTCTTCTTTCCCTTGGATTTTATTTTTTTTTTATGTTGCTGATGTTTTTTTCAGTATAGAAACAGCAGTTCTAATCAGAATCTCAAATTAACTGAGATACTTAAGCATTTAAAATATGACTAAGCCCTCCCTTAAAATTGTGTAACTTTCTGAAGTTGTATTATTAGTAAATGTCTTTACTATTTCAGAAGTTTTTCTAAGCCTCTGAAAATAGCTTATTCATACCGTAAAAGATCTCCCAATAGAGATGCAGTGTCTTTCTCTATGTGACTGTAGGTTTGTTTCACAGTGCTTGTCTGATTTCCCCCTTCCTGCTTCTCCTCTCTGACTAATCACTGAGCAAAGGACAGGAGCAGCAACTGTTTCCTCATGCTTCCTGCTACTCATATACAGGTGAGGCATCCGGACCCCTTAATACTACAAAAAGATACTGATCATTAAATTACTACCTCTAATGACTGTTATAGTTGGCTTATGGGCGTATTAGAAACTCTAGGGAGAAGAGGGGCACTCTTACATCGAACAAGTGAGCAGCAAAGGTAAATCTAACTTTCATCCTTTCATCCATCAATCAAGTTAAGCAGTGGTGTGGCAGAATAGTGGTGTTTCAGTGGGCAAAGCAGAGAATTAAGCAAAAATGATATGTTCCATTCCTTCTTCCGGATAATCTGTTTCCCTATTGTGAACTATTAAGTAACTGGCCAGCTCTGCAGATATGTTTGAATTTGAATATTGGTAGACCACAGGTACCAATATTTAAAACTGACCTCTCCAAGGTCAAATTAATTAACAGTGCAATTTACCTCTAATGTTGATATACACTTGAGTTGCTAGTGTTGAAGAATATTCAAGTCTAAAAAAGTGTACTCTTCTACCTCTGTTACTGAAGTAACACCATATGGAAACAGGATCTTGATAAATACTTAGCAGGTAATAAATGTCTGGGAGTTGTAATTTTCAGACTTGAGTGTGGAAACCCTCTAGAAAGATATGTGTGATAAACTTACCTTCTGAAGCCGACTTAGTCACGTGTTGCCTTTGCTTGAGGATGACTTGTGTGTTGAGTGACAACTAAAACTTTGAGGTAACTCGCTGTTTTATGGGAACTCTAAAACAGGTTACTGGATAAAGCCCTCTGTGTTTAATGGCAATAGCTGCAGTTAAACAACTCACATGGATGCCACATCTAACATCAGAAGCCCCACTTGGTTGCTATTTTCAGTACTGTACTCTCATAGTTTGGGTATATATCTGCGGGCAGAAAGCTAGCTACAGTAAATTCAAACCATGGGTGCCTAAAGTCATGCACAACCTCGCAAACACTTTCAAACCAGCTATTCTTTCAATAGGTCCAAGCCAATGTTCTTAGGGAAAACCTGATTTAATTACCACTGCACAAACATCTGATTTGGAAAATCTGTTTTAGCATTCTACTGCATGCTGAAAGAGAGATCTTGAGTAACAGGCTCTCTGGCCTTCTGTCTACCTAAAAAAGCATAATGCTCATAAAGGTATTTGAAGTAGGCAATATCAACTTGTGGCCACCTACAGAAGGCTTCTAGTGCAAAAAAAACCCAGTAACATTTATTAGTTTAAATACAGTGGGGTTTTTTCCTGATTTTATGTGAAATTAGCTCCCTTGACTGAATAAGTTAGCTTTAAAGACGCAGTATACTTGGGTATGATGGGGTTTTATACACACACACACACACACACATATATATACACACACGTATAATATGTATGTATCTGTGTATATGAGTATGTGCGTATGTGTGTGTCTATATATGCATGTAAGTATATGTATTTATATTTAAGTTTTCTAAAGGTATCCAGCATGTGACCTTTACTTGAATATGAAAGGTCTTAGTTTAGTGAACCCAGATGACCAAAATCGCATTATCAAGTTAGTCAGTGATGTTGTGAGTAAATTGCATAAGGTTCAATTCTAGCAGGTTTGCAAAACAGAGTTGTTAATGGTGTGACAACAGCAAGAGCATGACTGTTTTACAACAGTACACATATGAGAAGAGAATATAACTGAGAGTTACTCAGCTAATAAATGGAGATTAATCTCCTGAAAGATAATCACCTCTCATCATAACCTAGGAAGTTGCTCTTCAAGTGTAGGCAGTTAGGTACCTCTAGGGATGATTTAGCAATGGTGTCTTATAGCTTTATACAAATGTCTCAATTCACTGGAGTCTAGATTAGCCAATTGCTTCTTATTCTTACTAATTAATACTTAAGATGTATTAGCTTTGAGAACGCTGCAGAAATTGCAGCTAGCTTGCTGGTAGTAAATATGCTCTCAGTTTCTAACTTTAGACAGCTTTTGTTTCTTATCCAGGCAAATTGCTTTAAATCTGTAGTCTGAATAAAAGGATCAGTTGTGTTTGTTTTTCTCTGCTCACTGACGTAACCTGACTGCCATTAGTCCATATGCAGAGATGTAAACAGGTGTTAACACTCATTTGTCAGTTTCTTAATTTAATGGCGTGGTCACATTCTTAGTACCTTTAGAAAACTCAGAAAAAAATCACAGAATCATAGAATTGCGTAGGTTGGAAGGGACCTGTCAGATCATCAAGTCCAACCATCAATGTAACACTGACAAAAAACATCACTAAACCATATCGCTAAGTACTACATCTACCTGTCTTTTAAATACCTCCAGGGATGACAATTCCACCACTTCCCTGGGCAGCCTGTTCCAATTCTTGATAACCCTTACAGTGTAAAAAATTTTTCCTAATATCTAATCTAAACTTCCCCTGAGGCAACTTAAGGCCATTTCCTCTTGTCCTATCACTTGTTACTTGGGAGAAGTAACGAGACCCCCACCTCTCTATAACCTCCTTTCAGGTAGTTGTAGAGAGCGATAAGGTCTCCCTTCAGCCTCCTTTTCTCCAAGAAACCGCAGTTTCCTCATCCATTCCTCATAAGATTTGTGCTCTAGACCCTTCACCAGCTTTATTACCTTTCTCTGGACTTGCTCCAGATCCTCAATGTCTCTCTTTGGGCCCCTCAAGTGAAGGGCCCAAAACTGGACACAGTACTCGAGGTGGGGCCTCACCAGTGCCAAGTACAGGGGGACAACCACTTGATTGCTTCCCTATTCACCACACTGTTCCTCATACAGGCCAGGATGCTATTGGCCTTCTTGGCCACCTGGGCACACCGCTGTCTCATATACAGCCGGCAGCTGACCAACACCCCCAGGTCCTTTTCTGCTGGGCAGCTCTCCAGCCACTCTTCCCCAAGACTGTAGCACTGCATGGGGTTGTTGTGACCCAAGTGCAGGACCCGTCACTTAGCCTCGTTGAATCTCATACCATTGGCCTTGGACCATCGATCCAGCCTGTCCACATCCCTCTGCAAAGCCTTTCTACCCTCAAGCAGGTCGACACTCCCACCTAACTTGGTGTCGCCTCAAACTTACCGGGGGTACACTCAATCCCCTCATCCAGATCATTGATAAAGATATTAAATAACCTACAATGAAATAAATGTGTATATATATATGTGTTGCGCTGCTTCAAAGCCAGCTTGTCCAAGCAAAATAGTTAACTCCAAGAAATAATTAGACATGGGACCAAATAAGGATAAGAGCAATTTACTGGTTTTGTTTTGTTTTTTAACAATACACGATTAATTAGCGATCAGGGAACTGTACATTGAGGATCAATGTCAGCAATACAGCAGACATGCCAATGGATAGATACTTAGAAAAAATGTTCACAAATGATCACAAAACACTCTTCCTTAACAAACCCTCCAAAGTGTTATTGACGTGGACTCCTTCACAGAGTCACATGCACTCCACCTGCGCCTCACAGAACATGTGGGTTACAACTAGACCCCATCTGTTGGCACTGTGGAGTGCCCTACTTGCACACACCAGTGTTGGACATGTGGGTGCTCTAGCTTTATGCACACCCATGCAGCCCACTCTCTGCAACTTGCTAGTGCACACACAGGTGATGAACGCCCCAGGAGGTCACCCCAGTCCCTAAAGGTGTGGGTCCCTATGTACTGTGCCCCACACTGTTAAACTAGGAACTGGTGCAGACTCCTCAGAGTATCCAATGGGGAGGCTGCTCTGTCCAGCCTGGGCAAAAGCCATTATGCCCCAGGGAGACCTCTGGCAGCACCAAACCATTTTAAGTGTGTTTCTCTCTTCTCAGTTGTACAAATTTTCATGATTCTTTCGTATCTCTTCTCAAGATGACTCATCTTTTTTGTTTTGTTGGTTTTGTTACCCAAAATTTTCATGGTCATTCCCTGATTATTGTTTAACCCAACAGACGTTCATCATCTTTGTTGCTATCAGTGTGGTTTTTTGGTTGGTTAGTCACTGGGGCTTTTTTTTTTTTTGGCAAGTATTTCAAGTACAGCTTTGAGTATTCCACTCGTATACACTGCTTACATTCACATTCCTGTCTTATCAGATATAGTTATTCAGGCTGTTTTACCAAGGGGAAGCCATTAGGGTTCCTCCACAAAGGTGTAGTGCTTCTAATTTATATGCCACCACAACATTGTTACAAGAGCAAACAGAACTCAGGTTGCGTACAGATCCTATCTGTCTTACTGAAATATTGAGGTTTGATGGCAAAGGACCCTCCAGATCTCTGCAGACAGCTTAAACGACAGAATGACACCATATATCCTGTATTCAAGCTGGACATCTATGCATGGGTTCTTTTTTTGTAGTTAACCATGTTCAAATTCTGTTCTTCCAGGCCCTCTAAATAATAACATTTGCTTGCGGCTTGCATCAACACAGCATGAGATGAGGTTTAGCGCATAGTTTTTTCCACAGGCTGATATCAAAAATGCACAACTGATTTTTAAGGTCATCTTCCAGATGTGTTAGGAGCAGGGAAAATAACACTTAGAAGCAGCTATGTCTTCAGCTGTTGAAAGGGTCGATACTTGGGGATTTGCTTTCTACAGTTAACTTCATGCATAAGTGATTTTTTTAATTTTTTTTTTTCTTGGTAGTATACACATTCTATTTCTTCTCTGTGTTTTATGACTGCTATGATTATGAGTCTATGTAGCCTCAATTTCAGCTGTGTTTCATTTCTGTTCAAGGTATCTGGATTCATTTGCCCAGAGAAATGTGAAGTAAACGTAATGAAGAGGTTTAGGTTATTCTCAAAGACTGATCTGTGGAGGTGTGTGTTCATGTAAGGTGTCTGATGGGAGTGTACTACTGTAACTTTCCGAGTTCTAATTTCTCTGGCTAGCAGAACAGTGGCTGTCATGCACCCTGACCTCCAACACAAGCCTAAGGCTTTCAACAGATATCTCTTATTCCAGCTGCCTAAACACTTTCTAAAATCTAGCCAAAGGGTGAAATTATATGATGTGTCTTGAGCTGAACTCATGCCCCAAATGTGTTGAAAGGAGATATAATTTGTATTGCTGTTCTTTCAACGGGCTCTGTTTGTCTTTCCCTACAGTAAGTCAATTCAGTTCTGCCAATCTGTTGGAGAACTCTTCTTTTTTGGTTTCTTTTGGTGGTTTGGGAATTTTTTGTGTTTGGGTTATTTTGGTTTTGTTTGGGTTGTTTTTTTTTTTTTTGTAGGTGTACTTGTATTTTTTCTGTGTGGTTTCTGTGGGCTTTTTGGGGTTGTTTATTTATTTGTTTTGGGTTTGTTTTGGGTGGGTTGTTTGGGTTTGTTTGTTTGGGTTTTTTTGTGATTTAACTGACCTGGTACAATTGAAAGGGTCAAATGACTGCTAGTGGAAAGGGGAGGAGGGAGCGCAGGACTGCTTTTCTGACAAACAGGCTTAAAGCTGTAAGAAGTACAAACTTTACCCTATGTTCTCTGAGAAAAAGCCGGATTTGTATGTCCATACAGAACCCACAGCAATGAAGTCTCAATCCTGAACTGAGGACCCCATCTTCTGCTGTAGTACAACAGTGTTTTATATTACTGAGCACTAGAAAACCAGGATATAAGTAAAGGAAAAATAATCCATGATGGATTGTGCCCCTCAGCATCCCTTTGTACTAATGTACTTTTGGATTCATCTTACGAAACTGTGCTTTTGCACAATACTTGCTGTAATGTGCCTCTGGGCTTTACTGTAATAAATAATTACAACCATAATAACACAAACCAGACACAGCAGCTTTCGCTTTTTTACTTTAGAAATGAATCTGCCTATGAAGCAATTTTCTTCATTATACAGCACTTGAAAACATTTTGCCTGCTCTTACTCTGTCCTCGTACTTTATTATTTCAGGATCATGTACAAATACCTTCTTTTTCTACATAAATGTTTCATTCTTATTATTTGATTTTAGTGAACAAAGAACGAGGATCATTTTTATGTATGTGAGAACGTGAAATTTCAAGGAGACATTTGATCAGTAATTAAGCTGCAAAATGAAGTGGGGTGAATTCTTTCTGTTGGTGGGATCTTGATATATTACTCAGTTTATTGTGATGCATGTGGAAGTTTAAGAAGCCTTGGCATTCTAACGCTGTTATGCGCTCACTGAGGGACCAAGGTATGATCAGTCATGGTCACTGAGTTGAGTCATGAAAGGGAAGTGCACAGAAGGTAGAAGTGGTAATGGGCTACTTGGAAGAACATAAAGACTTTGCCTGAGCATGCAGAAATAGATTTAGGAAAGCCAAAACTTAGCTGGACTTGCAGCTAGGGAGCAATGTGATCAGTATTAAGAGTTTCTGCAACTAGTTCAGCAACAAAAGGAAGTGTAAGGAAAACGAGGTACTGCTGTTCAGTGGGGCAGGTGAGGTGGTTATGAAGGACAGGGAAAAGACCAAGGGGCTGAAAGCCCTCCCACCACTTGATTTCCCTCTCCTGTCCCCTCCATCCCTGCCCCTCCCGTTCTCCAGCCCTCACTAAACAGGTATGACCCCAGGTCTCTTGGGCCCCTCATACTGCTAGTAGAAGATGAGCAGAAACTATTCCTCTACTGTGGAGGAAGGTAGGGAAAACTTAATCCGATCATATATACACAAGTGCATGGGACTGGATGATATGCTTCCAAAGGTGCTGAGGAAGATGGGTAATGTTCTTAGTGGGCAATTTTTTATTATCTTTTATAAGAAAAGATTATACTTTTTATAAACTTTTATAAAGGTCATGCTGATAGTAATGAGGAAGGTTGATGACTGTAAAAAGGCAGATGTCACACCTATCTTCAAGATGGGCAAGGAGGATTCACGATGCTACAGGCTGGTCAGCCTGACCTCAATGTCTGGGCGGATTATGAAACAATTTACCTGGAAGCCATTTGCAACCACCTGAAGGACATGATTATTGGGAAAGTCAGTATGGGTTTACCAAGGACGAATTATGTCTGACCACACTGATAACCTTTTGTGATGAAATGAATGGCTAACTGGAACAGGAGATCACAGGAGATACTGTATACCTTACCTTTAGTAAAGCTTAGTTCCTCATGGTATTCTATATCCAAGTTGGTTAGTTGTGCACTAGATAAATGGATAATAAGATGCATGGCTGGGTCATTTGGCCCAGAGGGTTGTAAGCAGCAATACAAAGTCAAAGTGTAGGCCCATTACAAGTGCTGGTCATCAGGAATAAATGTGAGGTCAATTGCTATTGCTAATGACCTGGATGATGCACTCTCCGCAGTTTCAGGTACAATACCAAACTGGAGGGAGCAGCTGATTTGTTAGAGGATAGGGCTGATACTAAGAGGGACCTCAATAGTTTGGAGAAATGTATGAACAGGACTCTCATCAAGTTCAGTAAAGATAAATGCAGATGTGAAGTCCAGCATCTGGGACGTGCTGACCCTCTGCAACAGTGCAGTCTAGCACAGACTAGAGCTAATGATCCTCATGAACAACAAAATGGAGTAAGTCAGCATCATGCCCTTACGGCAAAAGGAGCCAATACGAAGTGGACTATATAAGGAAGAGTGGAGCTCACAGATTAAGGAAAGTAAGTCTTGTTTCTCTTCACTCCCTGTGAGAGCACACCTTAAATACCATGTCAGGTTTTGGGTTCCTCAGTATGAGAAACACATTGACATGCCTGTATGCCCAGTGGAGGACTTCCCTCCCACTTTGGGATCTGGAATGTATAACACACAAGAAGCAGCTGAGAAAAATGGGTTTGTTCAGCCTTAAGCGAAGACAAAGGGGGATCTTGCTGTTATCTTTACCTAATGGGAGAGTATGCAGAAGACAGATTATTCTTGAAGGTGACCAGTCACAGGACAAGAAGCAATGAATGGAATGTGGAAAACTCTGATAAGTTATAAAGAAAAGTCTTTTCATAACAAGATTCTTTAAATGTTGGAACAGGTTGCCCAGAGAGCTTGTGGAATCTCCATCCTTTGGAGATACGCAAAACTTGACCGGACAAGTCCCTAAGTAATCTGATCTAATTGGCTCAACATTAAGGACCAGGTGACATCCAGAAGTCCAACCTGGGCTACATAGAATCACAGTTCTATGTAAGGCAGCTTTGAAGCTCCATTTGGAGAAATTTTAAGAAAATGCTTTTGTTGCATAATCAGCAGCTACATTCCCATAAATCATGGAAACCAATGAACTTGAATGGGTTTACACTGATGTCCGTACAACTCATGTTTACTAATTTGCTCTCACTTGCGATAGGTCTGTTTTATGATTCTGTGCTAAATGTATTTTTGAAGAGGGCGTTGCGCACTTCATGTGCTTAAGACAAGTTTAAATTCTCAAAATCCTATCAAGCTTTGGAAATTTCGTAGTTGTTTTAATTTGTGCCCCTTTTAAGTTAAGTTCAACGTTTATGATCCCCTCACACGTAAATTCAGTGCAGCAATACTATTTCTAGCTCTTGTCCTGTTGTTTTGAGTAGCTTTTTTAATCTCTTTAGGTTTATGCTCCACAACTTAAGTGTCAGAAGGTGCTGCTATAAGCCATCTGCCAACAAGTTCCCATGGAGCTCAAAGACCTGAAGTGGTCCCATCTCGGATTTGTTCAGGTCTTAAGTTCTCACCTGCTTGGTACCGCTATTCTATTACAACATTGTAATAAGAGAAAAAACAATTTCTCTTCTTGATTCTTGAGATACAACTGTGACCACATCTTCCCATTCTCATGAAAGAACTGCAAACATAAAGCTATATGATTTATGGGAGTGGGAGGAGGGAAGTAAACCTCTATGAATAGGAAGAGAATGCAGAAGCTGGTCTGTTCTGTATTCATAGATCTTCCAGAAAATTCAATTTGTAATTAGGGCACTTCATTCTTGTCTTTCCAAATAAGCAAGGTGCTGTAGCCTAAGAAAAACCTCAAAAAATAAAAGCTGTGAGGCAGAATAGATTTGAGGCGTGTTGGAGAAACATTGGTAGGTATATCACAGAGATACGCTATTCCTAGGCCTTGCTGAATCCAACAAAACAGCGTTTGGACAGTCAGCATCACCTCTGTAATCTTTCTCTAGCTGCAGCTCAGAGGCCGTTCTGAGTCATTCTAACTCCACAACAAACTCAAAGGATGTGGAGTGAGTGGCACTGAATGCTCTTAGGCAAGCTTTATATTTTTGGGAATTTCTCACTTTGCAGCCTTTCCCTGAGCCCCCTGCAGTGTTGATCGTGCCCTATTCGGATCTGGAGAAATAGTAGTACACAGTACACTTGTTTTAAGAAAGGTGATAAATTGTCACTTGTTGCGTAAACTGATCCGAGCAAGAGTATATTCCCTTCTAATTGTATTATATAATTCCCTGGCAACTCTGCAGCCTTTCGTATTTCATTTTTTGTGTAGTTTACTGAGATTTAAAAAAAAAAAAAAAAAAATGTTGTTGAAGATCTGCATTTTAATTATGTCTCGTATGCCCTAATTTTTAATTATGAAGTCCTTCGGCATATCTTGTTACATAATTGATCACATTTCTCAAACTCTTGGAATATCCTGAACGCTACTGTGCTGCCTGAATTTAGGACAATATCTAATATCTGCTTTATGAATACAATAAGTGTCTTGTTAATGTTACTTCTAAACAGCAGGTTTGCTATGCTTGACAAGTAAGTGATACATTCTCTCAAACCTGTTTTATTAAACACAGTTTAACCAGAGCAACATAAAACCACAATCCTGGAGCCTCTCCTCAAAGAATATAATGTTTTATGTATCGTGATGGGAATATATTAATTTTCCTTAGAACTAGAAAAAGATCATAAAGATCCAGTGACACTAATTCAGGTAAAATCAGTCTAAAATAAGAATAAACCAGTTACATACTACATTAGAAAGGATAAGGCTTACTAATTTCTAAGATGGTAGTTCATTGTATTCATCTTAACATTTTTATCTCTTGCGCTCCTATTAGGGAGTTTTCGGGAGGCATATAGCAGGGCCTGCATCCAAAATTTGGACAAAAACCATTCTAATGCAGATGGAACCGTATTTCTAATTATTCACTCTTGCCAAGTGGTCTATAAAAGATCAGCTCCAGTCATAGGTTTCATGACAAGTGGGAAAATAAATTGTTCAAGATAAGATGCAAATTAGGGACAAAGTTCAGCTGACTGCCAGAATATATAATTATATTTTGATATGTCACAGACTAAGACAGTCTTACTTGATTTAAATTTTGTAAACTTAAAATGTTTGGCTGGAAAAATGGCAGGGGAGGGGTGTATAAAAACTGTTAATTCTTGAGAAATTTAAATCTGACCTTGAAAAATAAAACCAGAGCAGGTTAGGAAAACACCTTTCTTGAATGTAATTTTAAATTATGATCGTGTACTGATGAATTTGTGATTACATTCGTTGTACGGATGAGCTGGAGGGTCCATAAATGCACCACTGATGGTCTGAGGGACAAAGACTCTACGATATGAGCTGCTGCAGAATACAAAATATACTGCATAATATGCTGATAACGAGCAAAAAAAACATCAATAATGATGACAAAAAAAAAAAAAAAACAAACAAACCCACCAAACAAACAGTAAGACTCCTTGAAAAGCAGTTCCAGCACAAGCAGATTTGAAAGCTTGAATATAGTGTGTAAGCAGAGAATATGATTAAGGGTGCATGGCTGCCACTTTGCAAGACTTCAAGGGCTGTGCAACATAATTGGTACTGAAAGTCGACATTCCTGGAGTAGCTCACCATTATAGTTGTTAGGAACCTGATTTTGATCTACCATTCATTCCTTGGCTATGCGTTTGTATGTATACCTGCTTACTGCGCATTTGATGCTGTAAAGAGATAATTACATACGCAATCTGTGTCTGCGTGCATGTAAATCTCCTGTCACAATGGTGATTAATGAATGTAAAGTCAGCTTTTTTCAAATCTCCCGATCCACTGTGACACGGCATCTGTGAATGCCAGAGTAACGGTAAGCGTGTGTGCAGCATGGATTTCCGTGTTCGATGTTAGAGAATACTGGCCAAGCAATAGATGAGCAGATAGAGAGCAGTTATACTATGCTCTTTGGTGTAGCTTATTCCAACTAAAGTTAAGCTTGCCCTTAAGCGCCCGATTCTCCCTTTAGTTTAAGGCTTGGTTGTGTTTTGCTTTCCTGCTCCCTGGCACAACATTTGATGGAAAAGCAGTGTTTTTATCTCAAACAATGCAGACGCCCGAGAGCTGGCCCTGAGCAAGTTGGACTGCTTACACAAAGCAGCGCGGTGGTGTACAGAGGTGCTGGTGAGAGCCTTGACAGCATTGTAGCGCTTTCATCAGTCACAGCATTGCCTTTAGTCCTGTCTGCACAGCGGCACTACTTTGCTTATTTGTGTCTCAGCTCGGAGCAGCGTTGTACAGTTTGGATGCGAATGATCTCTCTTCATTTCAGCTAAAGGATTCTTAACACCAAACAAGGCGATCTTATTGTGAGTTTGCAAGAAACAAAGTAGGAAGGAGAGGCAGAAGCAGAAGGCTGGTTTTCTACAAAAGGCAAGGAGATGACCAAGGTACTATGATAGCTGGAAAACAGCGTATGGCTCCATCTGTAATTTGGAGAATTTCTTGAACTCCTAGAGTTACTTTCAAAGCCTGGAATATCAGCATCAGCCATATATTCAGCTGGGAACACATCAGACCTTCTGCAAATGTGTTTCGTATCTGATCTATATGTATTCAGCAAGTACAGCCTCTCCTGAGTGTGAGGCTTAAGGTGTAGCACACTTCACTCCGGTGTTACCTAGAGATCCTAGACGTACCGAGGTATCTGTGAACACGCTGCAGTCAGTCTCTGCATAAACTTTCAGGCTGGTGCATTTACGTTAGTATATCCTGTATGATTCTTCTGTCTGCAGGGTGTCTTGGGTAGCAATAGATCGTGCCCAAAGCAGTATGACATAAATTAGATTAAAATGTTTAATGATATGCCTTAGAACAGTAGGGTTTGCAGGACCGGGTAACCACAAATCTAGTTTTGAAAACTAGACATATACCAATGTAGCTGCATCACTGAGGGTCTCTGAGGATTTGATCCTAGTAGTGTAAGCAATTTAATAGATTTTATTATGGTGTCTGTAAGTGAATATACATATTCACACATCTTTAGAGGAACATGACATAAATGTGTTTTTAAACAGTTGTTTAAACATCTATGATTCCAAGTTATGTCACTCAGCTCTGTGGAAGCACAGCCAAGCTAGTACTGCATATTGAAAAAATAACGAAAATATTAGTATCACAGTATGACTCAGATTGGAAGGGACCTCAGGAGAGCCACAGTCCAACCTCCTGCCCAGAGTCAGCTATGAGGTCAGACAAAGTTGGTCAGGGTTTAATCCAGTTGGTTCTAAAAGCAAAATCACTGTTGAAGACATCAGCTACATCAGCCCCTAATCAATTTCCTAAAATAACTGAGACCATGTACTGTAGTTTGCAAATTTGTCTGAGGAACCAGCTACTGAATAAAAGCTGTGGTAATATCATCATCCAAACCAGAAAGAACACTAGGGATCATGGATTTCTCACCTATCTCAATAGGTTATGCGCTGATTTATTGCAGCTGAGGATCTGTCCAACAAATCTCCATGCCACTCCTGATAGGTTAAAAATATATGCTTTAAAAATCTCCAAATAGCATGTTTATATGCATTTTTGGATGCAATAGGGATTGGAAGGTATTATAATTTCTCAGGACAGGTTTTAAATCTCACTGCGCTTTCTCTTTGAACTAAATGCTGCTGCTGTTGGGTCACTATATTTCTTTCATGTGGTTTGGGGAGGTGGAGCAAGGGGGGACTTGAGATACTGCTGTCGTGTACATCCAACCCTTGCTGTGTTAATCCAACACTGACTGCTGCTTTTTCTCCCCAGGAAGCACTTTTTAAAGTCTTTAAGTGCTATTGAGAGCAAGAGGGTAAATGTTCTGTAATAACTTTAAGGTCAGCAAGCAGAAGCAGAAGTTTCTGGAAAAGTTTGAGGGGGAAAAAAACTAACTAAAATCTATCAAAGGAACTTGGTTTTCCTTTGTCTATTGGACAAAGGATATTTTGCCAATGTAATGGGGTACCAATGGTATGTATCAATAAACAATAAAATAAAACACACCTGTAGTTTACAATTGCAATAAAATCATGCATTCAAGCAGACCTTTTGGGGCTCTGAAATCATCACAATGTAGTTTTAAGAGACTTCTTTTTGAAGAAGAAAGGTTTGAGAGATTTTACATTTTTAGCATTCCAGCCAAGGCTATATTAGAGTGCACTAGAATCTAGTATGTCTAGCAAGGAAGAGAATTTATTGGAAAAAAATTAAAAGTACAAAGAAGGCTGGCTGTTTTTTCCCCCTTCCTTGTAATCTGAGTATACTGGGACAAGATTTGCTCAGGTTGGTCCCTGTGCAGGTTAGTTCTGGTTACATAGGTAAATTGAAAGCAGAATTTGAGAGGTAATTCTTCAGTGTGTATATTCTGCTGTAGTGATCCAGAGGCAAAATTTTATTTCTGTGACTGAGAGGTGGTGCAGATTTCTCCAGAACAGGGTGTGAAAACTCGTATAACTTCTCACTTCTTAAATTAACAGTCTTTTCCTTCTAAAAGATTTTGGTAAGGATTTGATCTATTCACAAATGAGTAGAAGGTAGATTCAAAGGTCTTTTAGGTATACCTGATGCCTTTTCCTTTCCATAGTTGTAGCGTGAAACCAAAGGATAGAAGCTGTAAGAGCCTGCAAAGACCGCTATGATGATGCTGCTCAGAGACAGAGGTGTGTTGAGGCATGATATTTGTTCCTAGCTCTTTCTACAGTAAATCGGTGCTCTCACAAAGGTGGTAATACATCTTTGGAGTTAGAGTACATCTCCTCCATGACCAACTGCACACTTTAAGTTGCGCAGGTTTTAAGAGTTAAAATAGGTTCTTCTGTCTAATCTTCTGCAGAGTGTCCCACAGGCCAGAGCTCTGGGCCACGCATCGCAAACAAACCTTTTCTCAAGCTGTACGAAGGTGCAGCGACTAGTGCTAAAGTGTTTGAGTAAGGTACAAGTCACGTATCAGATAACTGGGTTGACGTCTCTGTGCAGTGTTGCTTTGTGTACCGGAGTAATATCCTTCGAGGGAGAAGGGATTCTGCTCATTTCCATGCTGAAAAAAATACCAGAACTTGTCTCTGAAGAGACATCGCGGATTTGACATTTAATGACGTTACTGATGATAGTACAAGAAACTTCAAATACTGAGAGAGCTGAAGAACCTAGTTAGAGGGGGGAAAAAGCTTTTTTCTTTTCATCCTGAAGGTAAATAAACTTTAGTAGTAGTTTTTGTGTAGCACTGGCGGCAACTATGTTTTGGAAAAACAGTAAAGAACAGGAATAAGGTCATATTTCTCTCCTTTTGAGAGCTAAGTATTAATTCACTTCGGTCACTTAAATAACTGCATTTCTTTCTTTACAGCCTTCCAGTTATACAGACATTTAAACCTAATCAGATTGTCCAATTTCTCAACTTTGAACAGAATGCACTTTGCTTAAGGCTGATGTGAGTTTGTGTAAATGCTGAGGTTTTATTTATTTATGTTAAGGTTAAACAGCATGTGCTCTCCAGGTCTGTAACCTGTGCTGCTCTGTGGGGCGCAGGGAGCAGTTTGGTTCGTAAGCCACATCTGGAGTTTGATGAGGTTGCAGTACTACTGCTGCCAAAGGATGATTTTTACATAGATGAGGAACTCCTCCAGTATTCTCAATAATCCATAAAAGAATATTTGTGTAAAAGAAGCTACCCTATCTTCGCATTTTAATCTTGTGTTTCCCTGTCATGTTACCGCATGATTTTTAGAAGCTGCTGCATGACTTAGTTCTTTAAACTAAAATACTACTAACTTGTTTTCACTGAAATATTTCTGTTATGCATATTAGCTTCATGAGCATCAATCTAGTTTTTAAATTTAATTTTAAGGAAAAATAATACGAAATGAAATTATTAGTACATTGCAGAATAACCTGCAATGATCCTAATGAATCCAAACTGAAGTCCTTTCTTAATACATAATTGCTTTCTCCAATGGAATGTGAAGGTGAAGAAATAAGACTGTTTTAAATGTCTTTGGAAAAAAAAAATATATCTTTGCATTGTTATCAGAGGATATAGGAGAATTTCTAATTACATCACTGATGCTAAAAGTTGCAGCTAGAAGATTAGGAAAATCAGACGTCTCCAGATACTCCAAAGACCAGAAACATTGCCTAGTGAGAACTTGCATATTACTGTGTTCTTGAAGTATTTTCTACTGTCTTCTGTTTTGTATGTGTGTTCAAGAAGTATAAAGTTTGAAACAACACAAACCCTCGGAAACTTGTATGCAAATGCTTGTGGTTTGTTTTGCCACGCATTTTTGTCTATATGAACCTCCACAATCAGGAGTGCACAGCAAGATAAGTGCCTACCACTGATTTCAGCAGGAGTTAAATACGTGACTATCTTTGAAAAACCATGTAATGGGCTGTTCACATGTCCAAATAAACCCAGTAACAGTCTGTTCTAGTCCTTATAACCTACATAATTCTGTGAGTCCAGCTATGGGTTTCCTGAGGCATGGAGTTTTGGAGTTCGATTGGTAAGTTTATTAAAATTTGGAGAAAAGAAAATATAACTTTTTTTTTTTCACCCACTTAGGGTTTTCTCAGCAGAAGACTTGCAGCTGAGAATTTCTAAGGAGTAATTGTGGTTTCGGATAGATTATTTTTCATCACTCTCTCAGGAAAACAGCATCAAAAGCATTGAGTATCAGTAAGAACTTCCTGAAGCAAAGCTTCTTACCATGTGGCAGGGGGGTTGGACTAGATGATCTCACCTGCTGTGGCAGGGGGGTTGGACTAGATGATCTCACCTGCTGTGGCAGGGGGGTTGGACTAGATGATCTCCAGAGGTCCCTTCCAACCCTATGGTTCTATGTCGGTTAACAAAATAGTGGTGTTGAGGGCTGGGGGTTTTCGTGGTTTTTTCTGGGTGTTTGGGGGTGTGTGTGTGTGTGTGTGTTTGGCTTGGTTTGGGGTTTTTTTAGAATGAGAGATAATTTTCAACTCAGTATTCTGCTTCCAAAATACAGAGCCATATTGTTAGTGTGTCTGTTTAGGTAAGAAAGCAGGAGACACAAATAGGTATGTCTTTTACTTATGTTATTCTTAACAAGTTATTCATAAAAAGTATCAATCTAGAAATTTTCTGGGTTTTATTTTGTTCTTCATGTGACGCAGATTCATGGGGTGCATCCCAAAAATCGATCTCCTCTGAAAATAAGTCGAGCGCTTTGTTGCACTGTGAGAAAACACACCATCTTCCATGTATGTTGCACCTATTGCTTGATAACTTCATATGATGCTTCATAGCCCATTTATTAAGCAAAACTGATAGTTTTCCCCACTTCTCTTCATGCCATTAGTGACTTTATATGGACCATTATCAAACCCTTGAGTTCACTTCTCTAGGCTGAAGACTTCTTTCTTATTCATTCTGTAACTCTGGTCACCCTAGTCTGCATCTCTTCTAATTTTTATATCCTTTTTAATATAGAGGGGTGGAGGTCAGAACTGTGCAAAATATTCATGATGCACCTGCATCTTGATTTAAGTAGCAGAATCTGTTCTGTTTGATAATCTCTTCTTAATTCTAAGCCTTCATTCTGTGGTTTTTTGAGTGCCACTGAACAGTAAACTTCTTGAAGCTTCAGCTCCCATCACTGTGTAAGAAAAGACAAGATGTATTATTTCTGAGTGTTGCTAAATTTATTTCAGCTGCAGTCATTCAATACAGAAAAATTATTCTGTAACTCTCAGACGTGACCTTCTCAGTCTATGACTAACCAAACTCTCACCTTCCTTTATTTCTTTCTGAACGCGTATTTTGACTAGCTGAGTTTTCTTTGGAACTGAAAAGTGGTATTTAACTTTTGTATTAATACTTAATAACGTATCTAGCCGATGCGTTATAGCACCTCATGGGAGTTATAGTTTGAAGGCCTTGTTCTCCAGGAGGCGCTTTTACACCACTTCCCTTCATCAATTCTATGCTCTCCTAAACGAGCATGTCACGCTAGCTGTATCATTAATTAGCTGTTATCGTTGTACAGATGACACATAAACATAACCAGAATATTCAACAGAGGCATCCAAACTGGTTGGAAACGAGCTTAACTTACCAGGGCTGGGCAAAAGATGATTCCTTCTTTCTTGTATATATGAAACAGTGTTAACGGCACTTCAGAGGGACCTGGGGCATTTGTACGTTTTCCTTTCATCTCTACAGAAGGCACAGATTAGAGCAAGACGAGATGCAGTGCTTGTTATTATAGGGTTGTACCCAGCATGCGGTTAGTTCTTTATCACACACAGCAGCTTTTCAATCCTCTCTGGAATTCAGGATATTTTTTTTTATCAGCATTCAAGGCATACTCCTTGTTCTACCACCTATAAGGACCCTTTTAATATTCAAACTCATATTTAGAGGTATGTGTGAGGTACTCTTCCGTGATTTCATGCTCCTAAAGATAAGGGTGGCAACACGACACCTCCCAGATGCTCAGAGGTCAGACTGAAAAAGAATATGAAATCACCTATTGTTCCAGGGCTCTTTCCTAGTGCAGAACAAGGTGGGCAAAAGCTAAGTAGGTGCCAGGCTGATTCCAGGAACTCACAGTAAAAGGAGACCAACTAAGATTAAAAAATGCTCTGGCTTTTGTTTCAGCAACTTATGTGAGACAGGAGGCTAGAGACAAACTGAAGCAAGTTTGGTAGTTGCTGTTTTCTAACTCTGTGATCACCATACCCTGCCACATCAAATGATAGCCACTAAATTATGGAGTTTTGTTCTATCATCTTACTATTAGAATAGATATAGGGCTTCGTGCTGAAAGTCCCCAGGTTCCAGTACTCTGTCTCTCTGGCACTGACAAGAAATAGAATCATAGAATCACAGAATGGTTCGGGTTGCAAGAGACCTTAGAGAACACCTAGTTCCAACCCCCTGCCCTGGGCAGGGACACCTCCCACTAGACCAGGCTGCTCAAAGCCCCATCCAGCCTGGCCTTGAACACTTCCAGGGATGGGGCATCTACAACTTCCCTGGGCAACCTGTTCCAATGCCTCACCACCCTCACAGTAAAAAATTTCTTCCTAGTATCTGATCTCAATCTATCTACCCTCTTTCAGTTTCAGAAGTAAACAGCTTTCTGGAATCTTGAAGAGTATCTTAAAATCTGCTTCAGAATCCAGAGGTGAGAGGTGCGTGTGTATATACGTATACCATACATACATGTACATACACTTAACTGGTATTAGGTCTCTATCTGTAATTATTTTCTTCTAAATCCTCCTCTCTCTTTTTTGCTTATGAAATTTTCAGCCTCTTCTGTTTTGATCAGACCTAAATAATAAATCATTACAGTGTGTGCACCAGTTTGTGGATCTTTTTAGACCAACAGGATCCCTTTCATCTTACTCTGTTTTTTTTTTCCACTTCTGCTTATCAAATATTTATTCAACTAACTTGGAGTGGACCACTGCCACCATAATCTTGTCTCAGAATCAGCTTCGTTTTCTGTAATCATGTAATAGAGTTACTATAAAGGAAGAGAAAGCATCAAGAAGATGGTTTACTCCAACTAGACTTAGTACAAGTTATAAAACCTGCAAGTTCTTTTGGGAAAAAAGTGGAGGTGTACACTTGTGTGGGGAAAAGACAGACTCCAGTATTAGAGATTCCATTAATGGGATTTTCTGTAGGTTCTGGAAATCCATGAGAGGTAGGTAATAAAAAGAGACAGCATTTTTTTTTCCCTCTTGCTCTAGTCTTTCCTTCCTTCTCTGATTCCCCCACAGAAGTGGGAAAAACTTTGTGATTCATTCTTATTTAAGTTGCTTTCTCCATGACACTGAATTTGCGGAGTGTAAAATTTACCAAAGCGGGGGTTAACATGGTATACTAAATCTGCTTTTATGCTACTTTGTTCCCTCTGCAATATTCTGGAAAGCGGTGACAGTTGAAAGGTTTAGATTTGAATATCTTTTTTTTTTTATTATTATTATTCATTATTATAGTGTAAACATGAAGATGTTGGTTGCATTGCTGAAAACAGAACAGAAATATGAAAACTATGTCTTGGCTATCTTGGTCTTTCCAAACCTGCCTTCTCCTACAGCAAATGCTGTAGAAGCCTGCTGAATTTTGCTTTAGCAAGCTTACAAAGGAGGAATACTAAGATATAAATATTTTTAACCATTAATTAAATCTTTAAAAACACCACCTAAAATAGAACCACATGCCTTATAATTAGCAAGAATTCTTTCTTAGAAATTACAGTACCGTACTGTAGATAGCTGCAAATTATGCGTTAATATCTCCCTATTTTAGGATCCTTAAATCAGTTTGAAAGTCCTAAAGGGATTTATTTCTAACACTTCTGTGCCAATTACATTATACTTATTTGCTGTTCTTTGTTCCCTCTTCTCCCAGAGGCTATTCCATGCCACTACAGAATAGGTATTTTGCATTTTTTCCCTTGTTTCTTGGTAAGTATATCTAGGTCTTTAAACCAGCCATACTTGGTTTAGAATAAATAGCTGTATGAACTGACTGACTGGAATCCTATCATTTTACTAAGCAATATACGAAATATTCTTGTCTAACTGTGGTGTTGCTTTCTTCTATTGCATAGGCTAGATGATTTGCACATTTATGAACTATTAAGCAGCTTCTATACACTCCCCTCAGGAGGCTCAATAAAGACATGAAATTATTTCTGCCTAGGTCACGTTTATTAATTTCAGCCTCCGCATAAGATTTACATTTTACTGCAGTGCAGGAGGGAGAAACGAAGCCAGGGTTAAAGGGGAGCATAAATTGTTAGCTTTTGCCAGTTTATATTATCCTCTCTTACCACACTCTCTGTGGTTCAGGAAATTTATTTTATCTTCCTGTAATCACCTTCCTGGATGCAGTTGGTAAACAAGGAGAATGCAGATAAAAGACAAAATAAACAAACATAAGGTCATGCCTTGCATACTACATCTCGTATAAAATAAACATGAAAGCTTGATTGAAGTTACTCATTAAAATAGCGCTACTGCTGGAAGAGGTTGAGGGGTAGCTCATTCGAGTGCGGTGTGGGAGAACTGGGGTCAGCTGGTGGACTGAATTCTCTCCGTGGGCATGCAGATTCAGACCCCTGCTTAGGGAAGGAAGAGTCTTACTTGACACGTTCAGTAAAGAAGACCAGGCAATGTTAACTGAAAGCACAGTCAGAGAATGAAATTTGTAATGTAAAGTTTATTTGGAAAAAAAAAAAAAAAAGTTCCGGTCAGCCTGTATTCACAAAAATCAAAGCCTAATCTGTAACTAAGGTAAAAAGATAGAAACAGCACTTTCTGTGGTGTTCAGTGGGAAATTATACACAATGATTTGCAGGGTCTCTGTAGCAATACTGTATTTTGTAGAAAATAACAGGGAGGGGGGTGAGTTTTAACCTTCGAGCCCTCTCCCCCACAAACATACCTTTCACATATTACAACTGATGCAAATCCCAACTTTATGGCTGTTTTGGAACCTGCTTTTTAAAAACAAATAAACAAAAAAAGCAGTATGCAATCCAGCCAGGTACAGAATAAACTCTTCTCTGCTTCTTAGATGTTCTTTCTTGAGGAGGGTTTGTTCTTGATCTGTAGTTATGCTAAGATGGATAATCTGATTCGCAGCTAGAAAGAACTGGAGGTTTTTATTTCACATTTTGCTCTGAAATGCTGCATTCATTGTGTTGTTCTTTTCAGCATAGATGCTTTGCTGACATTTTAGGATTTGTTAATATTTCTAAACTTCTTGTAAAAAATGACAACCTTGCTGATAATTAGAAAATTGTCTTTCCATAATGGAAATACCTGAGCTTTTACTTGTTATTCCTCTTAATATGAAGGTTTTAAATACATCTTAGTAAGAAGCCCTTTTGAACAGTAGTCAGAAACAACTGCTGTCATTACAAGTACTTTATTTTTACCGCAAAAATAGCTGTATGCTGTCCTGAGCGACAATAACCTCTACTGAGTTTCACTCTGTAGACAGGTAACACCTCAGCCACATCAGCAGATATGGCCAGTATAAAGGCAGTTTCATCTTTGCCATGCAAAATATAGGTTAAAAATGCAAACTATCATGTGATTTGATCCAGTAAAAGTGGAATAGCCTGTCAGAGAAAGTACACTGGCAAATGGGCGACCAGTTGAACATGTTATATTTTAATTTGCAGAGACAAAAATGACAAGCAATTTATTTACATAAAACTGTACAAAAGCAAATTAAATTATGTAAATATTTCATAAATAGAGGTGGACTAGCGTTTAATACATTTTGCCATGTTTAGCATAGTTGCGTGCATAGTGACTCATAATAAACAATGATAAATTGTTCTCTGCTTCACTATCAACATCCAAGTTGCAGAACAATAGTCAATGATTAATATTACAAACAGATCGTACCACACTGAATGCAAGTGCTTTAAAATTTAGGAAAAAGTTGTCTGAAAGCATACCCAGGTAGCTGGTGAATGTTGTCTTCTTCCTTGCGTTTATGCTCTTCAGCCGGTAGCACAACTTAACCGATGGACTTTCATTTCTATTGCTATTTCGTCTGCTTCATTCCTTACGGAAACACTGTGTACTTATCACCAATGAAACAGAAGGAAAAACATTTCGCTGTTCAAGTTCCTTACAAATGTTTGGTGATGGCTGGATTTACGGCAAGGTCTTTATCTGTATTCGTTTTCCTGCTTGACAACTTCCTAGGGTAGCCTTTCAGCCAATCATTTCAATCCCGTTTAAGTTCTTCCCCCACATAAAAATAATGTCTAACTTTTTTTTCCTGAAACTCAGGCAGCAGGCCAGTCAGAAACCATATTGAATAAACATAGTGGATCTGAGATCCAGAATGAGCATTAGATTTTAGACCAAAGCTATTGAATTTTCTAATATATATAAAGTTATATATTAACGCATCAATCTATAAAGGTGCCCTAATGTAAAATACATGCAAAGCTCGTTTGAGTTTCCCATGGAAGGAAATAAAAGGATGGTTTCTATGTTGTACAACTGAAATGTGATGACAGCTAAAAGCAATTAAAAAAAAAATAATTAACAGTTTTCCTGGCAACATGAACTGGTGACACCTTGCTAAATAACTATAATATAGACTGATCATAGTTTTCCAGGCAGCAGAATTAAAAACAAATGAAAACAACCCCAAATCCCCCACAAATAGTAATAAAAAAAAATCCTCAAGACCTACTTAAACCACAGCCTTGTGTTAATAATGCTTAAGACTGGTCCATTAACTGAGTTTGGCAAAAGGCTTGTTTTTAAATATATTATTTATAATTTCTCAGAAAATAAACACAAGTAAATATACATGTTCAAAAAAGTTGGGAATAGCCCCTTATCCCTCAGTGTCCAAACCCAACTACCACTTTACCATAATAATAGGTATAAAAGGCACAGTTGCATATTTCGCATTCACCCTAATTATTTTTTTATAGTTTTATTTGTTTATTTTTATACAAAAGCACTCTATTTATGGAGTGGCACCAGTTTTAACCTATTTCAAATAAAGAGGGAAAATACAAACACAAAATATATTTGTGTGTCATGCCAGGTCAGAAGAGTAATCAGCATATTAATAGTGGCTAGTTCCACTAGAATTACCGTGAATACTTACAGTAGATGATAGAATTTAAAAAAACCCTCTTTCACACCCATTTTAGATCTAAGGAGATGCGCACAAGTAAAGTATTTAATGACAGACTGTCTTATGTGGTGTACAAATTGGTGAGTGACTGCTGATCCATTTAATCTGAAGGTCTTCTATGACCTGTATTATTAGCCTTGTAGAAAAAGGGTCTAAGAATATATGGAACCAAGCTACCTAATTTTATTTTTTTTTTGTATGTGTAATATTAAATAAAATCTTATTGAAGGAAATTCTGTTGAACACTTGTGTTATGCAATTGTGTATTCTGTTGAAACGTGCAAGAAAAATGTGTATACATTACATAAGCATTTTTAGAAGCATTTTTAAACAGGTACTTACAGATTATACAAAGCAGTAACTGCTGTATGCAGTCTCATAACAAAGTACTAGTTTGCATCTCTCCATATACTTAATTAAACATTAAAATGTTCAATCATTATTAATCTTTGATTTTAATATTTTCTTTCTAAAATGTGCCCGTTCATCATAATCGCTATACACAAACTAATGTTACTTGAAGAAAGTAAACTTGAGGGAGGAGAACGAAATGGCCAATAATGGCATATCCCACTATATGGAGAAAAGAATTCAAAAGATAAATGTGATGAGTTGTATTGATTTACCAACCTCTACTTTAGGCTGTTTAAGGTTATTTCTATGCAATTCTTCAAAGCAAAAGACTACCCAAAGCTACATTGTGACTACGGTATACTAGAGAGCCATCTAGCCATGCCTTAATGCCAGGTTAAAGAGCCAGGGATTTGAACGCTCACCCCCCTCCTCAAGCTGTCCTTGCTGTGTCGTTCGATTGTCGTTTTCATCTGAATGTCTGAGCTCAGTCTGTCATTATTACTACAGCATCAGCTACAAAGCAACTGGCTGAAATTCTGCACAGTTTGTTGCTTTTATTGCACAAAAACCTGCTTCATTTCCTCTTCCCTTTCAAGAAGCGCTCACCATGAGAATCGTTAGAGCCCAAAGCTCTTGCCTATCATGGTGGCTTGGACTCCTTTTGACTCATCTTGATCTGCTAGGTGAGTATCATACCACCGTTTATCAGACCATTTTCTACATAGATTAAATGTTCCCAGTCGTGACATCATTTAGTATTGCACTTCTCTTGGGTTTAATGCACTTGTGTTTCAAGAAAACCTGCGTTGTATCTTTGAGATATTTGAAGCAACTGGTAACCAATGACAAAAAACTTAGCAATCATTCCTTGCACTCTGAAAAGAAGGGTTTGTGTTTGACCTGTAATATTCTCTTGTCACCACATCATCCCATTGTCCACCCGTTCCACCCCACCAAGCACTGTCATTAACAGCCTTCTATTACCACTATTGGGTTTTAATTTTGATCTTAAAAATTCCCTGGAACTGGCATATGCAGCATATCATATGCAGCATCTGCTGCAACGTATCATGTCATTACCAAAAAAACCCAAAAACCCACATCAGTTCCTTTGGGCATTCCACTGAACCGCACCAGAAAAGAAAAAAAAGTCATCTGGGCTTGTGAAATGTGTTGCTGTGCAAAACGTAACTGAAGGCGTGCTATGAGTACGTGTGTGTGTTTGTGAATGTGTTAGTTTTCTAAGCCAAGCCCCAATACTTAGCAGTTCCCCTGATCCGTTGTGTGATCTTTGGCCTTTTTGTTATTACCATCTCCCCAGCTAGGTGTTAGTCTTGCCCCAAATAATGATTTTAAGAGTTTATCATTACTATCCTATGGTATACGTGTTACTAATTGTGTTTACGTTGAAGTAATCGTTACAGAGAATGAAAGCGAAGGAGAGAAAGAGACACAGCAAGAACACGCTTGTTCTATGGACAAAACAGAACCAGAGTTCATGAATCATCGGAATATGCTGTGGTTTTGACTGCAGTCTCAGGCTGAACGTGTTTCTGTTGCTTCCAGCCTCAGATGAGAGGTGAGAATATTAAAGCTGTGGTCTTCACAAAGTGCCTATTAATGATTATTCCTTTATATTTATCTCTATGTCTGTATGGTTTCTGAAGGATCGTCCCTGGTGGGGATCAGCAATATTCAGATGATATGTTTTGAATACATTTTCCCTGACCTGTTATCCTCAACAAGCCAGATGACAACCAAACAAAATGAGTGGCTTAACTCATGCTTCTGCAGAGGGGAAACAACAGTGTGTTGTGTTCTTTTTAATCAAGCTCGTTACTATGGGAGGAATTCGCAACCATAGATTTAGGAAAATAAAAATCAGTGAGGGGGAATTAGACATGCAAGTAACAACGTTTTCTACATTGTACAGTATAGTCAGGCAGACAGTATAATTAAATGCCTGCTATGGAGGCAGAAGTGGCAGGCAGATCTTTTGTCTCTTTGGTGGCCCCCTCTTTTTTGTTTCTCATTTTTGTTAAAATTGTTTCGATTTTAAGACTTTTGCCCCTTTTCTTTCTTATAACATGAAAGAACTTTGTTGCTGCTTTTTAGCCTACAGGTAAACTTCCCTTCTAGTTAGAGTATTGACAGGAGATGGCTTGTATTCCCCTGTCTGTGTAAGGGGGATATCCTCTGGATTGCCTTCTTCATTTTTGCTGAAACTAGCCGCGCTGAAGGTCTCATAGGATGAGGTCAACTTTTTGTTAAGGAGGTTTCTGTTGCGATCACCCATGAGGGAGGCTTCTCCATTGGCCAGCTTTTCCTGACTGCCCCGTTCATCGACAGGCATGAAAGTGGAGAGTTTTGGCTGGCTCTTCTGCTTTCTTTCAGGAGAAGTGCGAACTGGCATCCAGCAGGAGTCCGAGTGGCCATATTCATCACATTCTCGGGTACACTTCCCTGTCAGGGCTACATCTGGTAGAGGCCTTGAATCTGAAAGTAAAATAGAGTTGTCTTTACAAATGAATAATATTGCAATGACTTCCAGTGAAACTGCAAATCTTTAAATTCTCAAAAGGTATTTTTAAAGGTCTTGGTAAGAATGCTGCAGTAAGTTCCTCAGTAATTGTTTTACATTGCATGTGCCCATAGGCAACAAATGCATCTGTACAGTTATCCTCAACCTCAAACACTGAAAAATAAGACTATTAAGTGACTTCCTGTGCTTGTAAATCCATCTCAAAAGCATTTGACATCAGGTAATGAATGAATTTTGACATCTAAAAGAGTCAACCAAGCACTTAATTACGTACTGCCAATTTTCTTGAAGTTATTAAAAATACCTTTCTTTGAATTTTTTGTAAAGAATACTTTGAATTTATGTGAAAGGAACCTGAGGCCCTGGACCCTGCGACTACTCATGAACATGCTTAACTCCCTGCAAGTAAGCAGAGCTATATTATTAACGATGGGACTCAATTTGCATATCATGTAAACCTCTGCTTGTATTTCTCAGGATTGGGCATTACTTGTTAGTACACAATATGTTAACATGAATCGTACAATCAATGATTAGTAGGAGCGTATAAAAAAAAACCTGCTTTTGGTTATAAATGTAATCTGATATGTATGGGTAAAGCTGTTCCGTGTGCTGTGTTCGCGTGTGAAGTGACAGGGAGAATCTGAGTGCTGCCTGAATAGATACACCAACATTTTATACGTCACGTGTTGTGTTAGAAGGTGTCCTGTTCCAGATCACGGTGCCTAAGCTTTCTAGCTACTGTACTCGTAGGAGCTTTCACTGAAAACGAGCAAAGTTCAGGGGATTGCAGGATTGAATCCCACCTGATAAAAACACAGGTAGTTTTTAATATTCATATTTTGATACTTGCATTGCAATTGAATTAAAAAGCTGCCTCAACTGTTTTAAGCACTGGGTAAGATTCTGAAACCTTGTTTTTATTCAGTTATATTGTACTTTATGGTCTACAAGAAATAGCTGGAGCTGCCTACAAAGTAATAACATGATATTCAGACAATTGAAGTTGACAAAGAACAAAAATCAGTAAGTAAATTAATTTTTCCGGTTTATTTAATGACTTCCATATGATATAACTTATTTGATGAAACTTTTAGGTTTCTTTTATAAAAGACCGATTATCTTGAAAAAGAGCAAGGAGCTTCAGCATGGAAACACAATCAGGTATTTCATAGGGTCTGTGGCAACTTTCTGCCTTCCCCAAATTCATGAGAACAGTAATTTTACCAGTAATAACTTACGTCTCACAAAATACCTTTCAAAGATCTATTCAGCCTTCATTTTGTTACTTGTATTTTGCCTATTTTTTCTTTGATTTTGGCTGCCAGATAACCTTCTCAAACAGTGACAGTTCCAACTGTGAATTTTTTATAAATTAGTAACTGCTGAGGTTTAAAAAAAAAGCAACCAAAAATCCTTTGCCTCTTCCAGAATAAACTGTTTTAATTTAAAATATTTACAACAGGTGCTTGCAGAGAAAGCATATTTCATTTTAGCATCTGCAGATTTAATCCTGATAGAATTGCAAAACCCCCTGAAAGTCAGATTTATGTTCAACCTGTCCTGATTTTTTCATGCATTTAAACATTCATTTAATTAGTAATTTGTTGCAGTATCATAAAGAATATGCATATTATTTATTATTAATTGTCAACAATTTTATATGATCTACTGTATGTATTCTGAATACTGTATAGTATTTCATATTTCAACATGTCACATTTTAATGAGGAAAACAGCACTGATTTTTAGATAACTAACTCTGTAGCTGAGATGGCTGGGAGGAGGGAACTGAGGTTTGGGTTTGTTGTTTTTATTTTGGTGTTTGGGTTTTTTTTTTTCCCAGTTGTACTTTTTAAGGCTTTTGCATTTAGACTCAGCCATGATTCCCAATTTTTTTCAATGAAGAATGCAAAGACTACGGACAGTTACCAGCCTATCAGTTTTCAGAGGACTGTGTTCTGGAGATGTAGACAGAAGATGCGGACTGTGACAGGAAAATTCTCTATTTGTCAGCCAAATCTAGTATTATTCTGGCACTCCCTAAAGGTAAGAAGCATAATTAGCTGCTGAGCTGTACCTAATGTGCTGTGATTTTTAAACAGAAAAACTGGGCAAATCCCCTTCCCATCTAAATCTCAATAAACTCTTCAAACAGCACCTTATTTCCAAACAATGACCATTAAGCATTATGCTTGCTACTAGTATTTCAATTATTACTCTGGCAGAATATTAGCAAATGCTTATCATGGCAATATGTCTGACCTTTATTTAAAACATAGGAGTATGTGTTTATTGACAAGGGCTTTTTTGTCGTTGTTTGTTTTTCCCAGACTGAAACAGTTACTATCTCATTATATCTGATGGTTTCTTTTTAATGCAAACAAGTCTTGAGCCAGCATTACTTGGGTTGATAAAAATCTTTCCCTTGCTAGTGGTCCTTGAATCACACACTTGAAAAGTTACCATTTTGCACTGTAGTGCATCTGCTATTCACTTCTGGACAAATATTAGAATTCCTTATTGTAAAGCATGAGGACTTGCTGTACAATTCAGCCTTACAGAGCTGTTTTATGAAGCAGCAACCTCTAAGTCAGCATGTGCCTGACTCGCACTGTTGGGTTATGTTATAAACCTCATCTTCACACCCATAAAAGAGCTCAGAGAGACACTGACGAGATAATACTAGCCCAAATAATACCTTGACAGGCTACTCACAGGCCCGTCACAGGGGCCATCAGCCCATCAAAGGCCCATTGGCCCAGGCTCAGAGGAGCAGAGAGGTGTACAGTGGCAGACAGGAACACAAATCAAGGACTTGGAAGGAACAACCAGCTTGTAATGAAGGGCCCCTCCCAGGCTATCCTAGCAGAGCCATCAGCCCCCTTGTCTGGGCGTGAAACTCACCACAAGTCACTGGCAGCTCTCTCCAGACCATCTTTCTGTCTAACAGGGGGACTGCTGCCTAGGTATGCAGGACACATTATGGGACATGGGGGAAAAGCAGTTTGAGATAGCACAGGACTTATTACGTGATGTTTAGGGGAGGAACACAAGGGAGGACAAGGGAGGAATTTAGCTGATTTGGTTAGGAACAAGGGTGAGAAAATAGAGATAAGGAGATAAAAGGGTCAGTCACATGTCAATAGTTTGCTGACTAATAAGCTTGTCTGGTTGTCCCCTGTGCCTGATCAGCCCCATCTGTCCTATCTTCTTATTAAATTCCTTTCTAACTCGTAGATACGTGCTCTCTATTATGTGTGCATGTCCAGGCTCACTAGTGGACTTCCATCCTGTCCAGAGAGGGGAGCAGATTGAAGCCACTGCTGCTGTCTGTGTTTGTGTGAGTGCTCTGGGTGTCTGTGATCTGTGTGGTCAACTGTGTATACAACTGGTGTGTATGTGTGCTCTGTGTGCGTGCCTACTGGGAATACATCTCCATCTTTGCTGCTGGTTGTACCTGGAGACATGGAACAGCAGCAGCAGCCTCGCCGCCCTCAGGCTGTTAGATCTGGTGTGATAGATTTTCCTCTAAAACACCCTTCTTTAGTATTTGGCACATACAGTTAATGTAGCCTTCTACTCCATTGCTTTCTTGTATCTGTTCTAAGAGCTTGAATCAGGACAGCATGTAAGCCCAAATTTAATCATCTGACATGTTTTGTAATCTATTGTATCTAACTGCTTTTCTGTTTAAAAGATGGTCATAACTTCAGCATTTGGCAGGGGAGGGAAAGGTGGTGCAGTGAAGGAGGGAATGTTTTTTGTGTGTGTGGTTGTCCTGGTTTTGGCTGGAATACAGTTAATTTTCTTACTATCTGCTGGTATAGTGCTATTTTTTGTATTTGGGATGAGAATAATGTTGATAACACAGTGATGCTTTGAGTTGTTGATAAGCAAGTCAAGGCCATTTCTGCTCCTCATACTGCCCCACCAGCCAGCAGGCTGGGAGCGCACAAGAAGCTGGCAGGAGACACAGCCAGGACAGCTGATCCCAACTGACCAAAGGAATATTCCATACCATACGATGCCATGCTCAGCATATAAAGCTGGTGGAAGAAGAAGGATATTATGGCGTTTTGTCTTCCCAAGTGACCATTATGCCTGATGGAGCCCTGTGATCCTGGAGCTGGCCGAACACCTGCCTGCTGATGGGAAGTAGTGAATGAATTCCTTGTTTTGCTTTGCTTGCGTGCACAGCTTTTGCTTTACTTATTAACCTGTCTTTATCTCAACCCAGGAGTTCTCCTTATTTTTCCGATTCTTCTCCCCATCCCCCTGGGTGAAGGGGAGATGCCAGCGAGCAGCTGTGTGGGCCTAGTTGCCGGCTGGGGTTAAACCACGACAGTGTTATATCAGAAGACAGGTAAAACACCCAGTGCTGTCAGGACTAAATTATTACCAGTACCTAAACTAGTCATTTAAGGACAACTTGGGTACTTTCTATACAAATAAACTGCCACACCACTGTAGCTACAAAGTAATTAAATGTATTTTTGCTAGCTAACTCCCTGAACAGTGACCCTCTTTTGCAGAGTATTGACTTTATGCTCCTTTTTACGTTATCTAGCCCATGGAGAGATGAACAATCTCTGAATTTAAAAAAAAAAAAAAAAAGTTACTCTTGTCCTCTAGCACAATTTACATCCAAACATAACTATCTCTAACTGACATGGTTTTTTAAGTACTCTTTAGTTTAAAAGTTTTAGTAGCAACCACACTACTAGCTGGCAAACCTAATGGAATATGACACAGCAAAGGATTTGTTAGCACAGTTGGCAAATCATCAAGGAAGAGTACAACAGATTTCTACCATGGTAACGTATCTGGAAACTGACTAAAATAAATGCTTAAAATGCCAGTTATTAACAAACAAATTTCATCACAAGGCTAATTAGTGAGAAAGTAAACCTGGAGAAATGCTATTTCTTGTCATACATAAATTTGTAGATTTGTTTACACATAGACTACTTAAATTTAAACTTTTATTTGCATAAAATTATCTGCAGAGTTACAACGGAAGATGTAATTTGTTTTCAAACATACCCTCTTACTGTGTCTCTACCGCAGAACTAGGTATTGCTTGACTATTTACAAAGCTGTTGTAAACCCAGTCCCCAAAATGCAGGTATTTAGACAAGTTTCTAGGTATACATGTAAATGGAGACTTGAAAAGTGACTACTTGTAAAGTAGATCTCACTTGCAACTGCTCAGACTTCAGCTTAAAATAAATTGGAGAACACTAATTTACAGGGTCTCACAATCTACCTTCTCATTGCATCAATATAAGCTTCCACCACCGTTCCAGAGTTAGCTGATAAAAGCTTTTTTTTTTTTTTAAATTACACTTATCATTAATCCAACAAATTTTTAAAAAATTATCATTAATTTCTGAGACGTGATAGCTTGTATTTCCCATAAAACTTTGCATGAAAGCATGCAAATGAACAGAGTTATTTACATGTATGCTCATGTTTCTGTTGATTGTAGCTGACTGTTGCTTTAGGGCTAGAAGAATTGCTCGTTATCAAAAAAAGGAAGGCACCTACCACAGCAGTGTGGAGAGGGGGAAATATGATCTTCTATATCCAGCTTAACACCAACAAAATTAACAACTGAAATATTCCACCCAAGCAATTTTGCATTATTTTCTCTCCTCCTATTCCTTACCAAAGAAGGTCAATATATTTCATCAAGTACAGATAAAGTATTATGAACGCAGTAGTCAACGAGTACATGTTACAGGTTATGTGCTTTTTTGTACACACACATTGCAGAAATGTAATCAGGGACGCACGCTCACTCTGGCTCCGCTCCACCTATTTTTTAACAACCATTCTTGTACAATATATTTTATACAAACCCAGCTTTATCAATTATTCATGACATGGTCCTAGCACATACACTCTTTGGAGAAAGTTTCAAGGAGCTTTTCTTTTTCTCATCTTTTGTAAACTACACACAAAACCTACGGCAACGACAATCTTTAGATGTACTTAAGTAGTGAAGAGCTCTGTTCCACTTATCTGTGGTCATGGAAAACCCTTCGGAGCAATACTGACACCCTATCTAGATACAATAACTTGAACATTCCCAGAAAGAACTCTGTGCCCAGGAAGCATTCCTAGCTGTAGACTTTTCTTGAGGAGTACAAGACCACAGTAGTGGTTAGTACTACATACAGTACTACAGCAGCACGACAGTACTTCTGTAAACCATACAGCTTGGTCCACAGGATCTGAGGAGTCATTGGCAAATGAGTTCTAAATAGTATCTATGACAAATCAATGACCACATGCAGATTTTGCTGCCTTTCCCTGCTGATGGACCCGTAACGTCCCTGCATGGTTCCAGTTATTGAGGACCTGTGAAGAATGCCTGTGCAGTTGTTCCACACTACTGTGAGAAAAGAAAAAGGAACAGCAACTGTCGTATGTTAATGATAGAGACTGTGGTTTGGATGAGCCACTTTTCATCCCATCTTTTCCCGCACTCTGTACGCAAATATATTTTACTCAGAGGACGATCCAAAATTCAAGTGAAACACCAGTAAGGCTATGTAATTAAACAGGAGTCCATTTACATAGCTTTTATACTAAATGGTTGGCTGTTTTATGAGCAGTGTGATTGGAGACACAATAGAGCTCTTAAAGCATAACAAGTATTGACTACATGATCAGAGAACAATAATGCAGAAAACAGCTGAGAGGGTACATATTGCAGAAAATCACTGTTTAAGGGGGCAAAAAAAGCTAAGCTATAGTGATACACAGCTACAGCAGTACTGTCTTTGAAATTACTGTCTCCTAATTGCAGTAACTCGGGAACTGCGCCCCAGTTAGTGCTCTGGCATATTTTGACATGCCAAGACCCTATTAAAATACTTAAACATGTTTGAAGGCATCAGCAACTTCTTTCTCTGCACCTTAGGCTAAATACAGTTAAGCAGCAATTGAACATATCTCAAGAAGCATTTAGTGCCCCAAGGCTTGGACTGCTGTCATTCTGAATGTGGCATTATCGTGTACTGCAGAGACAGTGCCTGCCATCTCTAAAACAGTCCTACTGAATAAAGTCAAACACAAATCCACTGTTTGAGACGTGCCAACTGCACTGAAGTAATGAATATATTAATTGCTTTTGCACTAGAATAATTTCATGTATATCATGCCCAATTCTGAAATTCTTTTCAGTGCTTAAGAAAATAATTTAGAGGACAGCTTACATGTACAGTGATTGAATGATTAATACTGTGAGAGGAAGGATATAAAATAATGAATTCTGAACCTTTTTATTCTTTCCTTATGCAAGGAAAAAGGAACACAGAATGAAAGTGAGAATTTTTAATACTTTACTTGAAAAATGGTAAAATAAAAGTATCCCTTAAACAATTCCTAAGAACGGCAAGACTCACTACTGCAGCGTGTCAAAAGTCCAAGTATTTAGCTGGTTTCAAAAGAGAGCAGAGGGAATTTTCAAAGCAAACATGAGATGCTATATAGTCCTCTACCACTAAAACTAGTAAAAATAAAACAAACAAATAAAACAACACAATAAGAAAATAGAAACAGGTAATTGATGCTTTAACATTTGAAAAAGTTTCATGCTAGATGAATGAAAGTGACTTAGCTAAAAGAGAGGGCAGCTGAGGCAGAAAACAGCACTTTTCATGTACCTAAAAAGCTATAGTAAAGCCAAGAATGGGAACAACCTGTTTTGCAGGCTCATAGTGGAAAGGACCAAAAGTAATGGCTTGATTGCAGCAATGACAAATCAAGTTAGAAATCAGAAAAAAACCTGAAGGATAAATGTAGTGATGGAAGGTTAGAGTCTCCACCACTGGAAGGGTTTTACGAATGTCTAGAAAAACTTCTCCCAAGGTAACATAAACGTGACGAATCCTTCCCTTGTGAAAGGATGCACTGAATGACCTCTAAAGGTTCCCTTCAACTCTGCAATTCTGTTAATACGATTACTAACACTTATGTACTTTGGCCTCAGTCCAATCCTTAACTGGCTTTGGGTTAAGATTCTTGACTTATTTGGTAATAAATCAACCTTAGAAGTTGGGCTTAGGTTCAGCCAGAAGTCCATTTTAGAATAACATCCTCCTTAAAATTTTATGGTAATAGAATTACAAACAAAACCCACAAATGGCCGGACCATTTAAGACAGGTGTTAATCGAAGGAATAGAGAAACAAAGCCAGCAATGCTAAAAAAACCCAAACACTCTCACGTTCCAACATGATAACCTAACATTTATAAAATCTTCTTGCCTGAGTCCAAACACATCCATTCCATTTTACAGTTTCATCAAAAAGTTAAAAATTGAATACTGCTTCTACCTGTAGTGGTGCAAAACAAGTATCATGCCTCTGAAGTCCATTAAACCTGAAACTGGTGTAAGAGAGACTCTGTAAAGCAGAAAATTTCAACCGTGTTTACTTCTTGTATGAAATTTTGGTTTGCATAATACCTTGCATAATAACTGCCTTTGTTTTAGGAAGGAACAGAGTCAAATAAGATAAAGAATGTATAAGATTTTGATGTATTTTCTTTGTTCAATTTAACAGACTATACCAGACTATATAGCTATTTAACATGATTCAGACATGTAACCACAGAAATATTACCCAAGCAATAAACTTCCTGGCTTAGATTCCACCGTTATTTCTATCACAATTGCCTCCAGCAGATTAAAATACAATATTCTGTAGTTGTTCCTCTAATTATAGAATAACTCCATAAAAAAGTTTCCTACCGAAATTAAGGATTGTACCAGCTCAGTAGTACCGCATCTGTGATCATCAAGGAATCACCGATATTTCACAATTGACTTAAAGACTGTTTATACGAAAAACAGACCTGTGGATTTTTTTTTTTTTTTTTTTTTTTTTTTACACTAAATAACTAGTTGTACTCTTCCAGGCCCAAATCATATTACTCTGTTGACTGTCAGTGGAGAACCACAATATAGTTTGCATACATATTACATGTAAATGAAATAAAATTCAACAGACTTAAGTCTAGACAAATACTAATGTAAAACCCTGATTATATTATAATATAAAAGGAAGCACATTAGAAACATGTTGTTTTCTCTTGTTTAAGTTGTATTTATCCTGTAGTTCAGACTTTATAGTTTCATTTTTGTTCACATGACCAATTGCATACATATAATGAGGACTAGGAAGTATCAGTTTATATGATGCCAGTGGCAAGTACTTTGCTAAATACACCACACTGAACTTAAATTCCCTAGATTTTAATTTTCTAGATTTAAATGTAATTGCTACAAGACTCCTTGTAATCCTGTTAAATCCTTTGATAGCCTGATTTACTTCTATCACTGAAATGGCAACATATCCTTCAGAAAAGTAGGACTTACTATGGCTTCCTGAAGTAGTGTAAACATTAAGATGTAGGAAACATTTAAGCTAATTGTTCTGCCAATCTGATGCTAAAGTATTAATCTGTCACTGTGTCAAATTGCATACCTTTATTTTTTTCAGGAAAATGTGTCAGTGCTTAACAAACTCTGAGCTGAAACAATTCGTGGAGCAATTAGAATGTCAGCTCTCTTAAAGATGACTTAAGAATAAGTCTGAATCAGGGCTCAAAAGTCGACATAATTTCCTTGATACTTATGCCAAAGTGATGGGACTGCAGGAGCTCTAAGGGAAAAGAGTAGCAAACAGCCATTATCAGCTTATCTCAGCTGTATAGTGTGTCTCCCCTTTATCGTAATTCTTGGTGGTAAGGATATAATAATGTATTTTCTTCCTCAGGAATGGACACACCAGGTAGCTCTTGCCACAGGAGAAAAACAAGGTTACGTGATTTCCTCTCATCTCCCTACAATTTATACCCACGTCATTCAAAAAGCAACTTCTTTTAGGAGACACTCCAAGTAACATTTTCTAGGGGATACTAGTGAATACACTGCTGCCATTTAGAAACTAAAAGCACAATCCTAAACAATGTTCAATATCATTAGATCTTACGGACATCCCCCAAGTACCTCAGAGGATATCCAGAATCGATAATCAGTGACTTGACAGAGTTGCAAGCTGTTCTGTAAGCTTGATATACTTTCATATCTTTCAGTGAGTTTTTTCCTACAGATTTCTTCTGCCACATGAGATAGTAACTTGAACTGATTATCTTGCTAGGACCACTGCATTCCTGAAAATGAAATGCTTCATACAGTTCTACTTCATGCAGCAACACATTGCTGGATTCTGGATCTTGTTTCATTCCCGCATATACAGAATAAAATAATACATAATAACATATATTAAATAGTAGTACTGCTTTCATAAAAAGGGAATTACTCGTGTTCCCAGGAGGGTTTCTGTGTGAGTCATGTAATGTTTATTTTGTTAGAAGTCACAGATCCTCAAAGGTTAAACTTGAACAGTAACTGTAAAATGTGCTGAAGCTTTATTAATTTATATTACATTATTTTCAAATGGAGGGAAGAAGAAAGTTCTCCATGCCCTGCATGTAAATGATCATCTAAATAATGTAGAGCTCAGCATGAAGCAGAAACAAATAACTTGTGACTACTTGTCTTTTTAGTAGCTGTCAAGAGGAAGTTGTAAGAAGAAATACAGCAATCATGTGAAGGATCCATTTAACCTTTTATGTCACATAAAGGGAACCTTATTCCACACAGTGGAAAAAATTACTCACTTATCTGTTCATGTCATACATGTTTCTCTCACAAATATACATATAAATTTGTAATTTTACTTACTTGATCATACCAGCAAGATCTGGGAAACAGAACAAAATTTAATTCAATTCAGTGAATTGAAAAGTACAAAGAGTGTATTTTTCATTCCTTTAGCAGAAGATCCACATGATGCAAGACCTAGATTAATGTTAAAAATAGAAATAAAAACCATTTTAAGATTATTGTATTAAAGCACATTTTTTCCTGTTTATATGAGTATACTCCAGAAGTAATGGGTTAAAATTTTATAAAATATAGTGCTCATCTTCATTAATCATGAAGACGATCAATGAAAGTATAAAGAAGTATACTTCAGAAGTATAACCTCACACAACTCAGGAGTAGATGGTAATACTACCACATGTCACAGGGAAAGGAAATGGTTTACTGATTAACTAGTTACAGACTCTTGTCTTTTATTCCACGTCAGTGGCATAAGCCACTCTGGTCTTTAGATCAATTATTTTGGAACTCTCATATTTTCCTAAAAAGAATTCTTACCCCGAAATTAATCCACCTAAGTAAGTTTGTACTTTTGATGTAAGTACTGATGCTTTCTCGTTGAGACAATGCAGGGGAGGGGGAGTGTTGAGGGCTTTTTTTGTTGTTATTGTTGTTTTTATAGTTAAGTATGTGGAAAAGTCTTCACACCTCAAAAAATACAAAAAGATAATGAATCTCTCAGTGTGATTTATGTCCTGCTCAAAGGGATTTTTTTCATTAAATTCTTTTATTGATTTTTCAGCTCTGTGTGCAGATTACAGCTAGTGAATTAATTACAAACACTGGCTCAGAATGGTTACATACTTATGACAGATTCATCTGGGTTACAGTCCATTAGTAATTAAGTATTAAGCACAGCACTAATTCCCCTTGTGTATGTACAGCAGAAAGACTGTAAGCATACACATGAATCATAGGGATGTTATACTAAAAGATATTAGAGTATCACTGTTTATCTCAGTATACAATGGAAAAGTATACTATTTTTTTATATACTAATGGAAAGTATAAAAAAATATCGGAATGAAACAAAACTGAAAAAATATCAAGTTTACTTGCCAAGTCTAAGCCTGTCAGAAATAGCAGACTCAATCCTTCTTGTGGGAGGGGGAATTTAATGGAGCCTGTAGTGTGTATCATAGTTTTTTGACCCCTGCCCTTAACCCTAAGTATCCTACAGTGTTACAATCACTCAACAGTTATAGGAGTGAATTCTTACCTTACAAATAGAACTGCATCTTGATGAAAGTTAAAGGCAAGACTGGACTTGAACAGGGATGTCTAAGCGTATTAGTCAGGATCGATTTCCCATCCCTGAGATGAAGATACTGGGCTTTTGGTTGCTTCACCAGCTACTAGGAAACACTTCCTTCAGATTGCCTAAGCCACATACCTGAGTGAACAGTTGTGCATATACCTCTACATATTTCTTGAGATATTCCTCCAAAATATGTGAAATATTTCCTAGCCCCAAGTAAAAATGGAATAATTTTTTCAGAAGTGACTCCTGTGGAAGTACTCTTTAATGAACCCATTCTCTTGGTTTAAGAATGTTTAATATCAGAATTTGTCTTCTCATGTGTTTTGCAGCACAAGATTAAAATTAGTCAGTATGCTTTTGCTTGGCTTGGTTGCCAAAGTGTATACCTGTCCCCATAAAATTTCAAATCTCAGAAAATAGTCCAGTATTCCTCAGTTTGTGACATTTCCAGATTTCTTAAGAAGTCCACTACATATACTCTGGACTACTTCTTCATAGCCAACATCTACTTTTTCAAGAATGAACCTGATAATCTGCAACTTGTTTTACCTATTTGAATATCAAGAAGTTTCTTGCATTATTAGTTTATGCTTTCACTCAGACTCCAGTAAAACTGACAGAAGATTTGAAACCGGACAATGTTAAGCTTGCTCCACTTGCAATGCATGACTAAATTCTTGACAATAGGTAGGAAAAACCCCTAATTACATCTGCTAGGATAGCATAAAACCCAGTGAAGCAAGATATATTAACAGGGAGGTTAAACACTTTTTTTTTTTTTAAAGGGTATATACACTGAAGAAAATTAAGATATTAGTGTATTAAATGTATTGACTACAGTCTAGAGAAATAAAAATCATCCTCTTGATTATTCCCAGTGTAAATCCACAGACTCCTTTCTGCTAATCTACCCAGTATCAGTTGCAGTGGTCATAATCACTCAACAGCTGCTGGATTGTTTTGAAAATCTGAACAAGACACAGAAAACTAGTGGTTAAGGCAGCAAATATAGGAGCTGGGCAAAACATAAAGCAGTAGAAGATGAAAACAAGTTTATCAGACTGAATCAGACAGAAAAATACAAGATCTGCAGATTTGATCTGGCTTGAAAGTCAATTATTGTTAAAGAGGAAGGATTAATTTGGTATTTTGGCAATTATTATTTCAGAAGCGCTTTTAATAATTTGTTAATTTCCTTTTATAAATGGTCATTGCCTACTATTGCCCCCATAATGTATTATAGCTATATCATATGGTGCATACTTTGTGCGTGTTTCTTCCTTCCAGGCCATTCAGAATATTGTTTCCTGAATGAAAAATATTTAGTAGAAAATTGTTCTCTGCACAGTGTCTCTGCCTGCTTTCTGAGATCATAATAGAGATGCCAGTTGGGACTGCGGTTCTTGTGAGTGCAAAACATTATGCACTGGAGTATAACTAATTTATTCATATAATAGATTCACTATCAGATGGTACAATTGGTTTCTACTTGGGTCAACTTTGAAGCTGCAACTTGAGTCAAATAGCTGTGTGCCTAAATATCAATCACCTGAGCCCCCATAATTGTCAGAGGACGGAATTATTCCAGGAGAATTATTCAAGGAGAATGGCAGGCTCCTACCAAAGCTGAATGAAGTCCTACAAGAAACTGGGCATCACACTTGGGTATTCCATGGTCCTCGTACAAGAGTGAGCAGCAGAGAGAGCTGATGAGCATATTTCATGCCCCTTTGTAAACAAAGCACCTCTGACAGTGACCCACTAAATTAGGATCCCATCAAATTAGACTAAGCACAGTGGATAAACTTATAGTCCACAGTGGTTAGTTTATGAAACTTACGTTTCAAGTTAATTAATTTCATTGGACTGGTAAAACAATGGCCATATAGAGATATATTCTGTTTTAAGTCAGAGACAAGTGTCTGGCTAGATAAAGTTGAAAATTATGTGTTTACTTTTGAGTGATATAGATAGAAAATAAATGGAAGAATTAATGTGTTCTCAGAACATTTTGACAAAAAATACTTACCAACATTAAAATTATCATCGATTTTATTCTGCTCTTTGTGTGAAGGTATTTTGAGAATCTTTCTTTTTTTTTATTAGACTACTTATGTATACTCTCAAATCTCTTTCCCACCAGTATGTGAAAACTCACTAAGTATGTAGCAATGCAATAAACAGCTAAACAATCAGTGCATGCTCTACACTACCATAGACATGAACTGCAATTGCTGATGTCTTGAATGTTGTTAAACTTATTTTGTGCTGCTGCAGAAGTATTTTATGGGGTTTTCTCTGTTTCTATTTACTGATGTTTTTAGTCACTGAAAGTAGAGAACGTACAGAAAGAGGTCAAAATTGACAGCAAAACTGAATCAGGGCTTCTCATGCCAATGAAATAATGAAAACCAGCACTGTTCTTACTGCAACAATAATGAATATAAATAGACAAAAGTCTCTGAACAGCTACTGCGAGAAAGAGAATAAGGCATCCATTCCAAGAAAAGATCTTTTCCTGCCATCACAGATAGCTTTGTGAACTGGATAAATTAGGATGCCCTTTAAACAATTTTCATGCTCCAAGAAATGTTTGAGAGAGACAGGTCTCCCTTATTTTCCTTTAAGGGATCAGACTTAATAGGTTGAGTTTTACTTGTATTTTCTACACCTTTATTCCTCATGTCAGTCATTCCCAGATAAAAATCTGTCATCTCATCTTTGACATAGTTCAACACTTAATATGAATGCTTTTCTCCCCCCCAGCTTTATTGTCTCAAGCACACATATCTCTATCTCTCTACAGATAACATTAGCCGGGTGCAAATACCGTCCAAATAATTGTCAAAGGATAATAAAGATTTGCCCAATGCTTCTATCCGTTTTGAAACTACATCTTGAAGTAAATGTGTAACTCTGCATCAAAGTAAATTTACTAGAATAGCTGTGTATATATGATTTTTTTTCCATATAAAATGCATCCAAAGAAGGATTAAAGAAGCAAGTTGGGGTTTTTTTGCTTTTATGACTGATAGCATGTACTAAACCCACAAGTTTGAAAGTCATTGGAGAGATGCTGTATCAATTAAATTCCAAGAGATGATAAGATTTTTGTCTGTCATTAAATGATTCTATGGACTTAATGTATTTTACACCACCATCTGCTTGAAACTCAGTAGAGAAATATCTTGCCTCTAGTTGAAACTATTTGAAAATAATTATATCTTCTTCTGGAATAACAAAATAGCAATCTGTTACAATACTTATTGTACCAGACACAATTACAGTACTTATTGTAACACATACAATGAGTTACAATACTTATTGTAACTCATCGTGCTATAAGAGAACAATTCTTCTTGTTAATTTATAGTATTTTTATTCATAGGGAGGTTTTAATCTGAATTAAGATTTACAGAAATACCTTAGATGTCAAATTTCAAGAGGTAGTGATGGAAAAGGAAGAAAGAGAAGATCGGGAATAAAATTTCCTTGCTAATGCCATAAAAAACAAGTATCGTTTAACTTCTCTGTTGTTAGGTTCTCTCATTTATTATACTTCAGTCTATGAAAATTTGTCTAGCTGCAGGCATCTCTTATTCTGCAAAATAAAGCTTATACAGTTTTCTACAATAATCTGTATTTTGAAAACTCCCTTAGGAATTTTTAAATTATTTTTAAGACATCAGCTACACAAACTTGCCAGAGGAGTGAGCAATTATAAATCTCTGGGAGAATTTCTCACTGGTTCAGTTTATGTGATTTGTCTTTCAGGGAAAGGTAATATACACCTAAGGCGTAGCTTTCACAAGATGCACTACATCATTAGCACACAGCATTTAGAAATCTGGTCAATCCAACTTCATTTAAATTTCTAAAAAGCACAAATATTTTGCATATTCAGAGACTGACCTCATACTGCTTTGACATCCTTTGAATCTGATACTGCTGTCAACAATGAGAAGTGCAAATTCAAAGTAATCAACTAAAGCTAGTGGCATGCCACAAATCTGAAATAAATGTAAAGTTGATCAAGATCTGTTCCAAGGCTAGGAACTGACAATTTCAGTTGAACAGAAAGAGCAGATTAGGTCTTTTGAGATTTATGCATTTTAAATGTTAATTATTATAAAGCAGATGAAGATTTATACAACTTTTACATACCCAAATCATAGATAATTTCTGTGTCCAAAAAGTTAACAGATCTTCCTCAAAGAGGTACCAATATTTTTTACTACATTTGACTGCATCTCTACTATCAATTTTACAAGGACAGAGATGATAAAACACCATGATAGAAAGTACAATTTAAAGATTCCTTTGTTTCTAGTCTGTCATATAAATGCTGTATAACGTATTTTTCAGCTCAAAAGTGTAAAGCTGCTCAGCAAAGCTGCTCAGCTGCAGTGTGTGTGTTTTTCTGACTGATGAGCTTCAGGTTAAGTGGAACTCTGGAGGAAAAGGAAGATTGCTCCTTTCTTAAGAGCAACTAAACTGGCTTAGCTGAGAGAAGTTTCTATAGCGTAGAGGGGGAACTGTGCCCTTGCCTCAGAGACTAAGTTTACAGGTGATGGAAAGAGGCTTCAAGAAGACTGTAGAGTTTATTCCATATAGAAAGCCACTGAATATTGTTTGAATAAATAGTCTGGAAGGAAAGAATGTCAAAGGGCAGTGGTAAGATGCATTTTCAGACTTTTATATTCTGTCTCACTCACAAGTTCTTTGTTTTCACTATTTTTAAAAAAAATAACTTCAGCTTAATGGTCATCTAAAAAAATAGGGCTTTGGAGACAAGGATGCTTTTGGCTTGCCTACACTGCAAGACTGAACCAAGCAGTCCATTAAACAAAAATATAAACACAGGAACGTTAGGAAATCAACAAGTACCAATTTATAAAGAGATAGCACATAAAATGAAGCTGAAGCTACCTATGGAGCCATACCAGCTTTGTTTTACCTAGGCACTCACTAACCCAGAAACTTAGTCTGATGAAACAAAATGAATTCTGGCCTTATTTACAAAACTTTTGTTTTGAAATTGCAGTGATCTATTTGTTGATGTTAACACAAGGTTCAAAAGGATGCCTGTAACAGAAACTCGACCTAATCCTAACCAAGGAGTAATACTGCAAATATCACAGCATAGAATTTGAAGGAAAAAATAATTTGTAAGAAAGCAAATGTCTACTATGATATATCATTCCTGTTTTACAAATATTACGTTTCACCCTATTGAACATACAAACTGCAAGTTATATATGCCTACTTGCTGGTGGAACACGACTGACAGTAGAAGAGCATTGAGTCATATGAGATTACAGAGGGAAAAAGAACAAAACTAAAGTTTACAGGATGGAAAAACTTATTTTAAGTAATTGAGACTAGTTTTCACCAATTTTCTCTGTCTTCTATGACACTGAAATACAAACACCACTTACAACTGTGTACTACACATAGTGTTCTACTTTGAACTTTCTTCTGTCCTACTAGGATGTTGTCAGGTGTGTTTTGATTTTGGTGATTTTTTTATTATTATTATTTTAAGGACAGCAAAAGAAGGGCTAAAAAGAACATAAAAGAGTCATTCATGCTTATAAAGTTTGCCTAACTACTAAAAAAAAAAAAAAAATCATTAACGTTTAAAGGAAATCAACTTTTACCTAAACAGGAGATAAGCAGTTATAATGAAATTTATGTAGTGTTTTGAATAGCCATCCCTGACAGTAAACCTGACTTACTCTGAATAGTAAAATTACCTCCTTTATGCTTCATATTCTGTTGTTCATCAAATGAAATGCAAAACAAGCAAACTCCATGTAGTTCTGCAAATCTGGCTTAGAAAGAAAAGTATTATCAATAACTATGGGTCATCTTGTCTCAAGAAAATCTATCAGGTATCCAATACATCAAAGCACTTTCACTGCAGTTCTGTCCTACACTGTTTTTAATTATGAGGTTCTTCTCTTCAGGAAGCAATTCTGAGAAAATTGAAACAATTTATTTTAAAGGTGATAAACATCAGAAGAATTCTGCCTCATACATTCTGAAAAGCAGAATATCTTAACACCTCACAGCTTGTAACAGACACATACACAACCCTTTTCTATGTAAAGAGACTTATTTGAGAATACGGCTTTTCACAATAATTTCCCAAATTAATTACTCACTATCAGTAACTGCACAATCCTTTAAAAAGGAAAATAGTCTTCCATTGACCAAATGCATTTTGATTGTGAAAAGGTATGAGTTTCCAACACCTAACTAAAAGGTATATTTTCAATTTCCCATATTGTAAATGCTAAGAAATAAAAAATGTTGAAAGTAGAAGTAAAAAGAACTGTGCCTTTTTTGCTATATGCAGAAAAGAATTTGTGTGGAAATACTAAGATATGGAGAAAAATGTTTCAGACAAAAGCAGACATTTTCAGACTTGCTTGTTTGTCTGTGAAAAGTCATAGTGACTCACTACTAGAAACATTTAACTTGTTTTGAAAGTACGTGTCTTCTGAGCTCCGCTACACACACCAATTTTAAAAAGAACATTAGAAAATTGTATCAGCAGATTTCGGGGAACAAGAAAGTTTATGACAGTTTTCATTATTACATTTCTTTATCATACTATCTGCCATGACCTTCTCAGTACTGATCCTCTTCAAGATTCAAAACAAATTGAAATGGTGTCATGAAAATATTCTGGTTTACAAGGAGTCAGTAAGAGTTACTAAGATGAAAGTTGCACAGACAAAACACGTGGAGGCTTAGCTTAATCCAAGTACAGAATTCGTATCCCAGAATAGAGAACTTAATAGCAATTTTTTACTTTATTTTTTATTTAATGTAACTGATAGTTCAAGTCATCATGTCTGCATCCAAACTTGAGTGTTTCATACATAACCTCATTCCCTTCCAAGTCATGTCATGCAAGTGTTCTCTTTTCTTATTATTGATTATGGGAGAGATCAGGAACATGCTCTACCTCTACAGCTGAGTGGTAGGCAGGAGGAAGGAACCTGTGGTCAGGTTTTAGAAATCAGAGCTCCGTCCCTAGTTGAATGCCTAACAGACTACAGAGTCAAGGTCACTCTGGTTCTCTCTTTTTCAGGAACTCCTGATAGTGGTAACACAGCACACAGCTACAGGGTGATGATGGCTTTCACCAGGAAAAGCTGGAAGCTCTGGACCTGAATTCCCTTAGGCTAAATATAGTACCTCCAATTTCCAATAGCCATACTTGAATGAAAATACCTACAGTTTCTACTTTGATTTTAAGTCAATAGCCAAGCTTGAATGAAAACATCTGTGGTTCCTACTCTGACTTTAAGCTATATGTTAAGTTCATGGTGTTTTAGGAGCATTCAGAACTTAACTGATCTTTTTTGCCTTATTTTTGGATGTCACCAGACCATGGATTTCCAGATGAAATATTTTTGTAGCTGTGAATCTTAACTTACGTTCATTGGTAACTTTGTGATTCAAAACAGTCACAGTTAGAGTAAGGTAGATAGTATAGGACTAACTTATAGGTAGATAGCATAAGACTAAGATAGAGTAAGGTAGATAGTATAAGACTAACTTTCTGAAACTATTTCTTAGGCACATATGCCAAGCCCCATCTCCAAAGCCAAAATAGGTACTCTTGATCTCTCCCATTTGCCTGAACAAACCAGTCATAAAAGCTTTGTCTGTCACCAAAACTGTAAAAGCAGTGCTAAGACTTTTAGTTTGAAAATGGCAAGGTCTAGAGCTGCTCTATGACACAAATCATAATACTGTTAATTAAACTCTAAAGCGAATACCAAATTTTGAGCTGCAATAATTACCAACGTTTTCTCTAGGGCTCAATATCAAGTATTTATTTCAATTAATTAACTGGTATGACACCTTCAATAACATTTCAAAAAAGAGATGGTTAAAATTCAGCTGGGTTTATTAATAAAGTCTTTGCCCCTCAAAAGACTAGAACTTAGCTTATTACCACCTTGTTCTCAACAAATTAATGGCATGAAGTCCACAGCTATCAGCTCTCCTTGCAAAATATTCAATATCCTGCAATAAAGTCTTTTAAAGTAAATACAAGATGACAACTGATTAGAGATCTGTCAGCTTGAGCAGGAAGACTTGACACTTTGTTTCTAGCTGAATTTCAAGTCCGTTACTTTCCATAATTGCACAAATGAAACCCTTGCATATTTTTCTGAGATGTGATTGCTATGAGCAAATAAGGGCTGTCATTCACTTATTAACATGATCTAAAAGTAACACAATGAATGCAAGCCATTTGATTGGCCAAATTTTTCTTTCGTGAACCAATACCATGCTGCTTGCTAGACATTTTGAAGGTCTCTGAGGGATCGGCATCAATCGTGTTGGTTCATGAAAAGCAGTTTCTCCTCTGTTCCAGTCATACTCTACTTCTTCAGCTCATCACTAGTCTCCCGACACTAATCAATGTCTCACTAACCAGCATGACTGAACATGAGTTGCGAGAGTATTAGAAGCAGTCTGACTAAGCCAATATTCATTTAGTATTTCCCATCAGACTGCTAGACAAATTACATCAAGAGTTTCATGACTTTAACCCTTCAAATTTTGTCAGAAACAATTTAATATTATCAGTCAGGATGTACATTTAAGCCTCCGTAACTATCACTAATTCAATTACTTGAAGGCATTGTAATGTCAGTATTTATTTGATATAAAAAGAAACGTGTTCAGCAAAAGTACTCAGACCAATTTCTCTGGCCAGAAGGTACCATTATGGTCTTCCTTGAATGCATAAATTGAAGATCTTCACCCTCCCAGAAGCAAGATAGAAATGTGTCTTCTAGAAAGTAGTAATTTTTAGACTCCAAGCAATGCTGGGTTTATTATATATCCCTAGTAAACTGCTATTTTAATTACCCTTACTCTTCGTCTTTGGAAGAGCTTGTTTCATCTTTCCGTTATGTACCAGAAACTCACAAAACTGAAAAATCTATCTTACCGTATAAGTGTACACATAGCACTATCCTTCCCTTTTTGTATACACATTCTTTCTTACTTAATGAAGAAGTTTCTGCCCTCTAAAGAACAATCACAGTTGAAAAAGGATCAACTGGAATGCATTTCCCTAGGTTAACAGAAAGACCTAACTTGATAAATACTTTCAGGAACTTTGGGCATTTTTCCAGGCTTTAAAATGTATTTGTAAACAGAAAAAGATTCAATTGCTAGCTGCGGTTTTATTTCCAAAAGAACTCAAGATCTTTTGAACAACTTTTTGCATTAAAACCCAAGTTTTCCTCCTATTTAAGGAAAAATAAGCATCTCAGCAATCCATTTTATCATACACATCCAAAGGCAACTTCTTGAAAAATTTTTTCTTCAAATTTTAATTGTACAAATCGTTCTTTCTGCTTTTCTGATGCCTTTGTTGTCTCTGAACTAAACCATGCTACCGATATGATTTGTTACAGACAATAAAATTTAATTGTGTATATCTCTCCAATATTCCTCTCTACTACGAAGTTTAAAAAAAAAATATAAGAAAAATATATATAAGAAAAATAAAAATATACAAGGAAAATATATACAAGGAAAATAAGGAAGAAAGTTTGATCACTGGTTACGCTGAAAGCCTTATTACACTGTTACTACACTTACACTATAATGGACTTACTACAGATGTTAATTTGTGAAAGGTATGCTACCTGAACAGTTTAGTACACCTACAAATTGATTCACAGATACCTCATTAAAAAAACATAATCTAACTTCTATTATTATTTCCTTAAGACTTTTCTGTTCTAAATAACACACTAATCTTTGCCAGTGGATATTAACGTATGTTTGATTACTTTCAGTTTCTCTGAGTAAAACATAATCTGCTGCTTAGAGCAGATAAATACAAATATGCAGCTTCCCAGCAAATAACAAAGATGGACAGTGAGGAAAAAGCCATTAGAAGCTTTCAATCCATAACTAGCAATTAAGAACTCTTCTTCTCATTTAAATAGATGTTCTCTAGATAGTATGTTAGACATTGCAGTCCCACATTCATCTTTATCATGGACTGTTTCTAGACAGAACAACCCCTCTGCCACACACACATTCCTGCTGTGTTATACCATATGAAACAATCGGCATTTCAGTCATCGTGTTTTAGCAACAAATGAGATTATATAAACATAAAACAACGTTTCAAACAATTTTGCAGTCAGAACGGTGTATCAGATTCTGTAGAACCATGCGTAATAGTATCATCTGACAGATCCTAAACCTAAGAACCTGATTCTCTATTTCTCTACTAAATTAAATCACAAGCAAACATTTGTTTCTCAGCCACATATTAAATGGCTCTGTCTTGCCCCTCTACCAACAGACAGGGGCACTTCCTAGCACCCATTTCTGTGTTTGTTTCTAACTTTTCTCTACGCTGGCATATTTTTCGCTTGAGCTGGCACTAGCTGATCAGTACATTTCTACTTCAGCTGTTCAGGCGGCAGCTAGCAGGGCAGCCACAACAAACACAATTCTGGCAGCTCCTAATGTGTGTCCCTGCCTTTTATTCAGATGCTATTTACACAGTGTTTACATGTAGACCACGTAGCTTTTATAAAGCTCAGACCCTGGATTTTAACCGGAAAGCTTATTAGGCACAGGAGTCTCTCAAATTAAATCATAATAAGTAGCTACTTAAAATGCTTTGGAAAACAGAATCCACAGTAATATGTATCTATACACAGAGTGTTCGTCTAAAGAAAAAGAGAAAAATGGAATAGCAATAGCAAATGCAATCAGTGAGATGTACAGGACACAGGAGTTTTACTGCTACACCATTTGGCTACAGGAGAAAAAACAAGCCTTCTTGTCTTAATTTCATCACATATAGGAAATCGTGAGTCCACAGAACAAATAAAAACATGAATATAATTTCCTTAGCTAAATCTCCAAGAAACATAGATAGAAAGGGCACAATACATTTATACTATTAATTTTTTATTTCTGTCCCAAGAATTCCAGACAAACCATATTGGACTGCCTTAAAAGCCAAGTAGTTTTCTTTCTGTCCCCCAATTTATATATATATATCTATATTTATTTTTTTTTTAATATATATATGGGACGTAGGAATGCAGAGCTTCAAATCTGCAGTTTGTCTCAGACATGGGCATTATTCCGGGCTGGGTGACTTTCTCCTATAATAACCTGTAATTCTGTCTGGGAATTAAGCTATGAAACCTATCGACAATATTTCCATCAAAACTTGTGAGTTCCTATGAAATGTTCTGATTAAAGTGAATTGAATTTGCACTGTGCTGGTTCACAGCTTGAGTGTGCTGAACCAATCTTTTAACATTTTTCTATTTGAACTTCAGTCTACTCATCTTCAAGCGTTTGTATCGGTAATATAAGCTTGAGGAAAACATAAATTCTTTATTTTGCATTTTCATTGCAGTTGTCTCTCCATTCTGCCTTTCTGGTCCAGTATTGCAAAGAGTATTCATTTCAAATAGACATAAACACACATCCTGCAAACATGTGACCCTGCAACACCCCCCTGAATCCAATACACCTTTTGCATCAATGACATTTTATTCAGAGCAGCACGCTACAGAGTTACCATTTCACTGTGCTCTTAGTGCATACAGTTCACACATGCAAGCAAAAGGGATGATCTTAAAGGCTGAATTTGAGAAATTTGGCTTAGGCTGCAAATTATTTCACTGAGAGTTTAAAAGATCTTGGAAAATATACCCCTGAAACAGCACATGAGAAGGTTGAATAAAGAAGCTAAAACAGGTAAGTGCAACAAGTTTTAAAATTTCTAAGAGATTTTTTTGTTTGTTTGTTTACAGCATTAGTTCCACTCTGCTTTAAGTTGTTTTGCATTAGTAATGGATGATATTTTAGTAACATTTATGATTCGTAACAGATAAGAGTTATGTTGCAAAAATATTGCCTTAATATTTGGCTTATTAATCACAGATTAAAATGAGTTTCATCATGCCAGAGACAGCTTTCCTAACTTTTTACTAAATTATGTTTTTCTGCTTATCCTAGTAAGTGAAATAATATCAAATATGCTGGGATGTGCACATGCAATCTTTTAATCTTAAATTACTTGAAACACTTGACTAGTTGAACATTCAAGGGAATGGGGTGAAGTCTATCTCACTGTAATACGTATCATCAGGAGAGGAATAAAATTATATTAATATTAGATTATTTTTTGGTGAGACTTCAGTTTCAAAACTCCAAGCCTTTTACATGTGTAATTCACAGTAATGACTATGAACAGTAGTTTAGGAAAACTTTTTTATGCTGCTCTGGAGATGGTGGTTCGAAATCCAGTACATAATTAAATGCATTGGATGGATGTTACTAAGTGGTTAATGCATGTAAAATTTCCTTTGACAATTCAAATTTAAACTCACTTTAGTTCTTATAAATCTTGCAGGAGTATAATTGACTTAACATTTTCTCCAGTACAGCTAATACATTACTCTAATTTGTATGAAAATCCAGATAGAAATGAGAGTTAGGCGTTTCCGAAAGGAATTAGTGATACCTGATAGCCAACATTGAAACATCTGGGAAAGACGTTTTTGGTTTTTTTTCCCTTAATCTTTCAGCTGTAGCCATATGTATAAGTAATTGATGACCTAAAAGAATGATCTCTTAATGCCAGGACAATAATTGCTAGTAAAATTAATCCAATCAATTCTGACACTATACTACTAGGATCATAAACAAAGAAATTACTGTGCTATGAACTATGTTTTTAGGCCTGTTGTGCATTAATTTTCTATATGTCATTTAATTAACAAAAAATGCATTCTTCTGACAGTTGAACAAACAAGGAAGAAGAAAGGCACTGCCTCCAAGTACAACTTCACATTCTCTATTTTGCTGACTTGACTCCATAGTTAGGTCCATTGAAATTACGAGTGACTTCAGATTTCTATACCTCTTTTTGCTGCTCATATCAACTTCAAATATAGTCCTGAATTCAAAATTGACTTCCCTTTTTTTTAAAATTTGAGAATTTGTCTACCACGCTGACAACTTATGATTAAATTCCTCCATATTCATGCATATTCAAATGATTGGTGTTACAGTAGGTATATTTATGTAAATATAAGGGGCAAAAAAACAACTACCAGGCACTTGTTTCAGAAAGTTAAAAAAGAAATATATAAACAACAACAACAAAACCCAAATACCAAAAATTTTCAATGGAATCCATAAAAAGTCAAGATCCTGTAAACAAAGTCACATATACAACCCTGACATTTTTTTTGCTTTGTCATTTTTCTGAGATAATTGTAGCATTTTCTATGCAGTCACTTCTTTCTGGCTTACAGTGTTTTAGTGGTAACAGAAAATATTTTTGGTAGCCTTTCAATAAAATTTTCTGGAGTTGTTTTTTGGGTTTGTTTTTCTGGGTTTTTTTGTTTGTTTATTATTATTATTTGGTTGGTTGGGGAGGCTTGTTGCCTTTTTTAAGAGGGAAAAACATTTGGGGTGAGCATACTGATTCTACCACCTACAGTGGAGTTGTTCCTGGGGTGTCAGATTCTTCTCTGTAAGTATAAAACAACCAACATTGTCCCTCTCAGCAAAGCTCTGCTGAGTGTCCCCAAAACAAACAGTAACAGGGCTAGCAAACATAAAAATACAGGAGACAGTGATAATTTTATAAAGCCTTCAGAAAGAACATCATTCTCCCGCAACTGATCAGTGTATATGCACACTGTGCGAATATGCAAGAGCCATTCTCCAGGTTCTTTATGTCTTTAAGACCACATTCATACTATTATGGACTGTAAATCTAAATAATACTTCAAATCATTTTCTTCCTATTGAATTTAATGGGAATTATCAGAAGAAATACCATTAATTAATCGTCCTAATATCTATCAAAAAACCACAACCATTTAACCAACAAATCCAACAAAAAATGAAAACAATCCTATTATTCCACAGGAAAATGTTATCATAGATACAGCAATAATTCATTCCTGTTTCATATTTAATTATTTTCAAGGTGTTATCTTCTGTTTTCTGAAATAAAGGAATCTGCCTGTTTCACCTTGTTCATTTTACACTACATTTACACTCTAAGATCAACTGAATTGCTCCCAAACTCTCTTTATAGCACAGTCAGTCATTCCTGTATTATGAGCTGGACATGCATGCTTTTAAGATCTGCTGATTTTTACTTTACGTTGTCTCCTAAATTATTTACAGATTAGTCTGTCTTGTAGTTTTTCTTTTCTCCTTTGATAATAAATCTTTTGGCATTCAATCACCTTTTTCTCAAGACTGAAGCTTCTTTTTCTTGTGAAACATTACATTCTAATGGCAGAAAATTCAGCCAAGCTGATCAGGCAGACTTTAACTGTGTGACCCTCTCTCACCATCGCTGCCTCCCGTTACAATGCGTAAGAGGATACAGGTGGAGGAGCGCTCTCAACATTTCACTCGCTACCTGCAAACCTGCTCTGCCTTTAATCATTTACCTGATCTGCTGTTCTTCTCTATTGGATAAACTCACCTTTCTCTGAGACATCTGAAGTCCTTTTTAATGATTAATTACCGATTTTACCAATCCATTTTCCTTTTTATGAATAGCATATGCAAATAAAGTCTGTCTCAAACTGGCATCAATCCCATTCTCCACTTTATCTACTCATAACAACTATGCTCAGAAACACAAAAATAAAACTAAATAAGCCAACGTTTTGGGCAGCTTGTGTATTTATTACTATAACAGCAAATTAAGACTATATATACAGAAGAAATTTTTTACAATGAGGGTGGTGAAACACTGGCATAGGTTGCCCAGAGAGATGGTAGATGCCCCATCCCTGGAAACACTCATGGTCAGGTTGGACGAGGTTCTGAACAGCCTGACCTAGTTGAAGATATCCCTGCTCATTGCAGGGAGGTTGGACTCGATGACCTTTAACAGACCCTTCCAATCTCAACTATTATATGATTCTATGATAAAGCAGGTTCTGTTTTCACTATAAGCACTAATGGATCAAGCAGTTGCCAATTCTGCCCTGGTAATGCCTTGTTCCTCACTAGCAAAAGCCTAGGTTAGTAAAGAACATTGCCTTCTGCAGGGACTTCTCTCAAGGTTATCACCACTTTGCTGCACTCCTTCCCATCTATAAAATGAAATGAAATGAAATAAAATAAAGTAAAATATCAAATAAGGAGATGGAGCGGAAAATTCTGCTTTGCAACAACATTTCAGGGAATGTTCTCTGAACTGGTGAGTGAAAAGAGATTCAGGATGTCTCTACTAATATACGAAGTTAGCAAGTTCAACTCTTCTTGCTAGAAACCTGGAACTACCATCATCCAGAATTGTTGCCCAACTTCTGTATCTGCCACTGTTAACTTAGCCTTCTTGATTATTATTATTTTTTTTATAATTTAAAAAATGTATCTCTAAAGAAGAAGTAGGGAAGTAGGGTTATTTTTTATTTGTTTTGTTTTGTTTGTTTGTTTTTAACTCCTGTAACATGGTTTTGTTATATAATAAAGCAGATTTTTGACCATTAGGAATGCTGAAAACAAAATGCTTCATACTTAGAGGGCAGAGGGGGGAAACAGGCATGAAAACCGCAGGCACGTCTCATGGAAGAGCTTTTCCAGTGGTAGTAGAAATTATGAACAGAGGCAAAAAAGAAGCAGAACTCAGAACAAAAAATAAACAAGTCCAGGGATGGCTGTGTCTCATGTCTGCACTTTCAAAAACTCTAACGACAACAGGAGGAAACGAGCTTTGTTCTCTTCACTCTGAAGTGAGTTGCGAGTGGCACGCTTGAGCAATACTGTGAATATTATTACATTGTAAAGAACAGGTATATGCCACTATCTGTGCTGCATTAAGATCTCTTCCTGCCTCATTCCCAATCTAACTGTCCTATGCAAATGCTGAACTTCTCCGGGTATCAGTATCTATTAATTAAGCAAAGGAAAAGGGAAACCTGCACACATCCTCAGAGCACCCCATGCCACCTTCATTCCTGAAGCTTATCTCTGATTTTCTTTGATTTTTCTAGCATAGTAGCCTGAAACAGCAGGAAAAAAAGCATGGAGTGAAGAAACAACCATCCTGAAGAAGTATCTTTCTTCCTTTTAGAGTACTATCGCAATAAGGAAACAGAAATTCAGGTATACTTAGAAAAGATTAATAAGATCAAGTAGTTGTGAGACTTAAATGGTGCATCTCTAAACTGAAATGTAATGCAGTTATATGCCCTGAGTTCAAATACTCTGGTGATAAAAGCGCACGCACCTTTTGAGAAATCAGCAATGAGACCCTAGTGAAGATGCCACCATGACACTGTGCTAGTTGGACAGATAAGACTTATTTGCTATTTATTCCTTAAATCTGGAAAAGAATCAAGACATGGATTCAAATGAGCTTTAGATTTACCTTAGGAACATTACTTCAATGCCACATTTAATGTTACTTTTCTATCACACTAGTTTTCAAGGAGCAGGATTAAAGTCTGTTCCAGACCACGCTACCTACAGTCTGTTGTCCTGGCACTTGGTTTCTTTTGCTTTAACTTTGGACGATAAGCTATTTTGAAAACTATAATCTGAGACAATACACAAACTAAAAGTGAATACTTGATACTTGAAACAGACAATGGGAGTACGTAGAGTTCAGAGACCATCAATGGGGCCCTAATCCCCTAAACATCTCATAACAAAAACTAGAGCACACTTATACTCTGCGCCAGAGACTTGTATGCTGCCTTACAAACCAAGGTTGGTTTGTTGTTTTTTTTTTTTTTGTTTATAGCAATTAAAGAACCAAAGGTGCGATGTGGTGAAGCAAAGGTGCACACGATGAGCCAACACTCAGCCACAGAAAACTGCAATCCAGAGCTTCAAATGTTGAAATGGAAAGACGACCACCACATGGACGTGCAGGTTACTCTTTGAAATTTTTATCACTATGAAGAATCCCACTAATTCTCCATCCCCTCCAGTATGTTGAAAAATCCCCTTGTAATCTGTATTTGCCAATGCTTTACTGTGAATTTGATATCTCTGTTTTAAGACGACAGATCTTGAGAATAATGTACCGAACTTTGTCAACACCAGTTATCTGCAAGGAGTTGGAAATATATATGTTATAGGATGTTATATATCATACCTTCTATAAAACAAGCTACTGAACTAGAATCTGTACCGGACAGTGACTTTTGAAACTTACTTGTACTGTGTCTACCAAGGAGAGCATTTGGAAATGCTCACGTATAACACGGCAACCAGATTTCAGTAAAGTGGAGCAGGATGAAAAGGCAAAAGTAAAGATGCATATTATGGAAAAATATCAGATTGAACAAACATTCCAATGCTGTAAATGCATCACAGGTTAAATATTGATTTATCTTCTGTCCATTCACAAAAAAATTGATTAATCAAAATGCTGTCTGTATACATTGTAAGACTAAATACCAGATTATTCTTTGGTCACACTCACTTGTGTTTCATTTTAAATCCTATTTTAGCTTTTATTCACATAATTTTTACTCTCCTACTTCTAGTCTTCCTAGCTAATGGTGTAGCAACATCTGTTAGTAAGATCAGGGCTCTGAGCCAACATTTGTACAAATAAATTTGGAATACATTATCTCATCTTTTTTTTTTTTTTAAATACATCAGGGGGGATGTTTTAATCTATTTGAAATGGTGAGTTAAAATATTTGCTTTATTAAAAGAATATATATATAGGAAATATACAAAAAGGATATTATACATGCTCAACTGATTTCTTTCATACTTATACCGGATATATAACCATCCACTGGGGTGGCAGCTAGCAGAACATAACCCATCTGCAGGCTGGATGAACGCCTGAAGACCTCAGCAGTGTAATGTAATGAGGACATGTACAGACAAGTTCTAGGCAGAAAAGCACCCTGAAATAAGGAAGAGGACTTAGAATGAATATATAGGTGAATGAATAACAAAATTCTGACCAAGTCACACCCTTGGCCCATCAGAAGGAATTATTTCCCATTTACCTACATATCCTTAAATGAAGGGGTTCAGTTCTGCATTGGGTTTTGCTTTTTTAAAAACCAATGAAGCTTTTTGATTTCTCGTGTTTGAGAATGTGACTCATAAACGCCTGATTAAACTGACTCTTGCCAGCACTCAGTTGACTCCTGAAGTCAGTGATACTGCTCCATTTTTGAAAGCAGAGTAAGAAGGGTAAGTAATGACTTGCATGAAATACAGTTCCTCTGCTCTGTGTTCTCAAATTCTGGATTGACTTTCCAAGAACTCTCATCTCCAAGAAACGTGGAAGCTCTGTACAAAAATGGTTACTTTTACATCTTACTGGTTCAGAGAGCATTCCTGGTCCTTTATTACATCTGCCTGATTTCCAGCTCGAGTTTGTAGGCTCTGCCCAGGTCTGCAGTTTCTGCTTTCAAAGACGCAGAGCCTTGTTAGGAGTGGGATACCAGCATGTAGAGTACCATCATGCAGTTCTAACATTTAATTATTCTAATCCTCCACTATCCTGGGCTCTGCAAATAGAACAAAAAGAATCGTTGTAGAAGGGACCACATAACACCCTATTACGTAACTGCTGTATTTCTGCCTCCTTCCTAGCATGAGACAGGGCTGAAATGACATCTCTTATTAAATTCCTTCTGGAGGATCCCTTTCATCATACTCCAGATTCTTCACAGGTGGTTAACTTTGGTCCGTTCAATTTAAGTGTCTCAACTACTGTTGCTTTTTCCATAATTGAGCATAGCACAGTGACATCAAAAAGAGAAACAAAGATTAGGTTATAGTATTTCCAAACCAGGTTAATAAAATACACCGTTACTGTACAAGACACCTGTAAAACATATTTCATCTAATAAACAGGATTATTTATTTTCTTTTGGGATTTCATCTAAAAATATTTACTGTACCTGACTTGAACAGCTGTATATTTCCAAGACTTGGACAGTACCAAACTGTCACAGACTTGAGAACTGGAGTTGTTTTAAACTCTGAGATGAATAATACATAGATATACATATCCCATGTAAAGGTGGTGGGTTTTTTTCCAGTTGATTTTAGCAAGGGGAAGAAAGCATGAGAAGCCGTATGACTAACGTGTGTAAAATAAATAAAATAAATGAGTCAACTTTTTTTTTCCTTTTTGACGCTCAGAGGATCTCTGATAATTGGTAGATCAAATCACATTTGATAAGATTCTCTCAAGAGCATGATCCCTTTCCTGCTTACAAAATAACGTATGTCCATTTTGTCCAACACTGCATGCAGAAGACAACATACCGTAATGTGAAATTTGGAATCAATAGACCGTATGTGGTTAATAAAAATACTTAGAAAACAAAAACTTTAAGAAACATTTCTTGGTGGGAGGGTGAGCATTCATGATATCATTCCCTTCCATTTCTATTGGCATGAATTCCAACTCTATTGACTTAAATGGCCTATTTCTAACTTTACAGAGACAGAAATAAAATCAGGATATACTTAAGTATAGCTGCAACACAGAGTTATCAGGAACCATTTCTGGCATAAAGGGGATTCTGCTCCATTAGTGTAAACTGACATATTTCCAGTGAAGGTATTTTTGCTTCACTTGCACTTTTTTCTTTATAACAGATAAGGATCTGGATCAAGAGCTTACTGTAAATAGAAACCCAAGCTGTAAGCCTCATAGGCTATACCAAGAGTGAGCAAAATGTTAAGTTCTGTGAAGTTGGTGACCCTAAGTGTTCTTCCCCATGACCTGTTAGCTTTCAACACTATCGTTTAGAAATGCCACCATGCAGCTTTTCTCCAGCCATTTAATTTCACTCTTCATACTCTTTAACAATGAGAGTTTAATGGTAAGTCATAGAATCATAGAATGTGTTGGGTTGGAAGGGACCTTTAAAGGCCATCTAGTCCAACCCTGCCCTGCAGTAAGCAGGGACATCTTTAACTAGATCAGAGTTGCTCAGGGCCTCATCAAGCCTGGCCTTGAATGTCTCCAGGGATGGGGCCTCCACCACCTCTCTGGGCAACCTGTTCAGTGTCTCACCACCCTCATTGTAAAGAAGGTAATGGTAAATCCTCATCATATGGAAAGCTACCAAGCAAACACACATCTTTTTTGGCTAAAGAAAATATTCTACGTCCAGTCAACTGCCTGGTCTTTCAATAGTAAAGTAAAACAGTTTGAAACAATAAAAAGTGTTGGATAATCAAAATTTTGTTAAAGGCAGAAAAGAAGACACGTATGTTTCTGAGTTCATAAAAATAAAGGTCTTAAATTATACTACAAGCTCATAATACTTGGTTGTATATAAACTGAACAGGGATAAGTATGTCAACAATTTAGAAATAAAATCTTGCTGTCATAATCTTATAACCTATGTACACACAGACATAAGTCATGACATATTGCACAATTTTATCAGCTAAGTGGTTGATTTGCTAGTAATTACGGCAGCAAAATTTTGCTTTTTGAAAATCTGAAGACCTTCAGATGACATAAGAATTTGATGACCTAAGTGAAACAAACCATCTGTCTTCAAACATGTCTACATTCTGTGTTACAGAAAAATCTGACCTCCCTCTGTCAAGACTTCTGAATTCCCTGGAAGTGGAACAGCAGCACTGATACAACGCTGACCCTGGCCTAAGAAATCATCCTGAGGAGCTGGCTCCACACTCATGCAGATACCGAGAGACTGCATCTCTCAGAGGAGAACCGCACTCTGCCCACTCTGAGCAAACTCAAGCTTTCCCACCGCCTGCCACCCAGCCACACTTCTGCCAGCTATACTGCAAGTATCATCTTGAATTAACATTTACGGACTTTGCTTCACCAGGTAGAAGAATTCCTACAGATCCTGATTTTAAAGGCTTTCTCACCAACAACCCTTGAAATACTAGTCCGTATCCTTTTAGCATCTATCCTACAAACACAGAGAATTAGAATTAATATTAGTCTGAAATATTTCAGTATTTTTAAAAGAAATTAAACAGCCTTGTGGTGACCATGTGATTCTGAGTTTTGGAGAAAGTAGCATAAAACTAAACTTTCTTTTGCAGAACTCCAGTTCTAAAACATGAAAAAACATTGCCTTTTGGCGACAATTTCGGGTCTGTTTAACTGCAGTATCAAGCAACAGATCTTTATATAATGAAGAGCATTTCCCACAGCTAACTTTAACCATAAAGACATAAAGATACATATCCTTTTCCTGACTACTCTGCTGTAGATCTTTTACCTAAAAATGACTTTCTTTTCTGCAGTTTGTGCTCTGCAGCTCTTCTCTGTTGTGCTGCTTCACGAAATTTTCACCATTGGAAGCAACCTCTATTACTGCTAATCAATTGATATAAACCAGAATGATTTATCAAAACATGGGTAGATGCAAGGAAAAAAAAAAAAGAAAAAAGCCATGTAGAATCAGTAAGATATTTTTTACAGTAATTTTTTTTCCCCGACTATAAAAAAGTATAAGATGGGAATGGGGGGGGGGGGGGGGGGGGGGGGGTGTTACTGTAAACAAGTAAGAAAAAGGTAGGGTTGAAAAAAAATAAAAAGTTGTGATTTTCTTGAGTTCAGTGTCCTGAATTATTAGTATTCCTGAGACCTTCCTAGAAAGGTTTTCTCCTCCCTCCCCAACACAGTCATTTTCACTTTGTCTCTGGACGGTTTTACATCAACTGGGTTTGGCAAAAATTAGATAAAAAATATTTTAATGCTTTGCATGAAGAAAACTCGTGTTTATCTTGGATTTTGAAGAAATGCATTTTTTAATTAATCAGTACATATTCTGTAACCTCAAAATTGCACAAAGAACATCTATTCTTCCTCTTGTCGCAAGAGAGAAACAATCTGGCTGGATACTTATCAGAAATTATCTGATTTGATTTCTAAAATGTTTAATGTGGAGCTTACTTGTCTTTCCTAAGTCATCTAGCTTAGCTAAGCTTTACCTAGCATCGGAATATTTTTTCTAATATAAAAAGTAATTGTCTCATGCTTCAAAGCACGACTTTTTTTTCCTGCCATGGTTCTGCATGGTTGAAGGCTATCATCTTGTCTCTTAGTGATCTTTAGTGTCTTAGTGATCTAGACTAGAACAAACCCATTTATCCCATTTAGTCTCACTTTCTGCTTGCGTATCGTATTTCTTAGTAATTGGAGTTTGTTGTTCTTCCCCAGATTTTCTCCACTTATCTGACATCTTTCCTAAAAAGCAATACACAAATGATGACACGCTACTCGAACCTCACTGGTACAAGTAGAGTGGAAAGATTACAACATACATCTTATAGCCAATCTTGCATATACCTTTATGAAATCGTTTATTGGGTGTTTTTTTCCTTTTTTTTGTTCCCCAGATCATTTTGGTTTCTACTCCTCTTTTCTAAAATATTCCAAGTCTCTCCCAGAATACCATCTGATATTTAATAAGAGTACACCCTTCTTTCATCCCAGTTTGTAATGAGACTCTTAGCAAGTCCAGACTTGGAACAAACCTCTCTAGAATATCACACAAAAACTTCAGCAGCTGTTCTGAAAATAGTTTTCTAACCAGGTGTAACCTGCTTCATAGGTCATAATTCCCTAGATTTCTTACGAGAATATCACACAATAGTCAAAACCTTGAAGAAGTAAAAATATATCACACCTATCACACTCATCCACATACTTTTACATTTCTCGACTCATTTGGTGGATCTTTCAGCAATGCTAAAGGCAATGGGACTCTGAATAATATAGTTATCTAACTAAAAATCAAATCGGAAGTCAGGAAGAACTGAAAGGGACAAAGCAGATCCTTTAATCCTTCTGGAAGTCTACATGCTCCTGATACCATCTGAGCTGCTGATTGCACAGCTACGATTAATCTTGGATGATGAAGAAGTAGTTCTGGTTTCCACATTCCGTTTTACAGCTAAAGAAAGAAGGTAGAAAAGAGTAGTTGCATCGACAAACAACTGTCATTACCCTCATGAGTTAAAGCTACCCTCTACCTCCTGCAGCAGTTCTTTGAATATGGAAGTAGAATGATTTTCACTGCTCTAGTGTTTGTCAAAGGTCAGCTAGTTCAGGAAATGGAGGTTTGAAATTGATAAAAATCTCTGGCTTTATTCAGGCTAAAAGGTCACATACCACAGCTTAGAGGCCACTTGGGATTGGATCCCCCAAAACCTAGCAATAATGATAATATAATAATATGCTTGTATAATAACTGTCAAAAATCCAACATGTTAATTTAGAGGTTGGTTGTAAAGTCCTTCACAGATCCAGCACAATTTAAATACAGTTCAATTGCACCACTAAAGTAATTTGCTCTCTAAAATTTAGTGAGCAGCTTTTTGCTTCTATCTTAATGCTTCCCTACCCTGTTGTGATACTGTTTCCAAAAAAGACTGCTGTCCCTGCTGTTTGGGGAAATGTATCTATAATGTCTTGATCCAAGCATTTCATATTCAACAGATGGTAATCTTGGCTGTACATTCATTCTGGTTTCTCTGAGCCTGAGTGCTTAATACCTCTTTCTCTGCCAATCACTTCCTAACTAGCAAACGAATCCCAATCCGACACACACGCTTCCTCGCATTCTCTCTCACCTTTAGTGAACACTGACACCTTCAGACATTATTCTGAGATCTGTACTTTTGATCTGCCAGGTGAAGGAGGAAGTCTGTTACTCTGCTCTTTAATCCTGCATATGGGTAGGGAAGAATAAAGGTCTAAGTTTCTACAGAATAATATTATTTCTTCATCAGAAAATTTTCAACATACCTGTACTTCCACAGGCTGAGAAGCCGACCCCTCAACCAGATGACCTGTAACAGCATTTCCAATTTTTGTGGGTTTTTTTATTAATTCTCATTCAACAGATGCCTACGTGGATGGATAAAGAAAACATAGAACTAAATGTTTTTAAACATCGCAAAGAGTACTGCTACGAACTGCATTATCCAGAGAGATTTTCTGAACTGCAAGATGTATTCCTATATGACAAAGTTTGTCATTTGTTCTTTGCATTGATGCTTCCCTTTACCTTTAGGTCCTTGAGTGAAGTTACTTTTAAATAAAGTGGGAATGACACCAAGAGTCATAGTTCCCTTCCTTTTTGTATACAGGAAGTGGTGAGGCAAAGCATTATCTGTTCATGTTGGTGACCACATCAGGGTGGTCCTTTTTGTTGTTCTCTGGGGTTTTTTTTTTTGTTTGTTTGTTTTTGTTGGACTGTTGGTTGCTTGTTTGTTTCTTTTGTGGTTTGTTTGGTTTTTTTTTTTTTAAATTCATGCAAGTAGTAGAATCAATCCAGAAAGCTGAAAGGTAGCAAAGATAAAAACATACGTCTAGCCTGTCTGTTAGAAAAAAGCCTGTTCAGTTAACATTTCCAAAATCATATATATGATTAATGGCAACACGTGCACATGTTTCTAGTTCATCAGTAAGGCAAGGGGACCCCAAAATATCTACAAGGAAACATCTGTTTACAGACAGAAATGATTCTTGAATTGACTTAATGTAAGTATATGCAAGATACAATGTGAGAAGATACTTAAACCAGGCGTAGTTTCCTGACATCATAAACCATTTTGCCAGATTCATAGAATCATAGAGCCATAGAATAGTTCGGGTTGGAAGGGACCATTAATGGTCATCTAGTCCAACCTACCCTGCAACTAGATCAGGTTGCTCTGAGCCCCATCCAACCTGATCTTGAATGTTTCCAGGGATGGGGCATCTACCACCTCTCTGGGCAACTGATTCCAATGTTTCACCACACTCATTGTAAAAAATTTCTTCCTTCTATCCAGTCTAAATTTTCTCACTTTTAGTTTAAGGCCATTACCCCTTGTCCTATTGCAACAGACCCTGCTAAAAAGTTTGTCCCTGTTTTTGTTATAAGTCCCCTTCAAGTACTGAAAGGCTGCAATAAGTTCTCCTCAGAGCCTTCTCTTCTCCAGGCTGAACAACCCCAATTCTCTCAGCCTGTCCTCACAGGAGAGGTGCTCCAGCCCTCTGATCATTTCTGTGACCCTCCTCTGTGACCCACTCCAACAGGTCCATGTCTTGCCTGTGCTGAGGGCTCCAGAGCTGGACGCAGTACTCCAGGTGGGGTCTCACCAGAGCAGAGGGGCAGAATCATCTCCCTCGACCTGCTGGCCACGCTTCTTTTGATGTGGCCCAGGATACGGTTGGCTTTCTGGGCTGTGAGCGCGTATTGTTGGCTCATGTCCAGCTTTTCATCCACCTGTACCCCCAAGTCTTTCTCTTCAGGGCTCCTCTCAATCCCTTCATCACCCACCCTGTATTGATACCAGGGGTTGCCCTGACCCAGGTACAGGACCCTGCACTTGGCCTTTTTGAACCTCATGAGGTTCATGTGGGCCAACTTCTTGAGCTTGTCCAAGTCCCTCTGGATGGCATATAGTCCCTTAGGCAGGTCAACCGCACCACTCGGCTTGGTTTTGTCTGCAAACTTGCTGAGGGTGCACTCAATTTTTTAATTTTTGGTGTAAACATGGAATATAAATTACCATTGGTTTTGATAATTTATATATTTTAGTAACTGCAATTATAGAATTATTAGCCATATTATTGATAGAATAGTTGTTTAAATAATAATAATAATAATATGACACCTCCCTGGATCTCTGTCTTCTTCTGTACTGACTAAACCTGCTGAATTGACTTCTACTTTCTAAAAACAGGAATCCAGTGAACTAACAAATTCTGGTCAGAAAATACTGGATTATTGAAAGGGGCTATAAAAACATTGCACACTTGCTTCACAGAGTAGGAATTCCTTTTTATTTTGTGCTATGTTTGGTGCAGTATGTCCTCCTACTAAGTCCTATAGTACTTAACGCTACATTTCAGTATCATGAACATTGCTGTCATCGTTGATTAGCATTATTCCATGCACACCTACTATTACTTAGCCTTCAGTATTCTGAATCTTAATAACGACTTTTCTGAGAACTGTGCAAAACAAATCCAGTCCTAATGGTTTATATAGCCTCATCAAAGACCTAAACAGGGAAAATTTAGATTTTTTGAAGGTACTGATTTTTTTATAGGCTATATCAATGCATACTACAGACCTTAAAAACCTGAAATACGAAGCATTAACATTCTAGGCACCACAAAAACCACTGTTTCAACTTATTAAGATCTAGATAAGACAATAGAAGACAAATTTTTATATTAACCACTTATTTCCTTTTTGTTTTCCCACTGAGAGTTTGAGATGTTGATTACTTCAGGATAAAATTGCTTACCCACAATTTTTAATTTCAATTTTGTATTCTCCATGGGAGAACATTCATAAGGATACTTTAAGGTTTAAGACTCTATTTTCTTACTGTCTTGCATATCATATAACTCAGACTAGATGTAAAGTAGTATCATCATCATCATCCCTAAGGCATTTTACATCATTATTCAGGTCTGAAAAGATACACAATTTTTCAAACTGCAGCTTGCCAGCTTTGATTTGAATCCATGGCATTTGATTTTCAGTTTTCCTGTTTAGTGAATATTTCAGAACACAATTTGTGGATTTCAGAATCCTGGAGTATTTTCATTTTAATTCTTGCTTAATTGGTGGCTTTTTAACTCAGTGCTACTGTTATCTTCTGTGGGTTTCATTATTAGCGAGATATTTTGGCATCTCCCCATTGGATGAACTGTGATACCAGATTAATGAAAATAAGCAGAACAGGAATTCTATGATCAGCTTTATCTGACAAAGTCTAGAAGTTTGACTTCAAATAACTCCTGTGGTTCTTTGCCACTGAAAAATGAGCATATTGAAGACAGGCTGGAGTAATCCAGAGATTCTGCAGGTTTTACTTAATCTTTCTGGAAGACTTACATCTCATAATGTCGTCTTTAATGTCAGAATTAACAACATAATCCTCAGATATCTGGCTAGCATATAAGGAAGTTATATTCTTCCGGGGCAAGGTGTGGGCAGGGGCAAAATGAGCAGACATCCTTACTTTTAAGTGGCAGGAGGTAGGGGGAGGCGGAAAGAGAGATGGAGCATTAACTAGAATGAAACAACACCATGAAAGTCACAAGGTTTTAAAACTAATGAGATATGTTAGGGAAGTGGTCTACTTCCTATATTGTACAAAGAAGCAAATATTGGAAGTAGTAAGCTAACAAAAGCAAAAAAATGGACTTGCAGTATTCTATACTGTTTCACAGTCGAATTTTTTATACATCACAAACAAATCCCACATAGTCAGTGAATATCTAATCCACTGTTCCACTGTGAAATATTCTCGTTTAAGTGCTTAACTACAACTTTCTTTGATCTTCTGCTGTTTTACATTTGTACCTTTAAAATAATTGAAGAGGGGAAGAGGAAAACATAAAATTGAAGTTACATTCATTTCTGCCATTTCTGGGAATACTGAAATATTCTTCAATAAGATGAACTGATCTTTCAGATCTCTTCTAACCCAGTTTATTATTTCTTCCCCTTGAACAGAAGGATTTTGTACTGTAATTCTTAACATAGAAATTTGTTATTACATAGCATAGTTAATATATAGAACCATAAATATATTTCTAATTTAATTTTCAGAAATTAATCAAAGTCACGAGTTATATGCAGACAAAAAAGGGAAATTTACAAATGGCACCCAACCATGTAGAGGAAGCATCAGGAAAGCCAAAGTTCAACTGGAGTTAAGACCTGCAGAGGACAGCAAGGGCAACAAGAGCCCCTGAGGTGATACAGGCTGGGACATCATTGGATTTGGAGCAGGTTTACTGAGAAGGACCTGCAGGTGCTCATAGATGGCAAGCTGGGCATGAGCCAGCAGTATTTCCTGACAGCAAAGACGGGCTGCACTAACAGAAGCCCGGCCAGGAGGTCCATGGGAGTCATTACAACCTCTCATCAACACCTGTGAAACTAAAGTCAAGCATCTAGTTTTGGACCACCTGCTCACTACAAGAGACACTGACAAACTAGCATGTGTTTGGGATGGGGCACTTGCCCTGTAAGGAGAGGCCAAGGGAGCTGGAAAATCTTCAGGGAGGCCTAACAGCAGTACTTATGAGGAGGTCAAGAAAACAGCAGAGCCAGGCTGCTTACAGGCATGGAGGGAGGATAAGAGATAATGGCCATGATTTGAAACAAAACAGAATCCACCTGGATAGAAGAAGAAACTTTTTCACCCCAAGGACAGCCAAGTAGTAGTGCAGTGTGTATAGAGAGGTTGTTCAGTTTCCATCCTTGAGGGTTTTCAAGACCAGACTGCATAAAGCCGCAAGTAACTTCATCTGACCTCATAGCTGACTCTGCTTTGAGCAGGAGTTTGGACTAGGGATCTCCTGAGGTTCCTTCCAATCTGAATTATTGTATGATCTTATGATAAAAGATAAAGAACACTGATACTCATGCATGACCTTCAGCTGCTGAACAACCATCTCACTTGATCAAGGAGATAGAAATAATTGTCTGAATAGTGATCTTTTGTATCTTTTGATTAGGTAGTTTGCAGTATCATTGCATTTGGGAATATTAATGCATACACAAAAGAATGTCATTAGTGTATATATAAAGCCCCTGTATAATGCAGAAGGAGCTAATTTCCCTTTCCATTACTTTTTGCTTGCTTCTCTCTATCCTTAGAATTACTGAGTTAATTTGGGTTGCTTTAACAAAGGGAAGATTAGACTCATTCTAGAAACAAGTGTCAATGAAACTTGCCCAGATAATGCACCCGATTTATTATATTTGGTTGCCAAGAAAATATTAGCCTAAATGATTACTTGTGCTACAACATTCTACAGTATTAGGACTCAGGGCACAGTGAATAACAGCAGAAACCATAGATCTGATTTCTGCTAATAATATGTAAAAAATAAAAAAAAAAAATCCCGTTTTCCTCTTTCTCTTATGGCAGCAAACGCTGTCTAGAGATCCCAGTCTGGTTTTTGATTCTACCATGGAGCGAGCTTTGATGTGGCAGGCCATCATAGTCCAGTAACTGTATTCCTTATTCTGTGAAACAAACCTTTTCAACTCAACATGTAGAGCAGCTATTGGAGCAGGAAGTAGTTTATAAGAAAGTTATTCTAAGAACAATTTTTAAAACTTTATTCCATTCTAACAGAACTAAGATTATTTAATCACTAACACAAATATTTGGAATGCAGAATATTTAGACTAGTCCCATAATGTTTTCAACATGAAGAATAAGGATATTATCAGTGATTACATATTTATATTTTCATTTTCTTTTACTCACAAAAGAAATTTTCCTGTTTATCAAAGCACACCACATTCTTGATTCATCTGTTTCCTTTCCTTACACTGACAAGCAAAAAAGCTAGTTAAAGTACAAAAATAATCCTTCTAGGGCAATAATTTTCCCACAAGAGGTTAATATCCAGTATTCTAGACACAAGGTTAATTATTGTAATTTAACACATTGAGAGAATTTACAATAGAGAGATATTAAAAAGACCTCTTAGGTTGTCAGAAAACCAGTATGCTTCATGACTATTTTCCAACCAGGTATCATAAATAGCACAGTAAATGTATTACTCTCTGCTCACTTTGGTTCTGCTGACTAAATTGTTTGACAGGTTGAGTTCATCTAATAAATATCACAAGGTTTAAAATACTATTTTATGCAGCTAAAAAGCAAACAAAACAGACTCAAAGTTGAAATTGGTACTGAACAACTTCTTACGTATCTATGCTGAAAATTTAGGTTTTCACTTCAAATTCTCCCATCTGCTTTATTAACACTTATACATAAACACACTAAATAATCACATAATTATGAGGGCATTTTATATCCTTTCTGCTTTAAATGTTTTCATTAACAATCTGAAAGCTATCTAGAAAGGTACTGAATCACTTGTATAAATAAATGCACGCTCTGGACAGAAGAGCAGGGTACTAAATACAGGACAGGACAGTTTTCAGAATATAGGAGTATTTAAGTAAGTAAAGCATACAAAAAAAATCTCTGATTGCCTTTCATACACACACATATTAAAGCTGAGAAAACTCAGCTTTAAAACATAAACTCTAAAAAAGCCTCTTGCTTGGCTCTTAACTAGCCTAAGAAGTCAGTAGGTACTCCAGCAGCAAGAACATAATTTCCATAATTGTCTTAAGATCTGCTTCTGTTCATAAACAGACAGGTCTCGGGATAAACAGCTTGAAGACTAGCTGGGATTTAACCCACACATTTCGTATATTACCTATGGAAAGAAGAATGCATGATCAAGGCGTTTTCAGAGCACATCTGGGGCCAAAGAAAGTGATGGCGGAGCTGTGCACATTTCGCTTTACAATTCAGTGTTTTTAATGCTTATTAATAACACTGGAAAACACATTCAGTTACATCCTCTGCTCAAAATATAACCGTACTTTTCATCCTTCAGCTGTTCTGAACTTAGTGTTTGTGCACATACTCATATTCCTACCTGATGAATGTTTTGTATTACGTAAAATAAAACTCATTGTTTTCCTCCCCCTGGCCCTCATGGGAGTGAATATATGGCTCTATAGCTTACTAGTGAAGATATTCTTAGGCTGATGAAAAATAATAAAATACATATTGAAATTGAGTTTGAAGTCCAAGCCTATATTTTGGCCTCACAGTAAGCATCCTGGGCTACAGCAACATGTGATATAGCTCCAGTTCTCAAACACGTGAACTGTTCTCAACCATGTAGAAAAGTTGCAGCAGAAGAAATGACACTATTCCATATAAGTTTACTCTGTAACCAGCCTGCTAATGATGCCTCCAAGGACGAAAGGACTATTTCAAAGCTACAAAGACAGAAAAGGAAAGCCAACTCATACCAACAGTATCCTGGGTGTGATAACAGGAGATAGAAGCAGCTTGTCCTCTGACCATATTTTAAAAGTAACAAAAACAAAAAATGCACATGACAGTTGCCTCTTGATCAATGAACTTAAAGAAGGCACTCAAGCCTATGAACACTTACTGGAGAAATGCATCTCAATCCCGTGTCTCGCTAACCTCATTAATTCAAGCATAATTTCTGCTACTAGCATTGGATTGTAACAATTCCCTTTTGGGAAACATCATGCTCCCTGCTTAATGTACAGCGAGTTTGCTCTGCAACAAGCTACATAAAAGTTAGGGAGCTATGTCATTGCCTAAATTTCTCTTTGTATCTATCCCTATATTTTTAATGGGACACGGGGATATTTCATGCAAATGTAAGACCTTCTGATATATTTAGTGCATACAGATATGAAAAGTATTCTTTCTGTTCATTTGGCATTGTAGAAAATAAATTCAGAGTAACATCAATAAAAGTTTATATAAAACAATTAAGCTCATACAACTTGCACTAGCTGGAAAACAAGAATGGAAGAAAAAGCAGAAGACTAACTCAGACTGACTATAGATCATTAAAAACTTAGGAGTGAAAATGAATACTGAGTTCAGTAATTCAAACAGAGACTCCTTTTACACCCTTCTAACTGAGGAGCTGGAGAGTAGGGCAAAGTCATTCCCAATTAAATGCATGACAATTATTTAGAACAATTTGAAGTGGTTTGAAGGAGGAATTTTTCCTGTGACCAGGCCACAAGATCAAGTCTCTTCAAAAAACACAGTTGAGAAGCTGTAATGATTCTCTCCTCAATTTCATCTGAATTAGGACTGTCCTATGGCATTGATTTTCAGTCTGAAAATGTTTTGTTTTCAAAACAACATTAGAATAGTTTTTTCATATGTCACCTCTTTCAATTTCTTGTTGCAATCCAAATCAGGAAGAGAAGAAAAAGAAAGAATGAAAGGAATATGTTTTTTTTTAAACTTCAATAAAGTTTAAAATATATCTTGAGTTTCAAAAGAAATAAAATTTATTTTTTAATTTGAGTTGAATCAATTTGTAGAGATCCTTGAAATGAATCAGACACTGGCACAAAATAAGAAATCTTCTGTAACTCATTGTAGTTTCATACTCTTATTATGCTACTCAATCCTTTGGAAACAAGCCGAGATTATGCCTCTTCATCCACGATAGTAATGGGAGGACAAAGAGTCAGAAAAGAAAGCTTTCAGAATTAAAACTGGTTTGTTTGTTGTTGGTTTTTTCCAGTAAAGAAATGATAAAGTCAGTAACCCTCCTCAAACTTCCCCATCCCTTCACTCCAAAACCAGATGAACCCTTTCGCAAATTTTTATTTAGCATTACATTGTTTGTTAAAGTACAGTAAGTTTGTTAAGTAAAGTACAAGTTTGTTGAACTACGGTATCTGCGTACTTACTGAAGAATTGAGTCTTTACAAGCAAACGCAGGAAAACAACTAATTCAACATGTAAATACTTTTGTTCTTTTCAATGGGTAGTGGGAGGAAACAGAGATGGTGTTAGGTTTCTTGTTTTTGTCTTTTAAATTTAATTTCAAGTATAGAATTAAAAAAATGACCTTTCAGAAACGTTGATAAAAGCATGATCAAACTATGTTACAGTTATAAGAATTATTTTATTGCCAGAAATACTGTAACTAACTCCCCATATAAAAGAAAATAGGTACATATTAGCCACTATATTCATGCTGCTTTAGGAAGCAGCAGTGCTTTAGGAGCTTTAGATGGAGGGAAAAATAAAGTGAGACTCTATAGTTCATTTGTGCACAATGCTACTATATAATAATGTTTCTTTTCCACTTCACTGGAGGCATAGATGACTTCAAAAAAAGACACCAATAAAAAAACCCCTAAAATACAAACATAATTGCGGACATAGAGAAATACTGTCTGAATACCAGCATTTAAGTCAATTTGCATCCAAGCAACAAGTTAGCCAAAAATATTCACAGGCATCATTCATTCTCATTGAATGTGGCAGACAGACACAGTAACACTCATGATGGTCATCGAGCTTGGCAAATTACTGCATTTCTAAAAAATTAGATTAGTGTTATGAACTGAAAGCCACGGTTTCTATCAAATTGGCTCACCTTTTTTTTCCCCTCAGCTCTTTATAGACAAGTGTATGACAAAATGACTTTAACCTGAGTTTGTGGTCACATATTCTGTAGATGTATTTTGGAGAACTTATCATTCACCTTGACAGTGTAGCTATACATGTTTTTCTGCAGTACAGCTACACAAGCCTAAGGCAGTAGGTGTAGACACAAGTTTTCTTGACAAGGTCAATTTTGTCAGATACTGCTATCAAACTAAACTTTAACACAACTTGTTTAAACTGTGCGACTTAAGTTGCCACATCCTAATAAATGCAGTTTACAGCTGCACATTTTCTCGTTAGAAGTGGTATCTGTGCACTCTGGACCAAAGTTTGATGTATCTGTGATTTGCCGAAAGACTTTTATAATAGTCCACATTATTCATACAAACTCCACCCGATAAATATGGGTCCACTAATTATAATAGAACCTTCAATGAAATTGGTTGACTGGTTTAACTTGCATGCTACTCAGTTATTTCGGAGGGTCATCTGCTGAACAGCTTGGTAGCTCCAAAGATTTCACATTAAAATCCATGCCAAAATAAAGATCCTTTTCTACAGTATCTGGACAGTTGTTTATGTACTGGATACTTTTGTTCATTTTATATATAGCTGCTTCATTAATATTAGAAAATAACATATGCTAAGTAAAATTCACTAAAATCACAAAATAGTCTGAGTAGATTTCAGTGATACTTTCACCTCTGATTAAAGTTTTCAGTAACAGACTGAATTTTTAGTTATTTTTAAAATAAAAAAATATTTTAAAAATGGAAGTTTATTTAGAATTATTATTTCTATCACATCAATTAATAGCCTGCTTACAGAGTAAGTAATAAGGATTAACTTTGAAATATATAGAATCATAGATTCATAGAATCATAGGGTTGGAAGGGACCTCTGGAGATCATCTAGTCCAACCCCCCTGCCACAGCAGGGTCACCCAGAGCAGGTTGCACAGGAACGCATCCAGGCGGGTTTTAAATGTCTCCAGAGTTGGAGACTCCACCACCTCTCTGGGCAGCCTGTTCCAGTGGTCTGCCACCCTCAGGGTAAAGAAGTTCCTCCTCATTCCCCCTATAATACATTGTTTTATATTTTGCAAATGTAAATACATTGAAATGCTTCACAAATTAAACAGCAATTTATATAATTTATGTCAGCAATGGCACACTGATTTATTGAAGTTTATATCTGTTTTTAAACATGTTCAAGAAAAAAAGTATGCTTCACCACTTATTTACTCAGATATATTTTTTGTAACTGAAAGACACAAAAAGAAACTGCAGGTTGCATGATCAGCAAGATAAACAATAGTACAAATTATTCTGCTACAAAAGAAAAAAATTAATTGTATTGCAGCTTATGACTATAACTCACAAAAAATGTGTACTTCTCCTCAGTAACAAGTTGTTCATTATCATGTTCCCTAAAATAATTTTTCCACCCCATTTACTATGTCTAAGCCTGTATATTCTCATGAAATAGGGACTATAGAAATATTCCTAAGTACCAGCAAATTTATAATCTGTTTGTAACATGTAACAGAGTTTTACTTCTCTCAGTGTTTGAGGTATGGAACTCTAAATATAAATTCAAAGAAAAGGCATGCATGTCACTTACTACTTAGAAGACAGATACTGTTATACTTATTCCCAGGAGTAGATTCACAGACTGTGGAATGTAGTTCAGACTCCGTTATTCCTATCAGGATCTCTCATCATGTTTGATATTGTACATATGAGGGTCTAGTATACTAACTTCTAAGTCAGGAATTTTAAAGGGATGGCAGTGTCTGAAATACCTTCTCCAGACACCTGTGATCAAAGGAAGGCCAGTCTCAAAGCCCCCCTCTCGGAGACCATGACAATCAAGCTGAAAATGAACTCAGTATGGTATTTCTATAGTAAAATAAAAACAGCAAAAAAAAAAAAAGACACTTTTTCTAGGCAGGCAGCTTATACTTGGTCTTTTACTGGGGACAGAAATGGTGCTTGTCCTGATCCCACAGACGCAAACAATTTCTGCTCCTATTCATTGCTTACATACTGGCTACTTCTTCAGCATACTAAGAATTATTTCAAACAGGACAGCATCACGAAGAATTGTATGAGAGCAGGAGTTGAACAAAGGGATAAGAATTTATTAAGACCCATCAATATATATACATATTGGAGTACAGTTATAGGACATGGAATGAGAAAGCGTGGGAAACAAAAAGCTACTCTACAGTGTTCTTAGCCCTGGCAAAGAAAGCAGAATGGGCTTTTAAATCTTCCTTGACATTTTTTTTTCTCCCATAAAGTAGTGCTTTGGTTTTCCTAGTAATTACTTGTTAAAAAAACCAAACCAAGCCAAATAAAAATCCAAAATACACAAAAAATTGTGCTAGATTATCAGAATAGTGATTTAGAGCCTCAAAGATTTTTCATTTGAGGAACAATGCTGAAGAAAGCATTTCTACTTTTGTAAACAAAAGCACCTAAATCTTGAGTTAGGCTTCAAGTCGTTGAGATTTCAGTAAGTCTCCCTTACCACACCAAATAATAATGATTTTCCTTCACCTCTATGCAAATTTTATGTTTCAGATCATCAGTATATCATTCTGCTCTTAAAGAAACAAAACCCACTACCACCTACTTAATGCTTCTAAACACATTTTCAGTGAGAACTGACAGTCTTAGAGCTGGATGGATAATATGCTCCAAATAGATTAGCACTAATCTTTCTTAAATGCTTTTCCATAAAGAAAATGGAGGGATGTTTTCTCCTTGTAAGAATCTAAAACAATTCTACCTGTGAACAGGTTTTGAATTACTTCTCTCAAATCCATTTGCCCTCCCAATAGAACAAGTCTCTAAAAGCAAATACAGAGAAGAAAGGCTTCTGAACTTGCTTCGATAGAACAAGGGTTTGCTCTGAGACAAAAGGTGAGATTGAACACATCTACAGCACTTAATACAAACTCAGCTAAACACTGCATAATTCCCTTTGTTTAAGCTTCTCTTCCTTTCATTTTGAGCTTGCAATAATGGGAACTCAGTTTGGGATTATTGATTTGAGGGGTTTTTATCTACTGACTAGCACCTAGAGCAATTCCAATTTCAAGACATACAGATGTGAAATGGATTGGCAAATTTTTTCAGTAGTTTTCACTTTTACAGACATTACTTAAACTATATTAGAAAGTTAGTATCACTACGGCTAAAAACAAACAAAAAAGTTTCTGTATTAACATCTATATCTAGTATGTCCATTTATATCTTGGTTTATTGTAGAAAATCTATCCCTATGCAATAGCTATCACACTTACATTATGTAGATTTCTCTACATATTTCTCTACATATTTCTCTACTAGTATTGCTAGGTACATGATGTCCTTGAAAACATCAGTCTAAAACACTAAAAATTTCCTTTTGTTAACAGAGCTGTATGTTCTGCAGTGACTACTAATTTAAACAAAAAGCCATTTACAACAAAAAGCATCTTATAAGATCAATGAATACGACGAACATTCTCCAACTTGTTTGAAAAGCCTTACTCATCAGATGCCTGTCTAAATACTTAAGGCTATTTCACTTTAATGAAAGAGATCAAATATTACATTGCAGGCTGATTTTGCTAGTGTGATAGATCACTAACTTCACCCGCCAGACAAAAACATGCTGAAGCATATCTGGAACCAGAGAACCTTAGACAGAGCTGTAGTTCATTTGTTCAGTACTTAAAAGAAAAGATTTGACTGTATCATTGTTAATTTACCAGGAAACTGTAGAAAAAATATAAATAAAGTAGCCTTCATCTTTCATAGGGCCATAGTATCTTTGTTACTTTCATAAACTGTTTTGTAATACTATAGAATTTCAGATTTTACAGATGAGTCATTAAGCACAACACATCCCAAACTATGCAGTTCTCCAGTGTTACTTTATAAATCAAAATATATATTTTTTAAAAAGCCAATAATTTACAATCTGTAAATTCCTTCCTACTTTTTTTTATTATCTTTTTTTTATAAACACAGAAATACCAAGCTGGGGTTGGGTTTGAGGAGTGCAGAACAGGGGAACAGGAAACCCAACACTCTACATATACACAATATTGCTCATAAGATAAGTGAGCGGCAAAACTCAAGCCTTGGGCTGGCAGCTACTTCTTTCTTACACAATCCGACTTGCGTGGAGGTTGCCTGAGTTATGCTTACTTGGAGGCAGGTCACAGTTGACCCACAATCTAGCAAATTTGCATGCTGCCATCAGTAGCGGCAAGAACAGTTTTCCCTTTTAAAGGAACGTACAGCACAGTACACTCTTTCTATTTACAACATACCACTCTTCAGACATGAGATGTTACCTTTGTTGGACACATTAATCTCCTTTGTACATAAATGTTGCTTTGTATTCTGTCCAGAAGCCAAGATTTATATACAGCTACATCACCAGTGAACAGCACGTCACAGGCAAAGGGAAGTTGTTACTTGAATAACAATCTGTTTAGCAAGTTTGTTTCTCATATTATCTGATTTTTGTGTTTCGACAATATTCTGTTATCTGACAAGCCAAAACTATGATAATTGATGAACTTCTCCAATTAGGCAGCACAAAAATAAAACACAAACCCCAGCGTTCAGGGCACTTTTAGAAATGAGTAAATGCTAAGTAAATTTTATGGAAAATCTTAACTATAAAACCAACTTATCTGAAAACTGCATCCTTAATATTTTACCACCCCCACCAAAGAATCTAATTCTTTGTAACAGAGTAATTATGCTTAAGAAACTTCATGGGAACTATAAATCTGTATTTCTTGATTTATTTCAGCAGACAAATTATAAATAAGAGGACAAAACATAGATGTCTATGCACAAAGGCTTAACTTCATGAAAGAAAGGAATTTTAAATAGCAAACATCTCATTAATGGGCATAGCATCTACAGCTTTGCACGTCTGTAAATCATTTGGAGTTGTATAAAGCTTAGTTTCTTACCCCCTACTGTGTCTCTTTTGCAATGTTCCACTGAGATGCAGATCCAGCAGCTCAAGGATTGCCCCACGGAGTAAAAACAATGCTTCATTTACTCCCTATGGCATGACCAAAGTCCCTCTGCCACATTTTCTTCCTTCCTTTCCCTGTAAACAATATCTGCATATCTCAAAAGTAACAAAAAATATAAAAAGGTGCCAGCAATTTTCAACATTCCGACTTTTCTCCTTTCCTCAAATGCAAACGTAAGGTATAAAGAAAAAACAAACAGGAGAGGCTGCTTTTTCAACTTTAAGCAGCCTATTAAGGAGCTATTAAGTGCACTATAGGGCACCAAGGTAAAATTAAAAAAAAAAAAAAAGAAGAAGAAGAAGGAGGGCAAAAAACCCATACTGCTAATAAACAGACACAGTATACTACAAAAATGGAGCACCAGTGGTATTACGGGGGGCAAGAAAAAAACACATACTGGTATGTCTTGGTGCAGAGGTTGTCCCTTCATCGTTTCCCCACCTTGTCTTCTGCAGCTCCCTACCTACAGAGCAAGTCCTTCATCAATGCAGTAATAAATTCATATGTGCAGCCATCTGCCTAGCAGATGGGGCAGGTGCTGAGTATCGTCAATCACCAGCTTCCACTTGTGCTTGTCATTATCAGGAGTTAATAGACTCCAGGGCTGGAGGTGAGCCACGTACACAGCAGGAACAACAGCACGTTGTGCCATGTTTGTTCACCCAGGGTGTCCAGAGAGAAAGGGGGCAGTGAAGGAAGGAGGCAACGGAAATCAGAAGTTTTTTCGTCTAACATGTCACCACATAGCAGACACAATGTGTTACCTCAACTTGCTAACAGATGTTACCTCTCCTGCGCAGCACAGCCCTTCCATCTGAGGGGTGTACCCTTGTACTCTGAACGCACACAACACTATTCCCAAATTATAAATATGTGAAACTTATGAGCCAAGGTCTTTTGTTGTTGTTGTTTTTCTTTTCCAAATGCGACCAGAAAAAAAAATACAAAGGTAAGTTGTCAGGAAAAGAGGGGAGAAAAAAACCCCACCTGATCATAATGGGCTGCAGCTGACAGAGATGCTACTTTGTGGTAAATATGTGAAAGGCCCATGTAAGGGAAGAAAATTTTTTTCTTTCTTAGACCTGAATTCCAATACTCATTTCTTATCCAGACTAGGTAACACTGAGTTTCAAGAACAGTCTCATTTTTTCCTCTGTAGGTTTATACTTCCATTATACATTTGATGTGACTGTCAATAAAAAGTCGACACTTACTGTAAAGAATCCCCACAGAAATCTAGGAAACTTCATAGCCTGTGCAATGTTCCTCGCTGAGGTGTCAACAGAATCTGCTTGTGACTTACTGTCCCCACAGTACACTGCCAGAGGATGTGAACTCTGTTATTTAGCACTCTTTCTGTAACTAGAAACCGTGGCTCTCATAATCTGAGGCAATTATTTTCTCCGTACAGTTAACTGATTGATTACAGAGAGAACTTTCTGTTTTGAAAGATGCTGAAATAAACACAGAAAATTTACTCAGAAGTCTTAACTATGGAGTTGTTTCTTCTTGATGTTGTTTTTTTTCTGTTGAAAAAAACGAAATCAATTTCGACTGCTGGGATTTTTTTTTATTACCATAATATTAAAATATAATTTTAGGGGTTTTTGCTAGTATAATTTTCATCACATTAATTTAATTTTATAATGGACAGTCAACCATTTAACAAAACCCAACTTCTTTACCCAAACTCAAGGCATCTTACTATCATTTACTTTACAGCAATTAGCACCACCTGAGCTTACTCGCCAAGTATGTGCTCTGTAACCTCTACATTTCATACTAGTTCCTTCTTTTGATTGCTTCTTCCCTACTTAGCAACCCTGTGTGTTACAGAAAACACACCTCCTCCAATGGAGATCAGGAATTACGTGCCTGAACACAGGGTAGATTCTTTCCCATTAAAGTCAAAGATTCTGTATTCTTCCAGATTTTCACCACAGTCGTATCACTAAGGTAAATTCTGCTCCAGAGCACATCTTTCTTAGACTCACCAAAAAACAGTCAGTTGGAACTTGTATAAACAAAAAAACGTAGATGAGGAGAACACAGACATTTTAGTGTTTAAACACCAGACAACTGAAAATAATACAACGGTAATCAATTTTTATCCTTCCTCACACCCTGATTGCTTTGGAGGAAGGTACAGTTGATAAATTCAGCATGTGAGCAGTCTTTTTGTACTGCCAAATATCTGCATATACATACAGCTTCTGTATATATATATAAACACATACATATCTTGTTCCCTCAAGATGTTTTGCTGCTGATTTTTCTATTAAATATATTGATTTCAAAAAGCCTACAACCTCCAAGGAAGAATATACAGACATCAATTGGCAATTGATGCAAAGGAGAAACTAGTAAGAAAAAAAAAAAAGGTTTTTAGCTCAGGCACCCAGAATTTTATAAATAATAGTAAATTCAGAAACATTTTAAACCATGCAAAATACTTAATAGGATTTTAGGAATTTTCCTACAAGCAAGTCTTGTCAATGTAATTTCAAGCTTTTTCTGTTCTGTTAGCACATAAACATCTGCAGCTAATGCAGATTCTTGCATCTATTTGTCATAATAACACATTTATCTCCCTTCAGAGTCACACAAATGTACTCTCTAAACCTCGTAAATATCCAGGCCCTGACTTAACCTCATTTTGTTGACTCCTATGACCCACAGCTCAGAAGCTTGAAATGTATACCCAAAAGACGAGCACCAGCTGTTGATATTCTGAATCTCTCAGCCCATGAAGGAATACATATTTTTTCTTTATGTTGCATACTCAAAGTGACATTTAAAATTAAAAACAGAAATTGGGTGCTATGAATTCAGTCAGAGGGCAAAAATTAATAAATAAGTTGTTTCACTTTGTCTGGGCCCTCTGGCATTTTCAAAAGGTAGATCCAGAAAATAAGAAGGAGAAACCAGTGAAGAGTAGGTCATGAATGGAGGTGGAAATTGTTTCTATTGATTTTCACTGGCAGTGGAGCTCATAACACACAGATTATATTTATAAAAGGCAGATCCTGATTCATCAAGAAGCTTTACACACAGCCCAGGCAAAGTCTGTTTCTCATCTTTTAATGTTTCTCATCTTTTAATGTTTCTCATCTTTTAATTACTAGCATTTTCCTGGTGTCTATCCTTCTAGCGAAAGAAAATGGAGAAGAAATAAGAGAAAAATAATAATAATCACATCAAACACACACATTAAAGGAAATGAGAAAAAAAACTTAGGACTAGGGATACAAACTGACATATAGTGCTAATAGTATACAGAACCAGTGCTATCCCTATATAATATACAGAACTAATACTACTATATTATTGTGCTTTCAGGTAGAAATAGAATCACACTGTGTTGTGCTACACAAAGCACACAGTAAAAAGCCTTACCGTGCTGCCTCTTTGAGCAAGTAAACTATGTAATAGTTATTCTTATGACCATTGCATTATTATGAAAGTCTTTACAGGACAGGACACCAGAATCTTTCACTGTTTATTTTATGTAACATTTTTATTCTCTAGCTTCTTCTAGAACAGTTTGAGCTGGGATCACGCTGGTAGATTGCAATAACTGCTGTGCTTTCGGGTTTATCAGGATATAGTGCAATGACTGTTTGGTTCTTTCCTACTTAAACCTGAGACATTACAAAACTGCAGTCATAATAGATTATTATTATTGTTCTCTCTGTGTTCTTGAGTTTGCAGATAGCTTCACTCTGCAAGACCAAGACTCAGTCACAAGGCCTGATTGTATCCTCATTTACATTTATGTACATTGACAATAATTCCACAAAGGACAGTGGAAACCTGCTGAGGTAAAATTAGTGTGAAGTGGCTTGTGAACTGAGACAGGAATTCATGGTTTTTGTGTAATGAATTGCCTCATCCACAAGAAAGCGTGAGGAATTGGAACAATTCATAATGCACAATAATAATGCACTATGTATAATTTATTTTGTTATAAAGCAGTGCTTTTTTCAGGGCTGTTCCTTGTCTCCTGACTCCATTACTTTTTCTATTTCTATTCCCTTTCTACTTTATTATTAAATGGTTGCAGTTTTACTCTCTTCCTTAACAACAAGGTACAAAACAATAGGATTATAAGGGGAGGGAGGGGGGAAGATAACATTTATATGGTTTGTACAGAATGTAAATTTCAGTTTTAAGCACAAGTCACAGAAAAAGACAGTTTATACATGAATTTAGAAACAGTACACTATCTTTAACACTTCTAAAAAACTGAACTGAAATATATAGGGTCTTATCTTTAGCAAGAGAGCTGCACGCTTCCTAACCAGAAGCAACCAGAATAAAAGATGACTTCAGATAAAGTTTTACCTGAAACCAAAGCAATTTTTAGTTTTAACACAGTTTTCCCTAATGATAAGTCAACATTATCAGAAGAAAAAATACATAAAAGCTATGTTGTGTCTCAGTTCTTTGTATGGCTATCCCTTGAACATCAACGACCACCATGGTGAATGAAGAGAGAATATAGTCAATATTGCAACCTGTGCCTCATAAACAAGCATTGAAAATTCTGAAAATACGTCTAGATTTAACTGTATATTAAACATTTTTTGCACCTAGGACAAAGGTGGGGACATCACTCCCCCTCCTCCCCAAAAAAAGTTGAAAAATAATGGACTTTTAGAATATGCTGCTCCCCTCTAAATAGATGAGATTCCCTTGGGAATCATATCCCCAAATATCACATCCCTGCAATGCTCAGCATCGCCTTGTCTATTAGCGTTCTACTTCCTAAGAAGAAGAGATGACATATTGCACTCCCATGCACAATGCTTGGGAAAAAAAGAAAAACAAACGAACAAACTAAACCCTTGCAGCACCTAAGATGAGCTGAAAGTTTTAAAGAAGTAGGTGCCCAGAAGTGAAATTTTAGACCACATATATGTCAAATACATATATTTAAAACAGTGAAAAGAAAGCAGAGGCAAATGTGTCTGAAAGTCCATTCCTCTAGGTGAGTGATCCCTTTGTTTTCTAAGTGACATAGTATAAGGCAAAAGCAACTACCACTGGGGACTGCCCAGGGTGTTACAGCCAGGTTGATGATTGTGTGCTGCTCTATACTTCAAGAGTGATTAATTGTGTCCAAAGATATTGAGCATCAGGTCACAATCAAAATTTTTACCAAGAGTATAGTCAAAAACATATTAGCCACATTTAATGTATCTGCATTTTTAGCATTTTTGGATTTAGGAATCTGCTGTCTTTCTCCGCTTTTCAGATGATGCCTTTACATGAAATTATACAAAGTATTACAGCAGGCACATATAAATATGAACTCAAAACTGATAATAATCACACTCTCAGTAAGACAGATGGATAGTATGAAGAAACATCCTGATATTCTATCACTTAGTAATGATGAAAGAGCTGCCAGCAAAAATCAGAGGTTGGCTGAGGTTGGAAGGGACCTCTAGAGATCATCCCATCCTATCCCCCTGCTCAAGTAAGGCCAACCAGAGCTGGTTGCCCAGGAACAGATCGAGACGGCTTTTGAATATCTCCAAGGAGTGATACTCCACAACCTCTCTGAGTAAAATGCCTCACTATAAAATTGTACAGCCTCATTTGTTTCGCTCTGAATGCATTTTGAAAATTTTAACCCAATTTGCTGTGTATAGTTTATCATTCCCGGGATTCTGCCTTTATGAAAAGCTCATTTTCATTTGAAGAGGGAAAAACCCCACATTTTGACTAGCTTAAATATGATAATGGAGGGGAAAAAAAAGTTTCTAAATCATGATTGCTTTACCCTTAAAGACAAATTGAAGAGCCACAAAACAGGAAGAAACCTGAGAGCAAGAATTTTGTTGCACACATTCTACCAAAATAATGCTAAACATTAAATCAGCCCGCAGCAAGCTAGATATTAATTTCCAAACCATCCAACCATAACCAGCTTTCAAAGGACACAGTTCACAATAGAATTTCAGGGGCAATACAGTTGATAAGAAAAGTCTGTTATTGTTGCATGAACACAATTTAACTTTACTATGTGGGGCAGGGCAAATACTGCGAAGCAACATTTAAAATCCTTAACTGATAGTTACACAGCTAAATTTATTAAACAAGAGCTAACAGGTTAGATCACTTAAGTTAGATTATGCATGGAAGCTTATTGGGTGCAAGACAGATCTAACCAGAATTTAAGTCTGGCATGCGGCCTGCAAAAAATGATCTTTAGAAAGCATATTGGTGAAACATATGCTATGAGACAGTACTCATACAGTAGAGTTTGACTAAGAGAAATGTTTAATGGGTTGCAAAATGTTTTCATGCAGGTACTTACAGCTTTTGTGTATACAGATTTAGGCTAGAGGTGGGGTGGGAGAATGTTTTTAAACATTCTGAAAACAAACACAGGAATTCAGCAAACTTCAGTAACAAAAATTTTTAAAATATTTTTCTGGATTTTATAAAGCATGGCTATACTTTTGAGATAGCATGAAGAATAAGAGCCTAAATCAGAAAGTAATAAAACTTTTAATGAATGTCAATGAAACGGTAACAGATACTGATGTTGGAACTGTTTGAGGAATTACAACTAGTTCAAGATTTTCAAAGCAGGAAATGGACCAGATGAGACAGGAGAGAAGCTGACAAGAAATACTAGATCAACCGTGCCAAATTCTGGGAACAGAACAGTTCATATAGAACAGAAATGAAAGTGTGTGCATAAGTTATTTCTGAACATATTCTGGAATAACATAACTCCTTTATTTCAAAACCAACTGATGTTATCTTGTAACAACAACTACATCATTCCAGTTCCAAACTTAAGGTATCCTCAAAATGTTTAGATTAGCAGCAGTATAGAGAGATAGATAATGGGCATGTGCATTAGAAGAAAAAAAATCATGGAAGTTAAATAACACATATTAGCATGGATAGGTGTAAAAATTATGTTAATGTAACTATGTAAGATTATAATTTTCACCTAGAATTCTGAACCCAGTCTGGTGGTTCTATTTTTATTGAACATTTTCTTTGGAGCTGTACGTTGTGCACTTAATACATCAAGCTCGTATACAGCCTAAGAAGCCTGCTGTTCCCACAGTCTTCTCTGATGGAGCCTGCTTAGCTTTTTTCAGTATGTTTCAAGATACACGGCGAACATGATGCAGCCGAGTTTCCTATGATAGAAGCACCTTAAGACGTTGATTTGTCTTTGTTACAGCATAGAAATAACTGTTTCAGCTTCACATCTTAGATTCAAACTGTGGATCAGAAAGCAATATTCTGAGTTTAGTAAGGACTCCCAAAACCTTCATAAGAATGAGAACATGTATAACATACGCTCCTGCACTTCACAAGCAATTGAATTGGTAAAGCAAGCAAATGAGCAAAAAGCATAAATTGCTTAAGGGGAAAAAAAAAGTAGAAAATCAGAGCAAAGAACCAAGATGGTACATTCTGATTCATAAAACCAGACAAGATGGGTACATTGCTACAGAAAATGTGATTCACCATCTAAGCACTAATAATGAAGCAAGTCAAAACCAAGCTGTTACATTCCAGATAATCCACTAATTGTACTGAGATATAAACCCCCGCTAGAAGCCTGGAATCATATAAAAGCATGTGGACAGAATCAAAAGCTACGTTATAACAAATCAGGAAAAGTGCTTCTGCAGTTAAAAAGAGATGACGTGCGTGGAGCTGAGATGATAAATAACTGAGATTATAATAAAAACGGGCAACAGAAATAACATTGTAAATGCACCTTGTTCTTACGTAATTGAAACATCTAAAGGGAAAAGACTGTGATACAACACATGACATCTCATAAAAGAGAGAGAAGCGAAAATAAACAACTCTTCCCCTCACCCAAAATCTATACCACTTTATGGACATGAGACAGAGTGGAGAGCTTGTGAAAGATACTACAACGAAAGGACTGTATGTAGTCTGAAGTAAAAAGTAATGAAAAAGACTAAATCCAAAAGGAAAACTAGTGTTACTGCAATCTAGTATGTGGGTCTATTGTAGGTGAATGCTAAATATTATATTAGATAAAGACAAATTTAATGCCATGATAGTATTTTCGTGCAGTAATAAAGAAAAAGATACACGCTAGTGATTTATAACTGCTTGTCTAGAGACTTGCCTATGATACAAAGAATTGCTTACTGAAAATGCACTCATCTACCTCCTGTTGAGGCCTTTTTACTCCAGTACTTTCTTCTGATCTTCATGATTTGCATATGCTGACAATGCTCACAGTACAGCCAGAACACACACACTCACGCCCATGGTATTATAAGATCCCTATTTGGATCACTTTGGAATTATTAGAACTCTATAATCTTATCTCTAGTCTAGCAATTGCCAAAATATGCGTTTATTATAAAGGATTTTTAAGATTATAGTGAAGGACTGATATAGGTGATATTACTATTAGCATTATTAGTAAAATATCAACATCTGAAAGGAAAAACACTAACAACATTATTTATATTTTATGTAACATATTTATAAAGTAAATATATTTATTTTAATTAATTTTTTAGTTTATCTGCTATTATACTACCACCTAATGGTAAAAGATAATTAATATAGCACACAACTACATAAAGACGCCTGACAATCCCTGCAATTCAAACACTTCGAACTAGCACATCTTTTTCTCTGTCTTTTCCAGGTCTCTCATTGCTCCTGCTGTAAGACATGCTTTGTACTCCTTCATTCGTACTTCTGCCTTTTCCTGCACTTTTTACTACTTCAAGTACATTTCCCAAACATGGATGATTAGACAAGCATACATCATTACAGGTAAGGCCATACTAGTCCTGTATTCAACCGTATAGAAATTTTCTGTCCACATACAGTTATGCTAGCAGTTGCTTTGAGCTATAAAATTCTATTTCTATTTAGAATATTAACCTTCTTCCTATTTTATTTTTAAAACATATTCACTTATTTTTTTAGTAAAGGACCTAGAGGGTTGGGTCTTTCTGGACAAGTTGAACAGGAGCAGCAGTATATCCTTGTGGCAAAGGCGGCCAACCACATACTGGGCTCTACCACTAAACGCATCAACATCACATTGAGAGAAGTGATCATTCTCTGCTACTCAGCATGTGCCCAGTTTGGGTCTCCTTAGTACAAAACAGATAATTTACTGTTTTGTCTCAGAAGAGGCACCAAAATGACTAGGGGACTGAAGCATGTGATACAAGAGGAGAGACTCAAAGACTTTGGCTTGTCTAATCTTAAAAAGAGAAGATCAAGGGCAGATCTTGTTGCAGCCTTCAACAACCAAACAGGAGAATATGGAAAAGATGGAGACAGACTCTTCTTGAAGATGCACAGAAAAAAGACAAGCAGCAAAGGGAAATTTCAATTAAATATTAGAAAAAGTCACAATGAAGGTAGTCAAATACTGGAAGATGTTATTAGGCAGGTTGTGAAATATGCTTAAAACCTGACTGGATAACACCATCAGCAAATTTCTCTAAGTTGGATATGCTTTCAGGAGAGCTTTTAGTTACCGCATGGAATAGGTCGTCTGCCATTTTAATAGGCTGTTTTAAACCATCCATGAAGGATTCCACATGGAAAAATCTATCACCACCACCTTTCTGAACTTCTCCCTACATTCTCTCAACTTATCCCTAAGATAACAACTGAAATATACGCAAAATCTTTGACCCGTTTTTCTGCTAGTATGGCTCTTCACCATTTGCCTCAGAATGAAGATTACAATTTGCTTTTTTCTCCCATGTGCAACACATCTTTAGACTAGATAGAAGGAAGAAAAGTTTTACAATGAAGGTGGTGAAACACGGGAACAGGCTGCCCAGAGAGGCGGTAGATGTGCCATCCCTGGAAATATTCAAGGTTGGACAGGGCTCAGAGCAACCTGATCTAGTTGAAGATGTCTCTGCTCATTGCTGGGGGTGTTGGACTAGATGACCTTTAATAGTCCCTTCCAACCCAAACTATTCTATGATTCTAAGATCACATCATGACAACTTAGAAGAAAAAAAAAAACCAAAACAAAACACTGCAGAAATAATTTTTATTTTGCCTAAAGAAACAAAAAATAAAAATGAAAAACATACATAAGGATGAAACAATTCATTTACTGAAACGTATTCCTTGATAACACAAAATGCACATGGTTTTACCCTCAGCTAAACAGAACACAGACGAATTATTTCTGCTGCATATTAGATTTCAATAAAAAATACTTGTGTTCATGATTGTACACACGTTTTTGAAGACTGAAATAACCAGAAAAATAAAAATATGGCACATAACCAATATTTCTGTTTAATTTTAAATTCCAATTTTTTATTTACAGTTACTAATCTGTATTAAAATTAAACCTTCAAATTAAGAGCTTCATTGATTTATGTGTTAAAGCTCAAATATGTCATTAATTTGTCAACTCAAGCGGTTACTACTGCAATTATAAAACATAGATCTCTGTTTATCCATTTTAGTATGGGGGAAATATGCCACTGATAGTAAACACTTTCAAAAGCTAAGCACTAAACTGAATGCACTTGTCCCTCTTTCTCCAACTCTCTCTCAGCATTTGAAGCAAGCAACTAACCACTGACGTTCTAAATAAAATTCAAAATAAATATTCCAGATCACACAAAACAAATAATATACACACAATAATATATAAAATACCTTTCATTAAAATCTGTATAACCATATAACTGAGTTATGAATTCAGTTTAAAAAAGTAAGTATTTTTTAAAAAAAATGTTAATTATAAAATATCCAAAAGTGCTAATCAGATTATACTGGATAGCAATACTGCACAGTATCATCATTTTAAAGAAAAGGGCTACTTAGATGAATAATTATAGTCAACTTTAAAAGAGCTGACTTTACTTAAATAATAATTCATCTCCACTTCAGCTTGAATTTCTTGTGTCACATGCAATTCTAAACATGGCAGGAACTTAAATCTGGGCTCTTCAATGTTTTGTCTGTTTCATAACCTTTGGTTTTAAACTGAAACGTACATCATGCACTTGGTTGTCCTTCCTGTGTACCAATGTCTTCAAAATTGTAAGGGAGCACTCTGTCCTATTGTGTTGATGTCTGTAGACGATGGCTGGTTAAGACAACCTTCTGATTTAATGTTTCTGCTGCACCTCTTGGCTGAAAAACTCAGTGTGCACTTGGCTATAAGCATTTCCTTTGCTGCAGTGCCATAATGCCCTTGTTTGATGAATTAAGCATTCTGACATTTTTAAAGCACAGTTGTGATGTTTTATCCTATGAGTACAGTATGTAGAACCAACAGCAACTGTTCCTAGTAAAGGCTTGAGGCTTATGACCACTTTCGTTGAATTTACTTTTCATCCCACATAAAGTAAATGAGTTGGAATTAACAGGTCTGTCCTTGCAAAAGTGAACAGGAAGCTTGACAAAGTAATTCCCTGATAATCACAGCAAATTAGTCTTGAAGTCCACTGACATGGAAAGATTCTTACTGGCATCAAGCCTGAGGAGTAGGCATAAATCCCTTATCATAAAATAGTAGTATTAATTGGGAAATCTTAATGAAAGAGAAGTTCACTTGTTCTTTTGGGTTTGGTTTTTTTTTTTTTTTTTCTTCTTTTTATCCTGGTTTAGAAACAGAGTTTGCCAAAAATTATGTCTACGTGTACTCAGCATATATGCACACTAGTCAAATTTTGAATATATATCCACAGCTGGAAAGTTAACCACACCTTGCTTTGGAGCTGTCTGTGGAAAAGAATAAACTCGCACCTACCAATTGTGAATTTGGAAACATTTTATTTCTTTGGAATGTTCTCACAATGCTTCTCAAAATTACATGCAACACAAAATGTTGCTCTCCAGACATGATAACTTACTCTGAGAGAAGCCTAAAGGCCTGATGTGGGGAAAAAAAGGCCAAAACCACCAGACCCTGTGAGCAGAAGCAAACATTCCAGAGCTTTACATGTGGATATCAAAGCTGTCAATCTCACACCAGGGACTGATGCTGATGAATTGACTTAACTGCTGAAGAAGCAACAATCGGATAATTATGAGACAGGCACGCCAAGTTACTCTTGTAACTGTATGCATGCTCCAGCATGTTTTGTAATTGTGCTAATATTCCTGGTCTGAGTCTCTGTGTATTTGTCTGTAGACGCTGGAGGTCTTGGACATAGCAGAGCAGTGAAAAAAACCACCATGGCAAATTTTACATTATTACAGAAGCATGACATTCCTTCCTACATTCTGCAAATGCAGGATTTTGCGTACTCAATATTGGTACCATTACCCGCAAAGAAACAAATGGTGTTACGACATGGTGGTTTTTTGTTTTGTTGGTTGGTTTGGTTTGTAACGGTGGGTTTTTTTGTTTATTTTTGGGGCGGGCGGAGGGTTAACATTTTTTCTTTTTCAAAGAAAAATACTGGTAGTGATATTCTTACAGCTACTACTGTCACATTGGCAGGAGTTACTTGGAAACCAAAGCTACTATTTTAAATTCTTATACAAATATGGTAAGTAAACAGCTCAGAACCTCCGAAGTTTCTTGACCATCATAGATTTTTTTTTCTGCCCTTTAAATTGTACAGATTTAGTTTTATACATACTAAGAAGCACCACCTCTGTCTTGTTGCAAGAGAGTATTTAATCTCATAAAACAAAGACTTGTAGTCTCCAAATTCAGTTCATAGCACCGGTGTCGATTAACACAGAACCTCAGAACCTCTTACGGATAAGATAATAACCCAAAGCACATCCAAGTTGATGGACATATGTATAAACATTTACACAACTTCTATAAGTGGCCTCATAACTATATGGTTTGAAACTTTGAGTCAGAGGGATCTATAAAATAGGGTTGAGATCCATTCAGACCCACTCTCAGTGAAGATCTCTCTCAGCCAATACACAAATTTTTAAAGATGCAAAGTTTGAAGAACAGTCTTAGTCCAGGCAGCAATTGCAGCACATATATTCACAAAATCACTGAAGTAGGAAGACACCTTTGGAGATCCTCTAGTCCAACCCACGTGCTCAGACCACTGTCACCTACTGCAGGCTGCTCAGGACCATGTCCAGTCCGGTCCCGAGTACCTCCAAGGATGGAGACTCCACAATCTTTGCTTTAACTGTTCCAGTGTTTGACCACTCTCACAATAAAATGGTTTATTGTGTTTAAATAGGATTTCCTGTGTTTCAACTTACGCCCACTACCCCTTGTCCTTTCACAGGATACCACTGAGAAGAGTCTGGGTCCGTCATCTTTACTTCCTCTAATCAAATATTTATACAGCTTGATAAGGTACTCCTGAGCCACCTTTTCTCCAGGCTAATCAATTCCAGCTCTCTCAGCCTCTTCCTGTATGACAGATGCTCCAACCTGTGCATCACGTCTGCTGTCTGCTATCCTTTGCTGCACTTGCTCCAGCACATCCATGTCTCGCTTGTACTGCGGAGCACAGACCTGGACACAGCTCTCTAGATGTGTCTCACCAGTGCTGAGTAGAAGGAAGGATCACCTCCCTCAGCCCACTGGCTATATTCTGCCTCATACAGCTAAGGAGGCTTTTGACCTTCTTTGCCACAAGGGCGCATTACTGGTTCATGTTCAACTTGCTGTCTGACAGGACTCCCAAGTTATTCTCCGGAAAGCCACTGGTCAGCACACAGCCTGTCCTGGTGCATGGGGTTGATCTTCCCCAATTGCAGAATTCGATATTGCACATCATTAGACTTCATGAGATTCCCGTTGTCCCATTTCTCCATCCTATTGATACACCTCTGAATGATACCATAGCTACTTGGCATAGTACCTCAGGTACACTGATGACCACAGCTAAGTTTTGGAACAAAACAATCAATTATTTGCAGAAAGTGCCTCAGTGAGTTCAAGTACCTGAAAATTGTCTGGACCCTCCTACTCCTTAAGTTGTTGGTTACATATGGCAGACTTCAACATTAACTCAGGGCTTCCACCTCTCTAAAACAAGAATAAACCAAGTTGTCCCTAGTCAATATGGAACAGAATCATGTCCTGAGATATCATGATTCTTTGATGATACCTTTGACAATGATAATCATTGATGATGCTGTCACACTGACTTCAGAATTTTATTATGCTGTCCATAAATTGTAAGCATTAGTGAACTACCTCAGAATTAAATATTTTCCTCTCTATATCATAATTTCCAGAAGAATAGCAACAGATTTGTAGAAGAAATTCACATCTCTATGACCAAGATACATTCTGAAATTAAAAAAAAAAAAAGTATCTTGCCAAACTACATACACAGATATGCGTTCCAAAATGACTTTCATATATCACCATCATAAAAATGTAGAAAATCAGGAACTTCAAAAGACAATCAGATAACAGATTCTGCCATGCCTCATCATGCAGCTCCAAACTCTGAAAAATATTTAATCACTTATCTATGTAGATACGTACTCAAAATAGTTTTTGCAATTGCCCAAGACCTAGTTCAGCTTAGTTAACCTACTATTACTCATCTTCCTTCTCCAATCCACTCCAACTACTCCAATCACCAACCTATCATATGGACAACAGAGCTTGACAGAGAGAGGTACCTGGAACTGCTCAAAAGGAATTCACGTGCTCTAACAATTTTACTACTGAAAAAAGGGAGAAGAATCCATCTTCTCTATCCACGTATTGAAAGATGGGGCTAAGGTGCTTAACTGAAGGTGCTGAATCCTCGAGTAGATGTCTGTGACACCTCAGTTATTTCCTACTGACTACCTCCGGGCAGTTTCACTCAAAATGCTGCCTTCTGCAAGTCTCCCTCTTCATCAGATAACTGCATGGAGAGAGGTATAAAGAGCTCAGGCAGACAATCAAAGGTAAGCTCCACAGACAACAGGATTTCAAACAAGCTTTTGGGTTGAATGATACACTTTTGTACATCCATTCCCAGATGCTCACTTATATTGACACCCAAATATCTCTGAAAATTACAGCTCGATAGATCCAAATCAAGACAGGATCATTCATAAGGTGTCTTCAGAGCCAAACTGATAAGAGCAAATGATAAAAGCACTGAACGCTCAAAATTTTTCATCAGATAGATTTCACCACTGAAACTACTTTGACTGAAAATTAAAGGCCAGCATGTCAATAGAGTGTCAAAGACTTCCTGCAGAAATACAAGATTTAGAAGAACAGTGGTGAAAGTAGTAAGAAAGATAAAAAGTTTCATCAACAGTACAAGGACACACATGAAATACAACAACAGCTAAACAGGAGCGAAAAGGTAAAACACAGATGGCTTTTTTGCTTCTTTAGAGACACTAGAAAAAAAACAGAAGAGAGTGTACAAAAAAGGTGACTAATGTGGACAGGTTTAGAATCAAGGGGTGAGAATTGCCAGTCCTTGGAGAGTGAAAACATCTAATGTAGTCTGTAGAGCAGCAAACTACAGTATAACATGTATTGGTTTATTAATATCCTCATTCGTAATGCATCTTCTACCCAATAATTACCTTCCATAAAGCATAATGTGAATTAGCTTTACAGGGAATTTTTGATTGGTATTACCATTGTACATGAGATGACAAAGTTCTTATGCTTTAAAGGAGAACTTTAATGTCAAGCTTAGTAACTGGTACTCTGCATCTGTAGGTAATTCATGGAGTCTATAGATGATAATATGAACAAAATGTCAGCCCCATTTCAGTATCCCATTCCAACACAACTGCAGTCAACATACAGACCATCAAGATACATAAATAGCACATATTTGAAATGAAAATCTTTCTTCTAAATGCTGTGCACTTATATTTGTACTATGCCTATTGTCATCCTTTCCATAGCTTCCACTTTAAAAGGAGAGAAGGAAAAAAAGTGGCTCTCACTAAACTCCCAACACAAAATATTGATTATCCCCCCATGAAATGTGCTTCTTGTTTGCTCTTACTATTCATCGAACATTTTTTATTAAAGAAGGACTTGTTCTTTGCCAGACAATTCTTGATTAAAGCTAGCAATGGTGTTATCATGCATACAGCAGAATAGTAGAGATACAATCCTTCTTTGTCATGACAAAAGCAGACAATCAATCAATCATGTTGCAATTAATGAGGAGAAATACCATTAACTTTATCAAGCTTTCTACTCTTGCATTTCATAAACTAGATGGACACCATACAGGAGAAAAATGTTAACAGAACAACAACTCTACAAGCCAAGGCCTAGACGTTTACCACAATAACCGAAAGTACAGGTATTTATAGAGCTGACAGGCCCATCAGTACCCCATGTGGAAGGGGTTCTGACGATCAGAAAAACTGGTGGCTCTGACACATGATCACCTTTTAAATTAGCTTTATTCTATTCCTTTTGTTACTTTTTATATCCTGATGAGCTACACACACTACCACAAATAACCAAAACTTGCTCCTCAAAGAACAGTACAGTTGCTCTGCATATTAAATTATTAAATGTCAGATATTCATGAATTCATTTAGCAGAAATATTTCAATAAACTGGGGGATGGGGGGGGTAATGTAAACTTTTTTAATTCTTTTCTTAGTAGTTTTGGGTCTTAAGCACGTTCTTTACTGTTGTGGCTTTGTTCAAGTTGAGATTGCACATATTTTAGAGGTATTGAGTATCAAATTATACAAGCACATATACCATCTAACATTTGCAAAAAATTCTCTCAGTAGGTTTTTTTGGGTTTTATTTGCAGTACAACTAATAGTATATAAGCACACTGGTGCATTAGCAAAACCTAAATTATGCTTTCAGGCTGTTACTTGAATTGAAAACACAGTTGGTGCCAGGTTAAGAGTGACTTTAGTCAGCATAATTCTCTCACTATCATCCTGTGGATTCCCTACAGGAAGGGATTGTTGTGTAGCCTACAGCACACCAAATAATGTGGTTTGATATCCACCTGTCAAGCTAGAATTTGCAACCACAGTAATTAGTAGTGACTGGATTTTGACATGCTAAGCATGATTGTGCTCCTTAGAAATGTTGAAATAGAAACCTGGAGGGAGGGGAAGAAATTCTGAGAAGTATCCTGGTATCAGAACACTGCTGTGCTCTGGCAAGCTATTCACAGTATTATAATCTGGTCACTACACTTTCTATCGGGATTCAAAGGTCTACTTTGCGACAGCCACGTTGGTCATTCTCACAGAACGTCCCCCAGACAAACACAACAAAAACACAGCTTTGTGTACGGCATTTATCATGACTACTGCTGAAGGAGATGATTTGGCAGATTCGTTAGTTAAAAATTTTCATGCACTTTTGACATGACTGGGTAGGACAGAGAAACCCTGCACAACAAATAGGGCATTTGCTCCCAGAACGTATATATTTGGGGGAAAACTATTGCATATGAATCCTCTTAGAGGCACTGTTGCTTAATATTTTTTATGATATTTCTTTCCTGCCTAATAAAATTGTTTCAGTATCTTTGAACACATCAGCCTACAGGTACCTTGGAATGTCTTCTAAATAACATTGTCAATATGTAGGAGCTCCCTGGAAAGAAATGTTAAACCCAGTGAGGATTTTTAGAGGGGTTTTTTTTTTGCTTTTGTTCTTTTTGCTATGTAGGAAGGAACGATACCCTTGCACCACTAAATATATAGAGCAAACCCATCTCAAAGTTTTGTCTAAAGAGATATCCATATTGCATTGCACAAGGGAAAGCAATTTTCAGAGAGCAAATATTTAGTACTCTCTAAAGAAACTAGGTTTACTGGCAACATCCCAAACCGGGTATCTCAAAAGCAGAACCTCCTAAAACGTTAGCCACTCCTAAAAAATTTGTCTGTGATCTTTGTCAGTAGGCACAGATCTTGTAGTTAAATCTTCGACGTTTCAGGCTGCATTTCTGGAAACAGTTCAACAAAGATCTAAATCTGTTTCCACCCTGAAAATCTATTTTCTGTGACTATGGGTAGTTTGGCTTCAAAACTGTATTTGTGTTAATTGGTCTCTGGAACAGAACAACTTCTAGAAAAAAAAAAAAAGTGCTTGCTCAGCACTTCCTATTTTCACAGTTAGCATTTAAGTTCCATCCTAAAGGAACATGGAAAGGGGAATGCAGACACACAAGTTCTTAATTGCAAAACATTGCCACTCCTTTTATTTAGGGAGTACAATTCTTCAAATCACATTTTGGGGCACACCCAAAATGTTTGCATGATAAGACTAAGTACCATCTAGTTGAGAAGGAAAGGGGAAAGCATTCAGAAAAAGCTGCTGATTTTTTCATGTGGAGAGTACCTAAATTTTGCTTCGGCACTAAGGAATCAAGGGTTGAAGATTTTTTGTTTTTTTATAAATTGCAGTATAAGGTTCCATTTTAGAAGTAATATAAGAGAAGGAAGAGAAGTAGATAACCCTCGTAATTTCGATGTCCACCATTTTCCTATTGCATGATCATAGATACCATACTATATACAATCACATATACCACAACAATTGCTTATATCCTTGTATATAATTTCTGAGGTGAACTGGGAATTTCTATTTACACTAGTATTTTCAGAAATACGATCTTCACTCACCTGAAAACCCTTTTGTGTGTGTAGATCTCAGTACAGGAAAGTGCATCACGGAAATACGAGTTCTTAGCTACCTTGCACATAAAAGTCTATATAGCCAACACCTAGAAACCCACCTAACTATAGTGCAACACTTAAACTACTGAAAAATACAATATTCTTTCAGCTGTGTTTTGGTGGGAGGGAATTCTAATACTGACAGGTCTTAACAGAAGGGTTTGCTTCCTGCAGCTCAGGCACTCAGGCTCCTAAAGTCTCAGTAATAGCCTTTGAATTTCTTATCAGCTAATTCAATAGCTGACTGACTGTTGTTGCATACCGATTGTTGCAGTATTCATTCTTATTCATCTATGTTATGCATTGTATAGGGAACTGAGATGTTTAATATGGGACTGTGAATTCAGTGACAAATTCTCTAAAAAATTACATATCATGGTCATTTTCTAGATCCCAGTCCAAATTGCTTAAAATCATTGTGAGTACATAATGTCTCCCCTTTATTATTCCTCAAGTACAATATTTGCTTTGAGGACACAGACTAAAGTTACACTGATTTAAATCTACAGAAATTTTTACTTGTGTTTCTTCCTGATAACTGCACTTTTACAGACAGAAAGATAGATGAGTTTAAGCCACATGGTGATCCCAGAAGTGGTAGCTGCAAGGGATACTGAAATCTATGAAAAACATGTTTAACACAAAAATTATGGAGTTCGCATAAACAGAAAAAGCGTGTCAAACTACCGTAGTTCCGATATTATCAATACTTAGTATGTAAGTATTGACATTGACTTATAAAACTAATTTACATGGTTATGCAGAGGCATTTTAAATTCAACATACAAAAGAACTAAAATAAATAAAATAAATAAATAAATAGACAAACTAACTGAAATGGCCTGCCAGACCACTACTTTCATTACTTGGGTACTAAAGAACTGGAATACCCTGGACAACAGGAAGAAAAAGATTAGTAAGAAGGAATGAAAACCAGAAGATTTTTCACGGATCCCTCTTGCCTTTGGTGTTTTCAGCTCAAAGTCAGGGTTTTCAAGCAGTTAGAACTTGACCCTAGCAAAAGCGTTCAAGTGTCTGTGTATTCCATCAAAATAGACCTAAAGTATGCTACTCAGTAGAAATGGCCAGGTGTAAGCAAGCAAATTTGCAGGTTTGCAGATTTTATTAGCTCAATTTTCATGCCGTGCTAAAGCAGTAAGACTACTCTAGACTTAATTTGATCTTAAAGGCATCATTGCTGCATTTGCACAATGTTTAATCTAACCTAATCAACCTGGCAGAAACAGAGCAGCTTGATGTCACTGCATCTGCAGCACGGTTGCTCTACAAACCAGTTAATCCACCCACAAATAATGAAGAATTGACTGTTTAAGGTATAGAGAAATAAGCTGTAGGTTGACCCTTTCTAACTGTAACTGAAATGTTAGATTCCTTTGGTAAACTACATATGCGCATCAGTCATATTTATTGAAAGATAGAGTAGAAAACAAGTTAAAGTGTGAAATCACAGCAGCTCTAAATTTACTACAGACATCTTCATAAAGAAAAAGAGCACTGATTATTTTCTTCTCTGAGGGAAAAAGAACTATTTAACAATAAAGAAAAATAGATTTTATCTTTTTAGACAACATTTCATGAAGAACTTGAATGGCTCCATCTGCAGTCTTTTGCGCTTCTGCATTGCCACATAGAGGAAAGAAAAAAGGTTGTTTCCTAGGCTTCTTATTTGTGTGCTATTCTAATACTACTCACACAAGCAATTTGTTTTAAGAGACATACTATTTGTAGCTTGACTACCACATTACAGTTGTGCGAAGAAAATTGCAACACACAAACCCCCTTAACCTCTATTAGTCTTCAGCTGTATGGAATGCATTTTAACCTGTCAGATCTTGTGTTCCACTGCTCTAAGATCAAGCCATATGTAATATTCATCAGTTTAAATAATTCTGGAGACAAACACTATTCACAGCAACTTCCTCAACACTGAAACAAGTAGCTGCTCTTGAATATTATAATGCCATTTGTTATCTATCTCAACAACAGAGAGTTCATTATTGGACAAATTACTTTCTAAGTTACTGATGCTGAGCCATAAATAATTGGAATCTGCAGAACTATTCCCAAGCATTTTTCTGCTGTGTTTTTACATATGGTAACTGCTTGGAATGGGTAAAAATTACGTATTTCAGGAAACATTTTTCCTCCATATATATGTGCTTCTATCCCATTTACTGCAAGCTAAGTAATATCAGTTTGATCTTGTAAATGAAACTGAGCGAGACATAACTTCCCTTAGTATCTCAAGAATTTATAAAGACAGCTCATGTGTTTTATGAAGCTAGTAGTTCTGCAAACACCACTATTTTGAATGAACAGCACAAAGATGCTGTAGGCAGGTTCAGTATATGCTGCAGTATGTTATCAGGCAGTTAAATTAAAAATGGTAACACCAGAATAAGTTGCGGAGTTTTCCTTCAGTACAAAAACCAGCCTTCATCCAAGAAACAACAATGGTACCTTATCTAGAACCACAAACATATAGAATGAATGGTATCTTGCCTTCGTAGATGACACCAACTCCTGATACAACAGTGAAAAGCAGGGGCTTCTGCAGTTGGGCAACTGCTATGTTTCCTTTGATAAGGTAAGGACTCCTGTTGCCTAATAAATTCATAGATGCTCTGCTGATCTACCAGCTTTATACACAAGGTCAATGCAAATTCATCTGGAACTTCTGTCCCAGCTAACAAATGCTGTTATACCCCAGTGGAGCAGCCGCTCCCATGTCTCCTCAGTTTAGCTGGAGTTCGGGTAAGGATGTAGGAATGGAGCCAATAAGACATGATGGGTAGAATAAGCTTGAGAAGCAAAAAGTAAAAAATTCTAAAAAGTTGCAACATTCTTTTAAATCACTGTAAGAAAAACTTATGTGACTACCTGTATAATCTCATGTCAAAATCAAATACACTCATGATAAAACCTGTGAAATCTGCTAAAACTGATAATCTAAACCAGTTCTATTTTTTCATAACTGCTGTCTGCCTACTAAACACTTTTTAACCTCTATTACACTTTTGCTGAAAAACAGCTAAGAAATGAATTTTCACAATGAACTACATTAAAATTGAGTAGCTACCTGATAGCATTGAACCTCCTTTTCTTACTTCATTGCTATTAAATATTTACCATCTGCTTCTGGAATTTTACACTGTAATGACTGCCATTTTTCAGAACCTCCCACTGTTTGTACTGTGCATGAGGTTGGAAGGAAGCAGTAAGAGCCAGTGTTTCTCTTGCTACATATACAAATTTTCTCAAAACATTCAGTGGTACAATACACTCTCCATTCTGGAAACAGAATACAGGCTTTATGTACCATACAGGTTATGCATCTCACTTCATTCTGCCTATAAAGTGCCAGAATGCACCAAGGATAGGAGGCTGACAACAACTCTGTCAAAAACACAAAACAAGTTCTCATCCCTGCAAAAGAATGATTTTGCTACAAATAGTTGCTAATAGCTCTAGTTATGTTTGAAATACCATATGCTCTAGAATTGTTACATCTCACTTCAGTCACAGCAGCGATAAAGAAAGGTACTTAAATGGGCTATAAGCATATTGTAGAAGTCAGGTGAAAATGAAATAGACTTATTCCATTCATTGTTCTGGTAAAATGTGACCAGAAGCACATTAAATCCACAAGCAGTTCTTCAACTTTGGATCTAGCCACTAAGACAGTAAGGCATGAATATTACGGCATTAAGACTATTAGCGTATGTAACTCTCAAGGTAGTCTTCCATTTTTATTCTTTTACTGAAATTTATTGAAGGTGCTGCATACTGAGTATTTTTCTCAGGATAATAAACTTAGTAGATACTTTACTATATTCAGTCTGTTTTTGCAGCTCCATTGGCATTAAATATTTACCTTCCACTTCTGAAAATTCAACATTTTAATGAACACCTTCAAGTTTTCCCTGCTAACTCCCACTGTCTTATGCAGTTCAAAAGTAGTAGCAAAGGTTAATGATTCCCACATCACATGGAAAATTATACTCGTATCAGATAAACCGATGCACAAATGTTACTTTCATATAACTAGGTCTCAACTGACCTTAAAACACACACAAAATTCTCAAAGAAAAACAAAATAACAGATGACAGATTTAAAAAAAAAAAAGACTTATTCCCGATTTTAAAATGCATACTGTGATTCTTACATTAAAGTAACTTGATAGTTTCAAAATAGCCATTACAAAGGAATAAACGGGTCTTAGGATCCTCTTTACTTCCTGGAGTTGCCAACCTGTGGTAGAGTCAGTTTCACAGAAAGAGGCTTCTGTATTCTCCGAGTAGGTAAGCGGGGTGCAGACGTGAAGCATACTGACTGAGAAAATGCCACCCCTCACACTATGTACAGCTTTCCTACTCGCAAAATGTTACTTTAGACTACACCTAGATCTTTTAAAGTGTCTTCCTGAACCAGAGGGTTAGACATGATTTGCACAGATGGAGCCAAATAAATAGAATGCAGCTCAAGATATGACCTTAAACTAAGCTGGTCAAAGCATCCAAAACCCAATGAAAAAAAATGAAACAGAACTGGAATTTCAGAACAGATATCACAGACAAATACTAGAACTCATCAGTCTATGAAAATATTGTGTCTGGGAAGAGACAAAAAGTAGCCTACAATGGAGAAGGTTCTGCTTTAATTTTTGGTTTCTTGCACTAGGGCAGTAAAACACGTACAAACAAATACACATTCCAGATGGTTAAGGCAAGCATACTCATTCCTAATAAATTCAAGACATCATTGTTTAATACCAACTTCACTCTTGTGGAAGCAGAATTATCCCTGCAATTCTGCCAAGGTCAGTGAAAGCATAGGTTGCATGCTGTGCAAGTATCATTGCATGTGCCCAGGAGATGCTCGCTAGCTAAGTGTCCCTGTCCACATTAAGCCACCTCTGTTGATAAATCGTGTTTGTGAAGACATTAGAAAGAGCTTAACTAGAGCACAACTGCATGGAAATTGAGCAATAATCGTGCATAACTAATTCATAAACAGACAACATATACATCATGGTTTTATTTGTCAAATCTTGCCATCTGTTGCATATGTTGTAAATAGAAAAATCTAAGAAAAGGCACTGATTTTTCCCCTACAGTGATCAAACTCTTTTGAATTCTTCTGTCTCTTTTCAGATTGTAACACACAAGAGTTCATTGACTTAAGGCGATTTTGCAAGTTTCTGACAGTCAAGAAACAATGAAAAATAGGTTTATCATGTGAAAGGATGCCAAGCATTTGAAAACAATTTATATAATAACATTCCTCTTTCCTTTTGAAGTATTTTATTCAGATCTTTTTTCCAAACCTGTTTCAAACCATACCACCTGCTACATTAAGAAACAAGAACATTATAAAACTCTTAGTAGCATTTGTTTTATTAGGTGGCAGAAAAAGAATTCTCTAGTGAGCACACAAATACGAAAAGATAAGTTAGTTTCCAAGGCTCCCATATTCAAGAAGACAAAAACAGTTTAGTGTTGTCCTTATATCCTTTTCGGGTTTTTTTTACCTCACTGATTAGCAGAACGTGAAAGTAAGGAGACACATTAGGCTAACCTAACAATAAACACTAAATCTATTTAATACTTCATAAAAAATGAATTTTCTGAAGATGAGCATCTTGCCATGGTTTTCCTGTACTTTGGAATGATTTCAAAGTTCTTCACTAAACACATAAATATTTATATAATGTGTGTTCATATATACAAACGTATGTATGTGTACACCTATAAATACATGCACACACATTAAAAGTAATTATTATGAAGGCAGGTGGCTGTATGTAAAAGACATGCAGGCAGACACATTTCCTTTACCCTTTCCTTCCAGCAGATGCCTTGGAATATTGAGTCAGATGGAGGACAAAGCACAGAATAAAATATTATTAACTTGTATATGAAAGTGATGAGCTAGGGCTTTTAGCTGAGCATTCAGAAATGAGATGCTGAGGCTGCCATATATCTGGTTTTGACTATACCTTCTCATTACTAACTAAAAAGCAAATAGAATTAGAAAGAATTACAAACTGGCAAAGAACATTATTGTACCAACAAGTATTTGAGTGGCATCCTCAACATTCACACAGTTTTGCACCTGCCACATGGGGCTAGATGAGTCAGTATAGTAGTTTTTAAGTCTCATACCCAGGCATCACTAACGGGCAAGCCTAGCTGTTTACAGAACCAGATTGTACTCGCAGTCTCTGTTCTTGGTGTCTACTTCTCCAGTAACTGATCAGTGAAAAGCTGTAAACAAAACCATCTGCTGGTGTCAATTCTTTTTCCTAACCAGGTAATCACTTTCTCTGCATTAATTGCTGCTCATTTCCTTCCAATCTAATTTTTCAAGGGGAATGAGGTGGTTAGGATGGCAAGCTCAACGAGTTTTGGCTTCCAACTTCCTTTACAGACAACAAAAACATATTTTAGGCAAGGCAATCCTCTGCAATATTTCCATTTACAACTAGTTAAGCAGGTTATTAAGTATACAATGTTAAAGTTTTATAGGCCTTGGTTTCACAAGGAGCTTAAAGGTAGATTCAGTCTCTTCAGCCTTACGTCAAAATGGCCATGCTGCAACCTGAAACAACTAGTGGCTCTGGTCAATTTTAACAGATTGATTTATGAAGCGTTATAATGCAGCTGCACTCCTATTAAGTCAGAATGGGATTTTCAATCACACTAATCCATCTTTATTGATCAACTTTGGTTTCTGAAAGAAAATGGATTCCTCTGGGAGTAAACCAGATCTTTGTATAAAAGCACACACAATGTCATCCTTAAGGAAAACTCGGTATTTTTAACACCATCACTTAGAAATAACATAAACAATGTCTTCCATCAAACTTTTCCTAACCAGACTGGAGGACTGCATGCTTGAGGCATATTGAAGGTTAGGCTAACTTCTGTTTTCCCAAGATGTTTGAAACTGACACGTTACACTTGTCTATCTACAAAGATATTAAAGTCTGTTATCACATGCACATTCCACAACGAATGAATTAAAAAAAAAAAAAAAACAAACCCACAACAGTTTACACTTAAAGTTCTTTTAAAGTCAGTACCTGCTGTAGCCTTAACCAACAGCTAAGTAGGCACGATCTACGCAACATCATACATTCATATCAATCGGTCCTGGTAACACAATGGTTATGTGCAATAAACCGTTGTTTACACACTCATGTTCATACATACAAAGGCATCTGAATATAAAGGCTCTCACAGGTAGAAAAGTATCTAGGTGAACTGCTGTTCTGAGAACAGTAGGCAAAACTGCGAGAATATCCACTCTTTCAGTCAATAATGCTGTTATAAGAATTTTTACTTAAAAATTACTTCAGTTATCACTTTCTAATGTCTGGATGTTATCTCTCTACTAGTTCAGCAGTGACTTAAAATGAAAAAAACTATATTTTTTTGGGAGGGAAATGTAGCACTTTCTGCTCAAAGAAAACAGAATATTTGTATAATATCTCCATATGGATTAATATGTGTAAGCATAACATATTTTACTTCATAGCATTTTTGTTGTGCCAGCAAAGCTGCCCCTAAAATATATTTTACTAAGAAATACCTTCAAGGCATTGGGTTCCTTGTGGTATAATTCATACACTTCAAAAGAATTACATACAGGATGAATGTGGTCCACAATGTCTGCCACTGGCATTGTTTACCTCCAGGTGGAATTAAATTCCCTGAACTCTGAAGAGCAACATAACAGTAATGCAACATATGTGAAATCAGGTCATTTGACCTCTACCTGTATTTTAAATAATTCATCAGGAAATGATTAAAAAGAATCCTTAAAGTTACTAGATGCACAAATTAGTCACATTTTCTGTGCTAAATAAGCATGAATTTTAATAGCTTTGAAAAACTAAGAGTTTCACTTATTTCATGCTGTCTTACTGCTTTATCATTTCAGGTCTTATGTTTTCCTGTTTACTATTTTCCTAAGCCATCTTGACGTGTGCAAATATGTCAAAATATACCATAATGTAATTATTTGTTATTTTTATTAAGACTTTTAAAAATAAATAATTTACATACATTCATACACTCTTCCTAAACAATCTATTATATTTATTCTTCCCTGAAGAGAGGAGAAGCTATATATTTGCAGGACCACATTACTGCTGTGGTCAGCTTCCAAGGATCAGGAAAATTGTAACTTGAACTTGCTTGTAGTAGTTCTTGCTACTGCTACTTTTTTGAATAACAAAGACATTTCTAAACTCAGGAGTTCATAAAAAAGGAGACTCCATCAAGAATTTACTACAATTCTCACTTCTGTTTTTAAATAGCAACTAAATTAATGGCAACACTAATTTCTTTTAGCCACCACTTTCACATTCTGGTAATGAAACACTTGACAAAGTGAGCTGCGCTGAAAACAGAATCACAGTTAATGGCTAGAAGTAACAATAGTTTGCTTCTACAAAAATAAGGAGGTGAAGTTTTCAGGGATGGATTTTTATCCTTCTGTGAGGCCCACTGCTTGACTCACTGAGTCATTCCTACAGAAAACAACATGAACACCAGACCCAGGGAGAGGGAAGACGTAGTACTTTTCAAGTATGACTGGCAGTGGCCAGTCATCTGGAAGCAGAAAGCATTAGACCATCACAACTGTAACACGGAATTTCTCCCTGAGACAACTTGAAGATTAATAAATAAAATCTGTTTCAGACAGAAGCAAGAAAATGAATAAAGAAGAAACTTGTTTGGGTTCCTAAGAAATTGTTTCAAAGGGAGATGCGGGGCAGGGAAGGGTGGGAGGGTCGGAAGCTGTTCCACTGGGAACAGTGGGGGAGAGCACAATCTCCTAGGAAAGAAAAAAACAACAAAAAGTTTAATCATACAACAGAAGCATCTGAACCTTTTCACAAAATCTGAATAGTTCAGATCATAAGAAATCTTGCTAGTAAGACCAGGTCCTTGGTCTTGGTTGTTTCATGATGATTTACTTCCCTCAAGGGTGGGTTGTTGGGGTTTTTTGTTTTTTTTTTTCCCTTTCCTTAAAGAAACAACCAATTTATAGTCTTTGCTTCCTTCTAGAATGACTTTTAAGGAACCAATGTCTGGGGTTTAAAATTAGTTTGAGTTGGCCACACAAAAGGCCATTAGATACAATCTGAAATATTTTCATTTGTCTCCTTTTCCAGCTCTAATTTGTTAATTAAAAGGGGAAGAGAAAAAAAAAAAGGAAAAAAATATTAATTTTAAATATTAATCTTTATGTATGAGTGGCCAATGGAAATCAAAGTCTTTTACTGGTTGTAACACATGCAGGAGTGGGGTGGGGGGCTACTAACCCAAGAGGTTCAGGTCTTCTTTTGAACACAGGGCTGTTGTTTCCAAAGTTAGATAAGTGTGTAATCAAAACACAGTAAGATCTGGATGGGGGGCATTGCTCACTTGCTTTTAAAGAAGCCAAAATTCTCTCACCCACGCCTAGCAGAGGGACAGGAGGCTTTCAGCCCACATGCTGTTGTGCACAACACTGCAAACCTTTTACTTGGACTGTAATCCCCACTTGGAGTTTGCTGCTTTAAAGAACCAGCATATGACACATCTCAACTCGCCTCAGAGAAACAAGAACGACAACGAGCGGTGAACAGCTTTAGACTAGCACCGTCAACTCCAAAGTGACTGTGGTTTGCAATTATCATGAAAAGCATGATCTAGAAAGGGCGCTATGATCTTAGCCATGCCAATACTTCAGGGCTCTCCCTATCACAGCTTCAGTGACTCCTCTGAGCACACCAGCACCGCGTGAACAATCCAAACTCACATCAAAACAACAGCATCAGAGTGCCTCACAGCAGTAGAAAACCAATAGTGCTGAATGACTTATTCTTCAACAGTAATTGCAAAATCATTTTAAAATGAGATCAGAATTGCTGCAGCTATTCTTGAGTTTCTCTGATTCTCTTTATTCAATTCCTGTGGTTACCCAGGAAGCATTAGAGTAACAATAGACATATGGAATGAAGTCAGTGAGGTTTTCTTCAGATTCTACTGGGGGCAAAAACAACTAAATATGCTCAGCAGATGTAGTTGACGCAGTGTCACTGTATCTGGCTATAACTTCTTAAATCTCAGGGTAAATCTAAGGAAAAAGAATTAAAAGTAGCCCTAAGGACTTTGTATGAAAGTTATTCAAATACATACATGTACTGCATTTGTAGTGTTGCTCAGAATTCACAATTACCAGGATGCCTTTCAGTCAAAGTACAGCCCCGAACATGTCTGACGACTTTAACCACCATCACCACTGTGTGAAAACTCTTTTTTAAAAGTACTTTACTGTTCATACAAACTAAGCTTATGTACAGAAATACAGAATCACTCAGCTATACGGAGAGGACACCAAATATTTACACTGTGTTAAACAATTTCCTTTGGGTGACAGTTGTGGTCAGTGAACTACAATAGCTAATCTGCTATGAAGACTGTTTATGACCCAATGGATCACAAGCTGACTACAGCTAGTTCTCCAGTAGAACTTGGTAGGAACAGAAGAGCAGCTGCTACCAGCGTAAAACAGCATTCCTTGAATGTACAAAAAGGATGTGTTTTCCGGAGAAGTAGTCTCTAACTTCAAATATATCCGATATTCCACCAGAATGCTACCTTAAAAAGTAACAGGCAACTTTTCCTGCTGCAGTATTTCTCATTTAAGTATCACATAGGACTGTATCTTATGTTGTTTAGACATCATTGTGCAGTACTGCTTAACAAGAACAAAATCTGGTGCTGCTCTTCTAGAATGAGAAAAGATTCCCCCTCCACCCCTGCAAAAGAAGATACTCAAATACCAATTTCTCCCTTAATTTGTCACTATAAAAGCAAGTTCAGAGCTAATGTTATGAACCTTTTTCCGCATTTTTCCTCATTCCATAAAGTATTATAGAAATGTAGCTTAAAATACCTCAGTTTAATACCTACTATGCCAACAATATAGAGCAAGATTTATTGCTGTAAAATTTTAAAATTCACAGAAATTAAGTTTAGAAGGAGATTATTTGATAGAATACTTAAAAAGGCATATACATTTTTCACCTACAGAAATAAATCAAGGCTGTAACTTACAATTTCTTAATCATTCTCTTTTAGTGCTGTATATGAATTTTAGGTATTAATAAAGTGTTCCTCCCCCCAAGAAATCTTGGAAAGAGCAATTGAAAAGTAATTAAAAGCACAGAGGTTCTATGAACACTATATAGTTCATTTTCGCAGCTCATGGATTATTTCCACACTGTACTCTTGAGACAAGATTTCAGTTAGTCAAGATCTGCGTATCTGTAGAGATGCTAACTGGATTAGAAGACTCTTCTGATGCAATCCATGCAAGTCCTCCCATTAAGCAGACCGCACAGCTGCATAGAGCTAACAGAAGAACACCAGTCAAGTAAAACTTACTGACTGAGATTTGTGGAAACACATCCTCCTTAAAACAAAAAGCAAAGCTTCAGTCAGACATAGGTCTGAGGACAGAAATCTAGTAAACACCACTCATGTTATTTAATGACAGCAATTAAAGCCATGCTGTTCTCCCAAAGTAATCATATACACATCCTGCTTATTGTCTGTTAATCCATAAACCAAAATGGAAATATATCAACAAAAAAATACCATAAGAAAGATGATCCATGAAAAGAAACTTCAAAAATAATCCAAGTATGGAAAGAATGTCTATCACTGTTATAATACACTGAAACTAAAAATTTGGATTACACAGATTCAACTGTATACTCAGGTAGCTTTTCGAGCCATCATTCCCACCAAGCTTTATGAAGTTCCTTAAGATTGCCATTACCTGATGTCCACTTAGTTTGTATAATGTGTTATTTTGCACCTAAAATACTCTTTCAAGAGAAAGCAAACCCAAGAGACATGAAAGGACTAAGTGGACTTTGCTAATTACCTGTAGAGTAAATATAATGTTTAAAAATACAATTTGATATTAAGAGTAATTTGTGACCCTAAATTGCTATTAATACAGTTTTGTAGCAGCTTCAATGACTAGCTCTAGCCACAGCCTGAACACAGATAATTTTGATCATAGAGTTACATAAACTCTTCTTGTATTCTGCCTTTAGGATTTGGGATTGAGGATGAAATGTCACGCAAACACTGTCCTTTCCATCTGTCTATTAAATTGGTAGACACACAATTCAGGCTGTAGATTACCAAAATCCTTCCCTGTCCAAGGAAACACAGATCCACACTTCTAAACTTCAAGAGTGCTCTCACTGAGCTACAAAGTCTGAGACATTATCTCTCTGCTCACACCTCTCTGCTTTCCAGGGAACATAAAATTATAAGGAAAACAGGGGAAATAACATGTGCCCTAGCTTTAAGACTTATTTGGACTCTTTCCTAGGAACATAAAGATCAAAGATACAATTTTTTTATAAATGTTAAATCAAGCATTCGTTGAAACAAGGACTGGGATCCAGGACTCCTAGGCAAAACCCCTGACCTTTCTCTCTGAAAAAATAATGTTCAAAAATAATTCAGTGTAATAAGGACTATTCAGATTAAGTATGAAGATGGTGTTAGTCCTAGCTAACTGCAGTTCACACAAACAACACAAATAAAATGCATGATTTCTTCACATTTGTATGGTAAGTTTTATGAAACAGCATTTCACACCATTTCTCAAAAATGATTTAAACACTGCAGCATAGTTGTAATCCTTGTTATGTGACACCAACAACTGAGCATTTTTTGTTGTTTTACAGAAATAGCAGTAAGTCACCAGTTATATCAATCCTAGCTAAGACTGACAAATCCTTAGGCTAATTTACTCTGACATTATTTTCATTGACTTCGCTAGGAACTGTAGGGGTTTACTGTACTGAACATAGCAAATACCACTTCCAATTTGCTGTCCTCAGGTCTTTTTTTTTTTTCTGTTAATGAGGATAACAATAAACTCCATGATTCACAGGAATATATTTTCTCATTTACTTTGGCTTAATTTCACAAAATGATTTGGTGATAAAAGGGTCTAATTAAAAGTCTACTGAAGTTCACAGAAGTCTCTCCATTCTGTTCTACTGAGTGGTATTAACAACAGTCTCAATATACAATCTATTAATGCTAATGGCAATGGACATAGTTCATCAAGCTTCATAAACATAAACCAAGTTTTTAAAATCATTAGTTCCCTCAGTGATTAAACATCTTCAAGCAAGTACATTTTTAGGTGAATGTGATTTGAAATATGCGTGAAGTAGTATGCTGTGTGTTGAATATTCCATGGCCTGTCACATTGCACACCTTCACACAATTGGTTCCAACTCATCTCTGCCACTGCGTCAGTCCGCACACGGGTCATACCCGGTCCTTTCTCTAAACCCAGGTCCTTTTCTGGGATGCATGGGAAAGTAGAGGATATCATATTGCAGTATGATATAGTACAGACCAGGAATATTAGCAACAAACTATAAGATACAGAAGTTAATGATTAGGCAAATCTTACATAAGAGAAGCAATAATAAATAACTGTTAGTATTTGTTAAAATTATTAGGTCGATTCACTTGGAAAAATAAAAATGAGAAATTTCACAGGTTTGAATATGCTTCATTTCTTTCTGAGGAGAAAGACTTAAGCCATCTGTTTCTTGTTTCAGTGTTTATTGTTAAAACTTTTCATTGCTCTACAACCCTTTTCATATATCACAACACTTACCCTTTTAAAATAAAATTGTTACAAAAGGGGAAAACAAACAAAATGCTTTGATACATGAAAGCAAGCCATGATGCTTTTCCTTCACAGAGATTTTCAGTTTGTTTTCATTCCAAATCTCAAAACAAAGCCTGATCTGGAAATCTTGCAAAAGTCTTGGTGAAATACATTTGTTTATTTTTAGTACTCAGATGAGATTTGGAAACAAAAACATTTTATGAACATTGTGGTGTAATTTTATATTATTGTAAACATGCAAGTATCTCACTTCATTCAATTAGATTTAACCTCTTTATCTCAGGATTACACTTGCAGAGACTTTGTCAAAATGTTTCTTGTGCTATACATACTGTAATTCTTTTAAAAAATATGTAATCCATGACACTTTATCATAGCTATTGCCCTGGCAGAATAATATGTTCTTACTAGAGTTCTTCACAGATTTTCTAGTAAGATTTAGAATAGGCAGACTTGAAGAATCTTCAATCTTTGCATTGCCATATATTCCCCTGACAGAAATGTTTACTCATTGTAAAATCACTTTCAAACCAAAAGACATATGGAGATTTATCATTAAAAAAGGGTGAAGGGTGTGGGTTTTTTTGTGTTTTGGGTTTGTTGTTTTTTTTAAACAATGCTGAAAAAATATTATCGTTCCCTAAACTGGTTTTAAGATCAGGTTTTGCCATTTTGGCTGAGCAATATTAACAAAATAAAGCAAAGTTTTTGCTAAGCACTCTCTCATCATAACATGTACGTGACTAAACCTAACTTCTATGGATTCACATTTATTTTAAAAAAAAAAACAAACCAAAAAAAAATTAGTTCTGGAGAGATACTATATTCTGACTTGCTAAAAGCAATCCACACAACCAGAAAGGAGAAGAAAAGTTACTCCCTTTGGGAAGCATGCAGAGAGTTCTGAATGAAATGTATTACTCTTTATGTGCAGCTGGCATAACCCGACACAAACATACCTCAATAGCCACATACAAAATGAGTACAATTATAGGCTCTTTCTTCGAAAAAGAGAGTTCAGTTGATCACACTCACTTCTAATACCACATTATTAATGGAAAATACAACATTAACATACAGAAACACGTGTGTATACATATATAATTAATGTTCTTGGGTTTTCAGTTTTCTATACAGATTTAAGAAATTGTCAGATTAAGATACTACAATTTCAATTTATATGCACATGGATTTACTGGGTACACGAGAGAGCAGAATAAAAGCAGAGCCTAAGAAGACTCTAGCCTTTCCTTCTCCTTCTTCCTTATAACAGTGCTGAAAATTCAGTGTCCCCAGCTGCTTCTTTGCATTTTGACTTTTTCCTCTAAATACTCCAAAGCCAACAGAAAAATAAAGTGCATGTCACAGCTAACAACTTTCTCCTTCAGCCTGCATACCTGTAAGCCAGCCAACCATGCAATTCATTGGGTGACTAAAGCCTGGGAGCTTACATCCGCTCCTCTCATCCCAATTTCACTTAAACTCAGATTCGTACACTTACAGCCGCAAATAGCTTCACTGAATGATATATTACCAAGAGACATAATAATTAATCATAAGGAATACGTATCATGTTACAAGAAATACTACTGATGAGTATAAATAAAATGCAGATCCGATCAGAATTTGTCATTAAGTACTATTTTAAAAATAAAAATATTTTCAATAATACTCGTAAATTGTAATACTTCAGGACACGTAAAAAGGCGAACTTCTCACTCCAATTATTTGAGCAGCAGCAACAATTATTTCTGCTTTTAAACAATTATTTTTATTTTTTTTAGTCAAAGCTTACTCTCTTTGGTACAGGAATAATGTACATTCCAAAGCCTGATACAAATAGATTTATTTATCCAATGAAATCTCAAGCAGGTAACAGGAAGCAGAACTCTAAAAACAAAACAAGAAAACTCAATTTTTTTTTTTTAAATCTCTTTTCATTGCTCTATTTATTTGAGTAAATTGAGAAGGAAAAAAAAAATGTCATGGCCTAATATTCCTCCAAATCTGAAACACTTCCAAATAGATGCTGAAAAGCGATAGCAATCTCATTTCCCATTCTAAACAAATAAGTAAAATATAGACCATGGATTTGGAGGGGAGAAGACATTTTTAAATTAGAAGAGTTTCATTTTTAATAGCTCCACCCTCCATCATAATGAAGCCATAAAAAAATTTCAAAAGCTCAACTGAGGTCTGTCAGACTAGGACAGATGAAGATATACAAACTATTTTTCTTTCTTCTGGTGGATACAAATGAAATGAGGTCCTAGTCCTGTGAAACACTATTCACATTGTAAATGGAGCATAGTACTCCCAATTCCCATTGACTTCAAGTGCTCATGTTAAGTATTATTTGTTGCACAGAAACATTTTTCAGTCTCAGGAGCTTTAAGCTTCACTCATATGAATAATATCTATTTTCCCATGCAACTGATAGATTCAGGGAAAACTGTTCTTCATGCAAATTAGGTTACAACATGAATAGAATTAACCTAAAACAAAGGTATAAAAAAAGTAATAGAAAGCTTCCCTTCCATTTCCAGTTCAAGTATGGAGGTGGGGAAGTGTTTCTGTTCCCTAGGTGAACTGCAGTTCGTAATTTGGCTGCTGTAAAAAACTTAACACAAACCAAACTGTAGATATCAATGCCACATGCGGAAGATCCTCAAAGTATTATTTTCTTCTTTATTTCAGAGTGGTGACAAAAGAAAGCAACTTAAGCACATATTCAAGCCTCCCTTACTAACAGTATCAGTTCTGTCCACCTTCTCTATTTTCATTTTATTGCAACTTCTGTTTGCTTGGAAGTAGCAAAGTGAAAACACAGAAATAAAATCACATGGGTACTGCTGATAAATACTACAGTCCATAAAATATCCAGTCCATTTCCATATAACCTGATGGACGCTCCAGCTCCCTTTAACTACCACAGGGTTATAGTTCTAAAGTACAAGTAAACGCACACTGAAACCACGGTTTAATGTAGCTAAAACTGACACCCCACACTCACGTATCTCACCCTAAAGAGGGGAGGGAGAGAAGAACACTTTGCTCAGTCTTTGGAAGGACTTACAGTAGTCAGTGGTAAGCAGAGGAAACCGAACTGGCCATGAGAAAGTAAAACATTAACGTTAGCCCACCCTCCCACCACCACTCCCTCAGAAGCAGCTCAGCCTATATAGTGGAGGATTAATGAGAAATAGATGAACGGCAGAATATGTGTTACGTACTTGCTTTGACAAAGCTCCTTTTTCCTACTCCTTCCAGCAGTATCCAGTATAACTTCCCCCATAGCACACAAATTTTATCCAAGCCTTTTTGCCTAAAAAGGAGAGCCTCCACTCCCTTTTCTTAAGGTTTAGGAATGACTTAATTCTACAAGGTGTCTCATTGTTTGTCTCATTTTACTTCTGTCATATAGCACAGCTAGATACAGAACTTTCTAATTAGGGCTAGATTAAACCTAGCAAAAGGTGGTGAGGGAGGATTAAAGATGATGCTCTGCACAAAGTCTGCAAAGAAATGCAATCCAATGTTACTTTCTCAAGTCTTTTTATCTGTTTCCAGTGCAGGTGTGTCCTAATTGGCATACTAAGTTCAATTAAGAGACAAGGAAACATGCCTGCCTCTAGTTAAAACACATAAGAAAGGGCATACCTCATATCTTCATATCCTTTCCGCCCAGTACTGAAGAATGCAAACATTCTTTCCAAAGTGGGGGGAAGGGGGGGAGTCGGGGGGCAGGTGGGGAAGCAGCCAAAGAAAAAACAAAATTCCAAGGGAGAGTTTAAAATGGCATGTTGAATCACAGAATATCAGTTAAAAATGACACTATCTTTCAACAAAATATTGCTTCTATCGTAGTGCTGATTAATTTCTCATGCAGAATATTTGTCAATGTATCTTTACACATACACCGGTATATAATGTAGTAATTGAGCTCAGTAATGGAAAACTGTCATTTCATTTGACTTACTGGTCCATTAACATGGCTTGCTTCATGCTTGAAAAGTTACTTTAAGATTTTCTGGAACCGCAAAGTATTTTTCAGATGTTTCCTCTCTGCTCCCAAGGGTTCCTTCTGTGCTTGCACACTTCCGTATATATAATATTACAGAAGTTAATACAGATAGATATGGTTGTATTGTTTTCTCATTGCTATTACCACAATGATTTCTAAACTATTCATATATTCTTATCATTAAAGTAAAACAACACATATTGGCCTAAACAGACTTCTACAAGTGCACACAGTATCGAGGAAAAGACATCCTTTATCCATCAGGATAGATTTTGTCAGAGATGTCGCGTAACAATAATTCATGGCCATTTTTCAAATGTGTAACTACAGGTGCGTACATGGAGCCTGTATGCACCTGATCCTGAACTCTGCTTAAAATTTCAGGTTTAAACTCTCCCTTGACATAAATATAGCTTAGTCATCACCACTGAAATATTCAGGAGTAGTTCTCAGGAGAGGCTTTTTTAAGTGACCTATATTAGATGCAGTTTGGAGTGAAGCTCATCATAAATGAATTATTGACTACAGTACAGGTGGATGCATTTATCATGCCTTTCTCCCTCTGTGTATTATACTGATACACATTTGTATGCTTTAGTCTCCAGGTTTAAGATATTTTTGAGAAATGGGTAGTATCACACAAGACAGAAGCACTACCTGTGCTATGAGACATGAAGTTATTTTGCGAAAATTGCTGTAGGTAGGAACTGTGCTAAATGAGACAGCATTATACAACTCTTTCAGTTAATATCACAGTTCAGATATTTTGGGTCTCATTTCACAATGTGAAAGCTGAAGGTTTTCATGTATTTGCACAAACCATCAAAGAAAATTGCTGATGTCTATCAGGTATCTATCAGTGCAAAAATTTCTTCAATTAACATGTTCTTACTGCAGTAACAGTGCATATAAAAACGGTGGACTGACCTTGGGCCTCAACTTCAAGAAAATCATACTGTTATGCTGATCTTCCACAAATCACTTGAATAAACAGAAAGGGCCTATCAAAACATATGTATTGTCTTAGGCAGTAGAAACAGTTATCTGGGTGCAAATCCTTTTATTGATAATATTCAATAATTTCATTATTAATTTTGCTCATTGGTTTCCTAAATGAATGCCAGGGAGCCTGAAAGTATTTTAGAGGCTGATGACAGAATTATGTGTCAGACCAGTACAATATCTGCATGTCAGAAACATATTCCAGCAGTAGGCTCTGGGGGATTCAAGACTGAATAAAACTGAGATAGAATAGCTGAGTATAATTGGGGGAAAAAAAAAGAGAGAAAGACTTTGAAAGACTTGTGAGAAGACAAGGATTAAAAGCAGTAATGCATTATTTTTTTCTAGTATTTATAAACAGGCACAACAGAAGGTAACTGGACAGATCAGGAGGCAAAAGCTCTGCCAGACTGTGCAGGCAAGATTACAAAAACTGAGCCTGTTTATTTAGTGAGAATTACCGCATAGTTTAAAACCCAAGCAGTGTATAAGGTCAAAGATAGTGGAGCAGTGCCAGACCATGAGAGAGGGGAGAAAGAAACTGGAATCGAGAAAGTCATGCAAGACAAATCAGCTATTTTTTTTTTTTAAATAAGATTCAACCCTTTATATTAATACCTAGAAACAGAAGCACCTCCATCAACTACAGGGCAATGAACCAAGACCAGTATAAAGACTTAGCATTTGGACTTTGTCCCCAGGCTGATCACATGCAAGGCTCAGTCGCTGGAAATGGTTTTCATACAAATAGCACTATGCTATATTTGATATCTGAAATTAACCCTGACAGCAATGCACCATATGAAAGGTTCAGGGAACAGCAAAAAAAATAGCTTTTTACAGGTACAAAATAATGGAAAAAACTATCTATCTAACAATTTTTACAACTGATGTTTATATAGAATTTAGACTCCTTAAACTTACCTTTTTTTAAACATAATATACCTTTTTTTCTATTGAGTTATGCAAAACTTTTTTTTTCCTTCTCAACTTCTTCCAACATTTTCCCAAAATTCATTGCTGACTCTTTTTATACCACGTTTGCCTGCATTCCAAAACACTGTTGTGAACAAAAGAATTGTAATAAGCAAGCCCACAGCTCTGACCATTTAGATAGCCAATAGAAAAGAGTCGGCTACCAGTCTTTTTTCTTCCCAACTTACAAAATGAACCAATGTTTTTCCCTATCAGGCTGGAATCTCAAGTCAACATAAGATGAAGTTAGAAACTAAATAATAATACTGCATATGTTGCACACAGTTTACACACTGAATTTGAAAGCAGCAAAGGAAAACAAAGGACAGGGTAATAAAAGAATTTTGCCCCACTGAAGATCACACACACTGTTATCAGAAATACAGTGTTTATACGATACACAAATAGTTTATTTTTTATTCAACAGATAGAATCATATCTTAGTTGGCTTTGGGGAAAAAAAAAAAAACAAACTACTAAAACCAACCAAAAATTCCCCCCAAAGTACTTCTCAAACTATTTTCGACTCAACTTTTTAAGGAACTAGCTAGTTCTGCTGCCTTCAAACATGATGGGGTTTGTGGGCTTATTTTGTTTGCCTGTTGGGGGTTGGGTTTGGGGTTTTTTTTTGTTTGTTTTAAATGTAAGCCAGATAAAAGTTTGGCCAGTGGACATCAGCAGCTTTAAGTCAACTGGAAATAAGACCCACATTCCATTAGCTTAGAAAAAAATTCAATGCAAGTTTAAAAAACTTACAAATGGTGCTTAGCCTACAGAAACGAAAACAAGGCAATAAAAAGAATAATTTCCTCAGTTTGTGAGTTGGTGCTAAAGACAAATGCTATTGGTATCTATCAGTTCCCAGAAATAAAAGGGTTACTTTTTACTAGTGTCTCTAACACTACTAGTCAGTCAAAGGAAAACGAAGTAGGTACAGCTGAAACAATTGCACTGAAAACACCATTGTCTAGAGCTTGAAGAAGCTTTCCTGGAGAAGGTAAAGAACACTTGAGTGTTAAACACAGGTTTTTGCCTGTAAAACTCCTGACCTGTTCCAAGACTGCATAAACCACAAAAATTCAGCAATATAATTCTACTGGAACTAAAAGTTGGTTTAATTATAGTTTAAAATATTTTTTGATGCTTTCCTGATCATGGTAGATCTTTAAAACAAAACAAAAAAAAGGCCACAAACAAAAAAAGAGCCTTCCAGTAAGACAACTGAATACTATTGTGCTTGCATAGAAATTTCCTTTAAAGGACAAAGGAATGTCTCAGGTAGAAATCATAGGGCTTTGGAAAACTTACAGAAAACTTGTAGAAAAGGGAGGTGAAGTTGCCTGAACAAGACAAAAAACAACCAACACCCCAACACTCTAGTTAGCACTTCTGTTAAACTCTCTGCATATTCAACTCTCTGGCACTAGAGGCGAAATTGCATTGTTGGAGAAACCTATCAAAGAGGTAGCCCAACAAATAATACATCAAAAGAAAAGTCTAAGTTTTCTATACAGGACATAAAAACTGAAAAAAAAAAAGTAAAGGTACTCATTATCATGAACAAGACCACTTTCGGCCACATCTGTCTTTACTTCGCACCAATATATTATGTTCTGTTTGTGGTGTGTCATTAAACTGTTGGCATGTCATTGCAATCAAAAGTCAGCCTATAACTCCGCATTTATTCTATGATTAAGGAGAGAAATATGAAAGTGTTCACATTTTTACCTAAGCTCAAATTATTATTTCAGTGTAAGGAATTTAGTTTTGGATCTAAAAGTGATAATCAGCGCAACAAGAACTGTTTAGATCATGTGGAGCTTAAATATAAAGGGGGAAAAAAATAGAATAAGAAAATATAATTGCTGTAGGAAATGGAATTATAAACAGAAAACTGCTTTATAAACTGTAGGAACAACTTTAAAATAGTATTTTTGGATTAATGTTACAAACAAGGTTGCTACACAAACACTACTCTAGACCTCTAGGAAATTAGGAAATAAATTGCATACAGAACTCCTGGTTAAATTAGCACTAATCTCTAAAAACCTTTCAGAAGCAGAAATTCCCTGCTTCTTTGAATCTGATCTACTAGTATAGTAATATTTCAGTGTTATTATGGTGGGAAATTTTATTCCAAATAAATGTCAGATGCTTTATAATGAAATAGGTGTTTAAGGAAAAAATAAGATCATCAAGTAGTAGTCATGCCTTTCTAATTTAAAAATAAAAGTAAATGCTAAAGGGACGCCATCATGCCCTTATGATGACAGGTTTGTATACACTGAAATAAACATCACAATGTGATTCTTACAGATCCACTGTGTAACTGGTGTGTTATATTTTTTTTACCTCTCTACTGAAATTCAAAAATTGACTTTTAGTTGTGTTAAGCTTAGAAACATTTTGATACCAAATGAGTTACTTTCTTCACAGAATGCTATAACCCAGCGTGGTTCAGCGTGGTGTGGAAACTTCACTGTTAGTCAAAGCACACAAATAAATTCTGCTGAATTCTATCTGCTTTTTTTTTTTCCAGACAAGTATCTAATATCAGAAGACAATCTGATGAGAAACACACTATATATCTATTTTCATCTTTAATTTCTGAGCTCCTGTAATTTGAAGCACCCCTGTATATTGAAAATACAAGGCCTGAAAGGCAATGGTGATGGGTCACAGAATCACGGAATCTAGAATTGCCTAGACCTTGCAGGACCTTTCAGATCATCTAGTCCAACCATCAACCTAACTCTGACAAAAAACATCACTAAACTATATATCTAAGCATTATGTCTACCCATCTTTTAAAAACCTCCATCTTTCCTATGTCTATGGCCAGAATGTGTTAGCAGAACCAGGATAGTGTTCTCAGCACTGAGCCAGAGACGACACAATATTATCTTGAATTGCACTGATATTAAACTAGAAACGTATAAATAAATATATCTATCTTAAGTGAAAGAAATGACCTAACATAAGAAAAAATGTAATATTAACAAAGACAAACCGTAAGAAATAACAAATATGAAGCTTCTATGCATCTCACTTCAGCAGATAAAATTCTTTACTGTTCCTGGGAAAGCTTACACAGATATTCATCAGAAAAAGCCTAACTGAACCAAGTCCTGGTTTTAACTTTTCAGCTAACCTCCTTTTTTTCAGTCTGCCTCCAGATAGCATGTTTGCGTGTTCTTTTATCTTGCACAGGCCTACCACACAGCAATGGCCTCTGCCTTTGGGCAAGTCATCTGCCAACTTGCTAAAACAACTTGGATGATTTAGCAACTTTCTTACATTCCTCATGGGGCTATTAAGTCCTATCTCTTCTTCATAATTCAGTTCCTTGAAGCTGGCATATTTAGCCATCAGTTTAATTATTTTACTGCTAAGCTTTTAAGTTCATCTGCTACACCCTGGGAACCCCACAACATACACAGTGTTAATGGGCCTATGCCCAGGCTTGTTATGTCTTTGTAGCTGTTTATATCACTCCCCAATTACCTGCCTGCTTTAAAGATAGCATGTATCAGTCTTGAAACTTCACAGACGTTAAAAGGTGTCTCATCAAAACATGATGCCTCTTGTACATTTCTCCATTCCTACAGTGCTTTCTGAAAAGTGAGTCAGAAGGATTCACATTGTATCTGAAAAGGAACACCACCTTTCCTTCTCAGTGCAGTTTTGCACATCCAGTTGAACCTGTTTTTAAGAGAAACCTTTTTTTTTTCTTTAAGACCAATTGTGTATGGCATTATTATATCATCCGTCTGAACTGTAACTTTATTTGTATAAAGAAAAGCTTGTATTCTTATAAGAAAACACGTAGGAAAAAAATACAACCTGAAATACCCGAAAACTCAACTCTTCTCTGATTCTATCCTCAGTCTAGGCATATTAAACCTATTCTGGATGTGCAAGCAAGCACTGTCCATATACACAGGAAAGAAAAGAATTCCTCCAGCTAAAGAAAATATTTTTAATGCACTAGCACTTCATCTTTAAATAGTTTTGTTGTGTTAAAAAGATAAACAGGAAAAAAGAAATCACACACATAAATATTTGCTGACCTCCTCCTCTGCATGTCTGGTTTCTCTGTGGCACTTCTGTTGCAGAATTCAAGCTCAGTTTACTCAGACTGAGTAAACTCGACAATTCATATTATACCTATCCAGTAACAGACATTTTTGGCTGGGCAAAAGGTATAAATAATTGCTGCATCAGAGAAACCAAGTTAGAATATGGCACAATGAAAGCAGAAATATTATGACAGGTTAGAGGATAAAATTACAGACAGAGAACTACAAAAATTAATATTTGTGAATTTGCTCCGTACTGCATGCTGACTCCGTTTCCACTTCTCATTGGACTTCCACTTTGCATTTAATATAAAACTACTGTTTTCTAGTAGCAAGTTTTGATTTAGGTTTAGATAAATTTCATAGGTTTCACAAAAATTGAGGATACTCATAACATCTTGCAGTTATCTAAAGCTACTATAAAAAAACCCAACTTTTATAGTAGCTTGTAGCTACTTTTATTTAAAACTGATACATTAGAATGATAAAACTACACTCAGACACATCATTTACATAGCCCTTTTGGGGCTACAACTATTATATGAAGAAGGCATTATATTAAAAATTTAATCTAAGAAAAAATCTGAATCATAAAGGAATTTTTTAGCCTATGATTTACTGTGTAAAAATGCATCTCAAATTTTACATTTGCCCACCATTGCCCAGAGTGTGAATGCTGTGCAATCAACATCAGCTAACTCCCAGTGACAGAATTCATGCAGCATATTTGACAAATCTTTATCGATAGATAAAAATTAATACCTATTGTTTTGTTCATTCCATATTGAAATTTCTGGGAATTCATTAAGCGTGAAACTTATTACTAAGCCATTTATGTTTTTAATGACAGTACAGGGTAGGCTATGTTCTGTTCATGATTCTTTTCCAAACAAAATGTTTGCTGCATCTCACAGAGAGATTATCGGAATTGTTTTTACAATTAGAATTTAAATTGCATGGTTCAGAATGCATCAATATATCATTAACATCTTACTTGACAATGTAATATATTTTAAAGTCTATTCTTCCAAACAATATTGAGAAAGTATAATCACTGCCTAAATTTACTTTCAATTACCATTGTCTAATTATCATTAGGAGTACAATATTTATTCAGTATGTTATTATATATTAAGATGTGAAATCCATCTAAGGTTCTGCCTTAAGTGCTTTGCGTAAAAGTAGCTTCCATAGAAGAAGCCATTATTTAAGAAGAATATTAAAAAAAAAAAAAAAAAAACCCTCCTAAAAACAAATAAACAAAGATCCAAAAATACTCTGTACTGTGCACAACATGATGCTATTTGTGAAACCTATACTGGGGTTTTTTTGCCCCCAGCAAGGTGCAGATCCCTAACATTCCTGTATACAGGAGAAATTCTGCTCTGCCGTCTGTCTACTGTATGACAGCTGACTGTCTTTGTAGATTATTTCTGTTTGTGATAAAAAGTAGTTGGGAAAATTAATTTTAGTTATTTGTGGATTTAGTATGTTCCAGTTAAAGCACAGATCACATTTTGTCTATTCATCCTGCTGAACACCTAATTTAGCGAAGTATTCAGTTCATTTACCTAATACCTACGTTCAGATCAGTGGGTATCTATGGAAGTGCACTGTGCCACACGTGAGTATCTTACAAGATAGATCCTGCCCAAGACACCTTGCTGTACCTCACTGCACAAACACAAAAAGGTGCCTGCGGCGTTAATTCTACAATGCTGGGAACCAGCCTTTTTTTCCACATTTGCACCTTTCATTTTTCTTCAGAAACACTGAACTGTCTCCTTACATCTTTTGCACTGTGGCATAAATAAAAGCATCGTTTATCTTGGTTCAGCTGGTATCCTCTTAAATTTTGAATAGCGACAATTATCTGGGCAGCTGATTGTTATTCAGTACAAACACACTCCCAAACCTAATGCTGAATTAAGACTGCATCAGTGGAATTCCCAAGTTATGTTTCTCTAACCTTAAAATAAAATATAACACTTCATGGCCCTTGGCCTAAACCTCAATGTTTCAACAGAGAATTTTTTCAATGTTTATAAAAAAAGGTTTTAGCTATGATCAGATAGTTTAGGCTGTGTTCTAAAAATACGTTCTTTTCTGGATCTCCTATTTACAGATACATTTTACTTAAGCAAATGTAACTAAACTCAATAGCACTCCTTTGAAACATTAGCTGAACAGCAAGAAAATTATAAAGAATACTTTGAAAAAAATGAAACTGCTTTTAATTGAGTAAGTGTTCATGATGAAACAAATAAATACTGTGCCAGTATTTATAGCGGTGCATTTAGGGATCACTAATTTTATTACTTTAGTTCTCTTTGGCAATTAAGAACCCAGATAGTTATGGCCAGGGCACAAAATAACTGAACTGTTTTCCCAGCTCTGGTTTAAATCATTTTCATTGCAAGAAGAAAGAAAATAATTCAAACAATGCTGAATCAACCTTGCACATAAATACACTGTGAAGATGTCTCCAATTTATTTAGATAATATTTGTATTATAAAATCATCTTAAGAAAATTAGTAGAAACTACAATTACATCACATATAGAGAATTAAGAAACCCCAAACTTTACATTATTTCCTAATCAGAGGAATCTTCTGACACACTTTTCAAACATAAATGCAACCACACCACTCCCCTCACCCTTATGTCCATGAGTAAGTGTCCTACAAAAGAGAAAGAACAATGGAAGAAATCAAGCTACAGCATTAATAAAAACATGGACTAGAAAAGAGACCAAGAGAGATAAACAAGTCATGTTCTAGAAATGGTTTAGAAATTCCCCCTGCCTGACACTGTCTTACTTGCTTCATGTCTTTAACATCTAAGGAACTACAGACACAAATAAATCTGTCTTGTCTGAAAACAAAAACGTCTCTTTTATACATAGACAGTTGATACGAAGTCTGAAAAATACAGATCAAAGAAGCCAGTTTCATTAAAAGTCAAGATTCAAGAAAGATTTACTAAGTCACTGGGCAGGGGGCTACTATACAAGCATAATTTAAAATTGTTTACGTAAGCAGAAAGCAGCAAACCTGTTACACACATCCATGTATTAGCAAGTAATTATTTTGTAGCCTCATGGTGTAGAGTAGATTACTTTACATCATTATGTGGAAAATGGAAAGGTTAAAGATTACAATTAATTATCACTTCGTCCTCTAAGAAAACTAAAACAATGTCAAAGAATTAAATTTACTTTTGAGAGGGAAACTGAAAGTATCTTAGTGAATAATTGAGAGTTTGAGATAAATCTGGTTTTGTAATACCCGACACCCAGTTTGCTAAAATCAAGTATCACCTGATTGAAAACAGAATTCCTATCCATCATCCTGGATTTTAATTTTCTGATTGTAAGGAACAAAAAAACCACAGATGGTTTCAGATCCAGTAAGAGAAAGCATCAAGACCTGCATTTAGTCCTAGAATTGTTTCAGCTTTCACAGAGCAAGTGAAGCTGTTCCAATGAATACGTAATGCATTTACCTCTATGAAAGCACTCTGGGTTCTCTCCTATATGCTGTATGAAGCAAGATCTTGCTTTGCATTAGTGAGAACACTTAGATGACATCACTCTTAAATGTATCCATAAAAGAAATAATTCAGTTACTTAATGTCCCCTTGACATTTATTTTCCTTTAATTGATTGCATACCTGAAATCTTAACGCGGTTCCTAAGCAGCAAAAAGCATCCTTTTTTGTTTTCGTTTTAACATCTTTCTTTCTCCATCTTCTAAATTAGCCTATGTTTATTAAATACCTTTATGTTAACTTTTCCAAGGTAAAGAGTAGAGCATTTTCATTAAGTGTATGGACACCTAACTGACTTCTATACATTTAACTTTTCTAGGATATACGTTCATGCACAAATGTCAAAAAGTGCAGGTCATAAGTTTTTTACTAACATATTATTGCATCTTTTGTATAGTCATACATTTATTTTGTATCCATTTTAAGCCTAAAGGCTTAAACTATACTATATTTAGCTTAGCTACATGTCATCACTCTTTATCATCTGTGTAATAACATCCTTAGTAATACTGGCACATGTAATACCTGGCACCTGCAAAAGTCCTATGGGTTAGCATTTATAATTTATGAACAGGAGGGAAACTGTACTTTAAACATCCTTCATTTCATTTTCTATTCTCTTTTTACCCTGTTACTTTTTTAAACATGAAATTGCTTATGGGCTCAAACTATCAAAATTTTCTCTTCTACTGTATCAACTACTTTGCTGATGCAGAATCCACATTTCAAAAAAAATCCTTTCTCGTACATTTTACTCCTTAAAGTCTGGAACGTTTTAAAGGAACAGGCTTTAAAAAGAATGCACACTCAGCACATTCTAAGTATTTTGAAATTTTTTTAATAACTTGTAAATTTCCCTCACAGGCATAAAAAAATAAAAATAAGGTTAATTACTTCAAAGAAACAAAAAGCAAATCTTTCTTCTCCATCAAAAGGTATATACGTGCATTAAGAAAATATCTAACTGGACTATAAAAGCAACTGAATACAGATCTGAACAAAAATCTCATCTTTCTATATCCTTGAACCATTTAAGTTTAATGAGAAAATTATATCTGTAATTACTGTATAGAAACCTAAATATTATGCTGGCCTCTTAAATCAAAGCATCGGATTTACTTAATATATGAGGTGTTTGGAATCCAAACCCAGATTCTGTTTTTTAAGTTCTTTTGTACATGATTTAACTTTTTATTATGTTTTTCTTTCAACTACACACTATCATAGCAGGACTAAGTTGTTTCTGAGAGAATAAACAGAAGTATGGTCCCTAATCATCACCATCATCATTGAGCACCATTCACTCTGAACAAACTTTATTACCAGCGATAATACATTAAAATGAAATACAAGATGAATATATTTCCAAGACTGGTAATTAGGAAAGAAATGTCTCATAATTTGATCTCTTACCCTTGTGAAATGCCTGAGAGAGAGGGGATTTTTTTTATTCCTTCAGGACAACCATGAGAATTGATACATTTCAAGATTAACTTTCAATTTATTTGAAAAGTTGATCCAGGAAGGCAGGGCCAACACAGTTTTTCTGCTGTGGAGGAGGAGGGGGTGGTGGTGTTTTTTGTTTGTTTGAATTGCATTCGCTGATGTTCCTTTTTTTTCATATTTATATTCATATTTCAGTACACCAGGAAAATACACCCAGGGAAAAGACGCTATGTCATGAAAACTGTTTGTTACATCAGACTATTAAAACCACAACGTCTACAGAATAAACTTTTGTCAATATGGCCACCTTGTTCAAATAACAATTTCTGCTCTTGTCCTGGTTTGAGGGCCTAAACCACGACAGCTCTTAACAAAACTAACATAACTATGTCTACAAACACCTGTTGTGACTGCACATGATACCAGATACATATAATGATAACACTCATCTTCTTGGAGATTTCATAGGTTCTTCAACAAAATTAGCAGAAAAGGTAATATTTCTGCAGGAAGGGGCTAGGGAGAAAATATTGCTGAGACTTGCTTTATTACCCAGAGAAAAGTTTCTTCCAGATAAATTTCAGAATCATTTCTTTGATCCCTACAAATGATAGTAGCAATAAAACCCAGGCACCTGCAGAAGAACTCCTCTATTGTCACATCTGACTAGTATACCTGTGAAGATCCTTGTCCTCCTCTCAGAGGATCTCTTTTTGTTTCTTTGTTTTCAAATGCTTGAAATCAATAAAAGACTAAAATAAGATTTGGTGGAGGGATCAGAAAAAATTGTTTTTATGTTTATCTAGAAATACAAAATACATTTGATTTAGCATTATGACAGAGTGATAAAAAAGCTCAAAGACCAACATTTTAACAAATTTAACTGATTCACAAATTTCTTACATAGCATAAACCAGTTTTTGTACTCCCAGACCATTTCTAAACATCAGTGTTTTTAAAATTTCAAGAACGTAATTCAGTGTGTTACTAACTCAGATTCTCTGTAACTTAAAAATTCTATTTTCTTGCTCGTCTTGCCAGTTTGGGGGGGGGGTGGGGGGGGGGGGTGGGGATCACTTAAATGTCTAATTAAGGTCTATTTTGTGTTACTTACTGATGATGTTATATTCCTGGCTGTTTACATATGAAAATATTAAAATTAATTAAAGAATATGCTGACAGTTGGTGACACACACAAAATAGTTGGAAACATTTCCTGAAGAGCTTGATTTTATGTGCCCACTCTAAGCTCTAATGTTTTACGAATCTTGGGGTCAGTCTACACCTAATCTGACAACACGGTAGTTATCTCACAGATTATACGTTCCCACCATTTACATGCAAACACGACAAAAGAGACCAAAGAATTCCTCACATAAAGCAAGGCTGTAGCCTGGATTAGTTATATTTGACACCAAAAAAGCTGTATCAAACTACAGATCATCTTCATATGCTCAATCAGTCATAGAAGGACTTCTCTTTCTTAAACTGTTTCTTCCTTTGAAAGGCTATTGAAGACTTGCAGAATACGAGTTAACTTAAATCAGCCTCTGTAATGAGGGTGGTGCTATGTTACCCTGAACAGTGTGTGGAGAGAGCTAGGTAACTATGAACGTTATTTAAAGAGAACACAAAGTTGAGAAGGAACTTGCCAAAGCAAGCCAGAATCAAATGCTGGTAAGACAGGTTGGAGTTTAACACCAAATTCCAGCTGGATGCGGGGTGTTCACATATGACTACTCCCATTACAGCTGTTCTTGCTTGACGGCGCTCAGTGAGGTAAGCCCTTTTTGAAGGGAAGACTAAAGAAGGATAATCTCTCTTAGCAGCCCAGCAGTCACAGGAATAAGAGAGCACTTCAGTGTGTCTGCCCTTCCATTTTTTTGTAATAACAAACTTTACTAGGTTTGTAGAGCAGAAGGGTATTAACTTTTTTTATTCAAATGTCTAGGGCACTCACCTTCATTGTGGAAGATTCAGTTTCCATTCCCTGTTTCCCTGAGTATTTAATGATCTATATAAAGGTGGCTCTGAGAACAATGGCATATGGCAAGCATGTTGGGTCAGGGCAACCTCACTTCTAAGGCAGAAAGCACAGTGAAATAGCAGTTATCTTGATGACTTTAGCCCAAAATGAAAGTAATGGAAGACATAGTCACAAGGAATTAGGACAAGTATATATGTTCTCTATCAATAATTATGAGACTGGACTGAAAATCCAACTTAAATCAAATAAACAAAGCACACACACACCAAATATTGAGAGATTCATGATAAAATCTGGAGAGCTGGTAAGCCTGGTTGCAGCACCTGTGAAAGGTTAGTTAGCACACACACTTACAGGTGTATTACAGAAAGTTGTAGACACACTACAGACATAACAATATTTGCATATAAAACAGACAGAACATGCACTGCTGCAGGCACACTACAGGTGGTAGGTATTGCAGCTATGATTAATGCCTATCATGTGAATAATAAATTGATCCTTTGCTAATTTAACATTCTTATAAACCAAAATTCCTAACCATAAAGAAAAATAAGCTACCCCATTAGATGGCTAATAAATACTCCACCAAATATCTGTGGCTTTCTGCAGTTGAGAGATATGAAGAATTTATAGCTTAGTACTTCTAATGTACCAAAGTTTTAGCCATGTTTTATCTGCAATTGCCTGATTTTCATGAGAGTTATCTTTGTACAATTAATGCAAGATTTTATGAAATACACACAGCCATTTGCAAAAATTCTGTCTGCCAAATATTATAAAATCCGTTTCCGATTAATGAACCTATCAAAAGTTTATAGGTTCAGTTAAAAATAGAAAAATAGTAAGAATTGTCTAGTATAACTTCCTTTTGTGTACAAAGACATATAAAGAACAATGACTGATTTCTCAAGACACCTTCCACATTTACCTTTCTGCAAAACTTCCGGGAAAGACAGTGATTTGACTGAGCTAGTTTATGACTAGCACAGAAACACATGCGTTAACACTACCATTGCTGTAGATAGCCTGCAGGTGAACTGAGGTCTTCCATTCCCAGTCTCATTTGTTATCTTTAACTCTCAACGCCGAGGGTAGGATTTTCCAACACTAAGTTCTAGCATTGAAAAGATCAAAGCTGTAGTAGTGTTTAGTGTTGCAAATCTCAGTCTTGCCAACACTGCTTCTGTGGCAGTTCTATCTCCAATAGCATAATAAATCAAGATTTTGATTATTTGCCTCAGAGTTTGTAATTATTTTTTTTCTTTTCATAAAACAAGATGGCTTAGGCTGAGCAAATACTGTATAGATAGCAAATATCAAAACAAGTCAGAAATACTTTAGCTTGTTTTTATCTTTTATATCCTCAAGCCTATATTCATCCAATACTGAATGTCAATGGAACATGAATATTAGAAAAGGGATGGAATATGACAGTGCATATGGAAAATGTTAGGTTTTCTTTTCTATCAAAACTTTGTTTCAACTTCATTCTGACTAAGGTGTTTTAAAAAGTTAGAGCTGAACAGTTAGAAAAGTGACAATCTTTATATATTGAGTGTGAGAAGTAATCTGTATTATAGTTCTAACAATTTCATTGCTGTTTATGCTTTTATTTTAATTGTTCAGTAGAGTGCACAGAATTTGATTTGTGTGTCAGGGTTCTTTTTATTAAATGCTTCTATTAGCATTCTCAATTTCACCTGCAGGAAGCTCTTTTAAAACGTCTAACACCTTTAAAGTGATTTGGTATTACTTAAAACATTCTGGGAATTGCAATTTTACAGTATTATTCATATAAAAGAAAATTTTATTAAACCATTTCTGATTTTAAGGGCTTTTAAATTTGGGGCAGCCCATTTTTGCTAATTTGGGAGCTCACCTTGATTTCACATGTTTTCTTAATTCTCAAAACCCCCACTAACTCAGTATTTGGGAATGCCTGGGACTTCTATAAATCATGCGAAGAAAGTCTTAAACTTGTTAAAAAGAAAAAAAACAAAACAAAACTGAAAAAGAAAACCCCAAACATTATCAGTAATTGAAGAAATAAAAATTAGATGCTACTCTTAAATCTCTGTGCTGCAATATACTATGTTTTATATGTTAAGTGGTAAATGATGAAAATGAATTATTTAAGTCCTGTATTCTACCCTGTTCTTTGAGGAATAATATACAATGTTCCTTTGAAATCAACAGGTCTTCTTCAATGCAAAAATTCACTCAGCAGGGAGGCACGTGGGCTCTGGGTGACACACAAGTCTCTGACCTTCATGTTTCTGAAGACCTTTCTATTTTGAAAGGATGCATCAAACTGTTTACAGAATTTTTAAAACATACTAGATTTTGGTGCAATATCTTTAAGTTCAAAGAAGCAATAATTAAACTGCAGGATCTTTGCAGACAGTGAAAAGACTATTTGGCAAACTCTGTTTTTCATTTTCTGATCAAGATTGTCTAACAGAAGGCTGAGGAGTGACCTCATCACGGTCTACAACTTCCTCAAGGGGGGCAGTGGAGGGGAAGGTGCTGATCTCCTCTCTCTGGCGACCAGCGAGAGGACACGAGGAAATGGAATGAAGCTGTGTCAAGGGAAGCTCAGATTGGACAAAAGGTTCTTCACTGAGAGGGTGGTTGGTTGTTGGAACAGATTCCCCAGGGAGGTGGTCACAGCACCAAGCCCGTCATAGTTGAAGGAGCTTCTGAACAATGCTCTTAGTCATATGGTTTACTTTTAGGTAGTTCTGTGAGGAACAGGGAGTTGGACTCGATGATCCTTATGGGTCCCTTCCAACCTGAGATATTCTATGATTCTATGTCCTCTCTGGCACACTTTTACATTTGTTTTTATTATGTGATTCAAAGACTTCATAGAAGAGCTAACTGAAAAAATAAAGTTATCTGTTTCCCTAGGAAGTAAAAACTTTATGCAACTATTATTCATTTTCTGATTTATGAATGATCTTTGTTATTAAACGTATAGATCTTTATATATTTACAACTTTAGCATGACCACTTAAACCTACCCTATTATATAACATATAATTTTGTTTGGAAGGGGTAAAATAAAATACAAATAACAGCGTGCCAGAGTATATTTACATTAGGTATTGGTTTCCTTGACTTTCATGGTCCTAACAATACTCGAAAGATGTGACAGCTCTCAGAAGCTTCCTCAACATGGAAAACAGCTGTGATTATATTCAAAACATGACAAGAAAGAACAATTTCATTACATTAGCGTATAGTGTAACTCTGTAACGCTGTATATCTACAGAGAAATGCAAATCTACTGTTATGACTCTATTAGAAGTATTTATAACAATTCTGCTATATTTGATAAATGAAGTCACAGTAATTGGTTTCAGGATCTTATTCTGGCTATAGCATATCCAGTAACACTTTTGAATATGAAATTACATATTTCAAAATGTCAGTTTTGTTACAGTTCCACATGGAATGCATACTGATTACAGCTACTTTATAAATATACGTGGCCTAATAAAACCAGAAGCGTAACATTAAACTACTGCAGGTTGTGATTTTTGTCAAAGTTCAATAAAAATAAATAATTAAAAGGATAAATAATAGCATAAAAATTACTAACCTACTAGTTTTTGTGTATAAAGAATGGAAGAAACATCTTCTAAACATGTGGAAGATTTCAGCAGTTCTAAGACTGAGACTACTAAATGTTTTTATTCTTAAATCTAGAAATAAAACTAGGAATATTTTTAGTGATATCTGTGGGGTTAGACTTTTCTGAAATCAGTTATTTGAGAACTGAGTCTTGCCTTCCACTGTATGCATTGCTGCATATCTTGGAAAGAAAAAAGGCAAGATTATGTAATCTAGATTAAAAACGAAACCAAAAGAACTGTACAGGTAAAACTTCTTCAGTATTATCTTATATGAAGACTGTGTAGCTCTTTCTTCCCAAAAACCTCAGCTCTTTTTTCACACCACTACCATTTGTTTCTGAAAGTAAACAAGTCTTCTATTATTTTAAAATATCTACAACATACAGCTTGTTCTGATTTACACTTAATGAGTTCTACCTCAACTCTATGGAAATGTTCACTGAAAAAAAATTAATTTAAGGAGAATAAAAGCCAACCAGCTGTATTTTGAATAGAGTTTATACTGATGTAATTTTTGGACTACGATTCGTTTCTTACTTTATTCTAGAAACAATATAAATGACACTGTTAGCATTCTGTCTTCATTTGTAACAAGTTATTGTGAAAGGTAATTGGTAATGCTAGGGAAAAGGGAAGAACATTGGTTTGATCATGAGAGACCATGTTATGAAATACTGAAATGTGTAAATACTATTGAGACCTCACATACGCAAACCTTCACTCATCTTTCATCATCCCTTCCCAGCAATTGCAAAGCTATGTCAAAAAGTACTATGGTTCTCCAATTAGGTCATGCTCATACGCTTATATTATACCCACGAATACCAATCCAGCATTTTGATAATGCAAAGGTAGCTAAAGTTATGATTATTTTCTTATTTATCTAAAAATTATGTGTTATTTGAAATCAGGTCTCCAAGATCAAAGTGCTACTTAATACAGCACCTGCACAAAGCTAATCAAAAAGCTTTCTTTCATTTCTGAAAAAGAATAAGCTTATATTTTTACTATAAAAGGATAATCACTCCAGTATCAGTTCAGAAGATTCAGAACATTAAACTACTCATATACAAGAGGCAGAACAGTGCATGCATACTTTTATGAAAAAGCCAGCTGTAAGATTACAGTTACTTTGTCCCACCACAATGCTATGCAGTGAGGACCAATCTTTTAAAGTCCAAGCAACATGAACGATGCAAGATTATATGTATTTACTTTATTTTATTTATTTTTATATCTGATGTTTATCCAGCAGAAAAGATTTTTTTTTTCCTAGGTTCTCTGGATCTGGGCTCATTCTCAAATACATGAAAATTCTGGATATTTCATGGTACAGGAAAGGATCAAATACTCAGATCACAATAGTTTATTCATTGTTATATTATTTACTAGCAACTTGTATTATAGTACTTCCTATAAAAATAAGTGTCATACGATCTCTGAGCAGGATGAACTGGAACAGGATTGTTTGAATAACACTGACTGGAAAAATATTTTTGTCTTACAATATTTCCATGAGAGTTCATGACAGTTTCATGACAATCTTATGTGATGGTAATAACACACCATACACCATATTATCTTGTAATTCATATCAAGGGACTTTACTGCAAAGGCATATGGTGCAGTCTCATCACTCAGTTGCTAAAAGGCTGCATCTTTATTTCTGCTCTTCATATGCAAGTGTGTAAAGGTTTCAAAGAGTGACAGAAGACTTATGGCTTGACTTATGAAGGCAAGCCTCTGCTGCTATCAGTTCTTTAGCCTGAATTCAGATCAGCAACACCATATTGTTTGCAACTTCATCAGTACGTATCCCAGTATCGAAACTTGTAATGGAGTTTTATACACTCACCCATGTATTTTCTCATGTGGCAGAGATTAAAAATGACCAGTTGACTATTTTGTTTCCATCTGGCCTTGCTAGACTATTCACAGGTTGGTAATATGCACAGTCTGCTGGTTCACAGTGACTCACAGCACTACCTACCATTCAGTGCTTTCTTACTGAAGCTAAGCTTGAACTGAAATAGGTCATCTAACACTTTCCGTACTACTACAGCCAAACCATATCGACACTTGCTCACAAAAATATCCTCATGTTTATGTTTACTCTTATTTAAATGAATGGACCTGCTACTGTAAGTAAGGGTTTGTAGCACTAATCCAGCAAAATAAGCAAAATGTAAAATACTGTGCGTATATCTAAGTTCTAGGCCTTATTTATAGCCTGTCTTAATGCAGCAACTAGAAGCCCAAGACCTGTTTTGCTCTGTATTGGCTATCCCCGTCCAAATTCCCATCACTATGACTTTGTTGCTGTTATGATCTGGTCAGAAGTAGGCATATCATATCCAATAGTTAAATAAATGGTGACATACTCCTCTTTTAATCTTGCAATAGCACCTCATATAGTTTTTTCCCTTTATTTATTCCACTCATCTTTCTTTAGTAAACTTGTTTAAAAAGGAAAAAAAAAATGGTTTCATCCTTTAAATTACCACTGATAATTCATTAAGCCAGCATCTGTTACTAGCTCATTTTACAACACATTCACATGTCTCTGTACAGCCAAGGGAAATTTGCTGCATAGATGGATTTTAAATACATTTATTGTTCGTAAGTATATCTTTACGTCTTTTACCCACTGCCACAGTGTACTTGAAGGGTGGGCAGATGCAGAGTCAACTCCTGGTATGTGACTGGCAGCTGTTCTCTCTTCTAATTAAGAACTACAGATCACAGATAAGAGAATATACAAAATATCTTGATCTAAATGAAAAGCAAAACAGATCAAGGAAGACTAAATGAGAAGCTAGTATGCAATACTCCATTACTGCCTGACTCCTCCTTTCAAGAAGGAGAGTGACTAAGCTTCTACTCACTTTTTAATTCAAATGGAGTATACACACTGAGTTACCATGTGCTGTTCAAAAACAAAAGATAGGTGGATAGGTGTTTCTTAACATTTCAGTATGCTCTGGTTTAACATCACTGTGTTAAACTGTGATTAGTCCTACTGTCAAATACATACAGTATTAAAAACTAAGGAAGTAAAGTAAATTGGACACCTGTGGTGTTCACCTCAAGTAACCCATGACTGGACAAGAAATGGATTGATGAGGTTAATCTACTGACACTCAGGTATTTGTTGTTTGTCACAGTTGTAGGGAACTATCCACTGATTGTCAAAAATGTAAATAAGCTGTTAGCTCCAAATAAGGAAAAAGCACTATACCATAAAACAGGTTTTGGTTAAATTTTGCTTGTGGTTTAGCTAAACTTCTAAGTATTATTTTTATTGTCACAATGAAGAAAAGGAATAGGCAGCAGACAAACACACACACGTTACATTTGACAATGCATTCAAAATAAAAATTCTAAATGATTTTGATTCAGTGCACTAGTCTGTGTTCAAGAACCTATCTTTACCTTAACAAGAGGATGCAGTTCTTCTCTTAACATTTGAAAAAAATACCTCAAAAAAAAGAGTCTTTCCATCCATGTTCTATGTTCTTACTGAGATACACAGCGATTATAATTTTTCATTCACTACAAACTATTCTTACTTAAAATATTTTAAGTGAAATGGCAGTTGATGGGATTAGAACTATTTATTTATTTATTTAAAATCAGCTAGATAGTAATAATCCCTCGCCTGCCTTAAAGGGAAGCATGGGAAAAAATCATAGGGATTAGGAAACAATTAGTCACGTGGATAGAAAATCGCAAAATGAGATTCAGCATGAAAATGTAGAAGAAAGAAAATAACTCAGAAAGGAAAATTACACAGGAATAAAAATATTGGAAAATACATAATACCAGAAGAAATTTGGTAACAAGTGCACAGTAAATTAGGTGTGGATTTGCAGTAATATACGCCATGGAACACAAGACCAGTGTGATTCACAGCTGAATACATAAAGTCATCACATTACAAAAGAACCAGGATCACTTAATTCTATATATGACTGATAAATTGCTATACACAACGCCTGCATTTATGTGCACTAAAAGGACTGGAACAAGAACAGCAAAATGTCACTTCATATATTCCTGTATGTTTTATAGACATGGCATAAAAATACTGAATTTGTTTAAGTAAATTAGCCAGTCACCAGGGTCAGCTGATACTCATATGACACTAACATCATGGAGACTTTTACTGATTAAATTTTTAATCAAAATACAGAAAAAAACCCATACATTGGGGGAATTTTACTTCCAAGTATGTTGGTCCTATGAACTAAATACATACTAGCAGTTGGGGCGTTACATTTTTTCCTGGAACAAATCTCTTTGCCTGGTTTCACTCAAAAGAAATCCACTCCTCACACTGCAACACTGCTCTGCAATAGGAAGCAAAGGTCTCCAAGTCACGGCAGTCAATGGTTTAAAAGCGTGCTCTTGTACAAAGTGTAATTCCTAAACAGGTATACCCAAAGAGCAAAACACCTAAACTGATTTGGCCTTTTGAGGAGCTGTGCTTTTTAGCCTGGAAATTTTAAGACGCACCTCCAGGCATGCTCAGAACTACAATGGTTTTGACAGGGGTCGCTATGTATGAGGCGTCAAACTGCATCTAATCAGTTTCTGAAAATCAGGTATTGTTCTACATACAAGGAGAAGGGAGGCCTTCTCAAAGCATTCACTCCAATATGGGTAAGAAAGATTCAATTCTTAGTCAGAGGGTGTTAAATACCATATGTCCTCATTCCCTGATGATGACACACAAACACCATGTGTAGTTTACATCTAGGACCTTTGCCTCTTGCTGAAGTTTGGACATTGTTTGTAGGAGGTCAAGCCTATTTGGGCAAGAGAAATGGCAAACACAGAAAACATGGCTCTATATAAGTGTTTAGAACATCTGATATACCGTAGAGGCAGGAATGGAAGTGAAGGGGGATCTTGTTCCATGTTATCTTAGTATTTTATCCAACAACTGTACGATAGACAAACAAAAATAGCCATGGGAACAGGGATCATAATCTGAGATGTTCACTTCCCACATGCAAGTACAGAGCTGCTCACAAATATTATTACTTTTTTGTTTCATAATAACTTTAGCATGAAGAAACAACTTGGCAAACTCGGTGAGCTGGATTTGGATGTCATTTATCTGAAGACTAACGCAAGCCCATCCTCCACTCCCAAAACAATTTATGGTAGTCAATGAAATAAGTTTAATAACTACCATAATCAGATCAAATTCACTGACCTAGTTTTTTCTTTATACTAGTAATACCTTGAGGACTAGCACTTTCAATGCATTTTATCAGGAAAGAGTCTTTTAATATATTAATGAATCAGAGACGAAATGATGTCACCAACTCGGACAAAGAACAAACAGATTTTTCATCTGTGTTTGTCCTGCGCTGCCTAAATTCTGAATGGACACCTCAAGGTGCTGCAGAGACATTAGGAGGTGCTTAGGGATCTTGGCTAGTTTATCCAGCCTTAAGTACAGTTTCAAAATAATTAATCTGTAAAACATTCTAGATTTATTTTTTTTTTAATCCACCTTACACCCCCAAAGGATGAGAACAAAACAGCTGAATTGTAAAAGAGGATTAGTAAATTACTCTGTTTTCTCTATCTACTTAACCACACTGGGTGGTCTACCCCCAAAATCTGTCTGCTAGCTATCCAGCTGGCAAGTACAAACTACTGTCTGCTGAAACTACAGCACAGCTGTGAGAATACCATGAAGGATTCTTTTCCTACACATATCACATCCCAGTTGTTTAACCTACACTGAGCTAGGAAGGAAGCTGCATTAGACAAATGAAAAACATAACATGAGTTAATGTTTCACATACTCATGTCCTTTTACTAAGATCAATTTATTTTTTTTCCACAACAAAGAAAATGCCAGTGAAATAGCACGACAAATACAATAGCCAGAAAGCTATTTTGATGATTATGTCTGTACTTCAGCTGTGGTTTAGAGGAACTTGTAATAGCTCCTGCAAGTAAAAAGCCAAATTTCTTCACACTTTACTTTCACAGAAGTCTAAAGGACTGCACTGAAGATTAACATGGACTGTTGTTTGTATACTCAGCTAGTTTCACCCTTCAAGTATTCCAGTATGTTGAGCTCCCCATGAGAGAAAAAAATTATAAAAGAGAAATTGCAAGTCATGTGCACCTACCACTTTATTGGTGTCCAGAAAACACCCAGCAGAGCTGAAAAAGTAAGTGATGCCCATCCAGAAATGCCAAGGCACCTGTGGAACTTATTTGTTATGTAGATACCTTGGTAACAGATGCATGAGAAATAGCAAGTAAACAAGATACATGATTTTCTTTAAACATTTTCCTTTTTTCTGTCACCAGGCATGAACTGAACGCTGTCTTTCTGATAAGATAAACAGGTTGAAAACATTGACCGTAAAGCTACAGGAAAAAAAAAAAATGTTCTTAGATAACTCACATGGCTTAGTTATATGGGCTAATCTTCCTTCAGTATCTGATTGATGGGATTTCCACCCATTTTTCTTTCCTCCACTTTTCTTTTGAGGATGAAAGATTGGTAGACAACAGCAGGCAGCACAAGTAAAATACGAAGCATGAAATCTGTTAATAATGACCACCAAAGAAATGCTGCTCTTCTGGCAGATACAGCAGATGGCCAGATAATGCAGCGCGATGAGTAAAGAGAAGCTCACAGGGACCAAGGTTTTGCTGGGTGCTAGAACAGCAAGGGTTAGCAGGTGAACACTACCTTGAGGGTTGTGTGGTTTTTTGTTGGCCTTTCTGACTGGCCAATTTTATTATTATTATTTTTTTTTAATACCAAGGGTGAAATTACAGATTTCTGTCTTCTCTCCCCATCCTCAAAATGATGCACCAAACTCAATGCTCAACCGCCTAAAGTGGTAGTCTATTGGGGGCTTACTCTCTGCTTTGTTTGTAGTAAGTTATACTTCAAGAGCTTAGCATTAATACTTAAGCATTTTAGACCTTTATTTTTCATTTTGAAGTGTATTCAACTTAAATGATTTCAGAGTGTATGCTGATTATTTGTTTAGCCAATTTCTACTACTTCAAAGGTTAAGGTTCCAATTCCGTAACTCTGTCCTATTTAGAAAATAATATGGAAGTGTAATCTTCAAATAGACAGTCCATTCATTTAATGCAGAACTACATCTGTTAAGAGCAAACATGTAGGTGTTCTTTTTATATTAGGAACGCTTCAGTTACCAAAAATATACTCAGGTCAGCTGGTACTTTCATTAACAACATGTGTAAAAAAAAGCCCAAAAAAACAAAAACAAAACCAACAAAAAACCCACCAAACTAAAAGAGATTCATTTAACAGAAAAAAAGTCATATTGCTAAGCCTGATGACAAGCTGAACACCTGTCATGTCCGTAAAATAAGAAATCCAATGCTGAATTTGGAAATTACATTTTATATGTTACTAATAGAAAAAAATAACATCATGAATTAACACATTACAATTTATTTTTATATAAAACCCATAAATTGTTGTAGGAAATTAAAATGAAAAGGACAGATAGAAAAATCAAAACTAAAGAATGGTGCAAGAAGTATTATGATCTTTTCAGGTTTATGCCACATGCGGAATGATGTCAACCAAAGATGACTGCTTTCCTTACCCCTTTCATTTTTTCTCTTCTCAGATGCAACTTTTGTTCTTTCATTCTTATCCTAAATATGAAATCTAAGTTTTATTTTACTTTTTTTTTTTTAGAAAAAAATCTGTATGCAAGATGTTTCCTTCACACCTGAGAATATCAGCAAATACAAACATGGCTTATTCTGTAGACTTTAAGAAGTTCATATAAGAAAATTAGGCATCTATTTCACAGCCAAACTGTGGTGTAGGGACGAATTTCCAGCTGTTTGTGATGTAAAGCTGGAAATCCTTTCGTAAGTGGAGTAAAGGAAATAAGTATTGTTTTTCTATGTACATAAATTATAGTATTAATAGATTAAAGGAAACATATTAAAAGAAAAAACTTCCATTGATCCTCTGTATGAAAGTAAAGGCCGATCTATTGACATTTAACACCACTTCTTTCAAAGAAGTATAATATCATTGAGACTTTCATCCCAGCCACAGGAGATTGTGCTAACCACAAAGTTACAAGCTAAGCTGAAGAACCTGTAAAGGACTGCACACTGGGTGCTCTTGTTTTGCAGTAAGAATACAAACTCACAGGGTTAAAGATAAAACACGAGTCTGAGGAAGCAGAAACCTGTGTTCTAGTGCTAGACTCTCAACTGGGCAGGCAGAACCCTTGTTCTCTGTAAATTCTGTATACTTCATCTAACCATTATTGAGCACATATTACTGATCCAGTCCTGGGAACAGAAACTACAGTTCGGGACTCCTACCTGTGATTACAGCAGTCAAAGATGGAGGATCTTGTATCCCAGCCCAGCAGTTCTATATTCATTTTACACGAGACAGTTACTGGATAACGCTTGGTGGTTAAGGCACTCCTAGGGGTTGTGGGAGTATGAATTTCAAGGCTAAACTTCAAACTAAAAAGGCTTGAATCCCAGTTTGCCTGTACAGCTAAATTCTTTCGTCACTGATCTATGCTGGCATAATAGAAGCCCATACAGATGGTGCAGAAGATCTTAGAGCAAGCTAAAGGAATCAGGTAAAAAAAAAGGGAAGGAAAATAGCTCTTCTGAGAATCCTTGTTCACAGTTTGGGGATTTTGTCTAACACCAGAGCTTAAGGGTGTAGGAAGGTAGCAGCAATTGAATGCCTTTGTATATATCTACCAATAAGAGGGTAAATGCTCGAAAGATTAGACTCAGCTGAGTTGTTTCGAAGCTATCAGTGACACTTAGATGATTACTTAAAGAAAAGAGATAAACAACTACATTATCTTTGAAAAATCTTAGCAGTAGTTGGTAGATATAACTATTTATCATAAAATAATTCTAGAAATGCCTACTGGGTTAACAGAGTAGCCTTCAAGCAAAAGATGTTCCTTGTTCTAAAATTACAAATGTTCATATGAGGCCTCTTTCCTTCTTTCACAAGAATATTCTACTTCTTTTTATCTGTAAGAAAAAAGCCTTGGCAGTTAATTTTCTTTTTCAAATTTAATGATAAGAACTTACTTTGCATCTGCCACACCTAATTTCAAGCCCAAGCCCCTTAATTGTCAAGTCATCACAAAGACAAAACAGAAAGTGGCTGAATTTTTGTAATCATGCTAACTTACATCACACGAAAAGTGAAACACAGTGACTTTAACAGGATCAGCCTTTGGTCAATATTGTATGGTCTTGAAAGGCCTATCTTCTCATGCGTATGAGCTGAAAACATCCAGAAAACATTTTGAAGTGACTTCTTGTATCTCTTTTTTTTTTTGGAAACTGAGGATGTGCTATAATTTAACTAAAAAAGAAGTTATTTGTCTTACCTTTTTTTTCTGTGAGGAAGTGTTTGACAAAAGGCTGCCTATTTCATGGTAGCTAGTTATCAATCTGTAGAAACCATTATAAAAGATTTTTTCTAGAACTATTTAATAGTAAAATATAATTTCATGGCCTCAATAGGAAAACCAGAATAACACACAAAGATTAGAAATTTTGATTTTGTCTAATCATTTATTAGATCAGATGGTCACTACTACACTCATGCTGATATATCTCCTTCATATGAGAACATGAAAGGTTATTAATAATAACCAACATTAAAAAAAAACAAAACCCAAAAACAACAACAACAAAAAACAACAAAACAAACCAACAAAAAGAACTAGAAAAAAGAAAACAAAGAAATAAACAAAACCCCACCACAATGGATGCTGATATAATGAGGACATTTCAGACAGTGATACAGTAAACGTCCTTCTGACCTTACTGGTAAACCAAGATGAACTATATTGAAAGAGGAAAAGGTTTGACTAAACAAATAACCTGACTGCAATTTGCTGCAACCCATTAGCTGGTATCAATGCAGTGAAGGCTGTGAAAATTGAAACATGGTTCATTAACTGTGTGGGGGGTTTTGATAAGCAACTCTGATATCTATATTCTGTCGGATGACCAAGAATAATCTGCACTGCAGCAACCTGATGACGTGTTTCAGTGCATAGCCTATTGACCACCTGCTGCTTAATATGCTACAGATGATACTTTAACAATTCACAAGGAGCTAGGAATAGACAAGAAAGAAAAGCCTCTCATCTGAGCTTCAATCTGCATTACTGAAAAATTAGCAAGTTATTTGACTGAAGAAGCTGAGGATGTTATAGTCCATAGTAACACTCTTTTCTCCCCTCATGAATTTCAGAATGAAACCTTTACTTGCAAATAATAAACAACTAGGTGAATTCCAGTGTTACTACTGGACAATCTTCTGGAAGAGACCTTACGATAAGGTTACTGAGAAGCATGAGGCTCTTTACTGAAATGCACAGTGGGAGACCAAGAGGCAACGGTTATATATTGAAAGAGGGGAAGTTCCAACTGGGTATAAGGAAAAAGAATATAACTGTGAAGATAACAAACACTGGAGCAAGTTTCCCAGAGAGCTTCTGGAATCTGTCCTTGGAGATTTTCAAGATCCAGCTGAACACAGCCCTAATCAGGGCTCAGTCTGAATTCAGGGTTGATCCTACTTTGAGTGGGTTTGACAAACTGTCTTCTGGTGTGAACTGATTCTGTGGACATGGGAATGACAACCAGACTTCTGAAATTTTCAAATATTGTTTTGTAGATGTATATTCCACGTGTATAGATATATAATTTAGATTTTTAAATGAAACAAGGAACTATAAATGCAATATGGGTTATCTAGCACCTATTGAAGGGATTAAATCATTTTTTGGTCCTCTATAGCCAAGAGAGAGATTCCTCCAGACACTAATTCAGAAATGAGGAGTTTTATACAACAATATGCCTTTAACAACTAAGTTCAAGCTCTGTGTTGTTATGGAATATCAGGAACCACTTATCTATACTCCAGTTTTAAACCAAGACCATTCAGAAGACAAACAGTAAATTGGAAATGGGCAAGGTGATTTTTACATTACTGATGAGCAATGATAGAGTAAGCACCCAGTTTAATACATTAAGTCCTTAATAAAAAAGTGAAACTGTAACAAAACTGTAGAATTTGAATGGACTGAATTTGTAGCAGTAGCAATCTTTTTCTCTCAATATCTCACTGTAGTTCTAGTCCAGGTCCCAAATCTGGGAGTGTAGATGACTTTTTCCATGGGCAGCAAGTTAACATTCGCCTGCAAATAATTATTGCATTTGGTTTTTTTAGTTCTAAGAGCACTTAAAAAAATAGTTACATAATGCTTAAGGCAAACCCTGAGTTCTCAGGCACTTCTGATTCCATGAACATATTTTTATATATATATATATTTTTATATATATATATATAATTAAGAACTTACATATTGCTAAATTTACGGAAAATGTCTAAATGCAAGATGATGATGATGATTATAAATCAAAGCCTTACTATCATCCTTCCCACTCCTATGAGTCTCCTGGAAAATACATGGCTTTTTCATACACCTGCCACCACTGCAAGCTTTTTTATATATGTCATTATTTGGGTTGAGCTGGCCACTAAGCAAATGACAGATGCTCTCTTTAATATATCACAATATATCGCTTACTAGTATGTTATATTTGAAAGTAAGTATTACGTAAAACGGAAAACATTTATCAGTTTTTCCAGAAAAAAAAAAAAAAAAAAACAAAAAAACAAACCAACAAACAAACCAACAAAAATCCTTCCACATGTGAACAATTATTTGCACGACATTAAAAGAAGTTACTTTTATCATATAGCCTCAAAAAGTTAAAAGGATCTCATGAATGTTGTAAACATTGTCTTGCAAACCTGGCCATTTTCATACACTCTTTTTTGTCACCCTTTTAAAAACATGTCTACACAATTCAGTTCTGTCAACTATTTGATTAACAACTGCTTTTAAATGATGTGACTCTACCTCTCCTGAATTAGAAAGCTCTTTTTTTGCTTCAGTTATTATTTTGAGGAATGAAACTGATGTTGTTACCTTTTTATTTTCCTAATATAATTATCTCTAAATTGCTTCTACGGTATGCCATTTCATCACCATTTTTAGGAAGTTCTTGCTCACACATCATAATAAATGATGGTTATTACAATGATGATGTTCAGGACAGGTTTTTCATGATGCTGCATAGTGGTAAGATGAGAGGAAACAGCTTTAAGCTGAATGATGTTCCAACTGAAAAACCTTCTCCCTCATGAGGGCAGTCAGGCACTGGAACAGGCTGACCAGAGACGTAGTCCAGTCTCCATCCTTGGAGGTCTCCAAGACCAGACTTGTTCAAGCCCTACGCAAGTTGTTCTGACCTCACAGCAGGATGATGGACTAGGTGACCTCCTCAGGTCCCTTCCAACCTGAATTATCCTGTATTTCACATATGACTCATGATGGTGTCTAAAAAGGTTTAAGCACCACCCAAAGGTTTTTCTAGTCACTGTAAAATTTATAAGCATGACTGCCCTCACTTGTGCCCTTTGTAGGTTCTCAGGTGTATATTGAAGGTGACAGCAGATTTTCCTGATGACTGGCGACCCAGTAAGATCTCTCTCTTTTATTAGCAGCCTATTTTCATGAAACTTACAGGTGTATTGTTCATCATCATTAGAACTTCTACCCTGCAATCATATTTAGCTGAAATCATCAGCAGAGTCAAGTTATAACAGCAGAATCAACAGGCACGCATATAAACACAAAGAAACCATCTTTGATTTGCTTCCATATACAGTCAGAATCTTTTTCTCCAGTTAAGATCAAGTTTAATGGCAAGAAATATAAAGGGAAATTCATGGGTTTGGGGTTTTTTTGTGTTCTAGAGACAAATACACTCTTAAAATTATATTATTTTTTAGTGATTTATTGATGTTTACCTCTCGTTTTACTAGCATCCATCTTAAGTAGACAGTACTGAGATCAGTTTTACTTTTCTGGAGAATAGCATAGGTCTTCTCTGAACGATGCATGCCATTCCAGTATATTACACTCATCCAATAAAGGTTAACGGAAAAGATGATCTTGAAGTTCCTTTTCCTCTTTGGGCCCTAACTAATATGTCTCTAATACTGGGTACACAGGAAAGCATTTAAAATAGCACTTGAAAACTACTTCCCAGATAAAGGCTTTTCTGCCAACTTAATATTAGTTTGCTACAGATTAAATTGAAAATATAATTTTGAAGTTTTATAGCCACTACCAACTTGGTTTATAAATCTTATATTTTTATTTAAAGTAAGCATTAACCTTGTGCAGCACTAGGACCACACGCTGCAAACCAAAAACTCTGGAAAAAAAAAATCTCAAAAAACCCCACTGGAGTTAGATTTTTATGTTTAAAGAAGATAACTGAACATGAGGTAAGTAATTATTTTTTAGAAAATAGTTGAACAAACATAACTAAAAGCTTCATAAAGTGGAAGGGTAGCCTATTTCAAATTGCTATAACAATAAACTTCTTGAATAAAGATTTGCAGAAGTTGGCATTAATACAGAAAGATTTCTTCCTGCCAACTTTATAGTAACTTGAGGATATAATGTATTTTACTGACCATAACTGTAAGATAAAAATAATCTTAAAAATAAGTTTTAGTGACATCTGTGGAATGGTCTAAAGGATTAGATAAAAAGTTACTAAATTTTACACTGTAATTCCTTCTCTTGTTATGCTATGGAGCTTTGGTATAAAGTTTAACAAAGTCTGAGAACTTTGTGTACAACTGAAAAGTTGTTGCCTACTCTCATTACTAGCTCCAAAGCAACAATGATGACAAACAAAAAATAGAAAGAAATGCTGTTTCTTGCTCTGACAGTCATGTAAGACAAAATTATGTGAGTGGGAGAAATGAAAAGAATGTGTATTTTAGATCACTGTGTATTCACGTAATAGAAAAATTGTTCTCTAATATACATTTGAAGATTTCACAACAGATATATATGTGTATATTCACATTCACATGAAATATTCCACATAAAAGTTATGAAAGAATAAACTAGACTTGGGAGTCTGGCAGTTTACTATAGTGATGCTCTTAATGGTGACACCTCTATGCTCCAAAAGAGGTGTCTGTGGGTTGGTTGGGGGTTTTGGGGGGAGGAGAAGGGTGTAACCTAAGTCACTATTTGGAATTATCTATGGAAACATTTCGGTTTGTTTGTAGGTTGTTCCTACACTTGCAAAGCTGCAAACAATGAAACTCAGTATTCTGCTATCAGCGCACTCACTGAAGGAATAATTGCACACCACCAGTGATCAGTTCTAAAATTTTGAATAGTAGAGTTTAAAAAGAGAGAGTTGGGAAAAAGCCAAGAGAAATGCAGTGGATGATCAGTTACTCCATCAGTAACATGAGCTAATACGCAAACTCACTCAAGCATTCAGTGAAAAATCCCATTTTCCATTCAGTAGCCAAAATAAATATATTTGCTGAAGGAACAATTAGGTAGAAAGATAAGACATGCACGTCCCTTTCTGAAGAAAAGCATATGCTAGATAACTCATGTGCTAGATAAGTTTCCCAAAAGAGTTAATCCACGTAAAAGTGACTGGGCTTTTGATGCCAAAGGCAATGAGACCTTGAACAATCTGCTGAGTAAGTGTGGGTCATGTAAGTTAGAGCTGCCTGGAGCCAAACTGAAGTCATTTTTTTCTAGGATAAAAATCAGAAAAAAGAAAAAAAAAACACCAAACAATAAACTTATTCTCATCTCTGTTTTCGTATCTGGCAAGTTTTGTAAAGTTGTTAGAGCAGAGGAGACACTGGTACAAGCACGTTTGCACAATAAGATAAACGTCTATCTCTATTTGTCAAAAACTATAAGAAAAATGAGGGGAAAAAAAAAAGCCAACAGCAGTATGCAACCTATAAACACGATGCAATCAATTAACTTCTTTATGAATCATTAGTTCAGAAAATTGCATTAATAACATAGATACCTTCAACAGGAAATAATAGGTCATTTCACTAAATGGAGGCAAAAGCATAGAAAAGTCTATGTTTCTCTTCAAAAGAAAATAGAACTTGGCTACGTTAACTGATGATATGAAATCTCTAATGACTTCTAGCCTCACAACATAAGCTTAGTCAACATCTGGCACGGCATTCTACACTTGGAAGTCTTAGTCTTGACTGACTAGATTTAGGCATGAAGCCAGAAGTGGTGAATCGCTTTGCATCTCATCAATCTGATATTGTTACATCAGAAGTTGGGGGAAGAGAATTGTTTGTTTTAAGCCAGGTAAAAGGCACAGTTTAACACTGAACGAAATTAAAATTTCTGTTGTTAGCACTGTTATATTTTGATTAACCTTTAAGTTAACTGTATATATTAAATAGATGACTGTATATGTTAAATGGAACTGTATATATTAAATGGGATGATACTTCAGTAAAGAGGTCTCTCACCTGGAAACAGCAAATAATTTCTAGTCACAGAAAATGTTGGCATAGGTTTATCTTCTTTTTTTTTCCATGAAAATCCTACTACGCTAACAGGACTACTGTGGAATTTATTCAAATAGTTTGAATAAATCAACCAACAGTGAATACCCACAATAATAAAGTCATTCAGAGAGAACAAGTACATACGGCTGAACAATCACTTGATGTAATTAAAAAAGCAACTGCCTAAAGGAGCACTGAGCATTGCTAGCAGTGTAACAAAATAGCAGTGATATTACTGGTAAGAATATAAGCTTTTCAAACTTACTTTAGGGCAAATTTTGTCCTAATCCATATGGCACACCCATATTATTTCCTCCTGTAATGCAATCAACAGTCAAAACTAAAGCAGTTACAGCGACAAAGCCTTCCCCAGTTGCGTATCCAAATCTTTATTTCTCTTTCATAAAGATTTCAGTTTGAATCTGAAAGTATTTCAGCGAATTAAAAACACATCTTCATAACTAGAACCTTGTTTATGCTACTTTGTTTATAACTACCTGAACAGTTCAGGTTACAGGTGAAACAGAATTAACTCAATAGTTTGACTCTCCAACATAAACAAGAACTTCATACCTGAATAAACAACATACATAGAATCATAGATTGCCTAGGTTGGAAGGGACCTTTCAGATTATCTAGTCCAACCATCAATCTAACACTAACAAAAAAACATCACTAAACCATATGGCTGAGCACGACATCTACCCATCTTTTAAATACCTCCGGGGACAATGACCCAACCACTTCCCTGGGCAGCCTCTTCCAATGCTTGATAACCCTTTCACTGAAGAAATTTTTTGTAATATCCAGCCTAAACCTCCCTTAGTACAACTTGAGGCCATTTCCTCTTATCCTATCACTTGTTACCTGGGAGAAGAGACCAACCCCGGCCTTGCTACAACCCACATACTAAAATTATATGGGCTTCTGAATGTGCAATTCAGAAATCAGGATTCCCACAATCTATGCAAGAATCCTACCTACAAGAATTACACTCCTTTTTGTATATTTTTTATTCTGAGTTAATGAATTCTGTATTCCTTTCTGCATTATGTCGCACCTTCAGGTGCGGAGAGATGCCTTACCCAACCCTACTGCCTCCCATAAAAAAAGAAAAGGAGCTTGAAGAAACATCAAATAGAATCTATTTCTCATGTAAATATTCTAATAATCAGACAGTAAAAACAATATATAATTGTCATCATACAAAATATAAGCTTTGGTCTTGGCTACCATACTCTTCCTATCATTTCCAAATCATTTCTTTTTATGAGAAAAAAAAACAATACAAAACAAAAATCCAAAACACCAAAAATGTACTTACCATAAAGAGAAAACTCTGTGCTCTATATCCCACATGAAAAGTAACACCTGCCTCCACTCCAGCTTATGAGTGTAAGCTTAAAAAATTGAGGCTCTGTAGGTGTGCCCAGAGTTTTTTATTGGCTAGTTTTGGAAAGCTCAATTAGCACATGTATTTGGTTTTGTTTTCCCTAATTAGTTCATTTATTTGTTTAGGGTTACCTTTACAAAACACAAAGGTCTGAGTTTGGAAGTCTTCTCTTGATGATTGCCTGAAAAGAAGAGTATACAAGTATCTCTTCTCCCTGAGTCTCCTACTAGCTCTCCCTCCTATGCGACTGGCCTAGTTTGTGCTCCTTGTCTTAGATGCATGTATTTTTATTTCAGCATTTCCCATAATGCTACTTTTAATAAACTTGCTATTAACAATGCCATGCTCAGAAAGACTCGGCTCAGTTTTGTACTTGTTCCCTTATATATCTTAAATATGCCTTAAATATGAACATTATTTTGATACAAGGACTACTTGCATGACTTCTAAAGGTCATCTTATACTCTCTGACTAAAATGAAAAATGCCACTATTGCTTCTCACATTTTTCAGTAAGGGAGGAAACACAAAGGTTTAAGCCAACAAAATTATTATCCTAGTAGTAGATGCTAGAACCCTAAAGAGAGATTCAGGTTACTTACTGGTGACTCACAGGGACAGCTGTGGCTCATTACACTCAACCCTGAATATAAAGGAATAATAGGAATTATGTTCTCCTAGAAGCCTCAATAGTCTGGGGATAGGTAGTGAGGGAATGAATTGCAAATGCTAGTACTGAAATCAAGGGAAAAGGCTATGGCTACAAGTCTTGACTGGCAATATTTGGCTCTACTTTGTTTTGCTGCTTGTCAGGCCAAGAACAGTGATAACGAGCATAGCTCTTCTTCAGTGATGAGGAGCCCTGCTTTTCTGTAAGCAACAGCAAGGAGTTTGTGAAAGTACGTAACTATAAGTGAGCAATGGAGAGGAACACTGGCTCTGCCTAGGCTGTATGGTTGAACCTGGCTTCATCACAGCATAGATTTTGGCACAGCTGTTGTTGATTCTGTGGTCAGGTGAAGGTTTTAGCTGGAAAGCAATACATCTCAAACCCATTTGTTGGCAGAAGCCAGCTGTGATTACTATCTTCTAGAAAAGTCATGTGCTTTTTGGAGTTAAAAAACCTGCTAAGTTCTGCTAATAGTCTCTGCTAAATTGCTTGATTTTAGAAAATGGCAACCAAAACACTGCAGCTTACCTTAAACCATTTGTAGAGCAAAGCAGGATCATTCACTTAGTCTTAGCTACTGGGGGTGATTGCTGTTGTTTCACAGTCCAGATAAAAACTTTTTATTTCTAATTTTTTAATCTATTTGATATAAACCTTTTTACTACTTTGTACATGCTTTCTCTCTATAAATATACATGTATATACACACATACATTTGCATGTTACGCATGGACTCATCTGTGTTAAGAACAACTCAGCTAGAAGACTGCATGCACAAGTCTTCATCCACAACCTTCTGAACCATTTTCCAAGTCTGGATTTTAATACTAATTAGGGGGAAAAAAAAATAAAAAAGATGAAAGCTTGGTGTCACATTTCACAAATATAGGAAATGAGAAGCATTGCAGCATTAGCATGGAGATCACTGATCCAGCCTGGCTGAAGGCTTGAACAGCAAAACATTTTGTACTTAGAAATTTGGATTATCTCATAGCCCTGAGATGCTGAGATGGAAAAACCGTAAGGCATAAGGACAAAAAGGAATGAACTGGCTGCACAATCATTTTTCGTCTTCAAACTCATAGTTCCTCTCTATCTCACGACAGAGGTATAGAAATTGGCTTTCCTTTTATGGCAGTGGCTTTAAACTGGAGCTTAACTAATTGATAACACAAAGTATACTACAAAGTCGTCTGTGAGAGAATGGGACGGCTGAGTGAGAGGCCTCTTCCAGTCCTTACATTCTCTATTTTATAAAAAAAATAAATCTCAAAGATAATAATTTTTAAAAGGGTATTTACATCCAAAGCATTTTTTTTATTGTAGTTTCCTTCATTAAAGCTATGCAGCATGAAATAAATGCTTCCTATATCTTTTAAGAATGTTTTTATTCCAACATGATTCGACTTGTGGATTATATTGAAAACAAAAACTACTCATGTTTGAGTAAGCTTCATTGTTTGATCAGAAATTTACAAAAATCTCAGCTTTATAAATATAGTCTGAACTGATCATCCTTAACAAATAGATCTGGAAAACATACTATTAAAAAAAAAAAAGCCTAGACAAATTGTTTAGAATATAGATCTGGTTTTATTTCCTCTTCTTTTTTCCCTACACACAACATTCCATTGTGCTACATGAAAAGAACAGGCTTTTGAAATTAGAATAGAATAGAATCAAATAGTCCAGCAGAAAGAGACAGACCTACAACGATCACCTAGTCCAGCCAAAAGTTAAAGCATGTTATTACGGGCATTGTCCAACTGCCTCTGAAACACTGACAGGCTTGAGGCATCAACTGCCTCACTAGGAAGCCTGTTCCAGTGTTTGACTACCCGCTTGGTAAAGAAATGCTTCATAATATCAAGTCTGAACCTCCCCTGATGCAGTTTTGAGCCATTCCCATGTGTCCTGTCGCTGGATACCACGGAGAAGAGCTCAGCACCTCCCTCTCCACCTCCCCTCCTCAGGAAGCTGTAGAGAGAAATGAGATCGCCCCTCCTCCTCCTTTTCTCCTAAGGATAGACATTAGGGAATGATCCAGCATAGGAAAGAATCAGGTGATCTACTAGATCGTATGTGTAATAGTATTTTTTCATGGTAGATTTGGTTATGGCAGTTACAAATGAAAAGCTGTTCTCTTTATGTTAGTTTTAGCTCTGAAGATTTCATTTTCAGTGCTCAAAACAAATTCGGAAAAAAACCTTAGGAATTATTTTTTACAGATATCTTCATTTGATATTAGTAGTTTGCATGATATTTTACTATAAGCCAGGAAATCACTATGCAGTGATATAAATATTTCTCCTGCAGCACGTCCTGCTGTTTTATTTTTGTACCCCTGCAAGGCTAATAAGCTACATGATATATTATCATCACAAGGTGATGGTAATACTCACAAGAGACATAAGTATTTTGCCATTTATTATACTTGAAGTCAAATCATTTCCTTTACCATTACTATAATCAACTATTGACTACAAAATCTTTATAGAACAAAGATAGAAAAGGCCAAAGGATTTCCAGACCTACACATCTACCAAATATAACTAGAAATTAAAAAGCATTGGTTTTCCAGAGAAGAAAAATATATTATAAATTAATTGGACTCTCCTTAAATTTTTTCACATAATATTAAAATAGAGAGAAACAATACAAATACTTTAAAAGTTATTATAAAATGTAAAGTTAACTCCAAAATTTATGTCAACAAAATCCACATTAGTCGTGAAATAATGTAAGAGAGGAAAAAAAGAAAGGATTGGAGTCTTAATACCTCAACAGTATGCATACCCAAACAAGCTAAGATCATACAAAAATATACTGTAGGTTATTACTGCCTGAAATATCGAGGAGGACTACCCTGTTTCATACATAGAATTCAATTCTGGAGAAGTGAATTATTTAAATCAGGTTTGACTAAAACAAAAGTTCTGTAATTTTTCCAGGAAACAAACAAACAAACAAACAAACAGACCCCCACACTTTTAGAATGCTGGTATCACCTAAGAATTCAGGTTTCTTGTAGGTAAAGTATTTTCTTTCATCTTTTTTTTTTTTAATTAACTACCTCTACTGAAGGATTGAAAAATACCACCTTGAATACAGGAAAATCTTGTAAGCTAGTATTTTAAAGAAATAAAAATATAGAAGAGCAAGTGAGCTTTCATCTACATGAAAACAGTTTTAGTTCTTTTACCAGGGCTGTGATCCTATAAGCACTTCCATAAATAACTAAATAATGATAGAGAGGTAAAGACGCACTAGGAAGGGAAGCGTGTATGGCTTCTGAAATCAGAGCCCTATCTACCACTCAAGGAAAACAGACTATTCTAATTCAACAGAATAGACAGAATAGAAAAACACTGCAGTGTACATCAAAGTATCTATGTGCTTGAAATCATTAAAACCCATTTTCTTTTAAAAACTGCATAATGAAGCATTTAATGCAAATTTTTTTCTCCTTTAAATTATGATTCTTCTTAGCTAGCTGAACTTAACCTTTAATTGAATGTAACATAAATAATTTAAAATGCTAGATTTATGACAGTTTAAAATGTAGAAAAAATGCTAAGTACAATCCTAGTATAAATATAAAATGCCCTTTTCATTCTCTCCAGCTAAAGAATCTCATTTATTATAATTAATGCTGGAAAGTTACTTTTGTTGAAGTCATTTTCACATTAGTGGTTATACTGTTGTCATATAATTATCTTCTGCAAGTTTCTTTATTTTTTCTGACAATTATAAAAATTAAAAAGCTAGAACTATGTTGGCTAATATGTTTCTATGCAGAAGACATAGGATATTTAAACTTATTAAAAACCCAAAATGAAACACAAATCTGCTTTTCTGAAGCACTAAGCAGCTTCTTTACTAATACACATCTTCACTAATGGCACTGCTTCTTGATTTGAAATCCAACACTTTCAGAAAGCTTCAAAAAATATTTTTAAAACATCTAAAAGGATGATTTAACATTGTCTTAATTACAGGGTTAGCTATTTCTTCATGTGTGACAAAAGTATAAATATTCCTTAAGCCTACTAAAACATTCAGCAAAATAACCTGCATTATATTACTAGCAATAGTACTCCTATATATTACACTAAAAGTTAAGTTATTGTTCAACAGATTATTTTTTTCAAAGCACCTGAAGTACAAACTTCTCCAAATTCTCCTGAAAACTACTGCACTGCACAAGAGTTCAGTGTTAAACTTAAGAAAGGAAAGGCCTTTCAGGAATGCTGCTGGAGTAGTGGAAGCTTTGAAAACTTCTTTCCCCCTCCCCAGGTACTAGATATACGTGTAAACAATAAAGAACCTTTTGAGGAAAAGAAAACCAGCATGGCTTGGAAAGCGTCAGAGCAACTCTGTCTGAATTAAGCATTGCCAATTCAATTCTAAAATCAATAGGAAAGACAGGTAGAGCTTAGCTTACTTAATACACTTTTCTCATCTCTGAGGGAAAATATTTATTTTGGAAAATGAATGTATTGGGCCATATCCAGCCACTATAGCTCCTTTTTCTTCAGTTTTAATATTTTAGTCCTTTGTTAACAATTGCGTGGTTGGAAAACAAAATGAATATAGAAATTCTTTGGATGATGACAATAGTCAGGGCAAAGGTTGAGATTAATCAAGCTAAAACTTGGAAGTAACATACCTGAGAGTTGCAATTATCAGCAGCTTTCTCTTTGAAAAGCTCACTGATCTTTATGAGGAACTTCCTATTAATTTTATGAAATGAATTTTGCATCTGTTTTATAATTAATAATCTTTTTCATTGTCTCACACTGACTGTGGCAGAGCTGAAAGCAGAACCTAGACTCTCCAGCTCCCAGTATCTATTCCCATTCATGCTGTGAAATGAACTCTTAAGTCGGACTCAAAGGTGGAAACAGCTTATTTCTTGCTGACGCAGCATGATGCAACTGCATCCCCTGAAAAGATTAGCATTTGGCTACCTGAGTTGCTCATTAATCACTGATTAACGGTTTGCTTACCATTTGAATGAAGGTATCATTTTATTTACTTGTAAATAATTTTCCTGCTTTTTATTTTTTAAAACCTATTATTTCAAAGAGAAGCCTCAAAAGCATTTCTGTTTCCATTCTCTCATTTCACCAAAGGAAGTGCCTTTGCAAGACAGTTCTACTAAGGTGATAAAAATAGTTCTCTCTACTTAGCTATAGTAACTGCAAATATTTAAAAGGCTGTCCAAGTTCAGATCTCAGAGATTAGAAAATACACTAAACCTTTCATAAAACTCTTACCTCCTAGAAAGCTGAGGAAAACCAAAATAAATACTTCTCTCTGTGCTTTCCTTAAAAATAATTTTAAAAGTATCTCAACATTTGTCTTTCTTTTCAGGATATATCCCAGTGATCAGAGGCTTGAAAGGCACAGACATCACATATTTTGCCAGATTTTCCACAACACAAAGCACCCCAACTCTCACTAAGGTCAGCAGCATTTTATGTAATGCTAAAAAAGTCTTGCTATTTAGAACTGACTGTATACATAGCTAAGACAGATCACTGATGGAATAAAAAATGTAAGCAATCTTTTGCAATAGACACGTGACATTATTTTATAGCATAGCAAGAAATTTCTGAATATAATTATCTTTACTAATCATCTCAACGAACTACAGATTTGTCTTCTATACTTCCCAGAGAAGTGTCTTGTGGCACATACAGAAGTACCAGTTTGCAGAATTTTGTTATTTTTGCTAAAGTCACATCTCTGTCTGTGAGAAACACACACGCTAAAAAGCTAGTCTTCAGGTGTTAGGAACGACGCGCAGAAATATGGAATATAAATATGAAAATATATGAAGGTAAATAAAAACTATTGCAAATTTGTATATGTTTATAACTTCTTTTGAGGTCAATCTATTGACTGTTTGTTTTTCTTGTGGGGTTTTTCCCATAACTTCTGATGTTAACCTTCTATTCTATATGTGAGCAGCTCAAGACTTGTAGGATTCAGACAACACGTTCTAGCACACAGTTAGTATTTACTCCAAAGCATTTGTATCAAATAAGCATAAAATAGAACAGGTTTGGATATTTCCTACAATTCTACATCCTTACTGATAGCATTAGTTACAATCTAGTCATCCGCAGCCCTTAAGTAATGGCATGCCTGGTTGCATAGATTCCACTTGTAGTCTTTTCACTATGTCCCATTATAAAGTGTTAGTTAAGTGAAGAACTGTTGCAAAATATAGAGCCTTAAGGATGGAACTGTATTTAGCTGTTTCTAATGTTGTAATTCCCTTCTTTACACAGTTGCTATAGTAGTGTGGATGAAGTTTTAATCCATCTCTTTATAGCTGAATCTCAGAAATACTATATGCTTAAACACTTCAATTGTTGTGCAGACTGTATTTCATGGGAAAAAAGAAATTGCTATTGTAGCATTGCGTTAAGGAAATTTTAGTCCTGTGTGAGATGTAGAAAGGTAAGAGTAACTCAGATTTAGACTGTCTAAATGAGTTTATGGTTTAATTGTTGTAAATGAATAATCCCTTCGGGATTAGCAGTGAAAGAGAATGCAGGCAAGTCACAGAAAGCCCACTCAATGCTCAAGACATTACAGATTTTGAGATGAGGTTATGAGACGTAACACAGGGATTCTTTGCTCTCCAATAATATGTCAGTGAACACAGCAAAAACATTTTAAAAGGCACTTTTAATGGGGTTTCTTCATGTTTGATTGTTCTCTCAAGACCCATTTGGAAACTACAGTGTATACATTTATATGCATATATATGTGTATTTATATAATTGGACAAAGATGGGATTATTTATCAAAGCGGTAGTCAAGGCAGTGGGAAAATCACTGCACAAGATGGTTTCAAGAGGTGTTAGAGAAAATAGTGAACCAGTATGTTAAAATTTAGGAATAAAAGTTCCTTTCTGCAGGAGCAGAATTGATTGAAAATCTTGAGACTAGGAAAAAAAAACATAATTGTTTATTCCACTCTGTTTTCCACCCTTCTGATGGAGAGAACAACTGAATTTATTTTCAGCTAATAGAATGCAAGCAATTCTGAGTTCCACTACTATAACGTACCATTACTTTCCAGGAGGCAAAAGTTAGCATTCTAGTAGCATTAGAAAACCTCTTTATATTGGGGTGGTCTGAACTTGAAGGAGTGCCTTCACTTAAGAACATTTAAAAGTAGGTTAATATAAGTGCTAGGAAATAAAGAAACCAATTCTGCTTTGAAGCTTATGCCTTGACTAGTCTCCTTCACTACTATTCTGTTTAGTAAAATTATTGTAATCCATTGTTGAAGTTCAATCCTAGGTGGATTTTCTATTCCCACATAAACACAGCGCTGTTGGGAAGTGCCAGGTTGTGAGTAGACAGAACATTCTGTCCATGATATAAAGCTAGCCAAGACTGTAACGTTTGGCAGCCGTTGCCATTCAAAGGCTAATGGACTTTGTATCAGATCCTTTTTCCTTAGCTGCTCTTAGCTATCCTCCTTCCTTAGCTGACAGTCTCAACCAGGATGCTAGTTAATGCTTTGGGGGGCATAAGCACCTCTCCAGTAGGTAATATTCTCCAAGCGCTAACTCATTTTACACAAGCCACTTAACTGCCACCTTCGAGTAATGACTTTATATCACTACTGACCTGGGCTTGATTCAATTCTTTTACTATTTATCTTCACAGTAATAAACAAATTTGTCTTGTCAGTACAGTTTGTTTACTTAGGCCCTTCTGAAAAAGCACCTTCTACAAGTCACTTACATGTGGCAGGAAAAACAACAGTCCCAGATATAGAACTGTGCTAGAGAAAATACTTTTAGTTTTATAACTCTTTAAAGTTCCTCTGTTAATATGGCATTTATCAAGAAACTTCAGGATAAGGTGTTTATACTTTGGAAAAGTTTTTCCACTTAAAATTCATAGCATGAGCAATAGCATGTGGGACTCTACCTGGTAAAAGCTAAAGGCAATTGTTTCCTTTTGAAGAGAAAAGCAAGAGAAAAAAATTCACTTATCTGAACCTTTGTGGGCATCTTAACTTTTTCTGCATTCTCCCATTACTATTTGTGAGATCAGATCTGACTGTCTCTCAAGTTTCCCTATCTATGTTCCTGACAAGTGAGCTATGCCTCGAAGGAACATTCTCTGTTAGGAACGGTGCACTGTGGCAGTACAGAGCCTGTCCTCTATATTGCCATTTATAAAATCTCATATGTTTTCCTCTTTGACTCTCAGACTGCTGTGCGTCATCAGGGTCTGTCCATGAGCCAGCTTCTTATGCCATTGTTATTTCCCAAAGTTTAATTCTGCGGATATGGCCATTTCCAGTATAGATGGAAACAATGGGTGGGAAAAATCAATTCTACTCTTGCCCTTTGCACACTGTTGTTGAGTCCCTCGGATCAAAAAAGACACAAAGACATTTTGTTACAGATTAAAATTTGGTCATTTTTTTTCCTATCACCCTTTCTGCTCCACCTTTGGTAATGTCCAGGTAGGGAACTATGGGCGGAATAGATTATTTTACACTCGCTTCTGAAAAAAAAAAGGATAACATCTAGTGTCAAAATTATTAAATCCTGTTTTCCTTTCAGGTTTCCTCAGGCCTATGCTAATCAATGAAATCCGAGAGTCCTGGCCAGAGCATGCTAAGAGTAGAACCAAAGCCTCTTTCCTCTGCCAGTTCCTTGTACTCCTGCACACCAACACGTTGGAAACAGGATCTCAGGAAGGATGTGAATCACACGTGCAGGTTCCATATGACTTGCGAGTTATACTGTGCAGGTTACTTGCATATTGGCAAATGGATTGATCACCATTTTCTCAGTGCTCCAGGACAGCTTAAATATTTTCTTGTAGGCTTTACATGTCATTACAAAATTTGTATCATCATGCTGTTCCAAACTTTCAGTAAGCATAAAAACTTTTGGTACGTTTTTTTAAGCAGAATATTTCATTTTAACTACCTTTACCCACTTTTTTCCCCAAAAAACATTTCAACTGAATAATGAAACTGCATTAAAAACAGTATCTAATCATGCTGTGGGGCATTGAATCAGACATCTACAAAAACAACTAAATTACTTAGAAAGCTTGCATTTTAAAAATCAGCATATGTAGTAATGTCACTCGTGGTTACTCCTCTCCTCTTTGCCTGCTTAACCCCCCTGTCCCCAAAACCCACTAGAAACCTAGAAAACAACCTAAGTTAACTATTTTATTACTCCCTCAGGTACTTGAACTGTGGCTATGTATGAGACAGCAGAAACAAACACATTTCCAAAGATGTCAAATCTACTGGCATATCACAATAAACCCTGTATTATTACTGCAATGCATGGCAGAATATGGAAAGAATGCTAGCACAAATTATGCAATTCAGTAGCAGGGCATGATGGCCACTGCTAATGGAATTAAACATTGAAAGATACTAATAAAATAACATATACTATATACTTAAGTTTATTTCTCAACTATTCTGTTAAAGAAAACAAAAAGGTTTCTATTCTGCACTTAGATAACAGAAGTTTCTGTTACTAGCTAACACCAGTGGAAGACAAAATTACATCAGATCTCTTTGCCTTTTCTTTGTAATAAAAGCTTGCAATGTCAAATTCCACTGATAAATGTTACTTTAACATCTTATGATAATGTAAATGTCATTGCACTGCCCCAAAAAAGGGACACAGATTCTCCCCTTCAAAGACAGTATGAATTAATTGTGAGCAAAGTAACTCTATGTAAGAAAATAATCTACAGTGCAGCTGAAACACTTTAAAGATAGTAGGACAACAGGACACAGTTTTTGGTTTCCTGAGATTTAATTTTAAAAGCCTTTTCCCAAGATTTCCTCTATGGACACTACTGATCTTTATAGCAGCATTACAGTCTCAGAAAAATATAGAAAAATCCTTGGGTCAAGAAAACAAATCTGCCATAAAAACATAGGAAAAAAAAAACACTTTGGTACAAGCTTGTCCTATGGTTTTTTACATGAAATTTCAGATATGATACACTTTGATTCTACTTCCCTTGTTGATGAAATAATGCGGATTGCTTAGTAAAAGAACAAGTGCCCCTGCAGGGCTCTTTAGGGTTGATTTGTTCCTTAGATATAGCAAAAAACAGGTTCAGACAAGCAAGTTGGGAAAGCTGGTATGGGCATGCTTGGTTGGTTGCAGGACAGCATGCAACCATCAAAATAAATTAACTCCATCGCTACTGTGCTTTCTCGCTGTCTTTACATTTTACTTCTTCTATCATCTAAACAGAAATTTACACTCTTGTCTTAATTTCAATAATTTTATGTGGTAGAAAGAAGCACAGATTTGAAACACGTGTCAAAAAAATTACCTTTTTAAAATTATTATTATTGTTGTTGTTGTTGTTATTGTTATTCTTGTTATTATTGCTATTATTATTATTTACTGAGAGATGTGTTTGTCCTTTCCATAATTCTTAAAAGCAGTAATGAGAATGGACAGCTCTTTTAAACATGAATGGATCAATCTTTGATGCAAACTTATTTCTAATGGCATATTCCAAGTTAATTGTAATCAAGTCAAGGTTTGAAATTAGTATTATTAGAATTTAAGACTGCAGCCTGAAGTATATACATAAAAAAAAGAAACAAAAAACACCCTTAAAAAAACCAGATTACTAAAATACACTTTCTCACATATTAAATGTTGACTTTGCTATTGCTTTTATCTGTGTATAAAAATTATTTTGGAGCCTAAAATCCTTTTTTTGTTGGTGGTGAAGGTTTTGTTGTTATTGTTATACCTTGCCCAAAACAAGTCAACGTCCTCTAGAGTTTTATTTTAAATTATTGTACTAATAAATTACTGTAATTTCTTTAAAATCCTAATATTCATCTTGCTCTAGGATATGCCATGATTATTTTTCTAGGTATTCAACCATTTGACATTCACATTGAATGCTATGATGCTGCTGAGGCAAAAAAAAACACATAGAGATGATACTACAGGAATATTCAGAAATTCTTAAATGTCTCTATTATGCTGTCCTTGAAATCCTCTATTTGATAAAGAAATCTCTGCTTTTCTCTGAAAAGCAATTACCTCATATAAAATAGAGTTTTCAGAACTCTAGATTTCACATGTTGTACTGGGGCTTCTAATTCCTTTAAATACTGTTCTGTAGATTTTGGCATACTAACCTGAAATTAATATTTGCTAAAATATGTAAGAAATGCACAAACTTCCTTTCAGTCATTGCTTTCCGGACCTTATTTATTTCTATTTTTCTGTATAAATTACTTGCTGTCCTCAGGAAATGAAATAACAGAAAAAAGTACTTCCAGAGACAACAGCAAAGACCATTGTGGGTACAAAGCAAAACATTCTCATTAGAAAATTTGTATCGACTGATCCCTACCAGGCCAGCAAGTTTATTTTTCCTTTGTCCAATCCAAGCTTAATGGGACACACAATCACTTAAAAACCCTCGTTAAGAGATATTAATAGTTGCATGCACTCTAACAGAAACTGGACAAATTTGTGTATATAAATCCATAAAGGTTATTTAATTCACTGTGTCTCAGGGAATCTAAGTCACAAACTGTTGGTTGTAGAAGAATACTTGAAAGATGAATCAATTTATCTGCCCTGCTATATTCTTCCCTAAGCACCGTTTTGGCCAGCAGGTGATCTTTGGTTTGACCCTACACATTGGGTTTCCCATCTATGGGATTCATTAATAGTCCTGTGGAAGGCTGGCACACAGGAATGCTGCCAGGATCATGAACCTTTCCAGATTGTGGTTAGACTTGAAGAATTAAGTTATGTAGCACCTAGATAAGTAGACTTGCTGTTCTAACTCTGAATATACACATTAGCAAGAAAAAAAAAATAAATATTGCCTTCAGGAAACTGTTTTGAGTTGCTTAGATAAGCCACAGACTGAAAAAAATGTAAAATTGCAGTTTTGGATGCAAAAGGAACTGCAAGATTAAGTCTTTATCTTTTTTATATGTTCTATGCTTTGTCACAGGGAACTTTATATTTTACAAATCTTTATTACAAATTACATTCTTTTAAAAAAGAGGACACTTGTAGAAGTGACTTCACTTAGATGAGAAAAAGCAACAACTTATGAAACTAGTGTATATATCAATAACTTGGGGTAATACCTACCTGTTCTGTGTACTTGCACTCCACTTTTACTCAGTGTCTTAATATAACAAGGGTAGGTAACACTTAAATTTTTCTTTATGACATAGATGGGCACACGCCAGTTTAATACACTTGAGATTTGAATTTGTTTGCAGATTTTTAAAAACAGATCTTCATGAACGCTGATTCCTTTAGGTTCAACTGAGTGGCCAATTAGACGTGCTCTTATCCCTTCACTCCCAGTACACCATTTTGAAAATACAGTTAAATTTTTGTTCTGGATCAATAATTTGTACTTGATACTTTTTAAAATGGACTCAAGGAAAAAATACAGTTTCTTCTCTTAATTTCATCAGTTTTTTTTTGCATACAGGAAAAACTACCCCAGCTTTTAAAACATGAAACCCAAAGCATCAAACTTGTATGAGAAAGACAAAAGTAGTAAGATTATGTATTTTATAAAGGCAGTATATAATAAACATTGTCATTTGCTGCAATGAATCTTAAATAAGTAAATAAATAGAACAGTAGTTGGGAACCAGCAGTAGAGAACAAAATGGATTTTTCACTGAAACGGAGAAGAAATACCCCTATAAAGGACTTCTTTTGGATCTTCATTATACTTGAAGATTTGAAGGGACAGAAAGATCTAATGTTGTCCAGGAAACTGAAGAAACTGTCATTAAACACAAATAGAGAACAGGGAAAATACAGCATGCTGAAAGGGCTCCTCTGAACTGAGGAAAAATAAATTTCCATTGACTATGCGCATTAGATTTTTTCCAGGAAAGAGACTGCCGTGGATGCAAAGGTTGCTAAATATTCCATTCATAAACCAGATGTCTCTTCTTCCTTGAGTCTGTAAATTTTGGAATGCGTTTTGTCCTCCATCTACATTCAGGATTCCGTCAGTATCAAAGGGAGTTCTGCAGTCTGCATCAGTGGGAGGCAGCCTGAGCTAGCAGCTGGCATGGAGGACTTGGACAAAAGCCTAACTCCACTAAGTCAATAGCAAAACCCTCATCAACTTGACTGCAAACTGGAAGGTGGTGTCCAAATTATTACATTTTGAGGAGTGGTCAGTGTTTGGATCAATTACCAGATGAAAGATCAATTCATAGCAGGACACTGGACGTACGGCTTCACTTTCTGATGATTTAGTTCTCCGCTTCTCAGTTTAGTACATTCATTCATAGCCACCTCAGTGAATTGATTTGAAATTCATAGATGAGGCAGGTTATGTAATTGCAACTCTCTAGATCTCATGAGTAGTTGCAGTAAGAACTGACTCACCAAGATGTGTACATGTGTGCACACCCACATGCACATAGAAACCCTTCCCTCACGGCTTCATCCTAACAGATATAACCGCAGCAGTGGTTCTTTAAGAATCCAAAGTCTTTCTCAGTTTTCAAATTATTGATTAAAAACTGACGGAATGCAAATACGGACTGTCTTTCTTAAAGGTAATAAAAGAAAGCTAAGTTTTAGTAAATGGCAGTTCAAGTTGTCTGATATCAATATACTGCTTTTAAGAGTAGTGAAGAGTTATTGATGTATGTATTTTCTTTTTAAAAGCAGGACTCTGAAATCAGGAGTGAAGGAAGCAATCTTGTTATATGGCTTTAAAAAAAAAAAACAGCAATCTTGTCATATAGCTTTAAAAGAGCCATATCCTATTCTTCACTATAAAGCACAAAGGGAACTAGAGAAAATACCCTAGGAAAGCAACTGGCAGAGAACAGCAATAGAAATAATGCTATTCAGAAAGTCAGAAAAATGCTGAATAATTTGTTAGTTTTGCTATCAATGTGTAGGGGTGGATTTCCAGTACAGAAATATGCATTCTTTCTTTGATTCCAGCAGATCCAAGCATACGTTCTCTGAGCATCCAAACTCCTGATCAAGCTGAAAACAATTCACAGCGATACTCAGGTATACTTCATGAATTGAGTTGTTGTTGGTATTTTTCTGGATGGTCATGTGAAACAAAAAGGTAAGGAGAGAGGACATAAACAATACACTATTGTCAGCTTCAGCAGAGTTATTTCTGCTCAAAGTTGGCCTGTATTTTGTCCTTTACTTTGCATTATGCATTTGAAGTACAATGTAAACATAGAATACTAGATAAGACACAATACCCCTTAGTGCAATGAAGTACAATGCAAAACCTAAAAGAATTGTTCATCCTTCTGTACTATGTTATTAACCTAATAAAGTAAAAATATACATTAAAAATACATATATCAGCAATAGGAATTTGTAACACAATCAAAATATGGTTCCCTTTCTTCTACTGTAAGTGTACATATGTAACACTTCAAAATGCCAATAACTCTTAAAGAACAAATACCATATAATTTTGAAACTATATGGTATCGCTGTGCATGTAAGTTAGCAAACTACATATTTCTCTGCTGAAGAAATTCAGACATATGGGGTAAGGTCACCTAAAGGAACATGGTAAAAGATTAAAATGGAAAAAAAATTCAAGGAGGAAAACAGCCAATGTTCTTCCCAGCCAGGTTCATTGCCTTATGTAAGACTACACTAGTATAACTGGCATCCCTGCACAGTATGTCTTCTGTCTTAGGAACTGTTTGGGTTTTTTCCTCTTATAAAATGTCTTTTAACAGATCTTATCAGAATACTCCATTCTCAAAACAAACTGGTTCAAGACATAATCCATCACGGAATATGTGTGTGTTCCAAAACATTACCCATATAAGTTGCTAGGTTTACAGAATCCAGAGTTCATTGTGTGCCTAATTATAGGTTAGGATTTATCAGAAACAAGGATAAGAATTCTTATGTATGTGTATTATGTAATAATCTGTGCAGCACTTTCTGGTATTTTGGGTTCATGCATGCAGGGTAACATTTAAGAAAAAGTAGATGTAGCAGTACTGAAAGAAGAAACAAACCGAAAAAAAGAACTATTAGCATGTTATCACTACATTGAAAACCTTTACTGACTCAACCTCTCAGATGGACTACTTGCATTAACATTTTCAGGACACAGTTTTAAAAACAAAATTATTCATATGTAATTTTAGAGCCTGAATTCAAAGAACAGAACATCTGAAAATAATGGGAACTGCGCAAGTACAGTAATTCTATGGAATAACTCAATGAATGTCTAGTTTGCAATGTTTACAACAAGGACATTTAAGTCTTCAAGAACATTACACTGTGTTATTTGCACTGCAAAAAGCTAAAGGGAAATGGATTCTGTAAACACGGATTCTGTAAACTAATGAATTCTTTTTTAAATTTTATTAACACTTTGGTCTTGAGAACAGATTAATATTCTACCTTACAAATAGAAATGAGAGAATGCTCTTATATATAAAATTAATTACATTTATTAATTGTCAAAATTCCTTTCTCATTTTCAAGTGATCATCTCACATATCATTAACCCCTTGTCTATATTGACAGTGGAACTTTGACACTTAACAGTCTAAATCTGAAATTGTCATTGAGAACATAGCACATTATCAGACTATATGAACTACGATAATGCACTTCTCTTCCTTGCCTTTTAGTTCTTCACATGTCAGCCAGAGTGCAATTTATCTACTGATTTCTTTGTGGGAGTCAAGTAACTGAATCACAAAAATTCCGAGCTCCTTTTCAAGCTGTGCCCCTTACTTCCTCTCTGACTTCAGACATATCACTTAATCTGTCTTTACTCCATTTTCCCCTGCAAAAATGGAAGCTGTAAACCATTTCCTTATTTTCCTTCTTTCACAGAGGGGACTGCTGTTCTCCAACCCTTACATATTTGATACTGAAACATGGGCTAAGTCAAAATACTGTGCTGCAGACCAAAGATATGTTCATGTAGTAATACCTGAGCTAGCTTTATCACAGGTATCTCAGGTGTGGCCAACAGTCTAGTTATGACTGCACAGAAACAAATCTCTGGGGAAGAACATGCGGACCAAAATCTACAGTGCTGCAGTTTCACCACTAAAGGTACCCTAGCTAAATTAAACAAAAAATGAAACTGATTTGGCCAATACATGTACAAATAAATAGTAAGTACACAGAAATGGGGGGGGGAGGGGGGGGGGGGCGCGAATATAATGAAATATTGCTAAGAAGGCTGCAAGAAACATGAGAGAGACCTGACAGAACCAGATGAATGAACATGAAACAGAACAATGAACAGCTCTGCTTAGAGATCGTATGTGTAAGTAATAACATAGGAATTAATACAAAAAGGCTGTATTGTCCATTCCACAAATGGTGAGAATACATCTCCAGCTACACCTAACTTCATTAGAAGAAACAGAAGTTCATGGAAAGAAAAAAAATAACAGTTATATGTTGATCAAAGACTGAAAAACCTAGGATTATATAGAGTTCAGAGGAAAGATAAATTATAAGAAAACATAGCAATCCACAGTATTTAAAAAGTAAAACGGAATACTTCCATACTCTTTCTCATAATGATAAAAAGGAATAGTCACGAAAACTGTTAAATAAGAGAAAAAGGCAAATAAAAATAAACCAATTTCGATAGCCTTCAGAGGAATTTCCTGTTGAAAGATATCCTTCAGGGCAGTAACTTGAAGAGGGTCAATGACTTGTGATAAATTAGGTTCTTTTTAATTATTATTATTATTTAGAAAATTGCAATTTAAATACATGCTTAATGTTAACTGTTAGAGTGAGGAGGATAGGTAATTCTGGAAGTATCTGCCACAGGGTTTTTTTTTAACTTTCCTCTGAGATACATGGTATTAGGCATTGTCAAAAACAGAAGGCTATGACTAAAGACCAGGAAACTCATTTACCATGGTAATGTCTTTATCCTTGATATACAAATACAAATGTAATAAAAATGTTCTCAAGAAAATTATTGTGCAATTTATGTTAAGACAGTGCCACTCTAACAGCAAAATTAGAGAAGGCTGCACATATGAGCAGAATTTCCTTGTAAGGAAAGCTCCAAGGGCAGGGGATAAATTAACTCAGAAGTTACTTCTGGTTCTGCAGATTTTACTAATTAACAAGATCTTTGCATACTGAATTTTCACAGTCAATCTGCTAACATTTCTTTTTTTCTTCCTTTTTTTTTTTCCTCCTGCATCTGACACCACAGCTAATCATCAGAACAAGACTTCAATCTACATCTGACAGTCATGTAGGCTGGTAGGTAATGTACAGCATATTCTAAGAAAATCAACCCCCTTACCCTTTTTTTTTTTTTCCTTTCCAGCATTTTATTCTTGTCTGAGAAAATAGAGAGAGGCCTCCTCCCAGCAAACAGAAAGCTGAATTTCCTATTTACTCTGATGGTGAACTCAGCCTTCTCACATTTGCCTTAACTATAAAAATTGCTTTCCTTAGTCATCTTAGCTTGCAAAAAAAAAGTATCAAATGTATCAGAGGGTTTAGCGTACTGTGCTGAAAATTATAATTTCAAACTTTAAAATGAAAGGAAATCCAAAGCAATTAGTTATAACTGCATTGTTTCACACTGACTGAAATTAAATGGTAAATATTTGAAGTAATAACAATTAATAACAAAGACAGCTTCCCAAGTGCTGTTTCCATGGAAAATCTCCATGAAAATCCAGTATAAATTCTGATTAAAACCTAACCAAGCTAAACACTGCAGATTACCTAGATTCCAATTAAATGTGACAAATGAACACTTGACAGGTTTCAATTCCAATTCTATTTCTGTCAGAGTGATCCATTAATATTGAAGATTATATTATTAGAATTTGAACAATACAATTGTGCTTAAAATAGTTAAAATACAAAGTGGACTTAAGAATCAGATCACAGAAAACTCTCACTTAAATGTCAGATATTACATATATGAAGGAACAAAAGTACATTCCATCCTGTTCTGTCATTATTTATAGATTAATGTTAACAAAAATTTCTGGAGGCAGATGACATGCCAATGTTGAAATCTTGTTTTTAAAATGTGACAGCAAAATCCAAAAGTCTGTAGAATATAATTTTCATCACAATGCCAACCACCTTTCAAAGGTCTCAGTTTCAAGGTTTTATAAAGGAGAAGGAATTCCTGATTACTATATGCAAGTCCTGCCATATAATTTTTTTCCATGATAATTTTGTTTTCATTCACTTACCCATGGAATAATATATTTATCTAGCTCTATGTTTCTATCCTATCTATACAATACTATTTTTAAAACTGAATCCAAGAAATTCATCCTATCAAATACAAAATACAATCTTTCAAAAAATCAAAGTAATCTCTAAAATACTTTAATTATTAGAATGTAATGACAGTTTTTGTATCGACAAAAAAACTGAAATAAACGGGTTTGCTTTCATTTTTGCCACCGCTCAATCTGGCTTCATTTTCAGTTATACTTCAGTAAGTGTGATGATTTTCATTGGCTACTGAATATATTAAAAATCATACTCAGTTTTGGCTCTGCAGTTTTCCCAGTATGGTTCAGGCATGCTACATGTTAGCACACTTCCTGAACTCAGAATTTCATGTCTAGCAATCTACTACACTGCTGTATGTCCAGGGGAATTAACAAATCGTTTAGTTTCGTTATCTTAACCACAAAACCTCACTACAAAACAGACAATAAGATAATCATCCCAATTTAGGTACAAAGTCTAGAAACTTTTTTCTGTCATTTTTCTAGTGATACCAGTGATATCTAGTGATAACACTTTCTCCCCTACCACACACCCAGAAAAATTAAATGTAAAGATATATATTCATGTAAATAACCAAGGAGAATATATAGACACACACTTATACACATACATAACCTAATATATCTTCTTTTTAGATGGATAATACCATCTTCCTTTTTGGTCAATTAGACATTTGCTGTTGGGATATACATTATAAGCATATGTAGACTGCTGTAGCCATTCTTCAGTCATACATACTACGTTTGGCAACATCTTACCATGGAGAATAACACACTTTTTTTGGGTTGACATGTCTATTTCAGGAAAGACAAAAACCCAAGAATAATTATCTGGTGCTGTAATCTCTGAAAAACTAAAACATGCACTTAGTCAAACTAATTTATTCATTCTATAACAGAAAATACACCACCCTTCTTGCATATACCCACCAATTCCAATTGGATTAGCAAACCCATCATTTCATTGGGTATCAAAAATCTGTACACTTTGACATAGAATAATTTATTTTATTGTTTATGGGCAAATTAAAAGACAATGAAGTCAGTGTCTGACTTCATAAATTTTTAGATGAACCCCAATATGTGGAGAGCAGTAAACATTCAGGTTTTATAAAATACATTTCAAATTGAAAAGACTATTTTAAATTCTAAATAGTTTTAGATAGAAAGGAAAACAAAACCGGCGATTTAATTCACCTTTAATTTTTAATAGCTGGAGAATTACTATAGAATTAATAAGGATTCATCATTTTCCCCTTCTACATAAATAGACCCTGAATTTAAATAAGATATTCTAAAAGTACTGTACTAAATAAAGTGTGAAGAAAAGGAAAGTAATGTTCTTCTTTTCCAAATAAAGAAGAATGACCTTGACATTCAGTGTTATTCTGAAAACAGTCCATATAACTTTTTGGGCAAAGGGAATTCTCTGGAGTGGGGTTTTTAAATCCTACTTTCTTTTGTTGATGCTATACATGTTACATTCTGGGAAATTTCTTAAGTAGCTGTTGAAAGAAAAATGGAAGGAAAAGAGAATAAATGTCCTTTACGGTCTTTTATCTAAAATGAGAAGTATGGAATTTAATTCAAGTACCATCTCCCCAGCCCTCTACTGGTATTTTTTTCAACATTTTAATTGCTTCTGCAGTATAGTTTTTAAATCACGTAGAGAAGAAAGTGTTGGTTTTATTAGTAGTGTTATGTTCCATTATTTTGTATATCTGCATTTTAACAAACTTTAAAATAAAATAATTACAATTTTAACTATTTAATATATTTATTTATATTTTTTGGACTGACCTTTCAAAAGTCTACTTAGTATCACTTGCTAGTGAGATTATGTGTGTGAATGTCATGTTTGCCCCTACCATTTTCCATATGCTCTGCCTCACCAACACTGCCATCCGGCGTAGTCCTTTCGTAGTTGTCCTCTGGGAGTGGAAGGGCACCCAGTCTTGGCCCTGATGAACTCTTACTGCTTGGTGTTTCTGACTCCTCCAGACCGCTGTCATAGCAACTCTGCAATGACCCTTGATGTGGGTCCTGAGGCTGACTCACAACAGAAAACGTCACTCTACGAAATGGCTGCAAGAGAAAAGATTCTGAATGTCACTGAAAAGTTCAGTCTGCGAACAACTGATTCTCAAAACATGACTTAAGCAAACTAACATTTTAACATTTACCAATTAAACAATTTTGTCTAAAATTAACGCGAACAGCAAGTACAGTCCTTGAATGGCCACTGGACAGAGTATCTGTGGATTTTTACTGTGGCATACGGTCCAGAACCTTCATGCAGTTTTGCATAGCCTCCTTTCACATGGCTGCATGAGCTAAGAAAGCTGGTTTATAATTAGTTATAAATTCTGTACAGTTTCTCTTTCACTCAGTACTAATAATTTGAATGGAGTTTATATCAGACTGCATAAAGGTCCTTGACAGTGTGTGCGTGTGTATGTGTAAGACTGTGTGGGTGGGTATAAATGCTCACCTGTAAATTATATTGTGGATATTAGCAGCACACCCATAAGCCTTTCATACAATAACTTCCTGGGGTTTTGAAAGCTAGTTGACATGAGAAAGGAGAAAAAAAAAAGAAGTTTGGGGCGGAGGGGGGTGGGAGGGGAGGGGAAAGGTTCAGTCTCTTAGCTCCTTTGCCATAAAATCCAGTGCCTGGAGACAGGGTGTGTTGCCAGCTGACTTAATAAAGCCTTTAAAGTACTGCAAGCACAGCTGACACCACATGTTTCCACCGGGACTGTACAAACATAGGTTGTTAGAGATTTGTGTTCATTCAAAATGACAGATATTACTGTTGCTCTGGAAGGCTACACGCTGAACTCTGGCACCAGTGAGCATCCCAGGAACTGGGAGAGTCGATCCTTCACATTTCAGAGGACACTGAGGGCAAGTGGGATTTTCAGTAAGAAACCAGGGGATTCTCCTACAATTTGAACTACACTCAAGCAGTAATGATACATTTCAAATAATTTAATGATACATTTGAAATAACTTACTGTTCGCAAGGCTAGAAAACCACAGAGAACTATCTGATGTTCTAGAAAGCACCTTTCAAAACGAACACGAATAGATGCATTTTATAAGACACTATGCAGATTTGCCTGTGTTTAAAATGTGAGGTCTGAGAGTGCTGCCCACCTTTGGATTCGAATGTGTTTCAAGCCCTACGTTAGAATGAGACACAGGCATACATCACCCCCACTGGCACCTCTGGTCACTATAGGGTGGAAACGTCTATGCAGGCTAGAAGGGAGGAAGCAGCAACTACAACCACTTACACAAGCCCTGAAGAATAGAAGTCCACATTAAGTAGAGAGGTGGGTGGAGTTTCAGTTAGAATTATTACAATTTTTTTGGAGGATATATTCAGTGCTCATCATAAACCGGTTGGACTACAAACATATTAGTAAATCTTCCTGGCTTAAGTACATCAAAAGTTTATAAATGTGAGTGTTGCTAGAAATATAAGAAAATTCTAAGGGAAGAGTCATGGTATTCTCATGGTGAGGTTTTGACCTTTTAAAGTTTCCTTCTATTATTCAGCTGCAAAACACTTTTATACCAATTTAATTTAGAGCTTCATATCATATCAAATGCAAGGAGAATAGAGGAGCAAAGCAAAAGAATGGAGAGTACAAATAATGAACATTAAAAGAGCACACTAAAATAGTTTATAGTTGCTGCTCCTTTCACTAATATGGAAATAGTAGAAAGCATAGAGGAGGATTAGAACTGCTATATTAAGACCCTGTATCTACAATATACAATTGGAGTATCTTTTCCCCATAGATGCTCAGTGAGATCTTTCCCTTCCAGGAGTGTTCAGAAGGAACCCTTTGCTGAACCACACAGGAATTCTAAAAGCTTTCCTACTGGTTCTGAATCAGGCAGGAAGGATAAAGCCCTTCTGCATAGTCTGTCCTGCAAAACGTCTTTGTCATTTGTATTGTATTTTCATATTTCAGTAATAGCCTGTGTTATTAGTAATTTACACATACGTTCATTCCCTCAGAGAAATAACTAAATAAATGTAAAGAAAGGTAAAGTGTCTTTATCTAAGCTATAGTTTTAGATGTGAGCAATCAATTTGCTTTTGTCTTTTTTTTTTTTTTAACTTATGGAAGTAGTGATTTCCCTTTATGTGCTTTCCACAGATGGACTTCTAACTATATAAAAAGACGTCAAACAAAGACATTATTTCATATCTTGTAAACAGGCTCTGTTGTTTCTTTCCAATATGACTATTCTCAGATCATTTAAGAATACTTGCAAGTAGAAGCTAAGGTTTCACTAGTCCAGCAAAGTTTATTAGTCTCATTACACTGACCAAACTCACGGGATCTTTCTACTGTCTTGACACAAGATACGTTTCTTTCTTCATACTATTACCATGTCAGGTGACCAGCTGCATTCCTGCTAACATTAGAAATGAGATATTTTTGTTTGGAAAATATGGATTCACCATTTACTAAGTATGCCAAAGTTGACAGTACAATCTGAATTTTACTTCTACTACTATTCAGGAAACAGCTCAGGGAGCTATTCATAGGATCACAGAATAGTTTGGGTTGGAAGAGACCTTTAAAAGTCATCTAGTCCAACCCCCCTGCCATAAGCAGGGACACCTTCAACTAGATCAGGTTGCTCAGAGCCCCATCCAACCTGACCTTGGATATTTCCAGAGATGGGGCATCTACCACCTCTCTGGGCAACTGGTTCCAATGTTTCACTGCCCTCTCTGTAAAAAATTTCTTCCTTCTATCCAGTCTAAATCTTCCAACTTTTAGTTTAAGGCCGTTAGCGCTTGTCCTATTGCAACAGACCCTGCTAAAAAGTGTGTCCCCATCTTTCTTATAATCCCCCCTTTAAGTAATGAAAGGCTGCAATAAGTTCTCCTCAGAGCCTTCTCTTCTCCGGGCTGAACAGCCCCAACTCTCTCAGCCTGTCCTCACAGGAGAGATGTTCCAGCCCTCTGATCACTTTTATGGCCCTCCTCTGGACCCATTCCAACAGGTCCATGTCTTGCCTGTGCTGAGGGCTCCAGAGCTGGACGCAGTACTCCAGGTGGGGCCTCACCAGAGCAGAGCAGAGGGGCAGAATCACCTCCCTCGACCTGCTGGCCACACTTCTTTTGATGCAGCCCAGGACACAGTTGGCTTTCTGGTCTGCAAGCACACATTGCCAGCTCATGTTGAGCTTCTCATCCACCAGTACCCACAGGTCCTTCTCAGCAGGGCTGCTCTCAATCCCTCCATCCCCCATCCTGTACTGATACCAGGGGTTGCCCTGACCCAGGTGCAGGACCCTGCACTTGGCCTTTTTGAACCTCATGAGGTTCACATGGGCCCCCTTCTCGACCCTGCCTAGGTCCCTCTGGATGGCATCCCTTCCCTCAGGTGGGTCAATTGCACCTATTCCTGAATATCGTAGTATCTCTCAAGGAAGGAATTAGCTGCTAGAGATACTGTGACAAGTTGAGAAAATATGCAAATTAAGGAACAATTCCCAGAATTTCCCACAGACTGCTATGTTTGCCTGTTATCAAACCTTCCAGGGGAAACATTAAAATCTATATTTGAAAATTCCTATCGATCTGACAGCCATATGGTAACCTGATAACTCTCAGACTCCCAAGGAACCACAAGCCACAGTTTAGCAACCGCTTTCTAAAAGACGCTGAGGACCTTTGGGTACAGATTGCCTGTGAAGTAGTAAAAGTTACACCCTATAACTCAGATCTAAGCTCAATGGAACCTACCCTTAAAACACAAAGACCTTACCCCTTATTCAGGTTTCTCCTTGGAAAAACACATCTGCAGCTTTGACCATGGATAACTGGAGAGTATGACACTTAGAGACACCCACAGACCTCGCAGAATTCAAGGGTGGGATGCAAAACCACAAAAATGTCGTTACCACACACCTACGTGTTGGTCCTGCTTACAAAGTATTCTAAAGACCACTTCGGTATAATCTCTGAAAATTCTCAGTAAAGATTTAATCTGAAAAGACAAATAGTACCACACCCTCCCTGGGGTTCTGCTTAAAGGTTTTTCAGGTCTTATTGTATGACTGTGATGAATCAATTCCACCTACTTTTCCAGATACAATCACCAGCCTGGGGTCACTTTGTGGCAAAGATATGCTGCACCATAAACACTGGGCATCATCTACAGTTATTACAAGAACAGAGTGATGCAACTTAAAATGGGAATTAAAAAAAATTATGAAGTATTTAAAACTTTCTGTTCCCTTTCCCATGGTTTTTTTGGAAATCAGTCCCAACCAGATCACAAGAATTGAACACTAAATAAGACATCATCACATCTGCAGTTACCACAAGAATGGTCATCATGTTATTTAAAATAAGTTTTGGAAAGAACTATAAAAGATTTATGACCATCCTGTTCCTCTTCCCATATTCTTTTAAGGATATAAATCTTACCTAGATGGCATATAGAGAAGAATACCTGTGACAGATGCAAGGTTGGGCCGTTTTATAGCTAAGGCTGAAAATCCCTAAGAATATCATTATTTATCCTCTAAACAAAAAGAAATTTGATGTGCCTTTACTAAGTTATTAATAATGAGTTTTTAAACAGATCTGGGTGGTGTTCTTCCTTTTTTCCTTAAGTGCTGTACTGAGTAGGAATTATCTGACACAAAGCTAACACACATAGCCTTCAGTTTGGTAGAGCCAATTCAGCCCATTCCACAGAATTTCACTGAGTATGATATAACGCTGTCAAAATCCTTTCTAAAAGAACGATGTGCATGTTGTTATCCTGCAGCATTTATTAAACTTCTACTTCCAGTACAAACATCAGAGTTCTGACCTCTGTGGTGCATTGCTTCTGAGAACTAGATCTTCTCAGGCAAATGTACTGCAAATTTTGAATGCATCATGCCTTGTGGAATAACATCACAGCCTGTGCTTTTCTGATAAAAATAAATAGACCTCGATCATAATATATGTTTGTTACCTGCATAGTAAAGGAACACTGCATTTGCCTAATTTAATGCATTTTAAGAACAGAAAAAATTGGATATCCACACTGGTTTACTATCTCCCTTCTGACACATCATCCTTTCTGATATGTAAAACATCATATACTTTAGACAGTATAATCTGGATAAACATAGCAATAGTCAGAACTATCAGTCAGAAAAGATATTTTGAAAATTGATGCTAGACTAATTATGGCACCTTTTTTCACACTCAAAAAACTATGACATCTTAGAAATAAAGTTGATGAAAACACAAAAGTCTGAGATAGCTATAAAACACCTCTGAAAAAAACAGTGTATATGTATGCATGTTACTGGTTATGTAACTCAACATAGTCCTTTAATCATTACTAACATTTAAGTTAAATAAGACATCATCCCTATCGAGAAAGTTATGAGCACTAGAATGCTGGTACATAATAAGTACTATTTATGCATCAGTTGCTATGAATGCAAAAAAAAATCCTTCCACAAACATGGATATAAGCTGCACTTTAACAAGGAGAAACAGACTACATCCTTAATTTTGTGTTTCCATTGATAAAATTACATCAGTAACATTTCACAGAGAAATGGACATGAGAAATTTCCAAGTGCTGACAAAATAAGGCACATACCCACAAGGGGAGAGGAAAGGGTTATGTTTAGCTTTATTGATTTTCAGTGCATAACATTAATACAGCTCCATCTGCCAGCACTGTGAATCAACATGGTAGAGCTGCTTTTACCCAAATAAACCCACTGGCTGTTTAATTTGTCCTTCCCAGCAAAACAGCAACCCTAAGCCTTTACTAGTCCCTTAGCAGGGATACTCCTTACTAGATTCACATTTAGGAAGAATGCCATAGGTCTGATAATTTTCTCCCTCTGCAAACTGGTATTTTCTGCTAACAGCATATGGAATTTTTTCTAATTATATTTGATCATGGAGATTATCAGATCACAGAGAAAAGATACACCTTTGTGTTATACACCAAAGGTAAATCACCACTTCTTCCTTGTTTCAAATGTATTTCATAAACCAGAAATTTTCTTTTCCCCTCACCAGCAGAACAAAAATCACTACAACGCAAAAGACATATACTTCTTGCAGTCTCTCTTATTTGAGCCCTATTAACTTATTCTGTGGTACAGTGTTTATCTTAGCCTGTATTAATTAACTTTCCTATCCAAGTTAGAAAGCAAAATCATATTATACTTTCAAGTCATGAAGAACCCTAATTTCAGAGCTTGGCATGAGGGACAGACTGTTGATAGACCTGGTGAAAATCAATATAATCATACAGCTGCATGAGGCTTAATCGTGACACTTTTTTGCCATTATGAGAGGGAATTTCCTTTCGTTTCCTAAAATTTCTAGTTTTGCATTGTATTTCCTGATACTTCACATTATTTATGGATTATCTTCTTTCATGGTTCCTGTATAGCAATTGCTATCAACTTTGTAAATACTGTTGGTTCAAATCCTAGTGCATTTGGACTATAATGGTGGGGTGGAAGGGTGAATTCTTTTTACGTTTAACTGAGAGCTAGGGTTGCAACCCTTTCTCAACCAGCTACCTCGCAATTGATTTTGGATACAAAGTTGATGCACTAAAGTGGAACAAGGAAGAGCTGGCAATTTTCTCTCTTAATTACTTAGCACTTGGATAAAAATAGTAAGATTCTATCAGTCCTTCCTGCTGTCACAACACCTACATCTCAAAATAATCAGGATTTTGAAAACATTTTGAACAACTGTAAAATGCAATCCAAGAAGCAACCTCGTATGTTGAGAAGCATAAAAAATTAACCCAAACTGAGCAAGCTACATTGCTTTAAATATTTCGGCTAATTCACTCAGCATTAGCTTGGGCACTACCCAAAACCCTGGAAGATCAGGAACTTGGTTTTGGTTCTTGTTTTTCCCTAACTCTCAATTCAAACGACTTTCCACTTTAACAACATGTGGTATCTTGGGCTATTCACTAGGATTTAAGTTGGCTGAAAAGCCAACTCCAGAGATCACCTAGTCCAACCCGCCTGCTTAAAGTAGGGTCACCTAGAGCACTTTGCCCAGGGCTGTAAATCAGTCGGGTTTTTAGTATCTTCAAGAATGAAGACTCCACGGCATCTCTGAGCAACCAGTAAAGAAGGTTTTTCTTATGTTTGAATGGAATTTCTGTATTTCAGTTCGCGCCAAGGCATAAAAAGCTCTGGTGATGAGTCAAACCTAAATAATATTATAATTCCTGTTAGCTTCAGAAAGTCAATCAATGTCAAGCTGCTTGTAAGATTATCACAGTGACTCTGAGATATGTATAGGCTAGATCTGAAAAACAGGCAGAAGAGATACATCAACTCATCACATAAATTCAAAGTGTTTCTTTAGCACTTGAATTTTGATAAAACATGTCATTATCCTTTACTTTCTATTCATTCTTAATTGCTGGAAGCTTGTTGGAAGACAAACAAAATATTAATGAACAATTGCTGTTCTGCATGAATAGTTTCAGCCCACACAACTCTTTCCCCCATTCAAATCACATATTTCTACTGTTCTAAATTTCTATCATTGTGGTTAATACAAAATTGGCAGGAAATTAAATTAAACAGGCATTATTTTTCAATGAGAAGACTGAAATACCTGAGACAAGTATTACAACAGGAGGGGAAAAGAGGAGAAACACACTGCTAAGAATAATCAACTTTTTCTCTTAAATTTAGCAAAAAGTAGTAACAACTGCAATTTTAAACAGGAGTTGAATAAAATAAAAAATATTCTGATATTACAGCTCTGTAGCAGGTATCACCTGTCATGAACTGTGATTGGCTCAGCTATCCAGTAAGAATTCTACACACAAAAGAAAGGCTCACCATCATTACTGCTATTTATTTTGGTAGCATTTTTATTCATTTTAGTTACAGTAGTGGGCTCCTGGTCATGAACCAGAGTGTATTTTGTTTGTTCTGTAAGAATATGAAATACAAATCCACTAATATCTATTTGCTTAAGCCCAAGGCTACATGTTAAGATATGATATTCAGGAATAATATTTCATAATGCATTTTACATTATGGGCATCTTTACTGTAACATTCAAACATACATTTTTCCTTTTAAGTTCAGTGCTTTTCTCAAATATCCTCTCTTGCCTGTTATCCAAATTTGCCTTTCTGAAACACAACAACTTCTAAGCAGAATAAAGTCCCTTTCATTCACCTAGCTATGTTCATTAAGTAGATTCCTAATAACTCTCATCTTTGTTACAAGTAAACAAATAAAAGGCATGCCTATTATTTCCGTGAATATCATCAGAGAAGACACCAATAATATGAAGAACATCCCTTTCTCAAAAATACAATACTCTTTTGTGATAGGATCCTCATATCAAAATATAACACACATGTTCATCTAGAAAAATTAGAAAAGATCTCCAAGGCTTTTAAATGAAGCCAATATTCTTAGCATTTCACAAGAGCTCTTCTTGGTAGCTACTGAAAGATGAGCATAATGAAACCAAGAATAAATGAGAATCTGTAGCAGAGATGGTCAAAATAATTCTATTGTACTCTTTTGCCTGCTCATAAAAATATACTTTTGTTATCACCTCAGTATCCCATTGTTTGAGAATTATAAAAACCAAGCATCTACGACCCTGAAGTGCTCTCTTATTTTTCTACTACAAGGAAGAAATGGATGAAGTAGCACTTTGTCTTCCCAAGAACAATTATTATGTGAAACAAGATTTTTGTCATATTTCTTTCTACTTTCTTAAAAAAATTCTTGTCCTAAATCATTCGTGTGGATTAAAAACAACTTCAGTGAATCTAGTATTTTTTTCCTGAACTCACTGCATTAGGTTCCAGTATTCTACTCCAACTCTTTCTAATAATTTTCATTAAAATCCTCTGAATACTTTTTTGTTTGACCGAATTCTATTACTAAGGCACTGGAACAGTATTAATTTAGCTACGTGTAACTCCAGTATCTTATACTACTCACTACTTACACCTTTACAATGGCTAACTCTCTTCACTTTCAAACTTCTCTGTGATCAGGTCTTTCTCTTTTCTTGAAATATTTGGAGAGTCTGTCTTTCCTACAGGAGTCTGAGTTTCCTTTCTTTCTGTTTTTCAGCAGAGAATTTTGCTGCCAAAAACTATCCCAGGCATATTAGTTCACAGAGGCTGTTGTGTCTGTTAGCTCCTGCCTTGCAGCATGAGAAATTTTTGTCTTTGGGCATTTGCTACGCTGTTTCATTAAAGTTTCTTATTGGCTGTATTATTACTCTCTGAAAACAAACAAACAAACTGCTCATTTCCATCCTATCAGCTCAATCACAGATATTTGGGTTGAGAACCTCAGCAGCTTCTCTTGAATCTGGAACATTATTAAAATAATTTAATGTGTTGAAAGGAAAACGCATGTAACCCTTTACCCTAGTTATCATGCCCTAAAAAGCCCTAAAATGGGAGGTATACATTCATAAGTCTACTTCCGAAGTCATTTACACAGAACTGCCCTTAGAGAAAGGATGAAACCAGAAAGACTGTCCACACGTATTTTTCTTAGGTTATAGAATGATGATCCTTTAATTGTCTATAGTCCAAGTGGGTCAAAACATGATGTGATAGAAACAATCCAATTAAGCAATACTCATATATGTACATATATCACTTGAAGTTCTGGCACACCATTCTATTTCATGTATATCTTACCTATATATATACATATATATATAAAAAAAGAAAAATATTTTAGAAATACGGAATACTTCACACTGGATATGAATTGTCATATTCTATACAGCATTTTGTGTGAATCTACATTAATATTTTAGTTCACATAAGGTATAAGCTACAGAAATTATCTCCTCATCATGCCCAATCATACTTTGCTATCCTTGGAAAAACTACCTTGAAGCAAATATATTGGACTCTTTTTGGATACAATTCAAATGCAGGATATGATCCAAAAGCCTGCCTAGAAAACTTGAACTAACAGGAACTCAGTTCACAGAACCAGACTAGAACTAGTCCACAGTAAATCTCTACAAAATGCATATAATATGAAAATCAGCCTCAGCACCCACTGTTTCACCATACAGATTAATTCCTCTTGGGCCATTCTATTTGCTAATGTAGACATAGCCATTTATAAAAATTGCTTTCTCTATGTTTTGTTTCCCTGTACAAAGAGAGGCTTGTGTCTGCAAAGGGATCTTTGCCAGAATGCCACTGAAATCCTAGATCCAGATAGCTAAAGCATATATGAACCTCTCAAAACATCAATCTTTAGTATTAACAAAGCACCGATGCACAAGAAGTAATGTCTTCTTCTAAGTAATGAAAAATATTCCTCCTGCTAAGATTAGATGAAACATTTTGACTCTAATGATAATAGACCGCAGTGTTCTGTATAGAACTCATTAGATAAACAGGGAAAAAATAACCATCAATAAAGATTTGAATTATTAATACATACATTGCATCAAAGTAGAACTCTTTGGGTCTTAAGCCTCACGTTTTGATTGACTTTATCTGCCGTCATTGTTAAAAAGGTTAATTATTAATACTATTGAGAACATTTTCTTTTTAAGTAGCTGTTCACAAGAAAAGACTCTAGCCTAATATGAACAGGGAAAGTCACAGCATCAAATTTTGGGAAAATTCAGTAATAACTCTTGGAAGAATAGGATCAATTTCTAAATGTATATGAATACATAAACCAGGCACTCCAAGTCTAATAGGGCAGATATGCAAATACAGATATTTGTGCATTTTGTGAGCGATTAGGAATAAGGATTTTCATAACGGTCACCTACATCAATGATGACATATTTTCCAAAATCTGCAGTTGAAATGTTCTCCAAAATTAGATAATATACTCAATATTTTATATTATTCTTATGCATCATGTAGTTCTCAATGTTTGTTTACTGTTCATTCACCTAAATTGTCCAAATTATTCTCTAAACTTAGTCTTAAATTTAAAGGCACAGTGATTTTTGAAGGGTTCATGGACAATAAAAACAGGCATAAGATCTCAGACAGTCAACTACATGTCTCTAAAAGACGTGGAAAGACAGAACTATACAAATATATCCCATGTAGGAAGATATTTCATAGAATGGAAATATTCTATACTAAACATTGACAAATTTAAATTAGCTACACAACTTTTAGATCACTGAAGTTAGATGAAACAAATGCTGTTCTTGGTGAACACTGTAGCTATGCAAGTTATAATAATAAACATGCCACAGGTTCAAAATGCAAGGTCTTGAAAGGGAAAACAGTTAATTTTATTCAGAAATTAGATATTTGAAAAGGCACTATAGATTTGATGGGGAAAAGAAAAGAGGCATGAAAGAACATAAAAGTATAATTTGTCCCATTATTTCATTTTAATCAGGGTTACATACATTTTCATTGTGACAAACAGATTGTTGGAAGAAATACATTTAAAAGAGGTAATTGAAGAGGAAACCGATAAAAACGTAGTTACAGCCAAAATAACAGATGAGGTCCCTGTCCAGAACTACACTGCAAGGCTAATTATCTATATAGCCACCTTGTATAATTAAAACTCATGCCAAAGATGTGGGGGGGTTTGTTCATTTGCTTCTTTTTTCACATTTCATAGTCTAAACCCTTTAAAACTGTAACACTACTGTAAAATTAGAATATACTTTTTCTTCCATTGTAGGAAAACGTTTGAAGTGTAGTAGTCTACAAAAAAAATATAGAATTATATGAGTATTTTAAAACACTAATTAAAAAGAGACATTTATCTGATAGCAAACTAATTGTTGCAAAAATATCCCAAATACACAAACAAAAAATATATATTTTTTTTAAAAATTATTTACATAAATTACAAACCTACTTATATGCAGATATCAGTGCTTATTTCCTATTATGGCCAACTGCAACAACATGGCTGTTCCTTCAGGTTAAAAGTTACTGTAATTGTCTGTGATGTCATTTGAAGCAAATTGCTGAAGTGTATGAGCTGCTGAAATGTGAAACTATTACTTTACACTTCACTCAAATGTCAGTAATTATTTGAGAATGTAGTTAACACAGTAAAGGTGTTCTAAATGTACAGCCTCATAAGAAGTACTGGAATATTTATCTGTGGAACTGATTACAACCGTCAACTTTTTATACAATTATAACTGAATGAGAAAACAGTGCAATGTCACAGAAAAACATGTTTGTTTATGGTTTGATTATTTTTTTTTCTTCAAAAGCCTAGCGGTGAAATTCTATGAAAACAAATTTTAACTTGTTTTTTCTAATAAAAATAATCCTTGCATATGTTTGTCGATACATGCTCCAGCCAATTAATATTAAAAGCATTTTAACTTTTTTAACTTTTGAAGGAGGCAATGCCATGACTGCCTGGAAAACAACAGTCGGGACTCTGCAAAATTCTTGGATATGCCTACTTTTGTTATCCTAGGACTTGATTTCCACATGTGCAGTTTCATTTTCAGTTTTGTATTCCAAATCAAAATCACTTTTATCTTTCACTTCAAATTTGGACGGGAAAATGAAAGACATCAGTTAATCACTTAAAAGACTTTCACCATACATTTAACAAAATCATTAAGTTACACATCTGAAGAAATATCAAATTATTATGCATAAAATACTGTAAAAAATAAACAGAAAAACATGGCTTATAATAAAACTAGTTAATAACGTGTACTGAGTTAAAACTTTATAGATCTACTTTCATAAGTATAACCTTACTATAGGTAGGGTTTAATATTAAAGCTAGCTGAAGTATTCTGGAACTGGTTAGCATAAAAAAAAACACCTCATCAATTAAAACATGGCTACATATATAACATTTCATCACCAATTTAACAAATTTGAAGTGTAAAACTTTAGGTGTGGTAGCCATCAATAAGCCACAATGTGTTCAGTATGGAAAAATACTTTCTCCTGGTGATGAATGCAGTGTGCATTTCAGTGATGAGAGCTACAAATTGGTGCAAAGATCCCCTTTTAAAAGATTCAGGTCATTTGCTCCAGTCCTTTCCAAGATCTTTTCAGCACAGCTCAACTGTGGCAAATACTTCTTCAGATTGTTTTTTTATTTTCTGCTTGTGAGAAAGATGCATCAATTTTTGTTATTAGGAACATGTATTTGCTAGAGCCCATGTTCCTTTAGTCTCTTTAAGGCATTCTGAGAATAATGTAGAAAGAAAAATACTCTAGCCTCAATACATGGCTGATTTTGATTGCATGCCTCACATAAATACAACAGACAGCAAAGGATTTATGATACGTTTTGTTACATGGTTGATGAAGAGTAAGTTCAAATTACAATTCATGAAACCCTACATTTTTAATACTCACTGCATAGTCATCCCTGTCAATCACATGTTTACAAATATTTTTTGATCATAAAAACATTATCAACATTGTCCAGTAATACATTGTTTGAGATTCAAGGAAATTCTAAAAAGAGTTTACAAACTGGAGTTCATGGTCTTTTATTTCCTAGCTATAGACCAGATGGGGAACTTTCAAGGTCACGAGGAGAAAAAAGCCTGATGGATTTCCTGGAAGAAACCACAGGCCCACAGAAGCGCACTGTGATTGAAAGATGATTAAAAGTAGTCTGCATTGTCTTTTCAGACAGCCAAATTCATTCTCATTATGCAGTCTCTCAAATATTCATCTAAGAACGTGTTTAATGCTGTGACTGTAATTCAGGACACTCACTCTGATGCTTGTTACCAGTTCCAAAGAAGTTTTAAATATTAAGATGTTATTAAAAAAATGTGCCAAGGTGAAATGAATCTTCATCTGTTCTACTGTTAAGAGGTGTCACATAGACAAGTAATGTTTTTGCCTAATCACATCTCTCTCTCCCCAGTACCAAAGTATGGGAAGTACTAAAACAAAAAGTGTTTTGGACACTTCATGCAATTCTGTTCTTCCATTGTACAGAGTCATGCAGAACATAAAATGTAGGTTTTGGGATAATTAGGTGTCACATAAAAAGAGTAACTTGGTATTGTTTATCAAAACTTAAGTAAAATAAAATATCAGATTTTTTCATTCTAAAACGGAGTTTTTACAATATTGTCATTCAGAAAGAAATTAGGATCACATAATGAAAGTTTCATGGGAAAAGAATCCCATAATGAAAATATCAAAATTCTCCACCAGAAATGCTCTCTAAATAGCACAGCCATTTTCCACAGGGTCAGGATGGCCTTCAGATTCTGATGGACTTCCCTGTTATCCAGCACTGGGATTCTCACAGGAGATGGTCATTCTTATGATTCACCAGAGAAAGCACAACTCTTCAATTTCCTCTCCGCACGTAACAGAAATAGCCTTTCTGGCACAGGAATCTGGGCTCAAGTCTCAACCTTGCTGTATATCTACATCACAAATTGTGCTGCCGTGTGAAGTCACCCGAGCTGCCCCTAAACGAATGGTGCTGGAAGGCTGTTTGTGAGCTTCTTAAGTGCTTTGCGTCTCTATTCATGCAACACCATATAGATGAATGCGTGCAATTTCCATTTTGAACTTTGCAACTTTCAGGATTAATTTCACTATTTATTCTTCATTTACTTCATGTGAATGAGTAAGATTACAGAGGTCAAATCCTCAGCTGATATAAATCAATGTACTCTTGTTGTCTGACTTTAGGCGTCTGTTCTTTCCCTAGTTATACCAAGATGTTTTGCTTTTTCCAAACAAAACAACATAATGGGCAACAATATTGTCATGGCTGCAGTCTTGGATCTTGATTGGATGAGGCAGCGAGCACTTCATAAAGCCAGCTGGCATTAGCAAGAACACTTTCTGGTCAATGCCCTCTAAAAATAAAAAAAAGTATCAATCTCACTAACAGCAGACCCATATTGCAAAGTCCAGAATTAAATGTAGCTCTCCCATTTGGCTGCTTTTATTGCTGCCACTATGCCATCTGGCCAACAAAATTATTTAGCACTGTATCAGCTTTATGTCTGTTACTTTCAAAGCACAAATATTTACATTTAATGTTTGTCCAAAATTTCTCCTAGATAAGTGCTAGAAAAAGATGTTTCCTTTTCCAGTTCAGGACAAACAAAGCAGAAAGTCTGGACAGATGTAGGAGAAAAAAAAAACTTTGAGCAGAACTTCCTTCCAAAAAAATTAATTCAAGAACTTTAAACTGAAAAAGGAATTCAATACTTGGACTACTATGAATTTTTGATTTGAATAAATGGATTATAATTGATTTTATGCTGATATCGTAATCTTAAGTGACATTGCTTTCTCGGATTGTTCCATATGATTTTAGTTATTGGATCAAAACAGATATAAAGCCGTAGTCTGTGTATAATTGAATACGCAGCTCTTATTCAGAACTGAATGGAACAAAGTTTAGAGGTAGTTACATCAACTGACTGATCTTTTTTATTATTATTATTTCATGCCTTCAAAGACGAAGTTGTACCCTTTTTAAGCATTATGTAAAAGGTGACAGAAAATGCACAATTTTCTAATTGTATAATAATTAAGTGGTGTTCATGTAATTACGTTTATCACAGAACTCTTTAGATAGAAGGAAGGAAGTTGAAAGGAAAGGAAAAGGACATTGCAAAGTCTGTATTTAATTCCCAGCTCAGCAGAAACTTATGGTTTGCTTTCACCTGCCTGTAGATTCAAAACAAGGATTACCCTTTACCTTCCTGCAATGGTTACCCTGACCTTGTAAGCAGACTTTCTAAGTTTATGGTAGAGACTGTTGGGAGCACAGATGGGAAAAACTGCACAAGCTAATGTAATAGTATTTCAAATAACTGAAGTTATTGCTGGGGTCCACAACAACCCAAAGAATCCAGAACACAGAGGATACTGCTGATTTCCATACTTATCATTTTCTATGTATCTGCTTGGAAATTGGAACAAAAACATATGTAAATTTCTGGCCAGCAACACTACTATAAATATGCAAACATATCACTGACATAATCTTTCCAATACTGCATATCATTATGCAAATGATCTTTCAATTGTTTCCACAGTGTAAGCCTCTAAATAAATACAGCAAAAATAACTGAGCGTGAGGGGCACATCACTAGGACATCACAAACATTGACTGCATCCATCCTTCAAGAGTATATTGTGAGGCTACTCTGTCTCAGTGGAATTTGTAATGGATATATGCGCTTTCAACAAGGCTCAACTTCACGGAACTATGAAAATAGCTAAAACTGGAGTCTCTGTAGCTGCACAATTATGCTAATATTTCAAATTCTAATTTTAAAATCAAGCCTTAGTTAGATATTTAGATATTCTTTGGCACTGTCCTTTAACTTCATCATCTAATTTTGGCCTGGTAAGCTTCTAACGACATGCCACAAGTAGGCATTTTTCAACACATACACACATATGTTTTGCTAATTCCATTTTGTCTCCCATAAGTTTTTCTTTTGATAAGAAAAAAATATCTTTTCAGATAAACCCATTTTTTTTTCCTTTTTCTATTTTTCTTCTCCTTCTTCATCACGAGTGGAAAAACCCTACAGTTTTTATAAGGTACCAGGACTATACGTTTCAGTGATCCTTGCATACAACCCACATGCAACAGATCAAGTGCCTTGAGATTTTCTGGATAGAAAAGTCCTCTCTACTGAATCCTACAGAGACAATCACTCATGCAACTTTATTTAAAATATACACATATAACCTTTAAGAAATTTCATAAATCTGCACACACCCCCTGGGCATGAGCGTATTTACAAAGAGAATCATTTGTGCAGTCCCTTTTCTCACATTCACTGTTCTTGTGCTTCCCATCTTTCTTTTCTATGAACCCTTCCCTGTATGTCTGACGTGCTGGTCTTTGGGTCAGCTGACAGGACAGTGCTAGAGGTTACAAAAGCCGTAACTCAGCTGGTGCTCCACTGCCTATTGACAGATGGACATATCTGTCAGAGAGAATCTAAGATCAGTTTGCAGCTTAAGAGCAAGGACAAAAACATGAAAAGGTCGAGTTCCTTTAGCTTTTATGTGCTTTTGCTACCTCAGGTCTGTGCTGTAAAGTGATCATAGAACCACCGAACTGTTGAGGTGGGAAAGGACCTCTAGAGGTCACCTTGTCCGATCCTCTTGCTCAAGCAGGGTCACCTAGAGCCAGTTTTCCAGGACTGTGTCCAGACAGCTTTTGAATAGCTCCAAGGATGGAGACTACACAGCCTCTGTGGGCAACCTGTGTCGGTGCTCAGTCACCCTCACAGTGAGTGTTTCTTGACCTTCAGAGAGAACCTCCTGTGTTTCAGTTTCTGCCTACTGCCTTTTGCCTTGTCAAGTATCCTACTATCCTGAAATGCAATAGGAGGAGTGGTGCAGCAGGTCAAGGGAGGTGATCCTTCCCCTCTACTCAACACTGGTGAGGCCACATCTGGAGTGCTGTGTCCAGTTCTGGGCTCCTCAGTACAAGTAATATAAAAGACAAAAGTGTAAAAAGACAAGGACAGCAGGAAAAGAGTAAGTTGAATGTCTGACTACCCATAGATCTATTTCTTGCCAAATAGTGTTTTGTTGATAAAACAACTTATGGACTATGTGTATTTTGGACTGAAGTAAATCTCTTAGGAGATTTATGAGAAAATACTAAGCAATATTAAGTATACTGACATAAAAAATTCTTAATATGAACAAGCTCAGGTATTTCCTAGGAATAATGGAATGATACAGTATGTTTTCACTTGAGAAGCTCAGAGTGCTTCAAAAATACAAATTCTTTCAACTATATAGCATTATTTATAAATAAATCATTACAGAGTACTTCATCAAGGAATAAACATAGGCTGAGAAAAGTAAAGTGATTTCCCCAAGTATAGGGTTCACATTTTTCTCCCCAGAAAATCTGAGTACATTTGACCTATTGCATACACATAGTGTGCATAGGTCACTGAGGTATGGTAAGTCTCATATTTAATGGACATATGGAACTTTTCCATGTGTGAAGAATAACCCAAGATGTAATAATTCATACCAGTGCAGAATAATTCAATACAGTATATATGTGATATGCAATGTTTAATGTTGATCTATCCAGTAAGGCAAGATGCTAGGTAACTAGGTTAAAACCACTGCTGATCAAATGGACAAATTATTCTTCTTTTACACTTAAGATCAAATAAGAAGTCAGTAACAGTGGAGAGAACTTTCAGGAACTTTAACACCCTTGCTTTGCTTACTGTTATTTTATAAGGTCACATAGTATCTGACTACAATTCACACAATGAAAATTATACTGGACTCTTAAAATTACACTCCTCCAGCTTTATCTTATTTATCCTGCACATTTAACTAAAAAACCGATTCAGAGGGATAACCAGCCATGATACCCATTGGCAAGGGAATTACAAAACCAAATGGTTACCAAAAGCTCAGGTTCAGCTCAAACTGCCAACAACATTCTCGAGAATTACCAACTGATTGCTAAGAACATGACTCCCATGACATCTATGAATTTATCTCTGGGAAATAATAATCAAACAAACTGGCATTGCTGATTCCAAAATTCATGGCAGTACTGGAGGAAAATTATCTCTAAGATAATGCTTAGGGTTCAAAATTCATAACAAAAAACCTGGAAATTAACCTCCAGCCCCTGCAAACTACAGAGAACATACACAATCCAAAATACAAAGATGAGAAACCACATTCTGTGACTAAACACAAGAAGTGACATTCTATACCAGCTGGTACCCAAGAGTGCGCTCTCATAGCTAGCCCAGAACCGTTCATTTCAATAGTATGGATAAGATCTAATGAAAAAATGGAAACAAACTCTGAAGAGTTCTAATCTGAAGGAGCAGTAATGAAAAATCAAGTTTTAATGACAATTAAGGAATTTTTTCCCACTATTGCTTCCTATGGATTTTAGACAGAAAGAAATGTAGCAAGTTTCTAAGACAGTCAAATAGTTAAACAGATTTATCTGAGTCTGTATGGATGTTACAGTTAGAATGGAATGTAACTTGTAAAATTAAAAATCTGCCTGAAGCCTCTAGGAATGTTCATGCAGAACTCTGAAGCAAAGACCCATGTGCTAGTGGTTTTGTTTATACTAACCACATTATTTGGTTTGCTAATGAATCTTTAATACATATATAAAACTGAAGATATTTATACAGTTTTGCCAATGACATGATAAATGGAGATATTTCAGTAAGTAAACAGTGGATTCTACATACAGCAGTTATGCAATGCATTTTGTAATACTTAAGATTTCTTTCGTATACTTGTATTTCCAAGTCACTTTATCAGAATGGGAGAAACATGCAGTTCAGAACATAATTCTAAATTTTAATTGTTAACTAAGACTAATGAAGTCTGTAGCTATTTTATTGGTTTATATTAATCTCCATTTTGGATGCTCTTAAACTGATATTCCACAATCAAACCAAGATTTTAGACTTCTTTCTACTAAACAGGAGCTACACTTGACAAGGAAGTAGCAGATTCAATCACTTTCAGGCTTAGAAAAAGGGTAAGAAAGTACTGTGGTGACAGAAAATTGGTGTTATGGGCACAAACGTTAACAACATAGATGGCCAAGTTCGCTGTCAACATACTGAAAAAATGCTACAATGACATCCAATCAGAGCAGAAAGATTTGTAGGAACTAAGCTCAGAAAACATGTTATCATTCCTATGCTTTTCAGAGTCCTGGAATAGAGACTCATAAGTCACTTGCATACTTACAGATATTTTGTCAACTGTTTGACGTTGCTACCTGTTTACTCAGCAATAGCAGAATCATGGATAGTTTCCTCTTAAAGTTTACGTCCAACATTTTTACTGTCCAGTGCTTGAGCTTAAAGACAACTCTTTGACATAGCTCTCTTGCAGTAAAGAAGTGCCTGCACTTTAAAGCTATCAAGACATTTGTCAATACCTCACTTTTCTGAATGACAAGTTATAATTTTAGACTAGGCTATGACATTGTAACTTACAGGTAATTCAGAATATGAGTGAGTACCAGTAAGCTCTGATTGTTATTTCTAAGCAACTATATCAAGCAAGCAAAAGCACAAGATATATGAATCTTCAGAGCAGCGGCAGATGTTTTAATTCACTTTAACTCGTATGCCATAACAAGGGTATCACAGTGCATTGCTCTCTCCAGCCCAGCTGATAAATAGTCAAGCTTTAGCTCTGACTGTGGTCTTTCATGGATGGTCAATAACATCTCTTTTCCTGTTCAGTTAGTGGCATCACTAGTTAAGATAAATATAAAAAATTAACCCTTTGTGCTCCTAGATTAAGATCATTGTCAAAAATGGGACATAAGAGACAGTTTCAGAAAGGGATTCTGGTATTCAGTGCAATTTAAATGAGGGTGACTTCACAGAAGTTATGATGGTGTTACAAGGGCATGAGTGAGGTCAAAATCAGTCTTCTAAATTGCAAAGAATCTCTACTTTACCTCCCACATCTACCAAGAACAATCTTCCTAATATGTTCTGTTCTGGGTAAACATGGCAATGCTAGACTGAAAGGGTAGTTACAAGAGTTCTTTTTTCCTTTAAGCAGCTCTCAGGAGTGCCACGGGAGTGTTAAGAGCTGTACAACTAGTTCTTCCCAAAGGTATCACAGAACAATCTAGATTGCAGAAGAGACGGGTCAGCTGCCATACATATTCTCAGGGAAGGAGCAATAGCTAAAGGAGGCTGATTTCCTCTGTAGGCTGTAAATGAGAAAAGCACATTGTAACCAATAGTGAGTTAGATTTACACCTCACAAGAGATTAAATACGAGCATATTTCTAGGAGCTACTAAGACTCTGAACAACCACAGAGGGGTATTAGAATTGAGATGTCTAAGTAGAGGTCATACTCAGCTTAATAACTAATAATTAATAATTAAATAAAATAATAATTAACAATACAATTTTTACCTTCTTGTTTATACAGAAATAGTTTAGGATCAAAAAGAAACTTGTTCTGTCTGCCAGCCTACATGCGTTCAAGCCTCTCTAGCTGTTTTTCAAGTAGAAGGATTTATTGGGGTTTGACATATATACCATTAACTCCGTCTCTCACTGTAACTACAAATGATGTTTTAAAAAAGGGAGGAAAAAAAACCTCAAATGAGCCACTGAATTTTAAATTCCTGAAATACATTTGCAGCAGCAAGCTGGTACATTACTTGCTCCTTCCAGATCGCTCTCTCTTCAAGCCATTGTAAATTGGAAGTAAACCCTTGGCAGCAATACGCCTTGAGTCTGCACTAACCTGTTCTCCAACATTTGCGACAGAAATAGGAACACTTAAATTTGAAGTGAGCAAGCACAGTAACAGGTGTCTCCCAGGGATGATGGGTCTCTAGTAAGCGAGAAAGTGAGTGCCTCCTAGGGGTTTAAGGGGCATGGTTAATTATTAACCTCAGCTACCGCAATTCTCTGCTATTTAGGATGCATGTTTTAAATTTCACAAGGTCAGAAAACATCTGTATGTAGGTGGGTGTCTGAGTGGGCTCCCAAGAGGAGGGAAAGACAAACAGTGCTGAGAAATGCACACATTTACTGAGGTACTCGGTGCTAGTCCTTAAGAAAAACTACTTTACCTTCCAAGATAAGTAGGACTGGAGGAGATGCATTTTAAAAATATTCAATGGAAAGAGTAGTCAATCATTTTTCTCCAGAAATTATCTTTTTGTTGTTGTTGCTTTTGAGAAGAGTAAGAACAGCACTAAGTTATTTGTTTCTATCTGCTGCAATTTTACAGGTTTTTTCCTGTGTGTTTTTTTCATACTCGCTTCTATTTCCTTCTTCATGCACATTTTATGGCTACATTGATTTCTTGTACTATTCTGTGGAGAAATTAGCATGCACATTCTTTCCCAGAGCTGCAATAGGACATTTCTGTGTAAGGCAGCATAAAAAATATAACTGAAAGTAGCAAGCAGGGCTGCATACAGGATGCAAAAAGAAGAGCAAGAGAGAGTCCTGGCATCCTTAGAGCTATGGGTCTCGAACCAGCCCAGAAGGCCTACAAAAAAGCCGAAAATCGCTTATAAAGCTGAATTATAGAAGTAATTCATTCTTTTTTATGGTATTCATTAGAAACCTTAAAAGGGCAAATTACAAATCTAGAAGTTACAATAAATATTTTCCAAATTGTTACAAGTGTCTGACACCAAAGTATTGCTTCTATTTTCAGTGTCTTATTTCAACACAATAATGCAAGATCTCTGTAACATGTATATTGACCCAAACCTAACTATAGCAGAGATTTGCATTGATTTGCATACCACGTTTTCCTTTCAGAATAAATTTTCCATAGAAAACTCTGCCATGTTTTGTTTCAGATCAATTAAAGCATGCTGTTTGAATAAATCAACTGGCTCAGATGCTTCTCATTTTATTTATAATATTAAAATGAAAAAAATCTATTTCGGTAGTACCAATAGTAATAAACCTTTTGTTTACCTGAAAAAAATGTAAATATTAGTACATTTCTGCAAACTATCTTAAACTTGACAAATGACACTTCTACCATAAAAGTGTTCCATTGGAATTTCTGGAAACACTCCACTTGATGTAATTTCTTTTTCATGTTACAGGTATGCTGCCTGGCCACTGAAAGTAATTTTATTTTATTTATTATTACAAAAGAATCCATCAGAGCCACCTATACACCTTGTACTTCCACACAGTCTTACAGGAAAACACAAACAGTGGGCAGGAGAGAACAAGAACACTGTCCATAGCCATCTCTATCTAAAGACCTCCACTACTTACTCATTCAAAGACCACAGCAGCTGAGGATTCTTAACAGGATTAATAATGTGATTCATATTGACAGCATGTGGTATCATAGAAACAATTGTTAACTGTAAACCAAATTATTCCGCATTTTAAATGCGTGTCAGACTGAGTATTTGAGTTGAACACTGCAGGTGAGCAGGAATGCATACCCATTTGGGATGGTAGTGATTAACTCAGGATTCTTCATGACAACAGCAGCTGTAATACGTTCTCCTGTACATGGTACTGAACCCAGAAACTGAGTCTAAGCCTTAATATTTGTTAAGGGCTACTGAATTATATTGGCAAATTTCTGACATAGGCAGTTGTAGTCATCTGAACTCTGGTTCAGATGCAAGCCAGATATGTAGGAGATATGTACCAGCCAGGTGACAACCCAGAAATGTGCATTGCATGATTGATGTTGTCATTCTTTGATATGATTTTTTATATCAAGCTTTAGAAAGAAAAAGATGGTGCAAAATCATAGTGGCTAAGTCCTCTGCATAAAATAAAGCATAGACCTGGACTTTTGTGATAAATTTTCTTTTTTTCTGAAAACATGTGGAGGCTTAGCAAAAAAAAACAAAGAATAAAAAAGAACAGGTAAATTGATTGTTTTGACTGGAATTATAAAATCAGGAGTTGGCCTTTGAGACAAATTTCATTGGTCATTATGCCCATAAAGACTATGTTTTTTCTTTCTTTAAACGTTCATCATTACGTCAAAACCAGAAGAAACAACAAGAGTACATGATCTCATTCTCCTGTGGGAACAAAACATCCAGACTGATTTCATGCCTCCCGAGAATAAAGGATTTGAAATCCAGAGTTATTCCTGAAAAACCATCAAACTCCTCAATTTCCATGACTGAGATGATCATTTGTGGTTGGATACACTGCTTGCTACAGAAATTTCTAGACTGCTATTGATTCCTCGGGATGGCGGTGGGGATGAAGACTATCAGTATTATCTAACTCCAGTGACATCAGTTCTAGAAACTGCAGGATGAGTTTCAGTAGGGAATGCAATTTTTCAATGTGCTGCACTAGCACACAATAACAGCGTGTTTTTCTGGTTGACATTACTATTGTTACCATTGGTTATGGGCCTCAAGTTTTATGTCAATGATCTAAATACTAATGAGGAAGTTTGGTCTTCCCCTGCTTAACACAGAGAATAAAAACACAAAGAGGATAAATATGGTAAGTATCCTCTGAAGGATCAATAGGGATAAAGTGACATGTTGAATGCATACCACTGCAATTCTGGCTAGTCAGCTATGGTGATTTATTCTTATGCTGACTCTGTGCTTCAGAGCAAAATACTGAAATCCTCCCACTCCTCTAGTACTTGCCAAATCCCATTAGGAAATGTATAGTAATTAAGGTTAAATAACACTATGCTATCCAACTCTGCCCAGAAGGTACTCTGGAATGTCTCTGAAGTCAACTAGAAAGGGAACCTCTCAGTCCAGTGCCAGAAAAAATGCTTAATACCTGGGAGGAGCAAGAGCTGGGCTGATCCCTACAGGAAAGTGAGCCAGGAGCCCAGGGTGGCTATGAGACAGGCCAATGGCCAATAGGGAGCAGTCCAACTGCACCTCAGCCGGGCAAGCAGGGCAGGGTGGTGACACCAACAGCTCCTATCAACAGCCTGTCATCAGGCTAAAGCAAGGTAATAAGTCAGGCTCAAGGTCAACTCAGGAAATCCAAACAACAACTTAGGAACAGCCAGGTCTGAGCTGAAATGGACCTGTGGTTGTTTTTTTTTTTTTTTTTTAAATCAATTAAAGCGTGCTGTTCTAGTGCCTAGGATTTAGCGTTACTAAATGAGGACTTCGCCCCTCTCATTGCCCAGTTTTTTAACAGGTCTGATGTGAAACAACAATCCCCTGTGCAAATTTTGAAACAAGATGTCCTTTAAGCTTTCATGTCCTCAGAAAAAAAAAAACAAAACACCAGCTTTCAAGCCATATAGTAGGAGATGTATCTTTCCCAAATAGAAAGGCTCTAGCTACTAAGGCACATTCTTTCAATGAAAAAACAAAACAAAAAAAAAGCAAAACACAGTGTTATGCCTGCCACAGTATTTCACCTGAAATAGCCAGCAATAAAAGGATGACTACACAGGCAGAGCACAAGAGGTCTTCTGCTGTCTTGAAGTACAGTGAAAGGTATCAGACTGGGCACACTTTAGCTTTACTCTGACTGGCACGGGCAGCAAGAGGTAACAGAGTGATGTCATGAGTAGCCTGAAGACTCATAAGCATTATGCATAGCCCCAGTAAACACCATTATTAAAAAAAAAAAAAAAAAAATCAGTCTGCCACAAGTTGAATGTTCACTTATCGTGTGTTCTGCACAGACATACTTAAAGGAGAGGAAGGTTTGTGGGTGCTTTGTTTGTCTTAACTACTTGTGGAACAATTTCAATTACAGTCTTTTGGCACCTGTATATGCAACTGCCTAGCAAGGGTGTCTGAAAACATTTGGCTTTACCCTGTGACTCATCATGCACTTTAGGTGCTTGTTTATCAATCAACAATCACACACCCTGCTGCGTGTTACCATTTTCAAGGAAGCAACAGAACCATTAGTGTTCAGTGTTTCTTGTTTTCTATCTCACATCCAAGTCAGAATTAACTAACACACCTGAGATTTAATTATGCTAAGCACCAGCCTATTTCACTCTTTCACGCAGTTTGGCCTTTCCCTGCAGCGCTGGGTGCCCAGGGACAGCTCTGAAAGAATTTCTAGCAGTACTTCAGCAATATTGCCTATATAGTCATATTCACATTTTTAAGTTCGAATAGCAAATTACCTGTTTTCTGCTAGAAAGATCTCTGCAATTAAAGTAAATATTGGGGGAAAAAATTTTGTAAGATTAATGCTTAAAAAAGGCATTCATTCCAGATACATTTTTAAATTACACACACACACACACTCACTTTCCATTATAATTGTGGAATGTAAATAACATTAAAACAAGATCAAAGCTTGATATCTGAAGTAATTAATAGTTCCTTTTTAAAAGGCTTTCTTTAATAATTAAACTTTGTGGATACAATGCTGACTTTACCCAGCCAGTCAGAACAGTTTCTCTACTTACTCTAATGGAAACAAAAATTATGAAAGCCCCATAAGGTATACTTGTCATCAATTTGCCTCATTTATAGACATAGATAATTGCTGGAACTATATAAATACTCTCTTTTTAAAGAGAGATCTCCTTATCAAGTAGTATTTCATAATAAAATGAATGTTTGATGACAACGATTTTGAAATCCAGCTGTTTAATTGTTCTCATTTTATTCATTTGCTCCCACTCCAATGTTACAGTCTAACTGATCTCATAACATTCGATATTGTCCCTCCGCACTTTAAGGCAGCCTTAACTTCTAATAGCTCCCAATAAAACAGTCAGTAAAAACAGTCCAAAATGGTAATGAGAAAAAAGAATAAAAAAGGAGTTATGATGAGGGAGTTTAGTGATATTGCAAGATCATCAGTATTATATCTCTTGCAAATCTGCCTCTATCTTTATGATTCATAAAATACCAGTAACTACAACAGTGATACATATATGCTATTTAGTATATCTATCTGCATGTAACTACTGTTACAGTAGTATCAGTGTGATGAACACGATTGAGAATAATCATTAGAAATATCGAATTCTAACTTGATTTTTTCTTTAATAATCATAGTTGGTATGAAGAAGTAACAGAATCAGTTTTGCAAATCAGGCACTAAAGGGGAGTAATAAATATTAAATAAATTAAAAAAAAAAAAAAAAAACCAAAAACCAAACCACAAACACTTATATTAAGTTTTATGTTTACACTGAGGTAAAATTACATGTCATTGCTTTCAGATGCTGATTACCTGATTCACGTCTCTAACATTAATAATGCTGATATATTTTACTGATGACAATGGCTATCTAACAGATCACAACTCAGTACAGGTTAAATCTCATAGTATCTTCATACTTTTAAATGAAAGACCAGAAGTTTCTCCCTTCTGACCTACTAAGAGCAAACAATAAACTATTTTCTATTGCTTTAAGTAGAAAAAGAGTAGGATTAGGATCTAAAAGACTCCTTTGACACTTTACAAAGTTTACCAATATGATCCAACGACTGTGAAGCTAAACCTCACCTGATTTAGAAGATTAAAAACAATTAAAAGTATATTACTATATAGTCCCATTGGTTTTCTTCATAAAGTTGTGTTAACTGCAAGTCACAACTGAACCAATGTCCTGGGAGGGTTTATTCCACAGATAATTAAGGCTATTGCAGAATTAAAGTTTTCATTCAGGAGGAAGGTGCTAGCTGTGAAAATCAGAAGCATTCTACAGATTAAGGTGAAAAAGTTTCAGTCAAATTCCTCTTCACACTCACAGGAGAAACAAATTGTAAAAAGAATCAGTGCAAACAATGGTTTACATAAGAAAACAATTCCATTTGAAGGACCAAGACATTTCAAAAGCCTTTAGAAAGCACTATCAATTACAATGTATTTTGATTTATGTTGTATTTATGTTAAGATCACTTGACTCAGTCAAAAGCTTACATTATCCTGCAATACTGCTGTATAAGCACAGAGAGCAATCCAAATGCATTCTATCTAATCAGCATTTATTGAGAGGAAAAGATGTCTGAATGAATTGTGGTCACATGCCATTATTAAGTGTTTTATCATAAACCACAGAGAGGTCTACATCGTGTTTTTTATACCAAGGGTCCTTCTGAATGTCAGCACGCTTAGAAAAGTGTACTACTTAAAGGAACTCTATATGAAAACATGTAATGTGAAAATTTGTATGGGATTGTTACTTCAATTTATAATACTTTTATCATGAAAAATTAATTACGTTAAAAAATCATGGATTGTTTTCATTTTTAGTTACTTTACCTTTACTAAGATTTTTCTTTGATGCAATACACTGGAAATATTAAGTTTACTGCATACATTTTGAATATATAATTTAAAGTGGTAAAACTGACATACTTCTCCAGCGACATGTAGGCCATAATCTAGCATGATGTTGTTAATTAGTTCTTTCTTTTCAATGTTTTTTGATATAATTTTCCCATTCCAAGTTGGAATGCAAAACTGATAATTCAGATTTTTCTTACAAAATAGTAACTGGGGAAAAAAAAGTAAAAGCAGGTCAATCAAAACCTTTTGCTGAGATATTCAAAGTGCGTCATTGTAGTGTATGCTGTACCGCTATTACTAACACATTTCCAGAACAAAAAGTCATTTTGAAATCAAGCATTTAACTTTCATTTTCTAAGCTGAAAAGTGGGATATTTCATTATTCTCAAATGTACTTTGAAAAAAAAAAAAAAACACAAGGTTTTTGAACCAGACTGAGAAGTAGTTCCAGCTCAACCGAATCAGAATTTTCCTGTTAAAAATATAATATTATTATTATAATGTTAGATGAAAATATCTAATTTATTTTGCCATAAAGCTTTCTCTATTCTTTGGACTTTCCCTAGGAGTCTTGTTTTGGTTTGATTTCTGCCACTCTTCATAATTTGTACCGGTATACTAAAAATTTGCATTCATTTCAGAAATTTATATTGAAATATCTGGGTCTTTCCACAGACAAACTATATAGATCTCCAAACACCTTAGGAGTTGCAAGGTATACGGATATTTGGAGACTTTACTGGATATAATGTGTAGTTCTATTTTTGGTGACTAGTCACTGTTTGTTTAGTAAAATCATCCACCAGTATTTTATTCTCTGTAAAATAGTAATAATCCACAGAAATTGAGGACATGAAAGATAACATTTTGCATCTTTGTATCTTTTTGTATTTTGCATCTTTAGAAGAACTGTCTCTGAATGACAGAAATAATTTCTCCTCCAATAAATTTAAAAGAAATCCAACTTTTAACCTTGAAAAAATCCTATCTCTAGAAAATCCTTCATCTTATACTAATTTTAAAAGAAAATAATTACAATAATGAAAACATAAGGAACATGAATGAGCATAACAAAAAATGTGTTATGTCCTTTCACCCTATCTGCTTCATAAATTTTTGAGCTCATGGTTATAATAATGGTATTTTACAAGCTTTACTTATTTAAGAACCGTAGTTAAAAAAAACTAGCCAAATATTCTTGTCTACAAGCAAAATCTCTGCTACTTTGGACTGTTTTACATTTTCTCCAATGGCATTTATCTGGCTGATCACCTTCTGTTCTTTTGGTAAGATACTATTTCTGTACGTTCTGCATCTGCGGTACTCACAGAAAGTTTACTGCATTTCAAGTACACTCAGAGATGTGTCAGAATTGGAGCTGATTAGACAGAACAGTGACACTGGAGAACATATTCTCTTCTAGCACAGTTCTGAGGCTGACTAATCCTTTGGAATCTCTCCCCACATCTGGAATAACTACTTTCTCCCATGTTTTATGTAAATTAATTCCATCTAAACATTTACCTTCTCAAGCACTGTTGAAAACCCTTGCATGCAGCTTTGCTGAAAAATGCAATGAACTAATACTTAGGATAAAGTATGATTTAGTGGCACTATCATCTGAAAAAAAACACACAAATTCTAGAAAAGCCGAAGTAAAAAGGCAAACTTATTCTCTATGGAGACAATATGTTAATCGTTGTTGTTGCAAAAAATAAAGCAGTTTTAATTACAAAGACAGGATAAATGTTAAACGAACACCTGATTTGGAGGTGGTTTTTTTCTAATTAGTTCCTAAAAGAGAAATTTACTGTTTTGTGTTCCATTCTGGCTTACTGCATTAAAGCACTTTTGTATGAAGTGATTCACTGTCAGTGCCTTGAAAACCAAAATTCTGACTAAGGGATGCAATACACTTTTCAATGATAAATACTTAATTTGTATCCTTTTTGCCATATAATTTACATCACCTATAATTTCTGCAACTCTGCCTCCTGTTATAATCAAGCACAAATGACTACTGTATTTACAACCCACACCAAAACCAGGTAAAATAATCACACAGGTTTTATACATTAAATTAATTCTACCTTTGTGTTTCATAGGAATACCGGAATGGACTAGTCACATTTTAGCTATTCTGCAACAAACCTGGAACTTTAGACAGACTTCAAATCACTGTATCTCATAGACTGATCCAGGCTGCTTACTCACTAGCATTAGCTACTTTCTGACAGCGTCTAAAATCAATACAAAACACTGAATGCCTTAATTTGAAGTACCATCCTGGATGCTTTATGATTGGATTGCGAACTCCACAGGAGTCTGAACACACAGGCATACCTAAGCACATACATTTTGTTGTGCTTCTGAGCTAAACGGAAAAATATATAAAACCTGTCTGGCTTCCTAGGCAAATTTGAAAAGTCCTTACCATAATATAGTATGGTATGAGCCATAAACATCTCTGTTTCCCAGGGGCTTCACTGAAGTATTTGAGGCTAAAGAGATCCTTATATAAAGTTTGAATTTCATTTCACTAGAAAGGATTGAAATATCTATGGTAAATATATATATGTAACTCTGAAATAAAAGGTAAAATATCTGAATGTTTTGACCTCAGATAAACTTTTTGTTGATGGCCTTAGTGTATTCTTAATGTACAGCTGCTTAAGGAGATGCTGCTATTAATACCATGTAAGGACAGACACTCTTCTGTGAAGTTCAATGGACTCGTTCACTTATCACCTACCTTATTAAGTTTTAATTTTATTTTTATATGTTGTATGTAACCAGCGATGAGCTTGTTGCTGCCAAAGCATCTAAAAATCAATCCAAAAAAGCTTTTAAAACAGTGTGGGGAGACAGAGGTGGGTTATAAATGGAACTGCTGACAGACCTTATCTCTAGCGCCTTGAATGTCTCTTGGTCATGTTTTAACATAGCTCTGAAAAGAAAAATAAAATTCCTATTTCAACTCTTCTAAGAAGAGCTGAAATAAAAATGAACGTTTGTATTCTGAGCACATTCAAAAAGCTTGCTCTTTATTTTTAATAATTTTCTGTATGTTTTTCATTCTACAGTAAAATGGCAAAAGATAAAAAACTGTCTGTGCATGACAATGTAACAAGGGAGGACTAAGCACTGGCAGAACTTAACTGTTAAGTCTACACTTGTGAATTTTTCATGAAGAAAAATAATTGTAGAATAGATCTTCATAAAATTATCTGTAAAATATCCACTGAATTTTCTGGGAGGCCTTTTTTTTTTATATACTAACGATTACTATACAGCTGAATTAAGAGAAGAATCATTCTGAGTCTGACATTTACAGTAACAACTTTTTACAGAAACAAATTAAATAGCAAAAGATAAGCAAAATGGTTAAATCAGTGACACAGAATCTAATATGTCAGTATGTAGCCTATGAACATGAATAAACAATAGTGATAAGCAATACTGACAAAATCAGCCTTGTCACAGAATAATAAATAATAGACTTTGAAAATTGAACTACTAGCAAAAAATACTAAAAATTTGGCTCATTGAATATTAGGTTTGCTCTGAATACAAGAAATATAACATTGATTTTTTTAATCAATTTTATCTCAAGGTTCAAGTGAACTCTTGATCATATTAATTAAAGGCTGGAAATATAAGTTCTGAATAAGTGGACTGTATAAATATGTAACTGAGTTATAGTTGCTATTAATATAAGCAATTATACAAGTAGTTATATTAACAACTATAGAGGTCCAACTGACAAATCACCCACTCTTTTCAGGTGACCCATAAACACTACTGCTAACAATTAATTACTCCCCTGGATGATATAACAATTCGTGAACAGAGTAATGGGTTGATAAAACTTACCAATACTTCCTGATTAGCATATCCATTTAATGCTAGATTTACACAACTGTTTATATTATTTTGTCAACTAATTTCACTGTTTCCATTTTCAGTGGAGATGCAGCATATGAAACTGATGTAACCAACAGAAAAATTAAGCCTTACGTAGATTGCAAGTGATTTCCTCAGCCCCACGCCTAAATAGAGTATTAACAGGAGATCACATGGTTTGGTGGGCTTTTTTCTTGTGTCACAGACATGGATTTTGTTTCCCTGACGCCTACAGTTGTTAACCAGCATTAACCATTTCCTAAACCTCTGTGGTACCTGAATAAGAAACAGCCAGTATTGTCTCTAAGGACTACTGAAGAAAGAATTTGTTTGAAACAAAGGGCACACGTTCCCTAAAGTAATATATGTGTTTGGTCTCATAAACTGAATGAGAAACATAGAGGCTTTTAGGTGCTTAAAGATTATTTTATTATGCTATGTAAAGGCTGCAGGATAAGGAAAAATACATAATTTCTTTCCTCAAGAGGAACACAAAAGCAAATCCTAAATCCTATCACTGCTTTTTTTACTGTAAGATTTGGAAATGATTGAAATTTTGTTGCTTTTTCCTGACGTTCATATTTTTGTAACATTTTTTAACCTATATTTACAGTTCTCCAATAAGTTTGTGGTATAAAGAATATAAATATACTATTATTGTTATTATTATCCCCTGAATTGTTGACTGAGTAATAGCAGAGCTATCCTGCAGTGGCACAAAAGACAAATAAGATACTTACAAATAAGACAAAATTTTGGTTAGTCCTCAGGTAAAGTTTCCATAAATCAGTTAACACAAGGTATTAGTTGACAATTTCTCCTGTAGCAATCTTCTAGATATGTTCTTCTATTTCCTGAATTAACTTACTGTTAAATATGGAAATATATTTCTCTTTGTCAAAGCTCTGTAGGAAGAGAGGGCCATTTGTTCTGATTCTTGCCTCTGTAAGGTCCACACTTATCTCAAGAGGATATATACTGACAACTAAAAAGCAGGAATTGCATGAAGGATGCCAGTTTTTAAACTAATAGGTAACCCTTAAAGTGACCATAAATGAAAGAATCTTAAGAATCTATGTGTTTAAACCAGAAAACTGATAGTGATTTATGAAGGTGAGGACACCTCCTATTCTCAGTACTAAGCTGATAAAGAAACTACCTAAAGATTATTTCAGAATTTCAGACTGATACAATTCTGTCCATTATTCGGAACAGGATTCAAATTTTTCAGAAGAGCTGGCACTACCACAGAGGCAATCAGCAGCAGTACAGACTTGTGTAATAATGTACTTTTAAGATCTGCAATTCCAGAAGGTAACTGATTTGCACACAGTTTGTTTTTTCTTGTATTTACACTCTTTTATGTAAAAGAAGGTGAACTTTTTATCTGTGTAGTCAATGCAGGTATATAAAAGTTAATTTTCCTTACAAAGGTTGGCAGGGGCGATTAATTTGGCTTAATTGGCTTAATTTTGCTCCTTACATTGGAAACTTCATTCTTAACATTTTTAAAACTGGGGAGTTGGAACTGATACTATGGTTTGCAAGTACGACTCTGTGAAGTAGAGTCATGAAACACATTTGAAGAGATCACTCGAAGTATCTTTGACTGTAACTGGTATTAGCTAACTATCTTCAAAACCACTAAACTTTAAAAATATAAGGAAAATGGATTCTATCTCAAGTCAAATGTCTGGAGAACATTTGTTTTCTCTACTTGGAATCCTAAAGTTTGACCAAAATTGTTTTTCAAATGAAAAGATACAATGTGTATTTTTCTTAAGCCTTTCTAAATTATCTTTTCAAATAATTACTGTTTTTGACAAAACAGTCAAATGAAGATGAACAAAAGAAAATCCAAACAGGGAAAAAAGGACTAAAATACTGAACAGTAAGAAAAAAGAAAATAAATAAGACTACTCTGAATATTAGTATCATTATTGTCATTTCATTTACAGTGTACAGATACAGTAACAGGAGCCCCAAGAGAGTCACAGAGATGAGGTATCCAGAAAGAGTTGGTGTCAATAATTAGATGTTATCTCAACCAAAACTGCCTTTGCTTTCATCTTTAAGATCACATTAGCACACTGTGTTGAGTAAATAGTGGCTGTTGATCACAAATCTTGGAAGCATGTGGAACGTATTTATCAACTCAATCAGGCTACAGTTTGGCTTCATAAAGGAAACAGAAGCCAGCTATCAACAACCTCACAAATCTATTACACTCCCATGATAAATGGGATGCCAAATTTTGCCCAAACATGAATACAATAAACTGTTTTATGGACTTTTACACATACATAGCTGAGCACAAGCATACCTCACTATAGTCTGCATCTAAGAAGATAACTGGTGTAAAATAATCAGTGGCAGGAATTCTATATATGAGGAAGCAGAACAGATGACCTCTTATTTTTTAATAGAAGTCACATGATAAAAAAAAACCCTAAGATCAGCTGTAACAATGGTAATAATTTACCAAATAATTATTAAGGCTTTTTGGACCAGTGCATTGCTTTGTTCCCTCATAGTAAACAGTACCAACACACACGCACACAAAATAATAAAGATTTCTAAAAAACTGATTCTTGTACAAGGGTCAATTTTTATCTTAGTTAGCCACTTCAAAACTGCCTCTAGCCCAAAAGCAAAAAAAAAAAAAAAAAAAATAACCTCAGAATGGAAAATCTGGACATGTATTTTTAATTCAGTTCATCATTCTCAAGATACAGTTGAAACAGTTGTGCTAAATCCAAGTCTGTTTCATCTGAGCTACTACACCCTGAATCATTTCAGGAGAAATTGCTGACAATAGTGTAATTACTGTCAGGTGTTCCTGCTATAAACAACAGGAGAAAAGTTGCAATCACCTATCTCTCTAATGGATAATGACTTGAAAACCAACAAAAAGTAGCTTTGGACCTTTAGTGTTCATAGGCTGTAGTATACTGATTTTTTATTGTATTCCCTTAAATGCATGGCTGAATGCTACAGTCTTAGTTAATGCTAATTGAACAAAAGGTGTTCTTTCAGTATTTCTGCAGGCCATGAGCAGACTGACATTTTTCTTAAAGTGAAACAAGACAGATCATCTGTAAAACTCTGAATCAAGTAAAACAAAACAGAATCCTTAGATTAACCATGGTGTCTCCTGAACTCATTGAGTCACATTTCCTTAAACTTTATGAAATCAAACAATCACATTCCATTTCCAAAGCAGGCAAAACTCACACTATTTTAAAATCAGGCATAGAAAGTATACTGCTGGATCATTCAAAAAAATCTTTTTATTGTAAACATGTGCCTCAGACAACTTGCTTCATACAAAAGCTGGTAATACATACCATATTACTGACTGTTCGGTAAGTATCAGGGAAAATAGGAAATGAGAAAAGATTTTTTTTAAAAAGCTATTTGCCTGAAAGACCCAAATGGTTGTAACCTGACCACGAAGAAAACTTAGAATCAGAAAGGTTTATAAATCTTCAAATAAATTAGGTTATTTCCACTAAGAACAGTCAGGGAAAACAACAGTTTTAAGATGGTATTTGATGTCTTTGGTAAACAGGTTTGTATGTTGGGCTTCAAAAAAGGGAACTGGATTTGATGACACAATAAATTTTTTTCCAGTCCCATTTCTTATGTATGTGAACTGAATTGCCTTTTACAACTAGGAATTGTCATAGCAAATCCCCCTACTCTTAAGTAAGCAGAAAAAACTCTGTTTGAAAGCTCTGGTTTCCTTTTATGCTTTGCACCCTCTACAGACATCCTCAAGGACAGTCTTCTGTGTCAGGAAGGAAGCTAAAAGATACCATCACTCCAGAGATTCTTGTCATTCCAGATCAGGGACTGGAATGAAACGGGACCAGCATTTTTTCTGCTATCATCAGTTTCTGCACAGTTTATTATTAATTTTTAATTAGGTTTTGAGAACTGAGATATTTCTTATGCTGAATTTCTTATGATATGACTTTTTTATGTGGACAGACTGAAACTATTACTATAAAAATGATGAGAATTGTACTTCTGCTTTTATGTTGGGTGAATCCTAATGCTTGACAATTTAATGATCAGCTTTTCATACTGTAAGACTTGAATTTCATGAGCACTTCTGCACGCTCAGTGGCAAGACATACATTTGTAAAACTGTCTGAGCTAATTAGTACAATGTATCCACTTATGTGCACAAATGTCTGATAACAGTGCGGTGATGGCCTGCACAAAAGTAGCCTCCCAAAATGTGCATGGATCTCTGATATCATGTAATAAAAATCTGAAATAATTTAACTGTTGATTGTTTTGGTGCTTACATTATTTCCAGAGTTTGTGATAAATTCTGAGCTTTAACACAGAATAATACCATTTTAACTGTTTAGGTATTTCTTTGCCCAAACAATGTAGAGTGCACACGTACCTCATTACACATTATTGACAATTGCAAAAAAAACCCCAAACTATTGCAGAAACATTTTTCCCTTATAGTTCTTGCTTCCTAGATTGACAGCTACCTCCTAACAGAGGAACAGAGGATTCCTCTGTTAAACAACATCAAAAGTCAGAGCGTGATTCACCATTAATCTGAGTGTGGTACTAGAGTAAACGCAATAAACAAAAGTTTTTACCGAGACCAAGGAGGAGGAAAGGGGGCAGGGGGAGGCAAGGGGTATAATTATTTTAATCATCTGATGATGAGAAACTCAAAGCCCAACTCTTGTCCAATTAAATCAATAGGTTATAAGTGAGGAGAGAATTTGGCCTGGAAATGTCAAAACAGAATACCAATGAGATTTGAGTACCTAGTTCTTTTAAAAATTCCAGACTTCTTAGAGACAAAGCATAAGAAGTTCATGGGTAAATCCCACCTTCTGTAGTTGAAAGGCAGATGTGGAACAGCATGATAACATTACAGCATGATGAGAACAGAGTATTTCCGAAACCCTTAAACACTCCAAAGTAAAAAAAAAGATCTAACTAAATATGACCCAAAAATTATATTTTAAAGGATAAGAGAGCAGAGCCTCACCTACATCAAATTAGTCAAGTTTCAACGACTTCAAATCAGCTATGCCAATTTATATCAGATGAAAATCTTATCCACAAACTTAATCTTTCCAGGGAGCTTGCACCTATCTGTGTTGTAGTGAACACTACCTTCCAATCACTGCCTCAGGTGAAATATGAAGGGTACTGCACAGTAAGTCATAGCATGATTTAGGTAGGAGGGACCTCTGCTTCATCCTCCTGTCCCAAACTGGGACAGCTTAAAAGCAGGAGGTTAAAGGCCTGGCCCAGTCACGTTTCCAAGAATGGAGGTTCCACAAGCTCTCTGGGCAACCTGTTGTACTGTTTGACCACCTTCACAGCGAAATTTTTCTTCCCAACACCTAATTAGAATTCCTCTTGTTGGCAGCTTTTGAGCCTTGTCCCTTTTTCTTGTTACTGTCCACCTTTCAGAAAAGCCCAGCTCAACCACCCATTGTACAGCTGAAAATAGGATCCAAGAACCCCGTCTAGCCAGAAAACTCAATTCTTTCAACCTCTTCTTGGGTGTCACATGTTCTAATCATTTTGGTGACCCTCTTCTGGATTCACTCCAATATGTTAAACAGGCTCCAGTACGTTAAATAGGACACCTGACAAAAGCCCAGACTTTGATGCAAGGTATCAGATAGGCTGGTCCTTTGCTTCTCCAGCACTAGGAATGACTTGCTGCTTTGATTTTGCCTGCAACTAGGAGAATCTCAAACTGAGCGTCATATGCATCAATTAAGGAGATCATTTTCTGTGGTAAAACTTTCAATTCTTGTGATGTTATTATTCTGTACTGTTTTATAAGTTATTTTAATGACTATGGAAAACATACACAAAATCAAAATATACATGTGAACACAGGGGGATCTTGAGTATCTTTACTTACACCTAAAATGCACACAGACCCACACAATATATGTATATTGGTCTTTGATGTCTTCCACAGAGCTTTACTATCAGAATTATAACTCTTAACATGCACAAGGCTAACATAAAATACTACACAGACTTGTGAACATGAAAAAAATTCCCTGCTTAAGCACTACATCCAGTTCTAAGGGATTACTAGCATAGCTTATACTTATCTATGGAGGATCGTAGCCTCATTCTATCATATAATTTTGAATTTAATTACAAATTAACAAATATTAGTAAATTGCAGAGTATGATTTAGGAGAATTTTATGACTAATACAAATTGTATTATGATGGGGAAAAACAATAGGAAACTAATCAATGGAAAGAATTACAATCTAGTGAAAAATGCACATGACTAGAATAGTTTATTATTTTAATAAATTAATTATTACTTTGTGCTTAACATTATCACAAATGGAAATAATATTAAATAATACTAGGCAAAACTGAATGATCTATTAAATGTAATCAAAAGCAGCTGGGAGTAATCAAAGCATAGGTACAGGAAGGTCATTATGAAAAATGAGACCATTTTTCTCAATATATAACAAACCAGTGTTTTGAGTCAATGATATAGTAGACAGATTTTTTTTGAAAAAATGCTGATCTGAGTTGTGGTCAGCACTTGTCTCTACAACTGACATTGCCATTGTTGACACCTGCAGATGCCCTCAAACCTAATCCCCCTCTTTATAAAACACTGCAGAGCTGCTGGCAAAGCATTCTTTTGCAAGGGACTTTTCCTCTGGAATGCTTTTCCTTGCCAAGGTCTAAAATAGCCATAAACTGTTGACATTCTGGGTATGCTACAAAGTCCATCTGTGTGAGCTAACTGAGGCAGTAACGGGTGGGATATCTCGTGGGAAGGTGTGATGGAGGTGCACGAGTCTTGTGACTAGAAATTAAATGGGGTGTTAGAGAGTGGGAGGACAGAAGAGTGCTGCTTTTTTTGGAAGTTTTATTTATTGCAGTCTCTACATTATGTTTTAAAATACATGCCAAGGTTGCTCAAAGTCTTAGGTATCCTCTGGAGTGTTTATTTGGATGAAAATCTAAATGAATGATAATTCTATTCCTAGTGTTAATGATTCATCTTGCTTTCCAAATTTCTCAGAGATTTTTCATAAATTAAAATCTGAGCAGCAGACTGTTATTTTTTAGAAGCCTTCCACAACGAAATTGGTATGACTTTTTAAAGAGTAAGATACTATGTAGAGTGAGTAAGAATGCAAGACTCAACCCAAACGATTTTGACAGTTAGAGCATGATGTTTTACAGCAACTTTTTTTGTTAAAACACCCATGTTAAGCAAAATGTATTACAGCAGTAGCACTGGTTGGTTGTCAAGGGAAAAAAAAAAAAAAGACAAGTAAGGACTCTGGTTAAACATACAAATAAATAAATACAAAAATAAACAACACAACACTGATTAATTAGATTAAAACATCTGTAAGGATATTTTGGTAACAGTATCCTCTCTATGGCAAGGAAAATATCAAAAAAATTTTAGAGCCATTGTCGATTTACATTTCAACAATATTCGAATTTTCCTGTATTGAACAGTAAGAATAAAGTCTGAAACACATGTCTATACAGAGGGATGTGGACAGGCTGGATCAATGGGCCGAGGCCAATGGTATGAGGTTCAACAAGGCCAAGTGCCGGGTCCTGCACTTGGGTCACAACAACCCCATGCAGCGTTACAGGATTGGGGAAGAGTGGCTGGAGAGCTGCCCAGCAGAAAAGGACCTGGGGGTGTTCGTCAAGAGCTGGGTGAGTAAGAGCCAGCAGTGTGCCCAGGTGGCCAAGAAGGCCAATAGCATACTGGCTTGTATCAGAAAACGTGTGTCCAGCAGGACTAGGGAAGGGAAGAGCACTGGTGAGGTCACACCTCCAGTACTGTATCCAGTTTTGGGCCCCTCACTACAGGAGGGACACTGAGGTGCTAGAGCGAGTCCAGAGAAGGGCAACAAAGATGGTGATGGGTCTAGAGCACAAGTCTTATGAGGATCAGCTGAGGGAACTGGGGTTGTTTAGCCTGGAGAAAAGGAGGCTGAGGGGAGACCTTATTGCGCTCTACAACTACCTGAAAGGATGTTGTAGAGAGGCGGGAGTTGGTCTCTTCTCCCAGGTAACAAGTGATAGGACAAGAGGAAATGGCCTCAAGTTACACCAGGGGAGGTTTAGGCTGGATATTAGGGAAAATTTCTTCAGTGAAAGGGTTATCAATCATTGGAACAGGCTGCCCAGGGAAGTGGTTGAGGCACCATCCCTGGAGGTATTTAAAAGATGTAGTAGATGTGGTGCGGAGGGACGTGGTTTAGTGGTAACTTGGAAGTGTTAGGTTAATGGTTGGACTTGATGATCTTAAAGGTCTCTTCCAACCAAAATGATTCTGTGATTCTATAATTCATTTTAATCATTGACTTTCATTGTAAGAAGACTATACGTAGGTATTCTAATCTAATCTATGTCTATAACAATAGCCAAAGTCCTACAGCTCAGTTCAATACAGCACATTTCAGAGAGTGAAAAAGAGTTGCAGATAACCAATACAAAATCTTGGTTGCTAACTGTATCTTTATAAGAATAACCTTTTTTATCTATTTTTTAGAATAGATCCTCTATTCATAATTATTTGAAAGATTCCATGCAAAAACTTTCTATTTCAACTGAACTGATCCCCTGAAATTCAAATTTTAGCACTGATCCATACTAGGGATAAAAGATTATTCACAATTTATGTGCTCTTTTCTACACTTAATAGGCATTGTTTTCACCAGTGACACTAGGTCAATAAGCTGGAGAAGGTGACATTCCCAAAATCTCTCCATTTTTCTCAGTACTTAGTCACCCAAAAAATCCAACAGCTGAGATAATCATGAAAGATCATCTGCATTAATTCTTCTAGACATCCTGGGCCTTCTTTGTTCCATTAGAGTGTAGTATTCCCAAATTAAAATTCAGTAGCATAAATACTAAATTTGATCACACACCTGTGTTGGGTTTTTTCTTTAGAGGAATAGGAAAAAAAATAAATTAACACCTCACTATAGACAAAGCCATGTCTTTTTGTGGTAGGTCTGTTTTGAGGACTATGTCAGTTTTTCATTGACATAATTTCTTTCAAAGACAAAAGATTTACCTGTCACAAATACTGTGATTTGTTGTAAATATATGTGAAAGTTCCACATTGATATTGTCAGCTGATGAATGTTAGATACAGAGATATCAAAAACAAGATTTATATTTTTTCCTTCAGAAGATGTTGTCAAGACATGACATGAAAGTATGTGAAGTTTTTACTTTTTTCTTTCCTTTCCATCTTTTGATAAATTTCTCTGTTCTGCAATTCTTTTTTGATGAGGAATTAAATAAAATTTTGTCAACTTTTAAATTTCCTTAATTTCTGCTACTTATTGGGTGCAATTCATTGAAAGTTTGTTTAAAAAAATACTTTTGTTTTTTATGAATTAAACTAAAAATAACTAGCAAATGGTTCAAGTTTAAGGAAACATTAGTCGGTGGATCAAGGAAAGGGAAGTTTTTAGATAGATGTTAAATTTCCATTTTATTTTCACTTGTCTTATTCAGCTATTCACTAGGAAAAACAATTGCTCATTTCAGGCAATAATGACACACCAATAATATCTTGCTGTATCAGGTCATATGTAACAGTCACATAAACAAAAAAAAAGGTATTTGAAAACAGATTCTAAAGAAAATAGAAACAGTTGAAAGTTTCAAAGTTAAAAATTATCTCAAAGGAAACTGTAAGAATTCTTAATAAAAGAAACATTTTCAAACAAAAAAAATCTTTTTTTTTTAATTCCCTTAAAATTATCTGTATCGATAACTGCTGCTGGCTTTTCTCATCATATTTAAGTGTTCTGGCTTCTTAAATATTAAATGCATATTCTTTCAAAAGTTTAAAAAAAAACCCTAAAGCACGTAGAGGTGAAATAAACAAATACACAAGTTAGCATGTATTCTAAAAGTTATCCAGTTATTCATCCTGTTAAATACATTGAACATTAGTCTTCAAAAATATTTGTTTGGTAATGAACTTTGATTACCCTCCCTTCTCCACATGCCTGCCTCTTCATGATACCACCTTATGTCAAACCAGACAGTCCCCCAATGACTCTCCTGCCTTTGCAGGAAGCTGTAAGAGCATAACTTTTCATTGCAGGCAGCCACCAGTAACAACAGCTCTTCAATTATGTCTAAATCCACCTAATCAAGATGAATGTAAAGTCTCCTCTGGGATTTTTTTCCTCCCCCTTTATACCTTTTTTTTCTGCTCATCTTGCTTTACCACAGAATTGACCATTCTACTTAAAGAATGTTGTAGACACCCACTGAAAATGTTCAAAACATTTAAAAGCAACAGAAGGCTTTCGTCTCTCATTGTCTGTCCCTGCAATATAGACTGCACTAAACTCTAGTTTCTACACCTTAAAGATTTTACGTTTATGTCAAGTAGCCAAGAACATTCCAGTGTGCTGAGGCAGATGAACCCAGTGTGTCTAAAGTATGTCAGATACGATCAGCTCCAAGAAGCACTGAAGTAAAACACTGAGACCTTTTGAAGCTTATTCAAAAACAGAGCCATAAAAACAGACACATTAATCAGGCTGGCATTATTATCAGTGGTGTAAGTAGACAGATAATATAATCCCATGAGAACACATGAACACCACAACGAAAAAATTTACCCCTCACTCATGTCACTTCCAGAAACAAGGTACAATTTTCACAGGACATTGAGAATTTGAACCTTTCCAATCATAATTACTGAATTTATGCTTGAGTTCTAATTCATGTAGTGGAAAGACAACCAGCTCTGTTGTCTATGAATTAAGCAAGGCTTCACTACAAACAAGTCCATGCATTCACTGCAATATGTTCAGCTCCGTATGTCCATCATTCACACTATCAGTACACACGCAAGAGCTGCATGTACACAATAACAGTATATTCCAACTGAGGTAACACTGAGATAATAAAATTTTGTCTGGCATCGAATTCAAGGTCAGTTTTTTAAAATCGCTATTTTGGAATGATAGTTTTTTCATTAGCTTATGGAACAGCTTAACAGCTATATATCTATACTAGTGTAGTAAAACAACCCTGTCCCTCCCAGCAAATTAAACAAATTCAAGGATACTAGTGCAGCTGAATAGCTGAAATAATAGTCACTTTCACAAATCAACAGAATTTATAGAGCAGGTTTTACTGAGGAAGAGGGACATATTAGCAAAATGGAAAATCCAAAGCTGATTGCAGAAATGACAAATCATCTTTTGCATGACAGTCTGTATTTTATATTGCTTAATGTCTTGCCTTTGATATGCTTTAAGAAAACGAAATTAGAGCTATTACAATGACTCCTTCACCTGTTAAGAGTGACTTCAAAACACAGTGAAAAATTTATTAATAAACTGTCTTTGCTTTTATGCTTTGCTTATTCCTATGTTAGAGATCTTTGAAATAAGGCCAATACTGGCAGCCTCAGATAGACGGTAGCCACCAAGCAGCTACCCTGCTGCTGAATACCCTACAAAAGACACGCTAATTATGCTCTGCTTTCTCTTCTATGAATAACGCAGCATTAATAGCACTCCCTTTCCTTTGAATTTTCTTTCATACAACATGATGCTGAAAAGTGCTAAAAGATGAGGAAGGTGTTTTGGATACAAAAATAGTATTACAAAAATCTGGATTTCTAAATACCTCATGCTTGTTCCTTGGTACTTACAAATTTGATTAAAAGTGCAAATAGAAATGCATAAGGTTTTTGTTTATTTCAATAACATAAAGCAAACTGTCTGCTTTAAATTCTAATGCATGTAAGTATGTACATTATGCACACATACATATTGCTGCATTTTTTTCATTTTACAAATGCATTCTCTAAAGAGAAAAATTCCATTTTCTAGGGCTAGAAATATTAATCATTTCAGAACAGTATGTGCAACATTGTAACAACAAAGCTGCTTCTTGTTATAAGGTTTGGACCTTATAACATGCACAATAATAACCCAAATATTTAGGATTAAAATTACTTACAAACAATCTCTCTTTTCCGAAATTCATTATTTTCTGGGTTAGATTTCAGTCATTTCTCTTCCTATTTAATGCAGTTCAATTTATTTACTCTTAATGAAAGATGTATCTCAGCAGAAAAGAACCTGTAAAAGGTGAGAAATTCTGAATGGAAAGAAACTACCCACACACACAAAGTAGGAAATTAAAGGAAATATTTCTAAAAGCAGGTCTTCCCTTTTGAACCTACAGAAATATACACACTGTATACACATCTGGAATGCAGTAATATCTGATCTGCAGTCGCAGGCTACTTAAAGTTCTAAAGCTTCAAATGGCAATTATGCAGAGAAATGCAAGGTGTGAAACTGACTGTTCATCTATTATGTAAATGATGCAATGTTTAGGGTAATGTACAGAAGTAGCTTCTAATTAGACTTGGTTTAAGTTTTCTAAAAATATTAAGACAATCACAATTTCTGCTTCCAGCCTCTGGGCCAGAAAGATATATTTTATGTGTTGAAAGTTCAACAGAGCTAAATACAAAAAGAAACTGATGGATTGATGAGTTGAACCTCAGTAACACTCGGTAAATTTAAATGGAAGATGGAGAATGCCTTTTTGTATTGCTTATTCTAAACGTGGCAGTAGAAGCCCACCACCTGAAAATTTTGCCTGCAACTGCTGGCTTTTGTGTGCACCTTCGGTTAAGGATGCATTTGTACATTAACATTTTGTGTAGTTGAATATAACTACTACTGAGGACAGCACAAGAATATTAGAACAACTGAGCAGACTGGAAAGCAAAGTAGTTCCTCTTGAGTAGGAATGGTTTGATCCAATTCTCACTATATTTATTCACATGTAAAAGATACTTGAGGTAAAACTTATTTAAATGAACGGCAGTTTCTTTACATTTTTCGTTTTCAGAAAATTATTTACATATCTAAGATTTTGCCTAATTTGTCTCTCCTGCTTCCTGAAATTTACCTTCCTGATCCCGGATTTTTTTGTTTTGTTTTTTTTGGGGGTTTTTTTGACACGTAGTGCTGTAGAGTCCCAGACCACAGGGAAAAGCCTCAAACACTCGCTGAAAAGCGTCGACAGAATAAAGATGAACAGTTTGGGAAAGCGGCGCGGCCCGGCGGCGGCCCGGCGGAACCGGGCGCCTCAGCGAGGCAGCGCCTTCCCGCCCGGGCCGGCTTCCTTACCTCACAGGCCAACGAGTCCTCCTGGGTACCTCTCACCCAAGGCTCCCGAGCGACCACCCCCAACCAACTTCCAGAACCTTCTAGAAACCTTCTAATTTACATGAGGAAGGAGAAGGCGGGCTGGGGGAGGAGACTGTCCGTCGATATAAATTCGGGGGGGGGGGCCCCTATTGTTCTACCGGGAACTGGGCTGCCATTTTGTCAGGTGGGGCACTGTTGCAGTCGGATCTCCATTTTGTCAGCTGTACACGGGACTGGTGGTGTCTCACTCCCTTTTTCCTATTTTGTGTTGCTTTTCTAACTATCTCATTTTTCCAAATGGCAGCTCAATGACATGATGCAAGGCTCACATTCATAAGTTTACTTACAGGTCGGCAAGGTTAGCTTGGCTAATAATTGTTGTTTGAACAACTCTGACATTGTTTTACCAGAATTTTGACAACAGAAATCAGCAAACCTGAGTCACCCCAATCTTGGGACGTGAAAAGTATTATACATACAATTTAAAACAAAAAAGGTAGAACCTTCCACCTATCATCACAACAATTTTCTATTGGGCAGACATACAAGACACTTTTAGCCTGTGTGTGCATATATATATGTATACATCTATAAGGTAAATAACTTATGGAGTATCACAAAGTATGTGAACATGTAGGCCATAATGAAGTACACTAAATTGTATTTTTGCAGAAAAAACCCCAACTCATAAAAAATACCTATATCTTTAAATTTGCATGTTTCAGTGGCAATGATAACACTTCTCGTTTTACCCAGTTTAGATTTTAGTTTTTGTTAACAGGGCTAGAGAGATGTAGCAAATGACTGAAGCAGAAAAGCTATTGTCAATAATTACGTTTGAGAATATACTATGTATCCTTCTTTCTCCAGGAACGCTGTACTTAGGAATCTGAAAAGACTATATGTAAAACTAATATACCTGTGACTGGTAACATCAAGTTGGAATTAAACATTTAATTTCTAGTAAAGACAAGTTTTGTCATCTATTTCTGATCCAGGTGAATCTATTCTATCACAGGAGCAAGGAAATAACACTGTGTACTGGCAGCTTGACAGAAATAACAGGGAACTTATGCAGCTCTGTTGGAGTTCCCTGAGTTGGATAGTCATCTATGTTTGAGTCACAAAATGCTGGACCCATATGCTTACACGTTCCCTATGTGTAAGTTGGCTACAAACACTATTCCTTGTTCCAGCCTTGTTTGCTGGTATAGATTTTGTCTTTGCTTTCACTTCAGCGAAGGGGGAACTTAAAGCTCAACTGATCTGGGCCCTTAGGATATCCCAGGATGTCTCAATAATGTATTTTTCTGCAGTGGCTCAATACGGTGAGCATATTTCGCTGCTTTACCCAGCAAAAGAAATAATTTGAGACACCATAAATAATACATGCCCACTTTTTGTACTTACACCAGACTCCACTAAGGCATTCTTACTACAGATGTGCTCTATAGATAACTGGTAGTTCAGATATCAGCAAATGGTCTACAAAACAAGCACAGTGAAAATAAATAAATAAATACATACTTAAAGATATATTCCCACACACTTGGAAGACACGTGTTGGTAACTGCCAGAAAGCATAATGGGAAAGCAGCTCCCAGCTTTTGTCGGTGCCTGCCTGCAGGCAGTCACCTCCATTGCTCTGCATCTTCACATCAATTCGCATACAAGTGACTAGCTCATACGGACCCTAGATCTACAGAATTTTTTGGTGAAAAAGGTATGAAATCCTACCTCATACACAAAGGCTTTCCAGTTATATTACACACATTGTTTGTGTGTACAATCTGTGATCTTAATGGCATTTTTGCATGGAGTTCAGACATAACAGATTCTAGTTCTCATGCTATGCCATGGGCGCAGGACCTTGCAGACTGCATACCAGTATGCCACACGGTCAAGTGACGCATGATACATATTCAGTGGTCAAGGAGGAGCCCTGGATATATTTCACACATAGTGGGTAACAGTGGTTCCTCAGAGGCTTTCTCACAGGGGCCTCTGTGCAGAATAGAGCTTTCTGTGCATCAGGGTGGTCCCAGAGCAGTTGTTAATACTGATTTAATAAGCGGTTGCTGATTGGCTTTCTCTGACTTGATTCAGATTACCCTGCCCCAGTATGGATCTCCTACCATTGACATGAGTCCTATGGGGAAGTCACATTTGAGCTCGTTTAAGCTGTATATGGCACAGCTGCAGTTCAGGTAGTCTTGCTGTCAACCTTTATTACACAGCCCTGTCATGTTAGGTATGACTAACTTGATTTCAGCCTAATTTCAGCATGGTTTAAATGTGAATGTAGGATGCAGGGTATGACTTTGAAAAGTACTCTGTATCCAGAAGAATAGACCTGACAATGTGAAATTTAAATTTTTTTTTTTTTAAATTGTAATATAAAGAGATTGATAGTTCAGTGGTTTCAACAAGAAACAAATCAACTTTCAGGAAAAATTAGGGAAATAAGTCTTGGTAACCCCCTGAAATCAGAAGCACAGCCTAAAGAAAAGTACAGTGATTCATGAGACAATCTTCATATGCTAAAGGGATTGGCAGAAAACACATGCCTTTAATTATCTTTTATAATTTAGCAAATCTCCAAAATAGCACTTCTTTTATTTTTAGATATAAAGATGCTGTGGTGAAAATGTCTTTAAACATTTTCATATCCTGTGAAGACCTATTCAAACCGGTCCCTTTCTCTGCCTCAGACACTTCATACGTAAGCTTCACTGTGATAGTAAGACAGGTGTTCTCCAAAATGGATATTAATTTTGAAATAATGTATTATACAATACATTTATTTGTAGCCAATCGTCCCATGTAAACAAAGCATATGATTTTATGAAGCAGGCACACAAATTTTAATGTGACAGTGATCTATCTTTCCTTGTGGTGCACGGAGGTTCATGTGTAAAACATGAAAAAAACAGCTGGATGCTAAAGAAAGGCAGCCCTCACGGCTAAAAATGTAAAGCATTTTACAAAATATAAGTTAGGAATGTACTGATATGTTTATATGGTAAATTCTTCATGGCAGGGAGTTTTCCTTATTAAATCTATAAAGTGGCATTCTTCAGAAATAGTCGACTGAGTCTGATCACAGTTACAATGGTTTAGGCTAGTGTGAGATGGAGATAAAGCAAGGCAACATGCTTATAAAAGCAAAAGTGTCAGAATTACAAAATGGGTCCTTAGGCTTTCACAGACAAAGAGGACTTTACGGTACCATGTAAGCACAATTCTGCCTATAAGACAGTGTAGTGATGCAGCAGGCTTTAAGTTCAAGCAATATTTTACTTATGGAACAAAATTTTTAGAAGCAAAATACCTGAACAGAAAGCACCCACTTGAGGGAAGCTTAGCCACCTTCTCTTATGTACACATCAACGGCTCCTGCCTGTTCCAGACCAGCTCCAGCAAGAGCATTACAGCCACTGGAAGCAGCTCACACCAAAATCTTCTACCGCACTGGAGGTGGTATCTTGGTAAAAATAAAGATAACTCTACAATTAGACTTTTGAAGTTCTATTGGAATAGGGTTTGAAAGGAAGACACATAGGTCTCAAAAAGAAAGAACATGTTTACATTCAAATCAGCAATGACAACTATGATGTTTCACTTTTCTCCAACGAAAAAACTTAACAATAGTCTGCACGTAGGGTTTTTTGGACAATGTGTAAAGATCTTGCCCTAGGAAATGCTGAAGAATACTTCATTTGTCTTTTGTGCTAAAGGCAAAATTAAATATGAATAATTTCAAAGCTTTTGTTTTCCATTACAGTGCTTTCGTATCTTCTAAAGGTCTATGCTATTCTACACGTTATTAGCAATCTTAATGAAGCAAAAGGTATTGGAATGCTTTACATTTTCCTTTATTATGGTTATCACAACTATTACAGCATAGCTGATACGATCATTTTAATAAGCATTCACATTTTTCTTCTCGAAAGTTCATCACCAGTTACTGAACTGAAAGGAATTTTTTCCAGCATTTTCTTTTATCAATACTCAGTGCAGCAAGCCAGTATCATATTTAAATGTGGAGCAATTTTATTGTAATCTCAGTGGTATCTGGCTGTCAGCAAAAGGGTGGCATAATGGATTGTCATCATTTTGCACAGAGTAAGGACAGGTCTAGCAGAAAATATTTAATTCTAGGTGATAGCTCCTGCAGAGTCAGTAAAGGGCACATGCTAATAAGGAAACTGTAGAAAGACACTGGTGATGACATGCTCTCTGAAAACAGCAAGCTCAGCAGATACAGTGCAGCTAATAGAACCATTACTGTCTCATGTCAAGCTATGAAAAATACCAAAGGACAGAGTCATCGCAGTGAAGGGAAAAACAAAGCTTTTGTATATTATGGTTGGAAAAGCTTTACAGGCAGAACAATGTTAGGATAACAGTGTTATCAAATGCATGAATAAAAATATGCCAAAAAGCTTGCTCAGTAGAAAGAGCAATTTCCCCTTTTTAATTCACTCTATATTGTACATGTTGTAGCCCTACCATTCATTGTATTAATTTTCAGTTTGAAACTCATTTCCCACCAAGGCATCTGTTGTCTTCTGCTGATGGCAGCAGGTTTGCTTTTGCTTTTCTTTTTTTAACTTCAGTTTATGATAGAGTCCACAAGTAAAGCATAAAGCACTGCAAATGAAGATGACTACAAGGTAGGAAAAGCATCCAGATGCTTCTACAGAGAATTAATTTTCCAGACTCTGATTAAGGGCTTCTGTTACCGCTGGCAAAGTGTTGGTCAGCTTCTCTCCCTTCTAAAACTGGGAGTCTGCCCAGAAACACTGAGACTGTGAAATCTTCATAGCATGCTTATGTTATGGCAAGAAGCACTCTAGCTGGTCATATTATACACACAAAAATCTGTCTCCATCTCAGATAGCATTTCCATTTTAAAATTCTGCTCACCAAAATTTTATCACTAAATTCCAGATAGGAGGAAGAGACTGAATATATCCAATGCATAGGTATTTAGACATACAACATCATCTAAAGAACCTACTGGAAAAGAAAATCTTGATGGACATTTCCCTAATACTGTTTTTCAAAGAAAAGTCCTACTCTTCATTTTCCACAAAAACATAAACTATCTCCTGATGTATTAAACAGAATATTATATTTGCATATTGGTTGGTTTCAAGGGAAAAAAAAAAAATTCATTGCTTGTGGTCCCTCTCCCTCACTTACATTCTTGAATATAATGAGCTGGACTCTGAGCTGAGTCACTACTTAAGAAAAGCAAGCTAACAAATGCCAGACACAAGAGTAAATATCTAACTTTACACTCTTTGAAATTGCAATGCTGCTAATGGGATCTTTGTTTTACTACCAAAGGATTTAATTAGCCAGGATTGTTAGTGAAACAAGTGTCTAACTAAAAGCCTACTAAATCCATGGAGTCTTTCTGTTGGCTTCCATTGATGCTGACTTTCAGATCAACAGTGTTAATTTGATGAGTTAGATCCATAACACCAAGTCTTGGAACTCAAGGTTTACAGTGTGTTTCTGAAGTTTTAATATTATATTCTTAAAACTTACCAAGAGGTTGACAGCTTTATCATTAGCTGAAGAAACGTTTCAAAGTAAATTCTTGTGTAATTTGCCATTACACTGTTCTCTTAATTTACTACTTAGACAAGCTGAACATCAGAGGACAGCTCAGAAATCTCATAAATAGTCCTCTGGAATATGCAGTTTATGATTCCTGTTCTTCTTTCTCTTTTTACACTATTTAGCAAGTATTTCTGTGGGATATTCCTGGATATTGTAACTTTGTGCACTTCCTGCCCCTCTTCAACCTGTTAGAACCACTACAAGAAAGAAGTCAAACACAAATCATTCCCTGTACATTAATGTGTTTCATTCATCATGAAGATTAATTGTATTGGGAAACAATAATTACACCTGAATCTCATTTATAAGGAAGAGGAGGGCAAGCGCACTTTCAAAGAGCTCAGTCACTCATGGCCACAGACATTCTTTACCACTTACACATTTTTGTGCTAAGTAAGCATCAAGTAATTAGTTTCAACCTTGTTCAGATTACCAAATTGTTGAAATCAAAGGCTTGTGTAGCAAGAAACAACACGTAATTCCCTTACTTACTGATTTGCACTGCTATAAAGGTCTCTTTTAGAACCTGGAAGCAACCCTGCAAACCATGGTCACATGAGAAATCTTTTTTGACATGAATAGACCCATTAACTCAATGGGGCTACTCATGTGAACAGAGACTGATGTCAAAAAACACTGGTGCTGAGAATGCACTCTTTTGTATGTTCTTTCATTTGTATGGATAAGCAAGGCAGCGCACATGAGGACTACTATGTGGAATACTGTGCTCTTATTTCAGTATGCTAACCATATTTCACATTATTTCCCATAAAAACCTCTATGGTATACCATATTCTTAGTCAGTCTTTATCTTTAAATCTGCTAAGTAATATTAGAACAGCAGATGCTTTTCACTTCAGACACGACTGTAATACTACAGTAATTAACAGACATTTTGCATACATCCTTTCTTCCTTTGAAGTTTCCTATTGAAGATTTTTCATAGCAATAAAGCTTTATTAAACTTGTTAATCAATATTGTTGTTTCTTTAATTCTCACACGTCTACAGGGACTGATCTACTTATGTTAAGTGAGCTTCTGACCCAGCAGTGCTCAGAGAAAAAGAAGGTGCGTTAAATAGTTTGTGTGGTTTTTTTTCTAGTTTGTGTCAGCTGAAGAGAAAATATAGACGCCAGAGAACATTAGAAAGATACTGCACTCTCCATCATTACCACATCAAATATTCTCCTAACTGGATATATTTCCATTATAACTCTGTCACATTTACAGCCTAAACATTGTTGCTGCCATCTGCCAAAATGCGTAGCACTAAGACAGCATGCCCGTGGTACTCCAGCTCGTGGCTGCAGCAAGAAAGTAGGAGAAGTTGCCATCTGCTTCTTTTTGTCCTTCTCGGCATGCAGATTACATAGCAAGACTGTGGAGGAGATCTTGCCTCCTCTGGAAAATATTGCCAGACTATAAAAATGGCTCTGACAATTTACTGCCACTTTTGCAATACCATCATCTGTGTATAGGGAACGAGCTTCACCACTCTGTAAAAAGTCAAAGTCCTTCAGTGAGATTTAACTGGCACTCAAGTACGATACCGACTTCTGTACACATACATGCTTTATCTAAAGACAGGCAAAATGAGAAAAGAACTCCATGCACTGTTCTGCTAATACACTTGTGCTGCTTTACTGTCCAGGCCAGATGATTATTTAGGAGATAGGCTGTAAAGCTATCTAGGTTGCTTAGGAGCAATGGGAAAAATTTAAAAGAGATTTTCTTAAATATATTAATGTATGCATCTTCACAACAGAAATTCTGTCTTCCTTGTTTTCTTAATAGAGATGGTGAAAAAAAAAAGAAAAACTAAGTGTCTTTTTATAAAAATAAGAGCTATCATATTATTAATCTCTAAATGAATTGAATGTGGGTGAAGTAATTTATCATCATTTCTAGCTAGTCTCTAAGAAACTATTTCAGGGCTCCATTCTGATTCAGTCTTTAAACCTGGCTAGAGGGGGGTGAAAAAGTATACAGCAGTATCAGAACCTAGTCTGCTGGAGGGAGCAGAACTGCTCTGTTTCTGAGGATGCTGAATTCGCTTGGCTGTTTCTGGGGTGCGCCTTCATGTGACAGTTATGAAGATTCTCTTTCCTGTAAAAAGACTCTGGTTTTCTTTACACACAAAGCTTGATCTCCTTTGAAAATACCTGTACGCTTAAAGCCATGCTTCGCTGAAGTGTAGATGTAGATACACCAGTATTAGAAACCAGACCAATACAGCTGTAAGGAAAGGGATGGTATCTGTCAGAGTGAGTCACCAAAGCTACTGCAAGCTGCTACAACAACTACACACATATTAATTCTATACAATTCCATTGCAAAAAATACCGTGCTCCTATATAAAATAATTTAATTGATATAAAATTGTATAAAAAATCAGTCAATATCCAGCCTCCATGAAAATCTGAAGCATGGATAAGGCCTCCACAGCCTTATCTTCATTTTCCAACTTTGCAGCCATAGAGAAAGCTGATACAATAAAGCCTGTTGTTAAGACTTTATGGTTGTCATATTGTATTGTGTTATTATAACATTAAATGGTTACTACAATGAGACAGACGAGAGGGAACTGGAAATAGTCCCTCAAGACAGTTAAAAGGTACAAACTTCACTTTTCATTTCATGGGAAGAGAATCTCCCCTGCTATCCTGTAAAATAATGTTTCAATCACCGTTGCTGAAGAGTCGTGAACAGCTGCTTACCTCAGGTACATGAAGAAACAAAAGCACTTCAGAGCAAGGGCCACAAGAACAAATGTCATGAGGGAAATATTCTCCTTCACCGTTATGAAGTAACTTTGAAAGTAGATAGGCCTTAAACGAATTAGTTCAAAGTAGTTGCCATCCCTGTCTTATATTATAATAATAATAATTAAAAATCTATCAGAATATTTATCTTTCCAGTTCTTGAAACTGCTAGCAGAAAAAATACTAAGTAGTTTAGATAAACATATTTTCATCGTATTCCTGCTGTTCTGACCTCAGTGTTTTCATGATGGTTCATTCAAAGTTAACATTCAAAATGCCTTAAAACACCTGATTGCCTTTATTAATATAGGTGTAATATCATATGACTGTGTATTCGTGCAAAACTTGTCATGCTGTCATGTTTTGTAGAGAGGTATGGAAAAGAGGGAATGATAGGGATAACGGAATAGCCGTCGGAGATGGAGTTGATGTACGAAAGGAAGTGTGAGTCTGCAATCTCAAAAGGCAAAATCAGGATGTGACATTTAAGGCGTAAGAAGTCAATCTTCAGCCAGGTGACCTTGGGAATTAATGAAAATACAAGGTGGATACAAGCATCCTTAGTTTCCCACTTCTGTGCAAATATGTCTTTATGTGTCCTTGTCACTGTACTGCCTATAAATACTTCATTTTTACTTTAACAGTGATAAATGAAGGGGGAGGTAACTAACATCACAGGATTGCTGACTAGCATGTAATCTTCTTTAAAACTGGATAGTGGAACACTACACCAGCGTGGAGAACTGCACTTTGCTCTACAGCTCTAAGGAGAGTATATCGGGCAGCCTTCTAGCTGCACAACCCACTGTAGGTGCTGGTATCTCACAGGGAATGCGCACATCAAGAATCATCCAGTGACCAAAGCTAGCCAGGAAAACTCTATGATATACTGACAGACAGTGATGAGTGAAGCTGAAATGAAAACTATCAGCATTCATGTAAAGAATTTTACGAAAAATATAAGTATTTCACAAAATGCAATTCTGAATTTGGTCATCATGTAATTTATCATGGGAAACTTTCTCAAGTTTTAACAATTTTATTTTGAAAAAAAAAAAAAGACTTCGTAACCCACATTGAACGTATTTATTCATACAACATAACTTCTTCCTTCACTTACTTTGGGGACATGCAATTTGCAGATGAATCATTTAATTTGTCCGTGTTAAAAAAGGCATAGAATTCTATTTTTACTTTGTCTATCTAAATTACATCTTAACAATGTGAAACTCTCATATAACCACCAAATATAAGCATTTAATTCCTCATACACTTCATCCCCCCATCATCACCAGACCAGTTCCAAATACATACCACTGAATCAATATCCTGACAAATGAACTTGATTTATCACTCCATGGAAATCGGTAACAATTAGGGCAAAATGCTAATCTAATGGGTATATAGCGCTGATGGAAATTACACTTACCCATGAAGGGTTCTTTACAGACAAGATTTTAAGGCCAAAGGTTGCTCTGCCGAGCTAAGTTGTAGACTTTGAATATGTGGCCTTGCTTCATTTACAGTGAAAGCCAGTGGCTTTTGAAGACTGGTGTGTGAATTGGTGTATAATCAATGTATAGTTTACATTTACAAATTCCATTTTAGAATGCCAATTATGAAAATGTTTAATTCTACAATACAAGGCCCTCCGTGATACCACATTTTATTTCCTTATGTGGAATTCCTAGGGCTAAGTCACTCCAAAAGCACAGGAAATTCAAATATTTCTCTTTTAGAAAAGTTAATTGTAAGGGTGAAATTAATTGGCATTATGCAAAGAAAAACAATCATAAATTCAGAGAAACAAATATTAAAATGGGAAAGATCAAAAATTAGTGAAAGTGCTATCACAAATTATTCCTTTGTGTTTCTGATTATTTTTACAAGAAGGCAATTCAGTCAGATTTCCAACCTTCAATAAAATAATAATAGCTATTCACACTGCTGAGGGTTAAGTTAACTTTCCAAATAAAATTGATTTTCAATGGATATTGAAGTGCTGCTGTATTTGAAGGTTCATTACAGCTCTTCCAGCCAAAATGTCTATATTTTTGTATGTATTTTTTAAGCATATATTAGACGGAGTATTATATTGTAAAACAGACGCTGATATATTTACCATTAATACAAAAGTTTGTATATTCTCCTTACCAGAAGCTATCCTTTTGCTGGGGTAGGGGGAAAATGAATAATTTTCAATAGACTTCTCAAGTCTCAGTTCTGAACTTTTGGTGCAGTTAGAATTTATTCATACTTGTTCATACACAACTCTGATTTATATATGGTAAACCAAACCATACCCTTTAATAACTTTTTGTAACAACTCAAAAGTAATCTAGGTTATTTAAACTGAATGGTAGTCTACACACGTAGCATAAGAATAATAATATCTTTTTTAGTTGAATAACTTCTTTATGAAAGGCCTTTACAGGCATTTATAGAATACAGAGAATGCCTGTTGTAAGGTTACCACAAGACAAATGGGGGAAAAAAACCCACCAACAGTAAACTAGCACAATTTGTCTTGAAATGTTTGTTTAATGTTGCAGCGTTTTTGATCTTTTGCTTCTCTAATCCATGTCAAGTTTTAATGACAACTTTATTAGCAGAGTCATTAGCTTATGATCTTCATTTCTCTGCATCAGATGCCTTCATTGCCCACAAGACACTTGTTTTTAATGTGCCGAGAATAATAGGCCCTGGTCTACGACTGAATACTGTATCAAGAAAAATAGTCGAAGTGAGCTCATTGAGTTTCACACTGAATGCAAGAATTAGTCTGGACAGGGAAGTAACAGGGATCTAAACACAGGTCTTTAAAAAGTGTTCTCAATGTGTATATGAGTATGTAAACTGACAAATTGTCCTGTTATAATTTATGTACTCTATGTGTCTGTAGAAAATAAACTAACGTGCCCTTAGAACAGCATCCTTTCTAAAATTCTCTCCAGCTGCATACAGGTGTTCTTCCTTTAACTGTAAACAAAAGATCTTTATTGTTCCAACTATTTTAGCCCTGTCTGCTACTATGCAGACAGAGTGCTAAAAATATGTGATTTATTAACAAGGCTAAGAATTTTATGATTTATATCTTGTATTAAATTTGGTCATAATTCTGCTTGCACAATTGAATGGTGTATCATTACTTAGGATTCGTGTTTGCTTGTCTGTTTCCTTAGAAGAATCCTGTCAGCTAGAAAACTGCATATTAACTAGTGAATGTCATCTCACCTACTTAAGAAGATGAGAATTAAACCTATATAGCTATTTATTTAAAATAACTCCCCCACCCTCCCAAATGCTCTCTGTCTTCACATGTGAATAAATTTTTCTGAAATTCTATGAAAAGACATCAGAAGAGCTTGTTGAAAATTTTCCTTGAATGTCAAATAAATATTACATGCAAAGAAGAATTGAAAAATGTAGAATACAAGATAAGGAGAAAGAACTGAAAAAATAATGGGGAAGAAGATGAAAAGTAACTAAAAAACATGTGTTGAGTACGTTCATAAGTTTACTTATTCTTAGTGATTCTTATCTCTAGTTATTATATAGGTATCTGGTTCTACAAATATATTCTGAAAGTTTTTTAATTCTTTTAGACAACATATAAAATTTTTTAGTTTCATTTTTTCATACTTTAAAAGCAATTTATTCTGAGATTTTTAAATCATCTCTGGAAAGAAACCAAGAACCTAAGAAAATAGGAATCCATGATTAAAAAAGTTTTGCAAATGTACTGAAATTTTGTATTATATATTTTACAGAGGCTCTTCATAAACAGTACATATTCAAATAAGGAAAAATGCTGTATTGTAGTATACACATGTACTATTAAAGCAACATTTAAATATTGAAAATATGCCTCATCTTCCTGTCAAAAAAAAAAAAACAATTTCTAGTATGATAAACATAATCAACTGTAAGGTGCTTGATTTCAAATAAAGGCCCAGTAATGGAAAAGGGAAAACCTTAGCTGAGCAAAGGATAGTGTAGAAGGAAAAAAGGAGTATCATTATTATTACCAGAGAAGAAGGGACAGACTAGATGAAACTTCAGCTGCGTTTCAAACATAAAAAGTGCAGCGAAGGATAAAATAAATTAAAAGACATTTAATGAGCAGGAAGCAGGAACTGGTACTGTAAGAAGATTTTTTTCCTCAGGTTACAGAGGAAGGGAAAGCTGCAAAAAGATTAATGTAGGCTCAACAAAGCGTGTTCTCAGCGTATGTAAAATAGAGAATTGATTTTATCTTTGTTGAATCCTGTGCGACATTTCAGTGACTCATGATTTCCTTGAAAACAAGATGTGCCTTAGTACCTCATTAAGCATCATAGTTTATGCCTTTTTATAAAATCTGCATATCTCTTAGTATTGGACTAAACATATCAAACTAGTATTGAAATGTACACAGTTACTGTACCAGGTCAGTCTGCAGGTTATATTCTTCACTTCAGACACATATAACAGGATTTTCAATCTGTCATTTGATGAAAAAAATCAATTGCTTTTTAGATTAAGCAGTATTTCAAATGAGCTCACATTTTAATGTCATCCCCAGGGGAAAAAAAACAACTAAATAATTCCTCATCCAACATTTATTTCATGTTTAAAGTGCAAAATTATTTACAATGCAGGAAATACTAATATAAAGTAGATTTTTTGTTTTCACAACACTGCAATTGGTTTTCACTATCTTGCTTTTATGAACCTTGCATTATTTATTTATCGTTTATTAACCTTCATTAACAACTTCTTAATTTTGTAATCAAAAGTATGATTAAATTTATAACACTTAGAGAATTTAGTATGGGAATGTTTACTAAATTTGAGAAATCAGATAAGTCATCATCTTGCAAATCCATGAAGAGTTTATAAAATCAAGTAACAGGGACCCAGCATTATGTATGTAGTAAACTATCAAAAAGTGAACAACCACAACAGCTACATATAGATTTGAACATGTGATGCAACACCTAGAAAGATAAGGGTCTAGAATTAGAAAATTGGCTTTAATACCATTCACCTTAAGAAGGAGGCAAGTGGGTCTCATCCCATTGAAGTCATGTTGAAGGAAAATGTCTAAAGGGCTTTCTAACAGGTCAAGCAGACCAAACAGAAACTGTCTGCTGACACATCTATATTTTATTGCTGGGATTGAAAGGGAAAAAAAATGCTTATTTTCCTTTTTAAAAATGTAATTAATTAAGCTTTTTTCTTGGATCATCCCAACTTAAAATCAAGCCGCATAACTAGTTCTTTCAGCGTTCAAAAAAAAATAAGAAAAAAATATATTTTCTTGACATCACTTGCTAGTGAGAAGGACTGTAAGCAGAGTGTAGTGGAAATAATGACACAGTAGAAGAAACATAAATTGCAATTCTGTTTTCCTGGACACAACTCATTTTACAGGCCTGTTCCTCTCTATGTGGGCCTAAATGGCTGCTTAAACTGAGTGAAGATCACATTATCTAAAGACAGTTACTTGTATGCTCTCTCTTCATGGATTCTGCATTTCATCTTCATGCCAGCAAAAGAATTAATAAGCAATTGGAGGCATATACATCCTCAGTCATATAGTATTTAAAAGACTTAAAGATCTATAAAAGCCTTATATAATAGCCTTATAATAATTTAAAGCATTATATAAAACTTCACAAAAAACTTATTAAAGTGCATATTAATGTTACATTCAATGATATGAAATAAAATATTATTAAATAATTTATTAAAACATTATAAATTAAGAGCATCGTAAGAGTGGCTTGTCATATGAAATGAATACCACTTCACACAGTCTCCTTCTATTCTGAAAATCCCACAAACACTGAAAAACAATGACTTTGATATTGATGGTGTAGAGGACGTAAACTATGCCTAACCATAAGATATACAAGCTTAACAAATGCTCAGACAGTAGCAGAATGCAACTGGGAAAAAAATTCAGAATGTCAGAATCAGTTACAAACTTTTTTAGCTTTCAAAATAACAGTATGTTTTCTGTAGCTTCTGAAAAAACAGCATAAGCCAACTGCATTTACGTAACCTGTCACAGAAAGGATTACCTCGATTCTAAGGGAACCACGCATCCCAAGTACTGCACGGTGTCATTATTCAGCAGCAGAACAAATCTTGATTTGAGGCAAGAGCTGTCAACTGTCGTAACAACAGGGAATAATGTCACCAGTTGAAAGATGCGCAACAGGGTGATCTGTGCAGCTCGCAGTATGTTGTTTCATAGTGCAGATCGCATGCAAAACTTCAAATGTCTTATGACAGGGATACCCTGATCTCCATTCTATGTAAAATGAGACACGTGTAGTACATCATTTGAACTGAAGTGAGTATGGGCAAGGAAAAGGATGTTGGCATTCCGAGAAAGTCTCTGCAATACAGTGAAGCAACACCCTAATTTCACAGAAAATAGGTCTTACAGAGAACCTGACACGTTTGCTGCAAATGCCTGTCAAGAAACTACCGAAAAGGTATTTGTGATTTTTTTCACGATGGTCATATGTATGCATGGCTAAAATTCTACTAGCTGAACACGATTGAAATTACAATTTGGATCCATCTTAAATGCTCTTACTCCTGGTCTTCTTTCCACACAATGTTGCTGCAGGTAAAGCTAAGACTTTATTCTAAATCGATATGTGATATCTTATTTTTGCTTTTGGCCCTTTAGAAATGTAAAGCTGTAAGTAAAAGGCCCAGTGAAGATCTTCCCCACACCTAGAGGATATGTACTCAGTTTGTGTTTCAGCTCAGTCACTCTGACTCTATTTGAAATAGTCCTCTCAAACCCTTCCCCACTGACTCACTTTCATAGAAGTGCTGTGAGCACATACACTGTAATTTGGTAATCCCATATTCTTGTTAGGCTGCATCCGCAGCCTTGGCTGAAGTGCTCCAGCGATTTATTTAGTGCCCTAAAGTGCTCACAAAATCTCTGCCCTTATCTCTTCTCCTGTTGCAATATTGACTTCTGAAAGTAAGGTTGAAAAGGCATGAACACAGGTAAAAGTGCATGTAGCGGTGCTGCCACAGTGCAGGCACTCCTGCCGAAAGATTATATTTGCTGTACCACGCAAACTCCCTCTGTAGCTATGCAAAACAGAACCGTACATAGTATTGTATTTGCTAAACACTTTAATGAGACCAGCCATCCTAGAATACAGAGGTGGAGTCCAACCAGTGGCAGTCCAATTCGTACCACACGTATTTCCTGCACCATTAAAAATATATGTATCAGAATAGGAAAGCAGACAGAAATATGTACAACGTAACATACTCCTGTAACAGTATCACAGAAAGCAAATGTGTGTAAATAAAGGCCAATGAAACAAATAAAAAAGAAAAATAGAAAAATTTGCTTTTTTATAATTAAGTTTGGAAAGGCAATTAAGGCTTGATCATAAGGAGAAACGCATAAGGAGAAGGCTGTTTCGCAGAACTATGTAGAACATATTTTCACACCAGCAGGCACGACTCTGTAGGAAGGATGGGGCAGGTGTTAGAGGAACTGGATGAGAAGCAAAGCAAATGAAGATAGATGAATGTTTGAAAAGCTCTTAAAATGTTTGGAATTTGAATGGGAGTCAGTGGAAAAGTACGATCATCAAGCTGCCATTGCCATAGTGATAATTAATGAATTTTAGTGGTAATTACTGCTGTTTGTGAAAAGCAGGAAGCAACATTTGACGAACGCTAGAGTCAGAAATGAATTTCTTAAGATGGTATGGTCCAAGAAAGAGGCAAAGAGGTCTCAGTCCTAAGGGTTTATATAAGAAATGGAGTAACAGTTTTGGTGAAAATGTGGCTACAATGACAGAATAAATATGTGAAGAGTAATGAAGTTCAGGGTCAGTGTGAACACTGATATTCTGCACAAATGTTGAATCTGAAAGGATGCTGGGCTGTTAGACCCTCTTGCCAAACAGAAACAATTTTTCTTTGTTATGTTTATTTGAAGGAGACTGCGACAATGCAAAAATCTAAACCAGGTTACTAGAGAAGGATGTAGGTATTGAACTCCATCAAGTGTTGATCTATCAGAGGCTTAATGGTAAAAAGAGAAAAAAAAAAACCAGTATGTACTCATTATTGAAGGCTTTAGGCCTAATATGAATAAATATACAGGTTTCCAGTTCAGAAACATACAGAAAGCACTTCTTACTATTAAGATATCTGTCTTCATTTTGAAAACAAGAAAATTAACTTCCACAGTTATATATGTCATGATGAAGGGGAAAAGGATTAATTGTATCTTCCATGTTTAATTGCATGATGAATTTACCCAGGTGTGAGATGAATCATTTCTTATTTTAATGTGTTGTTTTCAAGGGGCCAGAACTAGTCTAAATAGCAATGATTATGTTCTTATTATTTAGATGTTTTGAACAAGAATAGCAACTGATGAATACCACATGAAGGGCGTCCCATCACTAGGATAAATTTCATTTAGACTGTATTCATGAAAGTTTCTAACTTACAAGACAAAAATGTCACATTGAATGTTAATTTTAATTATTTAAGGTGCAAAATAAAAATTGAATATTATAGTTCCATCGTTTTCCACTAGTAAAAAAACTCAACACCATTTCTTATGCAGTCCAAGTGATAGTCTTTTTTAATGAATTCTACCAATAATATTCTACAGTGGATCTGGTAAATCCAGACAGGCATCTTCAGAAAACCTTGCAAAGCCTTCTTTCTTGCTATTCCCGTGAATGGTCCTTCAGTTCTAGCTGGGATTTCAGCAAAGCTATTGATTTTAGGTGGAAGATGATTCAATACATGGTGGTATTGAAGGACAGCAATATAAAATTTCAAAGTAGGTAGAAAGACTGATAGGGAACCAGGTAACAGAGAGAAACTCATTTATCTATAGGGTTAATTGTAATAGTTCAAACCAATCTCACTCCCTCCAACTGGGTAAAATAAAATGATGGTTAATATACAGTAAAACAACTGAAATTATACGGTGCTGCTTACAGCATTCTCTGCTTAAAGCGATATTGAACTTCCTCTTTCCCAGTGAAGCAACTGAGATGGTACACCTTAGACTTCTCTAAGCATAATGGAGATGCATTGCAGCAGACTAGTACATCACAAGGACTCCTCATCCTCTGTTTTATTTTGGTTTGGGCCAAACGAGCAGTCCTTTACACATCAGTTACGTGGAGACTTGTATAATTCTTGTTTGAGGAGAAGTGTGGGGCATCCCAGCAACACTAGGAAGACATACAGAAAACTTCTCACAGAATAGTCTACTTCTCTTCAACCCATTCACGTATTACTGTTCTGCCCTATTATTTTATCTAGTACTAGAAAGCTGATTACCAGAGAGAATGGGTTTGGAACTCTGAACAAACCTAATTTATGTATGAACCAAATTGAAATTTTCTCAGTGTAAATAACGGAGGATATAGGCCAAACAGTTTTCTTCAAGAATTTTCCAATAGATTAGATTAGATTAGATTAGATTAGATTAGATTAGATTAGATTAGATTAGATTAGATTAGATTAGATTAGATTAGTAAATCCAAGGAAAGAATTCACGGATCCTAACTGGAATGCGCTGAAAGAACTTTAAGGTTTTACATGCAAGTTCAAGGAAAGATGAAGCTTTCAGTGAGATGCTCTCAACTTTTATTTCTGATAAACCCACTGAAGTTCAGTAAAGCTAGAATCTTAACTCCATGCTGTATATGACTCAAAGATCAAGTATCTTGGTGAAAGCCTTTTCATTACTCTGCCAATAAAATTGACAGCTAAAATCAGAATTTTTACAGATTTATGTCATTGAGACTGCATGCAAACATAGGCTTCCTATCATACATATCTTTTTTTTCTGCTGATCAATGATGCTATCAGATGATTGAGTAGACTGTGATGCAGTGGTTTTCCTTTGGGGATGGATAACAGCAGAAATTGTACACATAAATTTTTCCTCTGGTGGTTCAAAATGAAATTATACAAACTGCAAATAGTCCCCACAGCCTGTCAGAAATTCAGAAAGCTGGCTCCTCCGCAGTCTTTCAAACTTGACCATTAAGCAATTTCCCACGCTTTGCACACCAACGAGGGATATTCTACTCTATGTCTTTAAAGTACTGAATGAGATTAACACAGCCGCAAGACACAGACATGCTCTTCACTCTGTAGTAGTGATGTTTTTCTAGCTCTGACCAGAGGAAAGTGTAAGGACAGGAGGTATGAACGTTCCGGTCCCAACCAGCTGTTGCTATTGGAGTCAGTTCTCAGTGAGACAGCAGAATTCCTCTCCTTTCTCTCTCACTTCTGTGCTCATTCACCTTTTCTCATGTTAGTCCTAGGGCTCTGACTGGGACTGGCAGAGCTCAGTTTCAGATGGCTATTTCTGTCTGCTGGCCACCCCACTGCTGCAGCTTGGATAGCTGTGCACATCTGACCCTGGGTAGCCAAAGTTTATAATGCAGTGTTTTAAAGCCAACTATCCCTGAAACAGTTCCTCAGAGTTCTTCTGAAGCACTAGAATGGCAAATAGGAGATTGCGTTATAAAAAGGCTAATCTGGTATAACTGTGAAAAATACACACCCAGAGCTCATATCATGCTTAGGTGAGAAATAAATGGCAAACCTGGGACAGGTCAAAAGCAGAGTTAGTGAGCATCATCTCATGTGGCTGATGTCACATTAATCTCCACACAGGGATCTGGTGGATGAGGGAAGAAAAATCCAGGTACCTGCACTGAATATGAACATACACTGCCCAAGTTCTTTTCCTATGGATTTCAGAAGCCATACTACGCTAACTAGTCCACAACAGCTGTGCGTACTTCTCTCTCCAAAAATGGGTTAACTCTGCAAAGATCAGCATTAACTCCCCCACACATTTCTGCTGGAAATCTATCAGGTTGCTAGGGTAGCATGCTGTGCATAAAGGCTGCTCCCTGGCTGTGTACCCTCCCCGCAGGCACACGAAGCCCTAATTATGAGGTATATATACAGAAGAGTTTCTGTGGGCTAGGAAGAATCATCAACAAATACACTACTTCCTTTGCTCCATGAGTTACAGACCCTTTGAAGCATTTTTCTGCTCCTTTGCTTATGCTTGTATCACCGTATGGAAGGCTGTTTCAGACTTCACTTTTATCGTTCTGACCAAAAATAATACCTAATCTCTTGCTCTTACTCTTCAATTTCATTTTAAAATTCAAAGTAAACAAATCCTGAATAGCTAGCAATAAACTAAAAACTGAAAGGGGAAGATACTGTGCTGCGACAGCAGGACTGCACTGGCCCATTTCATTACCAATTTAGATATTAATGAGACTTTTTTTTCTCTTGCAAAGTCATTTAAAGTCGATGTAAGGAATCAAAAAATACCTTTTCATTTTTGTCACATACTTGCATTATACAGGTTTGTTTATTTATTTATATATTGGTGCATTTATTTATTTTTTGCCTTTGTCTTCTGATGGGGAGTGGAGGGTAGTTTATTTCTCTTCAAGTTCTGTTTCACTTTGTTCCTGCTATACCTATTTTAAGACTTCTTTGCCTCGTACTTCCCAAGAACCTCCTGATTTCTTGAAGTCCAACATTAAGTCATTAAGGGTGAGCATAGGGATGATTTAAGCATCCTTACAGGCTAAAAAGTATGTCTGCAGTGAAATGCAGAGAAAAGGTGGTGGAAGAACTGTCTGCTCCTGCCCATGGCTTATATGCTATTTCTATAGCTTTCACTGCTGCTTCAGAAGGAGAATTGAGATTCTTCTGTATCACTACACTAGGACATAAATCTAATTGCCAAATACTTTGAGAGTACATATATGCCAACATGGACACTATTGCACATTTCTTAAATATTCAACAATGCAGCTTTCTACAATATAAGACTTGAGAAACAGAACAATCATGGCACTGAGAAAAAAGCATCTGTGAATTGCTTGAACAGCGGAGAGGCACAGAGGAATTACCCCTTGATATACAGTATAAATCCTTTCCAAATCCACACAGGTTAAAAATGCTAGTTGTCGTATTTGTTTTATAGCTTAGTATCTTCGTTTTCTTTATGCTTAAGATGCCCTCAACATACATCCTCACAAGTGTAGCTAAATTGGAATAAGAAGGTTGGAAAGATTTATAATGTTGCCAGAACTGTCATATAGGCTATGAACGGGGAATGTTTCATCGTAAGAACTATGAAAGTATTCTGCTTACCGTTTCTTTTAAAGTACATCTTTTTTCTTTTTTTTTTTTAACATAAAATACAAACATCAGTGCTTTTCAAAACTAAAAGGTAAATTATTTGTAACAATTAGCTGCTTTGTCTCTGTCTAGTGGGTGGAAATCACAGACAAACATAGACATTGACAGAATTAAGTTTGAAACATTTGCAGAATTTGCATCCATGAGTTTTCATTTTCTTACAGCTCGCTTCTGTAAACCAAGCCCTTCTTAGTTCCTTTCTGCTATTTTCCTGTACTTTTATCTAGGTTCATACTGAAAGGGTTTAATCTCTTTATGCTTTATACATCACATGGTGTGTAATAGGGGAAGAATTTCTTTAGGTTTGCTAGGCTGGAATTCATTGCCCAAAAGACATACTGACAACCCTTTCACTGAAGAAATTTTTTGTAATATCCAGCCTAAACCTCCCCTGGTCCAACTAGAGGCCATTTCCTCTTGTCCTATCACTTGTAACTTGGGAGAAGAGGCCAAACCCCACCTTGCTACAACCTGCTTCCAGGTAGTTGTAGAGGGTGATAAGGTCTCCCCTCAGCCTCCTCTTCTCCAGGCTAAACAACCCCAGTTCCCCACAGGACTTGTGCTAGATGCTTAACCAGATTTCTTGCCCTTCTTTGAACATGCTCCAGCACCTCAATGTCTCTCTTGTACAGAGGGCCCCAAAACTGGACACAGTATTCAAGGTGCTGCCTCACCAGTGCCAAGTACAGGGGGACAATCACTTCTCTAGTCCTGCTGGCCACACTATTTCTGATACAAGCCAGGCCGTGCTATTGGCCGCCTTAGCCACCTGGGCACACTGCTGGCTCATATTCAGCTGGCAGTCGACCAGCACACCCAGGTCCTTTTCTGCTGGGCAGCTCTCCAGCCACTCTGCCCCAAGCCTGTAGCACTGCATGGGGCTGTTGTGACCCAAGTGCAGGACCCGTCACTTAGCCTTGTTGAACCTCATACAGATCACCTTGGTGCATCAATCCAGCCTGTCCAGATCCCTCTGTAGAGCCTTCCTACCTTCAGGCAGGTCACCATTGCTGCCCAACTTGGTGTCATCTGCAAGCTTACTGAGGATGCACTTGATCCCCTCATCCAGATCATTGATAAAGGTATTAAATTGAACTGGCCCCAATACTGAGCCCTGGGGAACACCACTTGTGACCAGCTGCCAACTGAATTTAGCTCCTTTAGTGAATTTTAGCTCCTTTTAATTTTCTCACTGCGTAACCTCATGACCTCCTTGTAGTCCTCCTGAGCTGCCTGCCCCTGCTTCCAAAGGTCATAAACTCTCTTTTTTTTCCTGAGTTCCAGCTAAAGTTCACTGTTCAGCCAGGCCAGTCTTCTTCCCTGCCGGCTCATCTTTAAGCATACAAGCACTGAAACACACAAGTGCTTCCCAGGAAGTGGCTGGACATCACCTGCTGATGGGAAATAGAGACTAAATCTTTTGTTTTCCTTTGCTTCCGCGCATGGCCTTTGCTTTTGCTTTATTAAACTGCCTTTATCTTGACCCACGAGTTTTTTTCAATCTTATTTTCTCCCCTTCCCCGTCCTGCTGAGGAGGGGAGTGATAGGCTCGGTGGACACCTGGCATCCAGCCAAGGTCAACCCACCACAAATATTTCTGTGAAAGATTTAATTTTTCATTTCAAATCAGCTAAGTTTCTTTCAGCATCCTCCACTTAAGAGGTATTATTTTGTGCTGGATTCAAGAGAGAATTGGATCCAATTTGAGAATTGTAACCTTTGCATAGAGACCAAAACGTTCCCTTTTAGAGAACCATGTGTTTGATTTTGTTCAGTATTTGTATTTTTCTCCACCTATCTTCCTTTGGCATTACAGTGAGCAGCCCTGTTTCAACATATCTACTCTCTCATCCGTCTTCCTTACTCCTCCACTGGAGTGTTCTCTACATATACAAAAGCAAAAATCTGAAATAGAAAAATCCTAAACTGTTTCCAACAGGGGAGCTTAGGGAATGAAGAAAAAACTCTAGGGGAAGAAACACAGGGAGAAACTAACTGCTGCTTTTTACATTTTTTCACATAAAACCAAATGGAAGCTAGTTTGCCCTGGGCGTTTTTCTTTAGACATTGTGTAGAATACATATTCTTGACCATTTATATTCTTCAGACCTAAATCTGGAAACTGCTATCCTGCCGGCTAAGAACCAGAGACAGAATCTAACTCTTGTATTGCTCCTGTGTATGATAATGTGATCTCCATGACTGGAAATTTTCTTGATGTCCTTGTGTGGAGTGAAGATGGCATCAATCTCTCTGAGTGAGATTAGCAATGTCCATTCAGTTTCCTGCCCAGACATGAGAGAGAATGGACTAAAAAGCTAGAAAGTACCACAGCCCTCAAGGAACTCTCTCTTGAAATAATTCCTGATTTATATTTTATACCAAATATTTTCTGCCACTCCTCAAATTTGGATGTAAAACTGTTGAAAACCTTTATCTATTACTCATCACAGGGTAAACCAGTGACGGAAGCAGAGCACGTCATTAGAAGGAATTACATTGCCTGCTTGCAGGAGGAGTTCTGTTCTGACAGATATCCACTGGGACTCCAGTGGATTAAAAAAAAAAAAAAGAAGAGGCCTTTTTCACCATTTGGGGACTTTATGCTTTATGTAAGCTATTTTGCTGAAATGCCATTGGCTTGCCATTCCATAGATTTTGCAACTTGAAGCAAAACAAACTGGGAGTGCTTTATGTTTTCTGCCCCTTCTGTTCAGCAAGAAAGCAGAACTTCCTGAAAATTTTAAGCATGCATCATTGCTAGACTTCAAAGTATTTTTGGGACCACCCAACATTTACATCATCAGAGTCTTATTAGAAAACATTACAAAGACAACACAGCTCTGAAAAGCAAGTTGGAATATTATACCCCCATCCAGCGTGAAGACTGCAGCTTGTCAATCACTGACAGTGTCACAGAAAGCCAGAATGGTAGCACAGAAGGAAGGATGTTTTCAAGAGCATATCTCACATTAATGAAGTTCACTGGATATGGGAGATTAAAAAAAAAAATCACTCTCCTACTGGCTTCTTTCATTAACTCCTCTTACATGTGACAGAAAGCTCAACTTTTCCATACATGTCTCAGATTTTACGTTTGTCTTTGTGTTCCTTGGGTTTGCCATCAGACTCCTATGGACATTTTGACTGAAGTTTATGATTTGCTCTACAGGCCTTTACATGTTTATTTACCGAAGTGGTATATAAATGAACAGAACATCAAAGTGAATGACTGAATATTAAATAAATCAAAAGCACAGTTTCACAAACACTTAAAGTAGAAAAGTACCGCATTTACAAAACTGTCAAATTAATTATTCAATGTATTTACTTTCCTAATACTGATCCCAGACTCTGCAAAGGCAAGACTATCACTAGTGCAACAGAGAAAGGTACAACATTGCAAACTGCTTTGTTTTTCCTGCAAGACATTAGAGTCGGGAACAGGTTAAGCTACACAGGACTACACTTTTCTTTTCCACAGTGGCAGGTAGTCAGAGATGACAGACCTGTACAAAGCTATACAACAGGGAGCTTCAACACAGGGAGATTAAATTTTCACCACAAGCATTCCCAGGGAAGAATACTTCCCCGCGGAGAAACAGGAAAACAAAGAAATACTGTTATGCCAAGAACTTGCTACTGTATGTAGAAAACCCACAAGCTAAACCTAAAGCATTGAATGTTTAAGTGTGAATAAATTTTTTACAAGGTGAATGACTATATTTCATGGCAATAATTGAAATGATAACATGCAAGAAATTAGTGATAAAATATGGTGACAGAAGAAAAAAACAGAGATTACAAAGTTTGTAGTTGCACAGTCCAAAGCGTCCAACCAAGCAGGGATGAAGATAAGAAACTAGTTCAGAAATGTGGGATGAAGAAGGCAGTAGTCACAGAGAAAAGGTATGACTAATAAGAAACAAAGTTAAAAAGAATAGAGGTTTTAATCAGGAAAAAAATGTTAACAAAGTTCCAAATTAAAATTCTGATTCCAGTGAGGATTTTTGGGTCTCATTTAATTCCTGTGAGTTATGATTTCCTCGGTAGAACTACAGCACTGAGACACCGTGCTTTTTATATTAATAGAAAGTGATAAATGCCACTGCAATCAGTAACACTGACTTTCATCAGCTAGTGGCCTGGTGCTGATCAGATGATGAAATCACGGAGAGTGAATTGGTAAACCAGCTGGAGAAAGCATTTCTAATATGATTCAAAACAACAGCAACAACAACAACAACAGAAACAGAGGAGCTTTCTAATTTTGTTTTAGTTCACTTCTGTCTATAACACTGTCATTTCATTTATGGCTATGAAAAGTGTGTATAAACCCCTTATCTAATACTTACACTAACGATAATTTATCCCCTCTCAAAGGGATAAATTACAGTACAATCCAAGTACAGAGGACAGAGAAGATCTTGTTTTTCTTACATCCTGCCCTGTATTTTTACAACAGGAAATATACATACACAAATACGAGAAATCAATATTTTTACTCCTTTCCACTCCATCAGTCAAATAGCAAAAAAATCAGAAAAGGGCACCACATCCCCCTGTTTGTGATTTGAATTGACTGAATGAGAGTTTGACAAGTCTAAAAGGCCAGCAAGAGACACACAGAATCTCCCTCATTAGATTTTGCACAACAGTGACTACAGAGAGCTATGAATGCACAGTACTATGAATAATAAAACATCTGTGAATTACATAATGTCACTAAGTACGTTCCAAATGGTATGCATATATTAACCCACAAATACAGGCTGGTACTTATTTAATACAAAATCAGTAAAAAAATAATGGTGTTTCTCAAAGGCCCTGGAAGTCCATTATGCTATGCAGATCTCACATATTACTCTAAGGAAAGTGATGCTATTGTTATATCATAATGAAACATAGACATCAACAGCTCTTAGTGACAGCGATATCTTCGGTAAATCCACCAACTTTAACGAAAAAGTTAAGTAAATATAATTTCTTCTTGTATGTTCAACTGCCTGGAGTCTACAAAAAACAAAATTAATATGAGGAAGGTTTTATATATATTAAGATCCAATATTTTCACAAGACTTCATTCGGCCATTGAAATGTACAGTCAACCTACTAACACATAGCACCTTCTGACAATCAAAAAAGTCCTTTGTATCTCCTGCAGACTGCACGCAGCTTGATTGGAACCCTGGTTTAGAAGCACACCACCACCCCCACCACCCTGGTGATAAATTATTTTAGGATTTGCGTGCTTGCTGTTGGCTTCAATGAATGATGTGCTGCTTTTTCATTGCTGAAGCCGGGCTTCTTTTTAAGCAGCTATAGTAGTCGCTTGACAGACTAATATAGAAATTGATCAGTAATTATAAAGGGGAGTCAAAATTATGATTGCTCTACCATGGATTCTTCTTAATGGCTAGTTCAGAAACAGGAACATAGGGCTATTGTTTCTAACACAAGTCTGAAACCCCTAGAGATTTACATGAATATTCATTTAAAAAAATCACCTTTTTTCTGTCTCTGTGAAATTATCTACTCTTTCGATTACTAGAAACACATCACAATAAAAACACGAAGTATGTGTTATTATTCTCTGTTGATACCATTACATAAAAAAGTCTTTAATAAGGAGTAGCGCACTGTTTATCCTCACCTAGTCATACTTAACATCAGACACTTTGCTAGTTTACTGTACTGATACCTGACCCAGAACCCACTGAAGTCACTGAGACACTTTTTTCTTTTACTTTCTTGAGTCAGAAGTAGACATTTAAAAAGGTAAATGCCGTTCACCCTTTCACTCCAGCATGCAGCACTCCAAGCCCATCTCACAACTTCCACCTCTCATGTTTTAACCTCCATGGTAAGCTAGCATAGGAGAGGTTTATCCGGTACAAGAACTGAGGCTCTAGGATCTATGAAATCAACAGATGGCCTCAGACAAAGTGTACTTAAAGGAGAGTTTAATTTTTAATGAAAATAATTTGAGATTGGGTATGTAACCAAAACTCAGGTATGTATTTCATCTTATCCCAGAAATAATTCAAGACAGATCATCCAGGTTACCATATGGACTGTATTTCATTCCGCCTATTAAAAGTAGATTATAGAAGGGCTAAAGCTACTTATGATATTTCAAGCTTACTAGTATTAATTTGAATAAGATAATAGATGAGGGAAGCATGATTGGCAGCCATTCCAGCTACACAAAGTACAAATCTCTTCAGCAGAATTTCAATGGATTGTAAAACTGAGTATCAAAAGATCTAGTGATAATTTGATCTTCCATTTTTTAATATAGTAATGCTCCTTCAGGTATCATTATTCACTGTATCTTCCTGTAGGGAAAAAAAAAAAGCAATACTTATATTCCGTCCTAAAATAAAATGCACTATTGCCAAGGAGTACTATGAAAATTTGGAAGTGCACACTGAGGCATTAGATATGTGAAACATAAAAAAGTCTGTTGATGTGCAAAACCCATGAAATACACACAGTGAGTCAGAAATTCGGTATCAGGTGCCAGCCATTGATGTCCATGTCTGGGGACTAGAATTCCAATTGCCTTTTCTTTCCTGGTTATGGCATGTAGGGAAGCAGCCGCTGCAGCTGTACAGGCCCTGAGAGACAGATGCACAAGCCAGAGAGATGATACAGATGTCCAGAATCTTCCCACCTGCCGCCTGGCTGAATTCACACTGGTTATTGCAAGATGTGGATAACCATCTGTACATCTGTCTAGTACTGACTCTTAAGGGTCATATTTTTTAAAGAGTTAATCACTGGAGTATGTTATAGTGAGCGTTTTTGAAAATTCAACCTTATTTCCTACATGCACTATAGTAGCTACTGTAATTCTGTCTTGGTGCAGTTCAACATGGCCAGAATATCAGAGATTCAGCATAGTCAGTACCTAGTGCATTAAAAGAGACATTTTTTACTATATTCCCAATAAATTAGACAAAAATGAAACAGTTACATTTTAAGGACCACTCTCTACTTTTTTTTTTTCCATCATAGTAATGGGAAAAAATCAGTATTCTGAAAATAGCAAAGCTGAAATTATTATGCCAGAGCTCAAGACTCTGATTTTTCAACTTCAACATACAAAAGAACTGAGAACTGCAGATGTGCAGATGAGGAGTGTCCCAAAACTTTGTAATACAAGGGCATCAATCAGCAAATTCCCATTGACACTCACAAATCATGAATAGCATTTACTTAAGCAATCCTTATCATATGCAGTAACGTAAGATGTTTTATATCTATTTAATACACCAGACAGTTAAGGCACAAAAAGCTAAGGTGGCTTCTTTCACCCCAGAAAAGCAAGTCAGTGCATCAGCAAGAATGCAATGCAAGACCCCCAATTCCCACTTCCCAGTTCTATGTAGTTAACCACACTGTTACAGATTATTTATTTGAAATAAATGTAGCTTGTGCCATAAATGCAACCCTTCCTGAGTTACGTAATAGGGCAGAAGCATGTCCTATTGTATGCATGTATTATATATATGTAGAAATCTAAAAAAGAATATCAAGGGAGTTCTAGAAAGTTAATAGACTAAATGGCATTTCAAAAATCTTCCATCTATTTTTAAGCCTTGCTAATGCATCATCTTCTTGCATCACTTACAGTAATGAATTCTGTAAAGCAGAGGTCCTGACATTACTGTCTGATCTCCCATAGTGGTAAACCATATTTTTGGAAAGCGCTTTTTACCTTGTAACATCTTAAAATAAGCCATGAACTCAGTCAAAGGGACTGCAAACAAATTAATATGAAAATCACCCTAATAACACGTATAAAAACAGTATATATTTGTCAAAAGTCATCCTACTAGAAATAACTTTTTTGAGTGAAATCAAAATCTGGTGCTGCTCACTGACAGTTCTGGTTTCAGTGAGAATGATTCAAAGCAAAGTGCAGAAGGCTGCATGGAAGGGCTCCACAACACAATACAAAATGAAATTGCGTCATATTTAAAATGCAATACTATATTTAGTAACTAAATTTACATTTTGAATGGGAGATTAAAATTTAAAATACAGCCTATTAGTATTGCACCTATTTTTTACAATTTTATTATTTCAATATTAATGCCAGAAATTGCCACCATCAATATTAGAAGAAATACTCCAAAAATAAACTCCAGAAGAGTTTATTTGTTTTAGCTCCCTGCATATATGTCAGGTTCTTTGAGAATGCTCTGATATCTATACATAATACAGGCAACAGCTTTGCTGGAGAGCTATGGTCAGATTCATAAAAATATCCAAACAGGTCATCTCCGAAAGGCAACAAACTGAACTCAACAGGTAACCAGCAGCTATCAACTCCTTATCGCTGCAAGATGCTCAGATCAGCTTCACATACTTTTAAGAATCTGCAACACAAGGAAAGCATGGCATGACATCACGACATGTCATGAATTTTACAGACAGGTGTAACTGTACTGTTTACATTCTCCTTTCTCTATCCTCTCTGCACTGCAAACTCTTCGTCGTGCATAGGAAACACCTGAAGAATTGCACCAGGAAATCTACCCTTTTTATTCCGCAGTGCTGCCTATAGCTGCTTCTTTCAGACTCCCTGGAGCTTTAATTCACAACTTTCTAATGCCCTCCATGGGGAGTGTTTCAAAACGAGGGATGGGAGCAGGATAAAGGCGAACAAGAAAAACACTGAGTCTCCCACAGCTTGTCTAGTTTCCTCTTTATAATGTAGGCTCCTTAGGACAAAGCTTATGTATAGCTGTGTCACTGCCAGCACTGAGTACATAATCAATGGTTTTACAATACTATTGAATTAGTTGCTTCCATACTATGTCTTTTTTTTTTAATTTGTTGAAAGTCTTTACCCACTAACAATGTCAATATATTCACACTTCACAGTCGGAAATACTCACATGAAAACAAATATGCTATCTATATTTGAAACCAACATAAAATAATAACTTTCATTTGCTCCCCTAATAGGATATTTTACGAAAAAAGGCAACCTATAAAATATTTTTTTTCTTAAATGCAGCATGGTTAAATCTAAAGCATTCTTTGATGAAAGTGCACTGAAGTATACATACAGAACTGTCCCATATACATAATGATGAAAATTAATATCTGTTTCAAACAATTTGGCCAGGAGGCAGTTTATAGATGTTAAGCAAAAAAGGGTTTGCTCTGAAAACCCTTCTTCTCCCAAGTTCAGTGAAACAGAGGACATTGAAGTATTTCTACAATATTATACTACTCTTTACAGATGTTTCTATGGACCTCATTACCATACCTTATAAATGGTTCACAAAACAAAATGGATCAAACAATTTTCTCTCACTGAGGTAACAAAAATGTATTCTCTGTTTTCACAGGGGTAGCCCTGAAGAGGTGGGTAGTAGTGGCAAACCTCGGAATGAAGACTAAATCCCCTGGTTTCTAGCCCTGCAACAGCTAATACAAGCCTAGCTTTCTGCCCCTCCACAGAAAAGGAATTATGAGGTTTGTAAAGGCAAATACATGAAGTATCTTCTATCATTAGATGTATGCTAAAGCAAATCAAATGAGATGAGACATTTCTACTTCAACATGTTCTGTGTTAACTGACATTAAACTTAAATGCAGAAATGTTTTGAGCTTGAACACATTTAAAGTTCCTCTGAGATCCAGTCTCTGTGTAGTCTCAGGCAGAGAGACACCAAAAAGGGTTTCATCCAGAATGTTAGAAAACCAACTCAGGCTGACGCGAATGGGCTCCGAGAGATACTTATTTCTCACCATAAAATCTCTCAATTGTGAACCTATACAGCTAGGTTAGATGAGACACCAAGCTTTACAAAAATCATAATACACCTGTTAAAATCATGCGTGTGTAACTGGTTACAGGCCAACTCCCTTCTTGGAGGTGGAAGGTGAGAAAGGGGCAAGTCAGGCTAGAGTTATCTTACCTCCCTGCATACTTCTAACATACTCACAGTACAGAGGCGGATAACAAGTAAATCATCATTCTTCTAGCAGGAAAAAGGAAAAGCAGATGGACATTTATGATGCAGAACTATGCCCACACAGTCTTCTGAGGTTACTTAGACTATATACCACTCTTTTGCTCATATTTGCTAAAATAAAATTGCTCTGAACAGTATTCAAGAAGTGATACTTTTTTTTTTCCAGAAACAACAATTGTCTGTGTACAGTTTCACAGTTTAAAGAAAGGTTATTTTGTGTCAAAAGCCAATTTAAAGTCCTGCTACTTTCCTGAATAGGGACTCTGCAAAATGTAACATAAAGAGATAATTAAGCCTGATAAGAGCATAATTAGGTTTACTGAAATCCTTCAGAACATTTTCCTCTGTCATATTTCTCAAAGATAATATATAAATAAATAGAGTATTAATATGTATAAACAATAAATAATATAAATCTTTTGGAAGTTCGCTTGGTTGGCACTTGCTATTCAAAGTGGTGTTACTGGGCTAAACTGAGGCTGTTTAAATGTGAAAAGTAATCTGATTTGGAAGAAAATTAATTTTAAACTAGATTTGAGAACGTTAATGCCTTCCTTGAATTCCACTGCTGAAGACTACTGAGGGCTCTGTTGTAACTGCCAGGGGACATAATGAACTTTTTTTTTCCCCCATTAGCATCATAACTCCCTTAGAAAGGGCAACAAACTGCTTTCCTGTGATTGATAGCCATGATGCCATTTCCAGGAACTACAGATCAAAGGAAAACTCACTGCTGAAATAGTAATCTACCGGGGTATGACGAAGAATAGTAATTCGATTGTGGTTTCTTGATATTGTCAGACACATTCTAACTGAAACAAATAGCTTAATTTTAAGCAATGAAACTATGTAGGCATGTTCATCGTCTTCGAAAGGGTTAAGGCATTCATCACATATTACGCTCTTAATGTAAATTCTGGTAAAATACTGAGAACAGTATAGAAACTGGAACAGAATTTTACATAATTACAGTTTTCCCTCAATGTAATGTCAAAAGTCAAATATAAGGTCTGCAAGCACAACAGGTTAATTTTTCCCCCAATGCAGAGGGAGATTATCTCGAGTTTGTAAGTATGCATAATAACTGTACATTGGAAATTTAAATGTAGCCGCTGCATTTGACAGTGCAAAGCTGTCTTTTACGAGCTCAGCAAAATTCAGTCAGCTTAATGACTCTCAAACAGTTAAAGCATAGATAATCACACCAGACTTTTTAAATGGTGAGGGGCTGAATCCAAGCCTCTGTGGTTATGGGCCTAAATGAAGCTTGCAAGAAGAGTAGGGACAGAGGTTTTAAATAAGCCTGAGAAATCTCAAGTGAAGATTTTAAACTGTTTAATGAACCTTTGTAAAAACAATTGATTTAAATTATATTGTTCACCCTGAGAGTAAAATGTAGAAGTTTGCTTAATTTAATCCTTCAGTTTAGGTTGGACAGACAGGTTAGCAAGTCAAGTACTGCTGAGAAGACCATATCTATTTCTCCATCTATATTTAAATTTGCGATTGACATCAGCGAGAGTGCCTCTACAAACCGTGACAGTACACAGTCCCCAGAAGTACAGACACTAAGAAGAGAAAAGAGGTCTTCTGCCACGCAGCTCCGTTTCCCACCGACTGCCACTTCCTATTATTCTTAGTAATAATTTATCTAACTGGTGTTTTAACTAGCTAAAGTAACCATGTATCACAACTTCCCTGATAGTTTGCTGCTGACATATCTTTTTCTTTAGTGGTCTTGTATAAAACAGACATGAAAATAAAGTGATACTAAAAGAAGAGTTGTCTTTGCTCATACAAGAAGCGTCACTGCATTTATTTGGCCTGTTCATATGAGTAAAGCAAGTCAGATTTGGCTTTAAAAGCTCTAACTTAAGCTCGTAAAAGGTGGGAAAATAAAAGGCATATGGATGTACTTTTTTTCCCCTCATCCGTGCGGGACAATGGCAAACAGAAACTAGAATGTCACTTGTCACAAATAGGCTTTCACTCCCTCATTCTGACAGGAGAAGAGACATTGCCCAACAATGAAGCAGCCGTAGGAGGCAAAGAGGAAAGAAATAGTTGAAAAAAGCTATATCACCACTTGTAATTCTGAAACTCCCAGTGTCTTGCAAGTTGATGTCACACAAGAAAAAAATCCTTCATTTAGTCTCCCACTGTTTTGCTGACCTTTCCCCATTGGTGTTGTAGCAGGAGGCAATAGAAAAGTGCTTTTATTCCATACAAACCTCCTGGCTGCTAAACTTCGTGAAATCTGAAAATCACAGTAGTTGCACAGTATTTTTCAAGGATCCTCTCTTGGTAATTGCTTCTGAACAGAAAATTAAATATAGAAGAATGGAACTGCAATGAACACAGGAGACACAATTTTGATTTTATTCCTGATTGCAGAATAATTTTATTGAAATACAGACTTTCTGTATCTGAGATAAGAAGCTGACCAGAGGTCCTTAATATTGCTCTTTACACTTTCCAGTTTAAACTTTTTTTTAAACTAATATAGTGTCTATATTAAGAAAAAGGCTGACATTTTCACAAATATATTTGCATACTCAATGTAATTATTTCTGCAAAATGTTACATGTTAAATATTTTTTGTCATATTTTCTCATCTTTAGGTAAGCTTTGCAACTGCTCTAAACTCACAAAATGGATTGCAGGTGTTTCCTAGCCATGTATTGAATTAAAGGAAAGGGCTAGAAAATGCAAAAGAAACAATCTATATGCTGATTTTTCTGACAAAGATGTTGGTACTAGTTTTTATAGGTACTTTGATATTCTTAAGCAATGCATCCCAACTGAGAACAATGCTTTTCTCGACCTTTTTTGCATCTTTTTCCTTCTCATTCGTGTATCTTAACTTTCATTTCCTTTCTCTCTGTATTTTGTTAATTTCCATCAGCTTCTTTTATGCAGAATTACTAAAGATCTCAATGTGTTTCCCCTTTCAATGAGTTCCAGACAATCAAGGTTAAATAAACAAAGTACATGTAGAAAACCTGAATCAATTCAAAAATAAAAGAATTGATTTTTTTATTTTAATTTTGCTCATTGATTTTGTTCACAGAAAACAAAATCAATATAGTAGCAGTATACAGACTTTGAAGTTTGATAATATATCTCAGTACAATAAAGAGGTCAAAGCCCCCACTGTATCATAAATTCCTCCACTTGGAACTAATTAGTACAAGTGGAAAAAAGTGGCAGACTACCAGTTTTGAAGGGATACACACAAAGGGTGAGCTAATTCAGACATAAATGCATAACAATCAAGAGAGAAAGAGTGCTTTTCAGCATTGTTCATACAGTTGAAAAGCCATATTATGAAGCAAGGCAAGTGATAATATACACTTTAGTTACAAATACAATATAGTTTCCTCACACAGTTACACCAGCTTTACATCAGAAACCTGAATGGGTTGAAGTTATATGCTTTATTCATAAAAAAAAAATGAGCTTGTTCAGAAATTATTAATATTTAAAATATCTTCTTTTGTTGTTCCTTATGATGAAGATGAAGGATACAAATGAACAAATAAATTATTTAGAAGAAAATATTCAGCCTTTCCTTTCTCTAAATCATAATCTGATATACTATACAGTGTAATATCCAAATATATATATAATAAATATAAAAATTGGTATATTTATATAGAAAATTGGAGTTGGCACTATAGTCTTTGTCTTTATATGTGTATAGCTTAATAGTGACTGCAGAGTCAGAGGTTTTCCCTACGTGTGGTTTTGATGTTGGCAATTGTACAGTCCTTGGCACAATTATTCTAGAGTGCTTTAACCAAGTGAATTAACTTGTGTTTGACAACCAAACGGTATGTGTATACATCTGAGTGACTGTTGATTTCCTGTGCTGGTAGAGGCATTTAGCATGTTTTGGTTTCTTCTCTGTATCTGCCTCAATTTCCTTGTAGAGCCATTCTTCTCAGCAAAATCTGAAGGAACTCAAGACTGCTTCCCCTAATTCCTCTCCCGCACTCTGTCTCATGACCCCAAGTAGTACTAAGATTTTCAAATATTAAGACTATATATTTATTTCTAGAAATTCAGTCCTTGAGGTATAAGTTTTTTTCTTTGTTTATCTAGCACATCATCAGGGTTGTTTGTTAGTTTTGCGGTTTTTTCCAGCAAATCACAAATACTTCACAGATTCAAATACTAGAAATTCAATCTCATTCACACTCATCTCTGAGTTACTAATTGAAGCAATCATCTAATCAAATTTCAGTCCTTTCAAAGATGGAACAAAGCAGAAAACGGTGAGTTTTTCATCCTATTCATACTCCTAAATTAGATGGTATTTGATCGTGTTCCTCCACTTATGATCATTTCTGCTTACCAAACCTTTCTCACATACCATTTGTTTTTCTGGTTCGGATTCTTGACTCTGTTTAATATCTCTCCAAATGCATCCAAAATGTAATCCGAATCTCTTGTTTTCAGGGTTTTTTAAAATGATTTATCATGGTTGGGGTTTTTTTGTTGGTTTGGTTTTTTAATACCTTTGCTTTCAAGGTCCGCTTACTTCTGCAGTAACCCTGTCCCCTGGGAATCAATTTCTTAACATGAGAGTAAAGAGAGTTCATGTATTTTGTGATCCAACATTCCTTAGAGTTGGAGTTTCATTTCATAAATCATTCACTTACGAGCACATACATTCATTTTACATGATTCCTCAATGTGGCCAGGGTGCTGCGTAGTCTGCACTGTATCCACCTACAAAAAATACAAAAATATATGTCTGCTTACCGGGATGCGAGTAGGGTTTGGCTAACCTAATCCTGTATCACGGATCTTACAAGTGAGCAAAAAGATTCCTCTTCTCTCCCTTAGGTCCAAACATACTCTATAAAATAACTATTTGGCAGTGAAAACAGTTAGAATAGTGTTACATATTGTTTAAGAAAAAGGAGGAACTAAGTGAACTATGTCCAGGAACAGGATGGTTTTAAATCACAGAGAAATTGTAGTGATTTATATGTTCTTCCTTTTCTTACATATAGTTACTGCAGACAGAGTAAAAAATAATATAAACGTTTCACGTATCAGTGACAAGCATAACTTTTCTCCATAAAGTGATGGGGTAAATAGTGCAGCAAGTCACTAGTAATATCAGATAGTTGAAAGAAGCAAAGAGTACGAATTTAGTAAGAAAACAGACAGGCATCTCTTCTTCCCCCTCACCCACCTCACCAAAAAAAAAAAAAAAAAAAAAAAAAAGGCCAGATTTGGAGGGCAACATACAATATATAATGACAATTCTGTGAACACATAAGTTATTCAAGACGTCAGGTATCAACTGTTATGCCACAAGGTGGACATAAGGAAAATGGAGAACTAGGGGAAAATGTGCTTCCTTTGAATTGCTTTGATCAATACGTTTATGAAGGAAGTGAGACACTAAAGAGACAGGCATGTCTACTGATAAACAATGAAGGGTTCTGTCCAATATATTCTTCAAAAACAGCTCTTAAAATATCACTCAGAAACAGGTCATCTACACAAAAAACATTAACCCATTATGTGTTGGTTACATAACATGTTTGGTTCGTATTCACTAGACAGTCTTTTCAGCTTTTCCAGTATTTTTGTATTATCATTAATTTATATTTATTTTACATCACTTACTACCAAGTCCTTATTTCCCAACATTTTAGTGAATCACTTCTTCTAATCTATTACACATACGTACAGTTAGAACCGTATTACACACGTGTAGGATTGCAATGTCAAGCATCTCTACAAAGCAGCTTTCGGTCTATGAACATAATCCATAAAAGACTCCCAAACGTCCTCAAATAAGTAACGTCTGTTCCTCGATCTAAATACGATCTTCCTACAGGAAGCCATCTGGGACAAGCAAGCAAAACATTCTGCTTTGGTTGCAGAAGAAATATTTTTACACCTCAGTAAAATTCTTCTTCAGCATCAGTCCAATTCTATGCAGATCTCTTTGCTCAGTTTCCACTGTCTTAGCTTGACTAAACGGAAAAAAACCCACTAAACTGGTCAAAAAAGTTTTATAGAAATATAGGTAATGCATCTGTCTACCTACCTACCTATCTTGATTAATCTGTTTCTTTACCTATAATTTAAGTACATTGAGTACCTCCAAGTTGCTAACTTCAACAGTAATTCAAATTCATATAAAAATAAATTTGACTAACTTTAAGAGGAATGAATTCACTGGAATAGTAGACTTGTCCAGTATTCAATCAACAGGGATCTGCTAACGTGTTTTTTAAGTGTATTTCTCCAAGACAGAAACACAGTTGTGAGCATTCAGTGTATTCATAGGATATATCTGAGGGCAAAAGTTCACAAACGTAACAGTTTCTTTTCTATAATTAGAACTTTCTTCTTCTATGACAGATATTCATGCTATTATTTCAGTTAACAAATCAAATAATAAATCAATGCAAGAGAAAATCTCAAGCAAGCAAAACAATTACCTGACATACTGGACAAAGCGTTGAATCTATTTTTGTCAAAAAACGCACTATATTATACCCTCACAAATTCAAATAATCGTGGCGGTCTCAGTGTGTGTGTCTATATTAGCTGTTGATGCAGCATAAAAAGGGAAGGACGAGAGTGCAATTTGTTGTGCCTCTCTACATTGCATCTTTACAAGCAACAAAGTTTGTGCCACTTGCCAGTCTCAGGCGTACTCCATGCGGGCGTAGGGAGCAAACCGATGGAGGACCTTGCATCTGCGTTGCAAGCGCTACGCACCACACGACACCCTGAAAACAATGCTGGAAGGAAGACAATGCTTCAAAAGGATCAGGGGCGCACTAAAGTAGGTACAGAAGCACTCCAAATATAGACTCAAGTCAAATTCACACCCAAAAACCCCTTCCTGTGCTCTGTATCACTAATGTAGATGCATACATACATAATGATTAATGGAAAAAATTCAAGAATATCTTTTCTCCTACTCTAAATTTCTGTGAAATAAGCTGCTGTTTTGCTCACTTTTCTATGGCAGTTGAAGAATCTTGTTAATTTGCAGGAAATTGATATTGTTGTCTTGTTCCTCCTCCCATTTCCCAGCGTGAAATACACCGAAGAGTGAAATGAAGAATTGAGAGTCACTACCTCAGTTTTCACAAGCAAGGTGCTTGCAGGCTTTTGCTAAACCAGTCCATAACACTGAAATACAGGCCTGGAAGTTTCTTATTACATACCGAGTCCAGTTTCTGTTTATCATAGGCATAACCTCACACGTTTCCTTGATAGGTTACCATTGTCTTGCATGAACGTTTCAATGGGAAATCTGTTCCAGAATTCCAGTGCTGCAGTATATAAAAATTATTGTAACAACAACCCCAAATTTATTCATGGGTGTTTATGTCTGTTTCATCTTTTTCCTTAACTTAAATATTCATTGCCATTGGGAAGTGAACTTTTAGTATTAGTGATATACATTTGCTATTATATGTAAATATTTCTCATTAAATAAGCGAGGAGTCACACATTAACAGTGTATAGATGATCAGAGACACAGCACACTGCTCCAAACTCAGAATGACTGACTTCTGCAAGTACCTTTTTGTCATTGATTTTTTCTTTGCCACTCGTCTCACTTTATTCTTAGCACTAAATCTGTGTCTGTAAATATGATTGCAGTATATATTATATATTGCCCTGATTGATGTGTGCTTATTACTAAAAATTTCAGACATTACAAGTTTCTGCAGTGTTCAACATGTCTTAAATGGAACCGAAAGGCACAACATGCTCATTTTTGCCCACTACAGCAAATGCCAGACAAAAATATATCTCCATAGATTTCCTGTTACATTTCACAAGATGCTTCTAACCTATTTTTAAACTCCTTTTACACACACAACTTCATGTTCAGTGTGCGACAGAAATCAAAATAGGATATGGGGAACTATAGGAGGTGTATTGAATATATTCCTTAGAATATACATGTTGAATAAGGAATATTAATTCTCATATTCTTAAACAAACAAAAGAAAAGATTCAGTAAATAAAATGTCTTTATGGTGTACCATTTGTGCAATATTTGGGAATCATTAAAGGCCATATATAGGGTAAAAAATAGGCAAATTGAAACTGATTAAAGTTTGTCTAAATAAGAAATGATTGAGGACTACCACATACGATCACAAAGAGATGCATAGATTTTAGTCATTAGAATTTCTGTAATAGATATGGTCTAACTTAAAATAAGAAAACCTATTAATAACCTTGATGATGAAAGTTTAAAAGAAAAAAAAATGTTAAATCAACATAGTTTGACATGACTGTATTCTCATTTAACCTTACTGATATTCAATTTGCCATCTTCTTAACTTCTTTGCATCAGCTGGGACTAGTTTTGCTACTTCATTGTGGCTACTGCTGACTCCTGCATGGCAGGTAAAAGGTAAATCAAGCCCATCAAAACTAAACTTTGTACTTCATTCCAAATGCAGAAAAACAAAACAAAACAAAAAATCGTTTTTAACCCATAATTACAAGCATAAAATCGATAAAATAAACACATATCATTCATTATCTTTACAAACTCTCTGGTTTACTGATTTCCTGCTCACACTATGCCTGTGAATGAATTTTGAACATTCAGACATCTGGCAAATCCCACCAGTTCCTATTATTAGCATTTTAGGATTACGTTCTGTTCATAGTCACACTTTGCAGTAATATAGTGACGTATCTAGCACTGTTCATGCTAAGCACCAGCAGGTTACTGGCTTGCAAAGACAGTGGTTAGAGATGGAAAGACTGTGTCCATACCATTGCCCTGAAATTCATTCAGTCATCCCCACAAACTAAAGAATTTATACCTTAGAATGCAAAAAAAACCACATAACTGTTTAGCAATCAGTTCTTTCTTAAAAAAAAAAAAAAAAAACAAAAAAACACAAACAAACAAAAAAACCCCAAAATGTTGTAATTTAATCATAAAAATATACCTTCTACTAGTAGTAGGTAGGAATGAAAACCAAAATATAAAATATCCCATTTAACTTTCTCATCCACGCTCACACAAGCACTGTAGTAATAAAAATGCTGCACATTTAATGCTATTTACTACAATGCCTTGCAATTCCTGAAGCACAGAACTGTCTTCATTACAGTGCAGTATAATGATATTATTGTTCTGTTTTCAATACCTATGCATTCACTTATTTCAGGTAGACAGGGCTCAGAAATATAACTTGCTAACAGTTTTTTTGAAGGCCCAGAGTGGAATAACATAGGATTAATCTACCTAAAAATTCTCAATAATGCAAATTTCCATATGGTTTGTGTATTACTTCCATAATACATTTATTAAAATCCTGTCCCTTTACCCTATTGAATTAATGCATTAATACAATCTTGTAAGAAGCACTGTAATAATAAGAATGATACCTAAGTTATTTATTACAATCTTAAGCCAGAAACACTCTGGACTTTCTTGAAAACTGAGTAATACTGCTGTGTCAAGAAAAAAAAAGGCTCACAGAAAAACAGAACAGCAAGTACTGATATCCTTAGATGCCTCTGGTGCTGCAAACCTCACACCGAGAGGTTTGTGCTGCTCTTTAAACAGCTTACAGAACATAGCTTGATCTCGGTGTAGATAATGCTACTAATAGTTTAATCCGTCATTAAGAAACCACGGCATGAAAAGTCTGGCCCACGTTTTGTTGTTGTTGTTTCTTTTCTTTTTTTCCTTTTCTTAGGAGGACAGGAACACACTGTAAGGAAAATACCTGTATAATTCTTTTTCTAAACTGATGAAATTCGATTTCAAAGCTAGTAAGATATTTTTACATCACCTCATACCTCCAGAGGGTTGAAATCTTTCTTTCAATTTCTAGACTAGACCTATAGTGGTATGTTAATTGCTATTATATCAACGCTGTTCTTTAATAACTTTTGCTGGTATTTATTCCCAATATATTTTTGAAGAGCAATCAAATCTCCTCTCACCAGTTACTTTCTTAAGGCTCTGAAGTACATGTAGCAGTGGCTTAAAATCAGATGGCAGGAATAGTTACCACCCTCATCCATCTGCTCCACCCTTCTGATGGGCATTAAAGCCTTCAAGGCAGGGTTATATGATATGCCTATGAATGAGCTCATGTACTATTGCAGTCTTCAGCTGGGTGTATTAAAGTAAAAGAATTCCAGTTTTGGTTTACCCTAATATACCGGGCAGTGGTTCACAAAGTGATTCAAAGGCGGTTCAAGTATTCATGCCTTGAGGACAGTAACAGCTTCTGCCATCCGATTTTAGCTTGCCACAGCATGCCTCTCAGAGCCTCAAGTCTGCATAAGCAAAGCCCTTTTAGCCATCTCTTGCACAGCTAACTCTATATTCCATGGTTATTAAACAGCTCTTTATGAATAAATAACAATTTTTCAGATGAAGTCTCATGAACGACTCCTCGAGTGACATGAATGTATCTGTTTCTCTCACAGCAGCACACAACTTGATGCAGCCTTATGTTGCAGAAACAAATTCGCCTGCGTCACACTGGTGCTCATAATAACTCTGCCTAATTCATTAAATTCTTCTCTTTTTCTACTGCTTCCATCTGATGATTTCCTGAATCTGAATTCACAACTTATAGTGTTGTTCTTGCTACTGTATTTTGAGTTGCTAAGTTTTAACTGCTACAGTCTAAAAAGTTTTCTAGTCCTTCACCTAGTACAGCCTAATCCTCATCCAGACCATGACGTTTATCATATTTGTTTCATAATCGAGTTTCATTATTACATTTGCACTCTGTGCACAAAGGTTAAAATATAAAGCAAAATCAGCCTTAAGACTGATGCTTGACTTGAGTGAGTCCCTTTCCCTCTATTTATGATGCTTACCTTTGCAACAACACCAACTGTCATCTCATTTTAGTGATTTTCTTACATATTTTGTAATTCCTCTAGTAATCCCCATCGTCCTTAGGTGCACAAATAATTTCCCAGGTGGCACAGTATCAACTGCTTGCTGAAGTCCAAAGAGAGAGATTACTAAATTTTCTTTATCTATGAAATTGGTTATCTTTTCAAAGGCAGGTATCAGATTGGTTTGTGTGAACCCCTTTCAGTAAAGCCATTTTCAATTTCCATTTTATCCCATCTTCCTTCTTCCTTTATGTCAGCAACTCAATTTTTTCATATAAATGCTGCTCTACTGTTTGATAAAAAATGAGGTCACACTTTTAGACCTTTGTCACTTCTTTTTTTTCATCATCCCCACTACTTAAATATAAATACTGTATTTGCCATTCTCCAACAAACAGGAGTGGTTTTGCCCTAACAGATTTATTTACAAGAGGACTTGGGATGCTTTGTTTTATATCACTCAGAATTCTGTGATGATGCTTTCCTAGTCCTCCTTTGACTTACATACCTCAGACTTCACTTTTGCTTTTATCACTTTCAGCTTTTGCCTCCCATGTACAACATCATCACCTTTGTCTAAAACTAAGGCAAAGTTTTCATTACATTTCTGCATCGCACCTATGTTATCTTTCACCTCGAAGTGTAATAATTGCCCTGCTCCTGCTTCTCTCTTGCTCTCACTTTGTTAATATAGCTTAATAAAGTTTTCTTCTAATCATCCTTTTAATGTCTATCTCAGTTGACATTTGTCAGCCCTTTATCCTTATACTGACCACATCCCTATAATGTACCTCTCTCTCTGATTGTCTGACTTCCCTTCTCCTCCCTTTTCTCATTACTTATAATTTTTCCGATCATGTAATTTATTCCATTAAAAAAAAAAAAAATTCCTTTCATGCCTGTACACAGAATTAACACCTGTGCGTTTGGGCCTCTGAGAAGGTATTTCAGATATTGTACGTCATGGACATGTTTATGAAAAGTATTTCCATGTCCCCTTCCCCACCTTCCTCCTCCCTGTCAGTGGCACTACAATCACTGTCTGTGTCTACTACTGAAGGCCAGCGCTGAAGAGAACAAACCATATAGATGGAACAGGGACCGTACTTTTCCAAGTCTCAGAGTTAATCTACCTAAAGGCAAAAATGTCTGTGTTCTCTGCTAGTGATCCATTGTCACTTCAGACTCAGTACTACACTTGTTTACAATTTCTCCAGCACTCATACAGTACCCACCGAGACAGAAAGAAAATAAAGACTGGCAAGACTTCGGTGTCTAATGTATACAAAAACTGAGGTGAATGATAAATATGTAATCTTTTTAATGCCATTTTATTTTTTAAAGGAATTAGTAACTTTTATTTTAAAGGGCACTTTTTTAATCATTGCCTAATTTAAAATCTGCATGGGATGGTATCTGTCAATTAAATTTGTTGCTTACTAAGGTCTTCATTTGCACATACAAGGCCAAAGAGGACTTCTAGAGAAATGTTTTTGAGAGACAGAAGCATTATCCATGGAATTAAATGCTTCATAGATATATTTAAAACAGAGTGCTATGATGTGGCAGAAATAGCAAGCTGATCCATTTATTGCTTGCTTTGCAATGCGAAGTATTACTTTTCATCTCCTGGGCACAACAGACTTCACAGGAATGCTTTACACTTCAGCCCTTTGGAGACACCAGGCCAGTAATCCCTGGGCAACATAGACCCTCCTACTACACCTGGGGTATGACAGGCTTCAGGGGCTTCTCCTCCCCACCCCACGCCTGCCCTTGCTTCAGCAAGGGACTGACTAGAGAGGAGAATAAATGCAATAATGCCGGGTGGAGAAGGGACTCTGTCAGAGTGGCAGAAGACCCGTTCCCAGGTGGAAAAAAACTCCAGCCATCAGGTGGCAGAGGATTATGGCAAAGGCACAGCAGGGCTCTAAAGGCAGAGTCTCACAGAGCGGCCAAAGCTACAAGAAAAAGTTATAGAAAGAAGTGAAAGGAAAAGATGTAATGAGGGCTGGGCTTAACTACTTTATACAGGATCCTTAGTATCCCTACTAGATTTAGATTAGATATTAGGAAGAAATTCTTTACTGTGAGGGTGGTGAGGCACTGGAACAGGTTGCTCGGTGAAGTTGTGGATGCCCGAACCTTGGAAGCGTTCGAGGTTAAGTTGGATGGGGCTTTGAGCAACATGGTGTAGTGGAAGGTGTCTGCCCAGGGCAGGGGGGTTGGAACTAGATGATCTTTAAGGTCCCTTCCAACCCAAACCATTCTATGATTCTAGGATCCTTAGGTAGGAAATGTCTAGGACAGACCTACCAGCCTTTATATCAAATTCCGAAGTACAACTAGGTATCACTCTCCCTCGAAAACTTACTGATGATGGCAACACCCCACCTTGTAGGTATTTTGTAATAAAAAAAGAAAAAAAAATGAAGCAAGATCACTAAGAAAACACGTCAGAAGACAAAGGTAAGCATTGCTACCAGTCTGCCACCAATTTGAAAAGAGATGTCTGAGTAGGGACGGGCTGTATCTTTTAGATGGGCATCGCCTGAATCCACTACTTGAACAGATCACAAAAAGCATGGATCTAAAACACAGATTCATAAAGTGATGTTATTTAAAGATTAGTGTTGTTCAGTAGACAGAAACAGAAATTAGGTTTCCTGAATCCCACTTCAGTGTACCTCCAAGTTGAAGTCAAAAGGTTTGTAAGATTTGTAAATTCTTGGTTACTCCATACATTCACCTAAATACTCTCTTAAGTTATGTTATGAAAGCACCATAATGATGAGCTAGGTTTATAAAGAACACAGTCATCCTTAGACACTACGTTATATGTATGCAAAATACTATGGAAATTACTATACTGACAGTATAAACCTGTTTGCATTGTCAACTGTTTACTTTTTCTTAAAATTAAGTTCAAAACAAGAGGGAGTTTTGTATGTATGTCTTCCCTTTCAAAGGAAACATAAATGCCATGCTTCTAAATAAGTTGCAACTTTCAAAGTCCTTTATCAATGAGCAGTATGGTGTTTTCTAACAAATAAGAGTTTATTTCATAGTCTGTCTTATGAGCACAGCGTGGTAGATTGGTTTAATTAAAATCTGTCAAATTATCATAAGGATTTTACATTCAGCAAATAATTGCTTTTTCTTCTCTATTCGCTTTTTGTTAATGGAAGCAGAGAAAGTTGTTTTTATCTTTAATATATTATATAGAATAAAGGGAAAAAAAGAAAGAAAAATGAACAGTTAATGAAGTGACCTTTAATTTCTCAGACATCCTTTTACATTAAACCTAAAATGACCAAAACTAAACTAGATTTTACAGTGGTTATATATGTGAAATTATGTCATGTGTCCAAAATCAGATTATCGTACTAAGAGCACATATCTCAAAGTAGCTGAACAGTAGAATGCAATGAAAGTTACATTCAAGTATTTGTGAGACCAGTTAAATTACCTCACATTACATCACACTCTGGCAATCCACATACAGTATATTTTACATGCTTACAGGTATTAGGTGACCCATACTCATTTTACTCATAAATTCCTCACTGCAAGTTGATTTATGTACAGAATTGGTACATGCGAATATGGAATTAACACTATATGCTGTTTTGGTTTGGGGTTTGGGTTGGGATTTTTTTTCTCCTTTTTGATCCAAAATAAAAAGCACTTTTTTTCCAGTGAAATAGCAAAATGCTTATTTTAGGACCCAAATTCAGTCTTTAAGTGTGTCTCTGCTTCTTTCATATTAAATTACATCTAATATGCAGTGTATGCATACCGTGAAATGACTTTTCTCTATCAAGGTAAGATTCAAAAGTCCAGTTTATTTTTACACAGCTGCCCCTACTCAGCATATTACCAGTTGTAATATTCAGTAGCAAACCAGATTACAACTGCTACACCATATCTTGGGGGGGAGACAAACAATAAATATATATATTTTATTTTTTAAATAAGTTTCTGGAGACACGTACACCAATGAAACTTCGATTAGGCTGGCTGGCAAGCAGAGTACACCAGCCAAAGTTGATAGGTGACAATTCTAGATATTTATTTCTGGGGGTTTCTATTTCAAATAGAAGGATGCCTCAGAAATTAATAACAGGTGCATACTTCATGTATATTATGATTGGTTTTCCGCCATCACAGTATCACATTTTGCAAAAGAAAAGCTTCTCTCTCTTTCTTCAAATAGCAAGAGTACTGAGCTGATTTCATCTCAAAATTTGCGTAACCTTTTTCCTGATACCTTTTCATTAGTTATCTCTTCTAATTTGAGTCCTTCTTCGGCAATCAGGGTGCCCACAAACAGAAAAATCTGTGGAGAAATTTCTAAATTATTCTGAAAAACATCTTTCTGTAGTTAGCTGTCACACACACGTACTGAAATGCTGAAAAACAGCCAGCATGCGTCAAAAGAAAAAAGGGAAACCCAACTATCTTTTTTTCCCCCGTTGTTCTATTTCCAAATTACATGGAAATACCAGTTTCGTAAACTAGAGAGAAACTTGCTAGAAACAGACATAAACCACTCAGTCATTGTGCAGTTATTCCAGGACTCTCAATATTTCCACTTAGGAGGTGACAATTTATTCTTTCCCTGTGAGAAGTGCAGCAGCAGGACGCTACTTAAAACTGCCTATTCACAAAATATTTGGAAAAATTGCGTAACTACGGAGCAAAATTAAAAGACGCAACTTTAACAGTTAAAATTTTTCAGTTACAGGTTTTTCATTATTTTCAAATCTGTGGGATGGCTTAGCTTCTTCAAGAAAATGAGAGACCTTTGGAGTCCTTCTTTTTCTTAAAGCCTTCATATCATGTATCAGGGGAAAAAAAAAAATAATCAGTTACACTGCAACTTCTGGTATTCCTAGAAACAAACAAATACATGGTTAGGTCCATGAAAAAAACCCTCTGCTTTGCAGGAAGGAGAATACGTAAGCCCTCTCTGTATATCAGGCAGGAACCTGAGAAATCCAAGGCTGTAGATTTTTCGCTTGGGCCCGCTAGATTTAAAATAATGCAAATTTATTTCAAGATATTGTAGAAGGGACTAAGACAAAGGAAAATATCTATGACAGGTTTTAGTATAATAGAGTAGCTAAGCCCTTTTTTGGAGCAGAGTACCAAATAAGACTGACTTATTGTGGAACATAAGGAAAACAGCAGCAAGAGAAACGCTGGCATCTCCTTGTTGGTGTCTGCACGGACCGTGGGTACCACGCTGGGGTGGCTTTTACTTTGTCAGTAGCAGGACCCACTCTCAACAGAACTTTATAGACACCAGTAAAGTCTTTCCGCATATTGTTTCTCTTTTGCGTTAAATGTGAAGGGAACACACGCTAGCACCAAGTCTGTTGCCACATAGAAGTGCAGCAGGAGAGAATTATACACTGGACGTATACTGCACTGCTACTGGGATGAACAGGAATTTCATCGTGAGCAATTATAGCTGCTCATATAGGAACAGCCATGTTCAATAAACTCTTCCCCCTCTCCTCTTTTTAAGGTCGGTCTTTATAAAAAATGTCTTTGTGGATGCTTGTTAACGTTCAAGAAGATTGAAACAAGCAGGCCTGGTCACCTCCCTGATTCTTGATGCGCAGAAGTGCAGGAAACTCAGAGGGAGTAAAGTAAAAATCACTGAAACAAGCCTTATTTCAATTTTCCTCACTAGTTTTTGTGTCTGCTGATATCAGGCAGGAGAAAACCACATTCTTTGTAACAGTGGCCAGGTCTTGGAGCAAAGAGATGCAGTCACACATGAAACGTGGTTACAAAATGTATTCTAGAAAAATAATCATAAAATTAATGGCTTGCATTAGAGGGTTTCAACCATGTAAGGAGCTATTACTACTCTTCTAAAGAGATGGATGTCATGTCAAAAACCTGGCACAGCTATATCATTGTCTATTTTAAAACAAAAGTATTACAAAATGTTTAGAAAAGCTGATCTGACCAAAATGTTCTCTTGATTTTATTCCGAAAATATAATCTGTGTTACTGAAATGAATTCGAACAAAAAATACTCGAATTCCTGTGCAACAACATAATTCTGAAGAAATACTTCATTTCATAATTCTGAAGGAATACTTCATTTCACTCTCACCAGATTTTACTTAGGTTCTCACTATGTAACTATGTCTCATGAAAGCCTGTTATGATTCAAAACTGTTTAGAGATAACAAACCAGAAGAATTATGCTCCTCACAGTGTGTTTTACATTTACTAAGTCAGTGTTCTCCCTTATGCTTTTAGGAGAGAGGAAGGGAGGAAAGAAAAAAGAAACTAAAGAGGTGGAGCATCTTCAATGAGTGCAGACATTTTAGATATACTTGATCTACTCAATTTGTTTTAAGTTGAAGAGTGAAAAGGAATCTTTGACAAAACTGTCATCTTTAAAATATGGTGATATTTCATTTTCCCCCTTCTGCACTACTTAGATTGCCTAGAACTGAAATTCTTCCAGCAGCCACTGTGTCCAATTTTTCAGAGCTGTCACTTCCTAGCAAATCTGCTTAACCAAATACTTATGTTGTTAGAAAACAGAGCAAACATATAATATAAAATGCTTTCTATACTCCTTTGCAGGACAACTGGTATTCAAGCACACGAAACAGTAAGAACATGCAAAAATCTGGAAGCTGATTTCTATAGATTCTTTTAAATCCATAAATCTGGTACTCCCACGATTAGTTTCCAAAGATGGCTAGACTTAGCTTATTTTTTCTGCACAATAATTATAATCAACACAATACAATCAAACAATAATCAAAATGCTACTTCCAAAGAAACCACTCCAGGTCATCAGAACTAAAAAGAACACTTCACCTGAAGGGCAGTAAAACAGAAGATGATAATTTGTAACCCTCTCTAGTCCACATGATGTTTTGATCAGCATTTGATGCACTGCAAGGTAACACAAAATTGCTTCAGCTTTACACTTACATGCCTTTAGCCTACAATATGAAGTAGAGAGAACAGGTATTAAATTAAATGTAAACAAATCCTGTATGCTGCAATGAGCCACACTGACAAAAGTTAAGATCTTTATCTAGGATATAAATTACAGTTTGTAGAAAGAAAAAAAAAAAGTATAAAATGTTCCTTTCAAGAGTGAATTTTAAATTCTGGTTCTCAAGGATTTTTGCAGATGAGAAACTGCAGAATGGTTTTGGTTGTCACAGGTCAATAAGTATTCTCGTTTATTTCCTGAAATTTTTCTAAGATTTTCTGACTTTATTAATTTAATTTCTGCATGATTATACAAAATTCTTGTTAAGAAGTTTACACATGAGGGATTATGTAAGACTACAGTTATTTCCACCGCTTTAGAAAGCCTGTCATGTTACATGAAAATCAGTGCTTCCTACAGTGTACAATTCAAATCCCAATACTCTGATGGCCCGTTAACACCAAATATGTCACCCTTTAATACCGCAAAATCAATACACTGGAATGTCATGGTACCCTGATGGGCCACAAAGCCTCTGTATACATTTATTAGACAAAGATTTTATATTACTTCAGAGAAGAAATGTGTCAAGTTAAAATCAATTTCAAGTTTCTTACTAAGAAGGAAATAGTCCTACGTAAATAAAAGATTTTTTTTCAAGTTTCACTCAGTCAAACATAGCAACTGAGCAAAGAAGGTCAAAGTCATTTAGACATCTTCTTCTGAACAAGGACACTCGCATGTTCACACTGTTATAAATTCTACTCCTGACTTCCAAGCTTTTTTTTGTTTTCTTGGCAGCTCTTTCCCACCCAGATCATCACCCACCCAGGCTTTGCTGAGATCTCCTCTCAGGAAAGGGTAAGAAAAATACAAATATAACCTAATATAAATATTCTAGTATAATCAAACAATAATATCCCAAAGCCTAGGTACAAAAACCTCTTTTAAAGGTACCTTCATCCATTTTCTCACAAGAGCATTTAAGTATTGGGACCACTATTTGGAAGACCAGACAATTTCTTACATTTTGAAAATGTTTCTCTAGCACACTCCAAAGAACTTGAGAGAAAGTTATTGACCTTTCTGACAACACTGGGAATTTGCAGACAAGACAAAACCATCAGTATTTTCTCACAATTCATTCTTCAAAATATTTTTAGAATTGAAGAAAAGCAGCAATTTTGATCATTTGCCTTCCATCTTTGTGGAGATGATAAGTAATGAATCCTGGCCAATCCGAGATTCCTTGGATGTTTAACAGAAAAAGCATTTTTAAAAAAGACATTCCTGAGCTGCTGTGCAGCTGACAGAATAAAGAATACTCTCTTTCTTTAATCTCTGAGTTTCAAAACTATGCCCATTTGACTCCCCCCCAACACGCTTTATTTCCTGGAATCCTGCATATCTCTAAGACCTCCTCAAAAAAAACCACAATACAGGCCTCTGTACATAAAATTTAACATTTGAGCTTTACTACTCTACTAATTCTTAGAGCAACAAGTAAGGTGATATTATACAAAACTATTTGTTGCCTGCAAAAGAACTAGCCCACAAACAATTTCTGTGAATATTGAACTGATATTGTCAGATCTATCCCAGAAAAAAACAGAACAAAAATAAGTATTTCTGTAGAGAGTAAGAAATTTCTAAACCTACGTAGGCTTGATTACTTTCTAGATCAATAGAAAAATTCCCTGTTACTGTCTTCATGGTATTTTTAATCACAAAACCCAAAATGAATATGAATTTCATGGATCAACCCTTATATTTTCTCTACACATGTTCAGATTTCAAGTTGTAAACACCACACAATTCTTCCGGACAAATATTTTTTTTTTTTTCTGAGTGCTATTTAAACCATTTGATGCAATCATTTCTTGTGGGACACCAAACATGCTATTTTCCGTGCCAATATCCTCTATACCCTGCCATTTCCAAAGAATCATTACACGCCTCCCTTACAAAGCTCAATATCGCTCAGAAAGAACCAATGCACGTGGAGGTCAATTTTCTAACAATATACAGCACGTGTTGTGTCTCATCATAGAATTATTCTCACTCTGCTCATACTGAATTAAAAGGAAGTACTGGTGCTATAATTCCTACCATATTGCCAAAAGCTAAACAGCGTGGTTTAGCAGCTCACAGCCTAGACTTCCAAGTCTTTTGCAAGCCTGTATTAGACATTCCCAAAGGAATAGTGAACTAGATCACATACAGGTTGGCATAAATTCAAAATATTGATACAGCACACACTGAAATCACGTAAGAAACATATAAGTTAAAGTTGTCACATGAGTTATCAAACTAACCACCTCGTATATCAATGACAGGTCTAGTTTGCTATTTCAGTTTCTGTGTCCTTAAGGAGCTTTCTACATGTGGGACTGCATATATAGGGAATTATACATAAGAGGTTAGTTTTTGTAATGAAGTGATACCTTTAAAAGTGAAAATAAAGAAGCAATTTACTGTATTCAAAAGAAAAAGATACTTAGGTTTCCATTAAGATACATGAAATATTTAGATTCATAAAATAAATTCTTACAAATCTATAGGAAAATTAATTCTTCTCTCAGTTAAATGGCAAATGGACAACATAGATTAATAACTACATAAATAAGTGATAAGCCAAAATTCAAGCTGGATTCTTATGAGTTTTAGTTTTGTATTAGTTCATTACAATATGTTTCAGTATACAGCAAATTACTGCTGTAGAAATGTGATTCTTCAATGCTTTTCAGAAATGTGACTCTTCAACTTGTTTGTTATGTGAGAGAATAAAGTTATCAGCATTGAAGTTTCACTTGCAGGTTAAAAACTTGCATGTAAAACATTTAACATGAACTATGTTTTTCAGGTAGTAGCATAGGCAGTGTTTCCCACAGATACCAGGATTTTTTAAAAGATTGTTTAAAAAAAAAAAAATTAACTAAAACATGTAGCATCTCATGGTATTTTTCTTTATACTGACATTAAATACTGTGATAAAATGATTTTGTGGAAGTCTGTCAGCACAACTGCTGATACTATGTAACATAACCGAAATTCAGGGGATTATCAGTAGGACTTCCCATTAATATATTAGTGAATGTCAATAAAAAAAAACTGGCTCAAAGGAGGCAATGCTGTCACTTTGCTGTGTGAAATCAATGCATTCCTTCTCAGAAGCTGTTTTCATACACATGCTGTTCTCCTTTTCGCTCAATCAATGACACCCAGAACACGTAAAGATTAAAAAAAAAAAAAAAATCCCACAAAACCCAAAACAACAAAAAGAAGAGATTAAAATTGTTTCTACGTGCTGCAATAAAACCTGAAAATTTCAAGCGAACTTGCCAGTTTCCTTCCAAATAACAGGCTTTAGTCGTGCAAATTGCATGCTGTAGGAAAAAAAAAAAAATAAGAAAGGAAAGAAAAAAGCCAGGAAGACTCCTGAGAATATGAATATCCACAGGTTTTGCCTCTTGTGAAGCATTCAGCACACAAGATTTTCATTATTGCTACTTGCCTTGGATGCTTTAATATCTTCTATGACGTCTCTTACCAACTCAGGAGTGTCTCTTAGCAGACGTTGCTGTGCTTAGCTCTAGGTCTCAGGAGAGCTAGGGTACTTTTGCCAATTAGAAATAAGCAAGTTGTTTAATTAACACACCCTTTTCATTAATGGTTTAACCCAAAGCTGACAAAGAGTCTTTGTTGCGAACCATGAACAAAGAAAGGAGTACTAATTAAACATCCTGAAGTTTCTAAAGGGATGGTTTCTTTCAGCACCCAAGGGATTCTTTGAACTCCTCAGAGGACTCCAGAGCCTTTCAAGAGCACTTGGAATTTCTTATAGCTATCCCTCTCACTCGGGGGGGGGCGGGGCAGGAACCAAACAAAAAAAAAAACCCCACCTTTCCCCCCCCCCCAAAAAAAAAAAAAAACACCAACCAAACAAAAAAAACCCCAACACCAAAATCTAAATATTCTGGACACTTCTGATGTTTTAGAGTTAAGTTTGCATGAAGATACATGTTCAAAGTCTTTGGACCAGACTAAAACACAACAGGTTTTGACTTGGTAGTAACACAAATCTCAATTCAATGCTGGAAAACTGTTTCCAGCTCAAACTTGAATTCATCAGATCAGGATGGGCTGACGTGATCTAACTAAATGTTGACAGTCAAATTCAAAGCGCTATGCAAGCCACTGTGAGCTACATATTAGACATTACATGGGAGCTAAAATGATGTGGAAGGGAAAAGGAAAGGTGATTCCCAGCACCGGACACTAAGTACATACCAGAGGCGTAAACAGAGAGTTCAGTTCTACTGCCACAAACTTTCTACCTTCTTTCAGACACTTTATGTGTGCATTTTATTATGCGTATATGATGTATACGTTTTCTTAAAATCAATTGGCCAAGCTAAGAAGTAGCAGGCAAGGGTTTCCAACCAGATATGAGTTCGAACTGAGGCCTTCTGATGGAAGACGAAGAGCAGCTCTCCCGGAGACAGCGAGCAGTGACCATTGCTTCGGCCGTCCGCCTTACTGCCCCCTCACAGCTATCTACTCCCACGCCTGCAAAACAAGACTGTTGATGAGGCAGCTGCTAATAGCTGCAGTTTACAGCCTGGTATAGTAAGGCGAAAAGAGCATCCATTCTTTAATATTTGGGCTTCAACTTGCACTGATCTAATAACTGCTGTATGAACAATTACACTGCTCAGGAGTGACAAAGGGATAGACAGACATGGATAGTAAGTGTCAAAGATAGACATTCACACCCATGAATCAGAGCTGTAAGGTAGAATGGGTATAAAGCAACTGCAAATGCACTGTGTTTGGAGGAAGCTGAAACAGTATTACACTATTTCAGTCTCCCTTATACCCAGGTTTACTTAGCCACTTCTAAATTTGCTACAGACCCCAACAGGACAACAACAGAAGAAAACATGACCAGACTTTGAAAACCTGATCGAGCTAGGGCTCAAAACACCACCCATCCAGACTTCCTTCACCTATCTTCCATTGTGTCTTAGTAGTGTAATATTTCCTTAATCTTTTCTATAGATTTATACGTTTATTTCATTAGGAATCACAATTTTTTTTTCCTTCTGTATTTTATGAGATCAAACCTATGCACTTGCTTGTTCAGAACACTTACTCAGTTTCGGATGCTAAATTCAATGTTTTTGTCATAATGCCAAGGAATTCCATCATTACTTCACAACTAGCAACAGACCAAATCCTGTGGACTACTGTCATAGAGAAATGAGAATCCAATAAGTTTGCACCACAGAAATTGATCTACTCTGTTTATTTAGTAATGGACAAGAATTTAGTTTATTAAATAGATTTTTAAATATTTATTTTGTGAAGCTTGTTTATAAATGGTTTATGAAATGTATGTAGAAATATTTATTTATTCATTCTTTTATAGTGCTAGCATTTTGGAGAAACCGTTGATAATGTCAGTGATAGTGTTTCAGTTCCTGTTTCTGAACACAAAAAAACCTGCCACCTACTCCCGCATACATCAGGAAGAAAACTCCAAGGAAACACGGTATTAAAAATAGTGTCAACTACATTCGATCACGGAATGCCTAGAGAAGCAGAAGTATACCAAAATCCACTGATCCAAAGATTTCACAGTTTCTTGTTTCATGATTCAGTGGAAAGGATATGAATGAACAAGCGAGAGAAGAACAAATAGAAGTGAATCAGGACAAGCTCTGGAACTCTAACAGGCAGCTGGGCTCCGGCCAGGAGTCTGCGCTTGCCTCTTTTTCCTCCCTAAGGAACGGCTCCAGCATACTGAACTGCTGCTTCAACTAACAAAAAGAAGCAATTTTTACATCCCCAGCTTGAAAATTTAAACTAACCACAGTCCCATAAGGCAAATTCCTTAAAATCTAATTCCTACTTCAGGCTGTGTTCCAAAATCCTTTTTAAAAAAAATGTTGTAAAATACAATACATTATACAGAAAATATTCACTGTGAGGTTTCCTTCAGTAAAATCATCTGTAGACGGGATACACAGAGGCTGAGCGGTACGGTCCTCTGGAGTAAATATTTCGTCTTCCAACTCTGAATATTCTTTCTTTTCAATTCTCTCATCCTAACAATTAACATGGATCTGGTCTAGCCTGCAGCAGTTATCTTTGGAGGCACTAATCACTCACTGCTCTTCACCGATTGCAGAGAGAATTGTCTTTATTCATCTGTCTGAAAGCAAGCTTTTAATGGTTTGGCATAATACAACTTTATTTCATAGGCTATTTTTTGTGACTTGTAATTTTGTCATTTTAATTTCATTTCTATTTCCTCAATTATCTGACTTTTACTCTGAATTTTACTTTATGCTCAAATGAAAAACCAGAAATCAGTAAATGATACCAATAAGGCAAAATAACTTTTTCTTTTTTTTAAAAAAACAGCTTTTCTTCTGGTCTTTGAACGTTTTCTAGTGGTTGGCCATTTTAATTGAACTGCTCCCACTGATCTGCAAATATCATGTTTTAATAAAAGTAGAGGGGTTGTGCAATCAAATGGAATAAGAATAAAAGTAACAATCTAAGCACTCATATATACATGAGAAACAAGATGAAAAATAACTTTTTTTCATCTTTATGAAAAAAATATGAGGAAATCTTTGGGTATTTTCACCTTAAGAAACAAAAGTAGGCATTTTTCATGTTTCTTTGAACAAATCTTAGATATGTTATTTCAGTAAATAATGAACTACAAAACAGAGAAGCATAGTTGCATTTACCCAAAGGAATAACAAAGAAGTACAGAAACATATTTATACAGTATTTTGGGGTTCGTATGTCAAACTAAAGCTGGTTTGCAAGTCACATTTTATACATGGAACTTAAAAATTAAGCATATTTAATGAGAAAATTTTCTACTGTTGAACTTAATCAAAGCTAGGTTTTTCCACAAAGGTTACTTTGACTCTTTTAAAATTTCTTCTCATTTTGAAAACTACTTTTCAAAAATATGCACATTTGAATTAAGACCTTATTTTGGAAAAGGGTTCAACTGAAGCATACACTAAGATCCTTATCACATATGTAAATACCTACAAGATTGAGGCCTCAACGCAGTATTGTTGTTTTATAACTTGAAACAAATATCCCTTTCCCTCTGTTTCTATGAACAGCTTTGCTAAAGTCTCATCAGTCACATTTTTCTCCTGCTGCCATTTCCTGCTCCAAAGAATTGTAAAGGATGATAAAGGCCGACAATGGAATAAGTGACAAAATAATAATGGTGTGGAAACAAAATAGCAAAACTTTTTCTTGTTCCCCTTTCTCTATCCATAAAAACCTGAAAAAGTTGTAAATTCATTAACATCTCTCCCTGAAACCAACAAAAAGGTTTTGAAGGGCAGGAAAGGAAAAATAATAAAGAAATTATTCTTTCTCCTCCAGATACTACAACAGACTGAGAAGCTCATAGCCTAACCCATGAAAAAAAAAATCCATTCTTCGTAGCTGTTCCGTTACACCATGTCAAACTAAAAGGAAAGCCCTGCATTAACCGTGGTAATAGCAATGATGTGTCTCCCTTCACGGCAAGAAGAAACTAAAATTGCTACAGCTGACTTACTCCACTCCTGCTTTCCTAACTTTAGGAAGAGCAACAACACAGATGGATTTAATTAGCAAGTCCAGACAACTGGATTAAGCAAGTCCAGCCGATGATACACAAACTGCGCTATCAGCTATCATCTACAGAGTCAGAATTTCAACAGTCAGTACTCAAATTAACTCACACAACAACAAAAAAAAGCAAAAAAAAAAAAAAAAAGCATTTGCAGCAGCAGGAAAGGGTATGACTGAACTAAGGATGGAGAAAAAAAAAAACAAACAGACTGTGTAGCAGTAGCAAGTATTTTGGTCTGTAGGATCAGGCCAGTGCCTCTACGACTGCCAACCTTGTCACAAGTTCAGTGGTTCTCTCTGATTTACAGGTAGGCTTATGCTGCAGGGCCTGCTCCGACTGGATCATGTAGGTAATGGAATCAGCTTAGTTCCAGAGTTAACCAACTGGTTAGCAGTGTGTGGTTGTATGCAACTACAACAACACAGAACACAGATATTTTTAAGGTTTTGGGGTTTTTTTTGTCAGTTCGTTCTGAATTCCATGCTGCTATTACTACCTAAACCAACTTGTTGTGTTGATATATCCCTATTTAAGGTATGACTACAATATAATCAATGTCTTCAGTATCTATTAATTGTCTCTGGGCCTGGTAAGTATTTAGCGTGTTTTTAAACCACGGTCTCTTAAATTGAACACGCACATTTTTCAAAAGAATATGCAAATTTTCACTTCACTAGAAGTGAAAACACAAAAATACAAGACATTGTCATTTGTTTCTAGGAGGTGTTTTGGTTTTATTTTTCTAGGAGTTGCAGTAGCTTTATTTGTTTTAGTTAACAATTATTAGGTTTGTTCATTCAAAGACTATCTAAACCAAAGCAAGAATTGAAAGAATCTTAAGTGACTGAAAGAAGGTATAGGCTAGAGATTGGATCCTACTTGCCCAGATCAGATAGACAATGGTATTAGTGTTCTCTGTGGTATTGATGTTCAGTTAGTTGAAAAAAGATGTCGGTAGCTATCAACAGTTTGCTGGCAGGAAAAGGGGGAACTGCAAATGAGATGCCATAGGAATATTTCTTGGGCTTGACTCAATATTTCATCAGTCCTGAACAATGGAATACACTTGACCCAATGCAGGGAAAGCTGTGAGCACCTGATGAAGCAAGATTTGAACTGAAATGACCTTGAGAAATCCACAGAATAAACTTAGTAGAAACTGCAAAATGTAGCGCTGAAAAAAAAAGGGGGGGGGGGGGAAATTAAGCACATAAATACAAACCAAATGAATTACTTTATGTGCTGCCTCACAGACAGGAGTCATTACAATGCCACAAAAATTATAGCAGAACGACAATTACAAATGGACAAAGATGGGTAGTAAAGGAGTTAAACACCAGGGATGCAGGAAAAGGAATGTATGTAGTACGCTGAGAAAATCGTTTTCTACTCAGTATTCATAAGGCTTCAGTTATAATAATAAGCACAGCTTGGGTACCAGAATTTGCCGGAGTGTATCAGCATCTGGTGCCAGATATACTGATAAATCAGAAAGAATCCAGAGGACAGCAACAATGAGAAGTCCATGAAACTAACTTTCTTAATGCTAGCTTATTCAAAAATATGAAAGGACTAATAACATTCCCCAACATGTTATAAAAGGACAATAAAGAACTTTTTTCTGTGTACACCAGGGAGAGGTAAAGATGAAACTGCCTTAGTCCTTGCTTTCACGTTACCATTTCAAGACGTTGATTTATGCATTTATCGCCTTCTTCAAACCACACTGACTTCCCTTTTTGTCTCCTGCCCACTGACTGCTTCCTATCCCCCTAATTCATTTCTCTCAGTCAAATATTTCTATGAAACCGTACTTTTTTTTATTTATTTTTAAGTACTTAAAGCATATAAAAACAAGTGGAAGTGGCCTCCAGATGAGAAGGCTTGAGCAGTTAGGGACAAAGGTGAAGGACTCTTAAACAGCACAAAGAATCACAGCAACAGTAGCAAAGTTTTTAGGAAAAAAAAAAACCAACAACACAGTAGTTGTAAAATACTAGTACGCTTTATCTAGGTATGCAGTGAATGCTCCTTTTTTGAAGGTTTTAAAGAATTTAGATACGAGATATCTAACACTACACTTCTAACGCCACATTTTTATTCTTCTTGCAAGGCCTGTAGCCTTTACTTGGATAAAAATATCTAACAAATAATGTGCTGGGCAGCAACAAACTTTACTGTGCCCGTCAGGCTCATTGTGAGTTCCTAATTCTGTGGTCAAGGCAACGTAGGAAAAAAGTTTTGCAAGCAATATTTATTACCTTAGATTAAATTAATGAAAAAGTAGAGCTAAAACGCTTAATGAAGAGGAGACATTTATGAGGGAAATCAAATGTAAAAAGCCAACACTCAGCATTTGCTTAATATTATCTGTTCCATTACCCTCTTCCCCTTGGTCTTTTTAGGTAGTGTCAACGTAAACAGAATGGATTTTTATGGCTCCTCATTTGTGACTTGCTTTAAGTTACTGGTTTAATAGGAAAATCTCTCATAGGTAATAATTATAGCCTGAAGGAAAACAGTCCAACTACATATTTTTTCTTTACTACCATTTCAATATAGATCTCCCTTTACTCTATCAGTCCTGTGATCTTCCGCCATAACCAAGATAGTCTTCAGCCAACTATTTTGTTTGGAAATCTATTCCACAAATTTATCAGCTGTTCATAACATGCCATTTAGGAACATGCAAAAAAGCTGTTCTTTTCACATCCCTGCTCCAAGAAGCATAACTGGACTATTACTTTTACAATTAGATGACTCAGAAGAAATATGGATTGCCTTCCAAAACCAGGCACTGCAGTCATCTATACACAAAGTCATTAAGCAAATCTCAGCACTTTCAAATTTCTCAGAACTATTAAAAAAAAAAACAAAACACCAAACAACAGTGAGCATTTAGCATGGTACCCAGTTAAAATCCAGTCCCTTACTTCCTTTCCTTTTTCTTCAGAAAACCAATTTCTACATTTAAATGCACTTTGCAGTTACGACCACAGGATGACAATTAAGCATGCTGTTCTAGGCTAAGAGGTTATCGTCCCCTGTTTTTACCAGCTGCTTCTTCCTACTCTTTCCTGTTGGAGGTAAGAAACTCCTCACATCTGCCAGAGGAACCATATGTGCAATTACTTCTTAAATCACTTCTGTCAAAATGGTTTCCTTAAAAACAAAAAAAAAATCTGTTTAAGAAGTGTTTCAGTTAAACTGGAATTGCTTGTCTGAGTATGTCCTAAATGCAATTTATGTTTAAAGTTCAGAAATAGAAGCTTCTGTTTACAATGACAAACAATGATAATCAACTTATGCTTCCCAAATGGCTCCTTTAATGTTCAGGGGCTAAAATAGGGAACATCTGAAGGTAAATAAATTGTTCCTTCTCCACTAGATGAAATATTCACACGTATTACAAGATATCACGCTGCCTCATACAGCTAGCTTCATTTAAGATTGTGGACAGCATCCTGATATACTGGGATACGATCATGCTGGCTATCCAGAACAGTGTGTACCATGTTTTTAGGTCTTTTTTATCATAATTCTGTATGATTGTAACACATTTCTCTGTCCGACTGTAGGCTATACAGAAGCCTTCAGGAGTTCTCTTATAAAAGATTCTATCACGAAGTTTGATATAATTTGACATTTGATGCAACTTCAGAAATAACTATTGACAGATGTTATTCAGCATACCATCGCAACTACTAGCGCTGACTAGTTCAGAAAAAAAACACACCATGAGTTAATCCACATTAAAAAAAAAAAAGTTTGATACTTCTTTTTTGTGGTATGTGTAGGTATAGGCAGCTATGAACAACTTTTCCTGAGTTCATGTGAACTTTTAAATAGGTGCTGATCCAGCTGACTCCCAGGTCAACATTAAGACTTCCAATGGCTTTGCTATTCAACCTACGTTAGGTTCCGAGACAAATTCACCACTCTCTATCTAATGCTCAGTGCTGCCTCATGACACAAGGCAAAACAGTGAATTTGATCCATTTATTTCACTGCTTTGAAGAGGTGAACCTTTATTAGCATTATCATGAACGTATCATTAAAACTTAGTAATCTCAGGGGGGAAAAAAAGACAGGGGAAACGGTAGTTCACCTGAGTCGTAGGAAACAGCCTTACAAATATAAAGTAATTAAATAATTAGATGACTGTATGGTGTCTGGCTGAGATGGAGTTGTTCTTCACAGCAGCCCGTACTGTGCTGTGTTTCGGATTTGTGACTAAAGCAGTGTTGCTAACCCCGCGGGGTACTGCTGAGCAGACCTCGCGTAGCACCGAGGCTTTCTCTTTTCCCCACCCTGCCAGCACGTGGGCTGGGGGTCAGCAAGAAACCGGGAGGAGACACAGCCAGGACAGCTGACCAAATTGACCACAGGAATACCCCATACCATATGATGATGCCATGCTCAGCAATAAAAGCTCAGGGAAAGAAGGAGAAAGAGGGGGGGATGGCGTTTGTCTTCCCAAATAACCACTACACATGATGAAGCTCTGCTTTGGAGGAAGTTGCTCAAAACCTGCCTGCCGAGGGGGAGCAGCGAATGAATTCCGTATCTCACTTTGCTTGGGTGCGCAGCTTTTGCTTCACCTATAAAACTGCCTTTATCTCAATCTGCACATCTTTTCACCTTCCTTTTATTTTGTCTGCCTCCAGTGGGAGAGGAGAGTGAGCAAAGCAGCTATGTGGGTGCTTGGGTCTTGGCTGGGGTCAACTTCCACCAATGGCCAAAGTAGTTTATTATAATTCAAAAAAAAAAAACAAAAAAAAAAAACAAACCAATGTTAAAGCTGAAAACCTCATAAGAACACCAGGATTGCTGAAAATATACCAGTGTGCAATACTTGCTATAATCAATCTTTTAAAATCTCATATAATTCCCAGGACAGTAGTATCATGTGATCTTCATTTTTTACAGCCAAAAAAATACCCTGAGTTTGCCAAGATTTTTTTTTTTTCAGACTAACAGTTCTTACATTACATGAGAATCCCATTCCTGTTAAAAGCTTATATTTTAGTGCCTTCAATTCATAACTCTCGCAAGTACAAAACCTCTCAGATTCCAAACAATTTGAAATAAATCAACACATATTCTCCCATAGAAAAAAAAAAAAAAAAGAAGAAGTGATACATTTGTGCTTATATCACTACTGTAGTTGCCATACGACAGCCATCTTCCCAGCTATTTGATGGATGACTTGTGAGCGTACAGCAGCCTGTCCTGCATGAAGCAAAAGGGATTTCAGGACATATTCTAATGAACCATGTTAAAGGCTAGTAGCTCACACACACCTGATACATTTTTTTTCAAGCATTACCAGCTGTTTTGATCAATCTCAAGCACTTAAGTGGATAATAAAGATTGATTGAAACCAGAAGTATTCGAATTTGAGAAACACAGGCTTTGGAATGGCACGCCACAGTAGTCTCACTGAACTGCTTTGCGTAGCTAGAATAATCCACGTTTAGGGCATTGCTTTTGTGACTTTTATACGTGGTGAGGTTGAAATAGCACTTTTATTCTCGGCAGCTATTTCTCATATAATCTCAGTTTATTTTGGGTGATGAAAACTCTCATACTTGGCCAGATCCCCCCCCCCCCCCTTCCCAATTTGAATACTATCCCTCCAGCCAATTGGGAACTATCTGAGTGTGAAAGAATGATATTTAGGTGCACTTTTTTTTTGGCACTTAAAAAGCGATTTAGTACTTCTCTCCTTAGCGATTTAAGCCCGCATCAAACTGTGATATTAGCAGTTGTACTATATTTTTTTTCCACTCGTGTTACTCATTTCAGAGCTTTCAGATCTGCATTAGCACATTTTAATGAGGATCCCCAGAATGAAGAGGTTAACAAAACCTTTCCAGGGCTCCTACTGTTAACCCTAATGCATTTTTATTAGCTTACTGCAATGGGAAATTACAATCTTGCCTCAAGAAGCGAACAAGAACCTGTCAGAACTTTACATTGTCAGAAATTTCCTGAGGTTCAGTCGATACCACCAACGCCTGCTGATAACTAGTTACTTACACTCTATTCAGGGGCAGCTCTTGGCAATTTCTGGTACCCATGGCCATCCTGAGCTAACATATTTCCCAATAACAGGAATTTAAGTTCCTACCCAACAGAAGGGATTTCAGTTTTAGTGATAAGTGAGGGAATATTTCAATTGACACTTCGCAGGTACGTATGGTAAAAGTATCACGGGACGTATTCTACTTTCAGTTATATAAATGTAAATTTAGGATCATTTTTCTAGTGTGCTTTTATACCTAAGCTGAAATGAGAATTTGAGTTCACGGTTCCATTGGTAATATTCCTACAAAAAGCAGTTGCAAGTGGTTAGTGGGAAACGCTGCGGGCATTATTCTTCCTATGAGATTTTGCTTAATAGTCATATATTGGAAGGAGGAAGAGATCCCCGATTCTGTAGAGCACTGTAAAAAAGAATTTAAGCTTTTAGAGAGTCAGAAAACGAAATTAAATCTAGTTAAAAGTACACATACCCACCAAATAATATTATGGGTATTACTTTGCTTTTTTGTTCTTGTTTTTATTTTTTTTTTTATTTTTAAGATGAGGTGTGAAATTAAAAACAATGAGCCTACAAGTAATATTCTGCACAGAATCACAAGCCTGATGTTTATGAGTTATTTTTCTAAGTGCGTGCAAAAAAAAAAAAAGTATTTGTGAATGCAAAATCACTTAAAAGTCTAACTTGATCTTTTAAGTATGTTTATATTCAGTCATCACATAAAACTTTATTTTCCATATGGGAATATGTACATACATGAAGATCTTGGCAAGTAGCTGTAACAAAAAAAAAAAAAGTGGGGTTCTTTTGGGGTTTTTTTTAAGAAAATAAGTCCATTACTGGAAAAATAAAAGCTTTCTGAGTGGACAACAAAGCACTATCTATAGTAGTGAACTATGCAAGGCCATGGCATATGCCCAGTTTCTGACAAGTGGATATCCATAGCACTAAATTATCGGCGTGACCTTCAGCATAGTTTTAGCCGATGCCAACCAGCACTCGGTCCCCGAGAGCGCTCAGCCACGGTTCCGCAGCTGCCACAGGCCAGCAACCATTCCCAATGGCTAGTGTGAACCCAGCCATCTGGAGGGTGAGAGAAGCGTGGTAGCTGCTCTTACAAAGAACGGGTATGATCCTATGAATAAAATAGTGTTAATTAAATGCCTTTTTTTTTTTTTTTTTTCCAGAAAAATGTAAGAAGCACAAAATGAAAACAGTAATTCAGGAACACGGTTGCCAAAACTTCGCAACAACTGTAGCCGCATTAGCTACTTGACTGGTACATGGGGGTAAGAGCAGGAAATAGACACCTTTTTATTTTATAAATGTACATGCATATTTACGTAAAGAAAAAGAAAGATTACATTTTTTTTTTTTAAATACTATGGTAACATCACAGCTCATATGCATAGACAGAAAAAGGTCAAAGCCCCAGCACACAAGGTCAAATATTGAAAAGAAATGGAAACACACTGCAGATATCCCTGGCTTAGAGGCTATTCCAAAAGAAAGCAAAAGCTTCTAATTTTCTTCTACCGAGATAGTATCAAAATAAAATTCTACAGTGATATGGCACTGCAGGATCCTACACAGAACGCGTAATGCAGATTAACCTCAAGTAGGTCTCATCAGAGGATAGACACCGAAACTGCAGTGAGTAATATACTAACTTCTCTGGCATCCTCTGGGAACACGATAACTTAGAAGGAGACTATGCTGACATTTGTAACTCCTTATCACAGATACTGTATTAGCTGTTCTCTTCTACTGGACTTTGCCTGCTGGGATTACTGGGGAAGAATGGGATACTCCTGAGTGTATCACAGTGAATTTCGATCACTTCCGAAGGCCGGCAGACAGACGCTTACATAAGGTACTTAGTCCCCGATCACTTTCACAGCGGGTGAATTAAACAGTTCTACAGTTATCCGACTTGCCAGAATCTTTCCTTATGTAGGGCAGTAAGAATTTTTATGTCCAAAAATCTTAAATCATCACGGAAACATCAAAAGAACATCACTTTTCGGTAGCTGCTAGAAATGTAACGCATTATTTTAACGTATTGCACTGAGACAGTGCCACCAGCAACCAATGAAACCCAGTGGTGATCAACCAGGGCGTAAAATTCATGGCCAAATTTGTGGCTCTGCACTCCGGCAGGCTATGCTTCTTAAAATAAAGCAAAACCCACACAACAAAACAAGAACAAGGAGTGGTATTTAACACACCACGTCTGATGCTCAAGTAACAATAAGCCTCTCGTTTCGAACAGGGTCTGCCTTACCACACAAACTTGCACAAACGCAACTTTAAAAGTTTCTTTCTAAAACTAAATGGAAAAGTAACAACACTATTCATTCTATACCTCTAATATTCAGTCCTATAAAATATTATTGTATCAATTATGTTAAATACAATTGTAAAAACACTCATACAACAAATTTTTTCAGGTTCTCTCTACTCTGAAATATTTCTCATGCCTCTTCTTAATCCACAACCATTTAACATCACAGTTTACTCGTCATTTGAGTACTCTTCTTTAAGATAACACATTTTGCATGAATGCCCTCTTTGATTAAAAAATTAAGCTTCAAAGGCTAAAAATAGTATATTAAGTCTATGAAAAGGTAAAATAATACACTGCTAGTGCATATGGACATGACTTCTTTTTTTCTTCTAAATTATCTACTGTTTGAGTTGAAAGATTATACTAAAATAAATGCAAACTGGCTTATATGCATGTGCGGGTGCTGAGTCTCAAAAGTTCTTTAGTGTGTTACCTGATAAGAAAAATCCAGAATAATAACTTTTTTAGAAAATATTTTATTTCTTTTCTCTTTAAAATAATTAGATTATTATAATAAATAATTATTAATATAAGTATATTCACTTATAATAAATATTATTAATAATTAAATTGTTGCGCAAAAAATAATTCAACGTTGCAGAATAATAATTAATTATTTAAGGAAAACAAAATGAATCAAACTATATCGGAGGCGGCAAACAAAAAGCACTTTTTGATTAGTATTGGACAAAACATTAATTACTGAAAAAGCAGGAGCTTTAGGTATTCAGAATAACAGCTCTATTGATTTAATAGTAAGTCTAAGGATAAACAGTATATAAAAAACCATTAACCTTAAGTCCTGTAAACACAATGTTCATCAGAGTGCGCAGGACTCTGCCTTTGATTTGCTTCTATGTTTCACATGTGAATTCCGTTTCTTTGTTTTTAAAAAAGGGAGACAGAAATACTAAACCACTGATACACAGGGGGTTTCTTTCAAAATACGTTCAGTTCAAGATCAGAGAAAGGGATAGAAAATACCTCTTTTACACCATTTTTGACAGTCATCATCACCTTCTCTCCACAGGTCACCCCCCCCAGTGTGAATGACAGAAACAGCTATAGTTCAGCAGAGCGCTGCTCCCCAAATGGTCGGTTGCTCGAACAGAAGTCAAGCCTGCATTAAAGCAATAGCTTGGAGACAGGCACAACTAAATCTTCCAGATCTTCTTCAAATGCACTAAACCAGGGACTAATAACATCAGAATGATGACATTTCTAACTATGTGCTCAGTCTGGCCCTTTGCCTGTTTTATGGCTCTATAGATGACAAATCTGCGAGAACAGGAACCAAGATGTGGCCTTGCAAATCTTTTTTGCAGTGATCGATGTTAATGTCCTGTAGTGTTAGAGAAACCAGCCACAGGAAGTAGTTGCACAGTTTATAAAATTCTTTTTATCAGTTTGAGATTTAGAGACCCCTAGAAATTCATAGACTCTGTCTAAAAAGTTTGTGAAAGAGGAGGTTTATTTATGGAATGTAAACATTTATGCGTAAGAAATACCTAGAGGCACCTATTTATTTGAAGAAACAAAGGTTAATAAAGCTAAAAGGCAACCTATAAATTATGTTGTTTGGGCATGGAGAGTAAGCCTACAGTCTATAGGTCGCGTATAAGCAATCATATGATAATAATAACCATATCCTGGTCTCCTACACAACTCGTGTGAAATAAGTCAGTTACAGAATCTGCCATAAAAACTCGTGGTACTGAGTTACTGCTCCTTTCCGTAGCCACTGAGAGAGTCTGTAAGGACCTCTCTGTCACAGCATCTTACTCTTCACAAAGACATATTCAATAATATCCCGTATCGCTCTCATCTGCAGCTAGTCAGACATTTATCAAGGACATAAGAATCCACGTTAGTCAGATGGACCCCTCTGAACAATTTCTGTTAAGATTCCCGATGCGCCTCTATCTCCCTGTTCAGATAGCCACTACATTCCTGTGTGCAAATATTTCCAAGTTTTGAGCGGTTTTTTTTTTTTCCTTCCCCTAGGGAAAGAAAACTGCACACTTGTCATTTTCTCAGCTGAATCTCCTTGATCTACCCCATGATTTTTTCTACCTCAAAACTGTCAGTTGTTGCTCAGCAGAGAGGGAACAGGACATGACTTTGAATGTACAGGCACAGATTTTGGAAATATCTTAGTCTGACATTCAGAACAATATAGTTTTTCTGTTTTCAAAATGAAAACTTTATGCATTAGAGCAACTGTGTTCCTTCTTCCACCTTATTTTGTATTTCTACAAATAAATTGTTTATTTTAAGGGTAAGGAAAGATCAATGACAGAAACAGTTTTTATAAAGTCACAGTATAAGAAACACTGCAGAAATTGTAACAAAATGCTACACCGTGTTATCACAAAGCCAGGATAGTATATTTTTATCTAACAGACAGTCCTCAAAAATTACTTTGCAAGCAAACAGGGTTAATCTTACAAAAAGCAATTTGATTTCTTTGAACTTCTTTAACAAAAAAAAGTGAAAATTGTAAAGGTGTTATTAACTTTTTGAGTATGAGCATTGCAAATATCTCCATCTTGTTCTTGTTTCCCTTTTTCTTCCTGAAGAGTTTCAACTTAGAGGTAAATTTACCAAACCTCTTTCCTAAACTTCAGCACTGACATTATGATTAAAGAAGAAACATTGCATTATTAAAACCAGACGTTCTTACAATCACAACAAAATTAACCCCCTGACTTTGGCACAGGTATATACAACTTCTAGGTGTATATCATAACATAAAATTAATCTACCCGGTATTTTCACTTGACTATAAGAGTTCAAAGCGTATTTGTTAGGTAAATGCCAAATAGAGGACAAAACATAAAACAGTTAAAAAAGTTGCGGCTGCTGCATGTTATCTTAGTTATTAGGAAGGCTATAAATTCTTCCTAGTATCTCAGTTTGCATATTCCTCATTTTCTAGGCTTGAATACAGAAACAGCAAAATCTATCAATGTTATTTATGACATGCAATAAATACTACAAGTCCTTTTTTTTTTTTTTTTAATTAATTCTGATGTTTCCTCACTACAAGGTTTGCCTAGGGCAAGAGGACAAAGCAAAGCATCAAAATTATCTGCAAATTCTTTACAGGTGAAACTGAAACCCCCATGAATCCCGATGACAACCTCACAGCCTCTTATATGAGGACAGCATCACATCAGTGCTATCACTTCCGTCGTTGTCACTTGTTACTTAAAATAACTGTGGTAATGAGCTAATTACCATTTTTAGAAATAACGATATAACCTGGTATCTGGAGAGAATATCTATAAAGCACCTACATTTTGCTTACTTTCCCGACCCCCTCAATCATTTCGCACGTTTCCAGAAAGCATTCGCAGCCAACAGGTGAGAGGGCAGAAGGAAGCATAGCCGCACTCCACCGGCAGGTCTATTCCATGCGTTCCCACTACCTGCTGCCGCTACCAAATACGCTTGTCCACCCTCCAACACTCCAAACGTACAGAAAAACCTTAAAGTATTTTTATTACAGGTCTGCACAGTTATTTGTACAGATGGAACATAGCACGCGCCCAGTAAAACTGCAACTGATGTCTGCTTCTGAAAAAAATCACGGTACAGCTGGAATCTCATCCCAGTTCAGTGACTCAGAGGCCACCCAAGCTACTCTTCTTCTGTGATCAGCGGAGAGAGAGGTCCAGGAGACAGAACATACCTAAAGTAGATGGAATAGCTTGACTTCTGAAGGCATCTATCCCTCTTCTTTTGAAGTGGCCCTTGGTAAGTAACTTGTGCCAGCTGACAAGCAAGCTGAGGTGAGACAAATAGGCCTAAGGGCCAAACTACACCTTTAAGTAACAAACTTTAAAAAATACAATTCTTCATTAAAATTGGCATTTGTACCTCATTCTTACCTTTAGAACACAACCTAGTGTACATATAGGGATCTAACAATAGTCCTGTTGATTAAAATACATTAATACAAATGACTTAAGCATAATTCTATCCCAGTTAATTAAATCTTTGCAGGGAACACAGAGTTAGACTTTTTCAGGGAACTTTTGAAAACCTTATCTCTATACAGTCAATGTGCATGAAGTTATGCTTATTTTAATAGTGCTAAATAAGACCACTATGCTATAATATTAGGCTGAAACATAAACATCTACTATATTTTAATAATTAAATATAGATTGAGAATGTAGAGAGCTATTATCAACATAAATCAGTAAACAGGAATTTAATTCTGATGTAATAAACAGGAGGAAACCATATTTAAACTCTGTTAAGCTGTTGAAATCCATTACACCTCATACACTATTTTATTGTAAGCCATCTCTATAAAGATATATGATACATCATCTCATCAGAGTCATTTCAAACTGTCCTGCAAAAAGTACCCTAATATTTCTAAAAGCTGAATATAGTAACCTTACAATTTGTGCTTGCTTGCACTTCCCTCAGGATGTACAACAGCACAAGACGACCACGGAACCTGCCTCTCACAGCACTTGGACTCTGACTTGCAGTCTAGAATCCGGAGTGTGGACAAAATTCTGCACTCAGCAAGAACATTGGTTCCATTACTGATCTCTGTCTAAACTCGTAACATCCTTGTGAAGCAAAAAAAAAATGCTATTATCCACTTTTTACGAAAAAGAAACCTAAAAGCATAATATTGGGGGCATGTCTAGAATAAGACAGATCTGAACCTATGGTAAAAGACACTGATGAATGCACCCTGTTAACAAAGTCCTGTATTTCTCATGGATTCTTTCCCACATGGATTCTTTCCCCCTTCCCTTAAACACAAATAAGAATATTTGATTAAAAAAAACCAAACAAACAAACAACAAAACACACAACAAAAAACAAACCCAAAAAACCCCCACCTCCCCCCAAAAAAACCCCACACTTTGATGTGATTTCATTATTTTGCAATTATATTAATGGATTCATTTGCAGGTCATCATGAAACATCTACTGTCTAGAACTAGTCCAAGACTTTGAACAAGTTTAAGCCCAGAACACAAAGAGAGTATAATACTGCATCATACAGTACTACATCATGCGGTAATAGAAGGAACTAAATTGTATTACTGGATACTATGCACTGTGGATAGTAGTTTGCAATGACTTTTATTACCTCTGCTCCGTACTTGAGATGCTAATCATTTATTCTGCTTAAACTCTAACACTAGGTCATCGGTGTGCTTCTATTCTTTTGTCTGTACCTCTCTTTTCTTTCTGTGCTTCCAAAATGCCAATGCATAATTTAATAATGAACTGCCAAGGAGATAGGTAAATGTTTACCCAGAATTTTCCAATCTGAATATCTTTCTTTTAAATTCTCTTAGCCCCCTTTAAGGCTGTGTGACAAACCCTTAAATTCTCTTAACCTCCTCTAAGGCTGTGCTATAAACCATGAATCTATTCATAGCTTGGGTCATTAATGAGTAAGTATATTCCTTCCTTTAAAAAGAGCTAGCAAAGGCGTAACATTGCCTTATTTTCCCCCTTCACTGTCAATTACACACAAAAGTCACAGAATAAGCTTCTCACAAATCAGACATCCTAGCTCTTGAATTATGGAAAAGTAGAGAAGATGGGCACTATTTCACTTGTGCTCGAAATACTTAAGCCTCTTTTGGAAAGAAAAGGTTTCATGAAAAACAGGAGATTAGTCATAAAACTGACATTTCCTGTTTACTCTTTACAGCATAGGTCAGACATAGGTGTTTGCCAGGCTGGTTCTGAATTTAACTTGGGATGTCAATTCATGGAAACAGAAATCAGTCTGATTTGGGAAACATTTTGTTTTGGTGGGTTGTTTTTTTTTTTGGTTGGTTTGGTTTTATCATTATTATAATGGAGAAAAGATTCCCTCTTTGGGAAAACATGTCCAAGATGTCATACAGACATGTACTGCTGTTCTATGGGACAGGGAAACTCTGTAAATGAAGATCTTTCCTACCTCCACTGTCTTACTTTCACCATATATGCTCAGACCTTCAAATATTTAAGGTTTTATGGAAGAAGCTAATGATTAAAAACAAAAAAAAAAAAAACCAGCCAACACCAACAAGAACCTAATAGTAACATACTTCTAGATCTCCAACATTTTCTACAATCCAGTAGAAAAAAACAAAATTTAAATAATGTTCAGTCTCCACATTTTCTTAACATTTGACCCCGTAGCACACAGTAGTATCTGACTCTTATTATATTAGAAAAATAAAATGGTTTGGTTGGAAGAACAGAGACTGAAATGAAAATGTAGAAATCTTCACACTGCCATTGGGAAGGTAAGAATAAAAACCTCAGAGCACGACAATTGAGATTAGAGTACAAATACTATAGGACTCTAAGGTACTTTATGGTAGAATTCCCATATATGTCAGTATATATATTCTACTGTCTCCTCAATAAAAGTTCTCCCTCCAAAAAACCCAAAAACTTTAAAAGATTGACTTCATTTGGCTCTTACAACAGGTCTTCATAAAGCCAACATATAAGTGATTATTTTAAGGTTCACTAGATTAATTTATTTCATCAGAATCTTTATGTTTAAATAAAAAAAAAAAACTGGAGAGAAAAAAAGAAATGGAAGCAATTGTTTCCATCACAGGTTCTTTTTGTTTTATTCCTTTATTTCTTCATATTAGTTAGCTAGCCCATGCTTCATGTAAGAGTCCCTTCAAAATCATTCTAAATATAAGCATAGAAAAAGAAGTAAGCAGTCGTAAAAGCCTAGAAAGATGCAGCTTTCCTCTATATCCCCCGATGTCCTAAAAGTAGAGTCCTAAAAGCTTTTGATGAAGAGGAAGGTAGAGAGCATCAGTTTGACTTGACAAAGCCATCTCAAAATATTTTTTCAATTATTCCATAAAAGACTGCCAGAAACTAGAGTGCTAGAATGCTTAAAAAATAGCTCTTCTTTCTGAGTTCCAAAGAAAATTCTAGGGGGTAAAGAAAGAACCAAAGAAAGAAAAAAGAAAAAGAACTCCAGCTGTTCTCCTTTTCTATGAGAAAAGTCCTGCTAAATGCTAGGCCTTTCCTTTGGGAGACCTGCAGTTTTCCACTACAGAGAAAAGTGGTAGGCAGACATGTGTACTTACTACGAGCTGGATTTCCTTTTCTCATGAGATTGTTCCTTTTCCTCATCCAGATTACAAATTTACAATGCCTTAAACATGGGATACACATTACAACCTATCAAAAAACTTGTGGCGGTCAATAGTCAGATGGCCTAATTATTGAACTAGACATTCACTGACAGAATACGGCTCTCGGATCTGCAGTTCTTTCTTATTAATCTTGTGATGAACTATAAACTGTTGATTGCAACCTATAACACCTGCCTCGTAAATAAACCAACTGTCCTCTCTATATGTTTTTAAAAAGTTTGAGGTGAATCTCTATAACGTAAAAAAATAGGAAAGCAGCAAAAATGTTTTCTTCACAGATTCCGGGACTCTGAGACATGCCCTTGGTCCAGATTAGCATGGCTTTGATGGTATCCTGAAAATGCGAAAAAAATTACCAGCTTAGTGAGGATTTTAGAAAGGCTGGAGATGGATTCCCTAGAATGATAAAGATTAAAAAAAAAAAATTTGAGGTACTAACATTTCTAGACATGTTCTTATTCAATCACTTCCCTTATTCAGGACTTTTTGTGCTGTATATCACAGGATCTCTTTTCTCTGTTACGGATGTGAAATTTGAACAGAAATACTACAGATTCCGCATTCAGATTCTTTGTGTTTCGCTGTCTTACAGTACACAGCTTCAGAATGATGCCAAATTATTGCTGAAATCCTGTTTCTACCCTTAAACTAAAAATGCAGTTTCTGGTTTGAAACACTCCTACCACGCTGTGAACGCTGCAATCTCAACATGGAAGACATTTTAATTTACATAGAAATAGTTGGGGAGCATACTTTCAGGCAAAACTTGTAATTTAGATGTTAAATGCTAAGGTGCCTTCAAAATTTTTTAAAAGTCTTCTTCGAAGCCTGAAGAGTCCTCCTGACTTTTTTTTAAGCCCAGATGTGCTATAGTGTTTGTTGACCGTTTGTAAAGGACCTTTCTGTATCTGAATACATGTTGTATACACAATAGCATTCTGCACTTAAACTCCTCGTGTCCCTCAGGGTACACGTTAAGGAATTTACTAACATCGATAAGAGCTGTATATTTCATTATGCACAAAGAAACCTTCTCAAACCTATTAACGTTAGTACTACATTAGCACCAAAGATTATTAGCAGTAATGAAATAATGGTTAATTTTCAGTAAAGGCAAGATGCATTTTATGACTTCAGGTTTAGGGGCATTTTCTGACCATCTCTTACACTGAATTTCTCAAGCTCATAATGACAAATGCATGTTGTCATAATCTTTCACTGTCACAGCGCACTGCTGCCCTAACAGCATCCACTCTTGTAAAACAGAGACTGCAATCAGAAAGTTCAAAATTAATAGCTGTGAAATCTCAAGCACTCATAAGCATGTGTTTTTATCACTTCCATGCTGTGCGGATCGGGTACTCTTGTTATTTATTATTTGTGACAGTGAACAATTCCCACTTGCTTTAGTGAAAAAGTGAAGAGCTGTTTGCATAACTAGCAAGGTGAAAAAAACAGATTTCAAACTGTTGGAGTCGTTTCGCAAGAACAACGTACGCAGAGCAGGAGACAGTATTCTTTCAGAGCACTATAACGCGCTGACTACAGTACGTGTTATTCTACCCTCTACGTATCCCTTGTTTAAAAGCAGCTCTTACAGCACGTCCTGCGTTTGTGAAGAGCCTGAAATGGTGGAGTCTCGGCACGGTACAGGGGCTCGTGGGTACCTCCTCATCATTTTCACACTGGAAAAATGTGAATGATGTCTTAATGCGGTAATCTGCACGTATGGCAGAGGGTTAGTGGTCTACAAGTGACCCAGAGAGTACTCTGGCACCTGCACTCACAACTGTTAGCCCACCACCAAGCCAGAGCAAAGCGCTTCTTCCTGCTGCAATTTGTCAGACACGATCCTCTCCCCTCTGAGCCAAGCCATAGAATATGTGATTTTACAGGCAAATTCTTATTTGAGTATCAACAGTACTTTATCTCCTAAAGAAGTGACTGTTTTAAGAAGAGAAGGTAAAGAAAGAGGCATGACTATTATGCTTTCCTTGAGATTTTTTTTCTTTTCAGAAATGAAACATGGAGATGGTATCTCCAAACAGTATATCTTTCAAATTAAAAAGGAAAGGTTAAAGATAGTAACTGTAACAGTATTACAAAATGTCTCCATCTGATTTAATATTAACGTAGAGGAAAATCTATCACAGATCAGGACAGCGAGTGAGATTTGCCTGTGGGCAGTACTATTATCAGCGCACAATTAGTTGCGGATCGGAGACACCAGCCTTAGATCTGTTCTCATGCCAGTAATCAGTTTCCTAGCTGATTGAAAACCAACAGCTCTTGATGAAATGCTATTTATTTAGCTACAGACAATTTCATTAAATGCAAGGGTAATAACAACAAAACTAGTGATGCCCAATGCAACATGAAATAGTGTAGTTCATATTTTAATTGAGACATTTCAGTGAAGAATATGAAATTATGAAATGAAACAGGATACGTTACATGAGAAGCTTTTATGGCAAAGTCATTTTCTTTCGATTAAAAAAAAAAAAAGTCACACACATTGTGAATGCTAAAAAGAAGTCTTTTCTACTGTCAATTACTATAAACCCATCACAAAGTATGAATTCTCAGTCCTTAATGCTAAGTCTTTCAAATCCTCGGACTTATTTCATTTATTTTTTTTCTTTGATAACAGATGGATTTTATTTTATCCTTAGTAATTTGCATCAATAGTAGATCATGAAGCCTTATAAATACATAAAGCCTTTTAGAAACATTTGATAGAGTGACACTTTAGCCAGTCCTTTCATATTTCTGTAACATTAATTCTCCAGGAAGGTTACTGTATAATTCGAAGGGTTCAGTCACTTTATATATTTAATTAAGAACTAGAAAAGGAAAAAAACCCATAAATTTAGCATTCAAGGTTCCTAGAAAGGTGCACTAATATTCAGTATTAGAAAGTCCAAGAGGAATTTTCAATTCATTCAGCAGTGTCTGAAGGGCCAATTGAATATAACATCCTGCAGTCTCCTTGAATGTCACATAAGTGATAAAATATTTCACAATGTAACGATAACAAAATCTTCTTAACTTATTCTGCACAGAGGAATTTCACACTGGTGCTTATCTTTTCCTCTGCGCTAAAGAGCAACAAAAACCATCCAGAATACTAGCAATATTTATTAAATAAATATTTAAAGAACTGGTGTTGCACAAAAAAAAAAAAAAAGATATGACAAATCATGTAAGTGTCCAATGATCTCCACTAAATACAGAACGGCAAAGGCAGTGCCATTTTGCCAACGGTTAAATAAGTTTCCTTCACTTCTAAACTGGATCTCTCATGTATTTTTCTCAATTCACGTAGAAAAGCACATAAAAACACCATGAGGAGCAATTTTATTTTTTTTTTTTAGTAGCATACAGTTCCGGATATGAACCTGGAGAGTTTAAAGAGGGTGAGTTACCGTGCTGCACCAACCTCTACTGGTTTCGTATCTGCTCAAGGGAGCTCCCAGTGTCAAGTCTGAACCTACTGATGGAACCCACATGTTACATAAAGCCACATCCTGGTGAGACACCTACGGCACCTCGGTGGTAGTTCCTTGCTGTTCCTTGTCGTCACTCCCATCCCTGCTGTCATTAGATATTTCAGATATATTATTCTGTTCTATTTTATATGTATATAGTAATAAATTGGGTAAAATACGTGAGCCAGACTACGCGTTGTAATTTCTAGGAAAAACACTCATAGTTGAAAGCCACCACAAGAACAGGTACTGCTCTGTTTCACACCTATTGCTGCCACTTTTACTCATATGAATTAATGCCTCTTCCAGAAATAGCTGAATTTTATTCGTATTCAGAAAAATACCATTAAAATAAAGTGATAGATTCAGGCCCTTAAGTTGCAGGAAGCAGAATAAATCCATCAGTACACAGTCAGAGGAGCCTTCCGAGTGAATTTTCTAAATCTACATGACAGATCTTACCCAAGATCTGGGCTGAGGTTCAGTGGCTGAGCATGCAGTGACCTGTCTTGAGAAGAGATTTCTAGTTTCCAGTGCAATTATTCCTTCTGTAAAAGAACTCACAACATTACTTGGAAAGGAAACAAATACTTCTCTCTCAAAGAAATCAATTACTGTCCTTCTGTAAACTTGTGCTGCAACTGGAACATAATTACACGCTCATTGAAAATAGCATTTTTCCAATTCAACAGAATGATGGATATCCTCTCTCACTATCACGCAAGGCACACGTTATGTCATTATAACCAATTTAAAACACATGGATGGAGATAAGGGAACTGATTCACCATTTCATTACTCAAATTTTATGACAATGTAACTTCGCTTAGAACAGGAGTGACATGATGGAGAATGACACCAGATGTATGTTGAAACCAGCAGACATAAAAGTTGTTAACAGTAAAGGTGGTAAAACGGACTTAAAATATCACTGCGAAGATGTTGGGGCCAGGTGAAGTAACTAATACTTTAATTTGCTGTTTTATTATCTATATTTCCATTCTTGTCTTTCATCTTTAGAAAGTTTGCAAACTAATGAAGTATTTTCTCTTGTTAAATATAGCGTTTAAAAAAGGAGTCCTAAATACATTAAACAGATTTGCTGAAGCAAATGGCCAGATTTCATCTGAGAGATAAAGTTTTGCATTATAAAATGGATATGAATTTTTCAGACCAAGTGTTTCCCGTAAGGATGCCTACGAGGGGTAACACACAACTCCACGAACAAACGCCGTGACCTATCAAGTAATGAGCGAAGGCAGCTCGCCATATATACTCTTGCTGTACCATTAGCTTGAGTAAGAACGCGTTTAATACCGAAATCGTACTTTTTGAAACGTCATCGAAGGCACATCATTCCCAGAGCCTGTTACAAAGAAAATTTTACATTTGGATGTAATACCTGATGAAAACCTATTGTAAGTTATATATATATATACATGCTGTTAAGTTAAACACGGGAAATTTGATGCAGGACATCCAAACTGATCTTCTATATCTATATTTTGTTTTAATATAAAGCAGTCTCTGAATATTATATCACCTGATTTAACTTACAGCGACTGATATTAGTTGAATTTGATTGACTTCTGTCGAATTACCTGTCGTTTCACCTAACACGAGATTAACATCAGCCTGAGAGGTCTGAAGATGAATGGAAGTTCAGTTGAGCTAACTGCTGACAGTATTGTTTCTCTGAAAATGGAGACAGTTTGTGTCAATTCAAACATAACTTGTTAACCTAACATCAGCGTATATGTGAACATATATCTGCATATGCATGTTCTATTAATAGGCACGTGTATGGCACACACATCTGAAAACTGTGCTGAAGTTCTGACTGGAAAAATCATTTTCAACCTTGCCAAAATGCGCTACATTCACAGAGTGCTTAATTTTACTTTAGTTATTGTTTCTTTAAGTAAGCCAAAGGATGTAATGATTGCTTTTTTTGTTTGGCTTTGAGCTGCAGCTACAGAAGAGTGTCCCAGCAGACACCCAGGCCTTGCGTCATACACCCTGTCTGCGCAGCTCTGTGCGGGGATCTCAGAAACTTCAGGGAATCTGAAGTGACACCAGGATGCCTATGTTTACACAGCTGAATCACACCCAGAACACCATGACAGTCTCCATAGTTTCCTTTTGTTCCATTTTCAGCGCAACGCTGAACTCAGAAACACAATTCTACATCAACTTGCATGCCTGTGAAAGTATTGTCCCAATAAAGAATTATTTTCCCCAAGGATAAGTCTCCGAGAACAAGTTAAGGCGATTCTGCCTCACATGGATTTGGTATCCAAAGGAAGTAGGGGCTGCTTCTCATATTTTACACTCTTCTAGGGCTGAGAAGTCCTTGACATCTATACATGGATAGACAGAATAAATTATGGCAGCCCCTCCGGCTTCTCTCTGAGAAGAGCTACCACAGAGAAAACATTTGGCACATACCACAAAAGACACACACTTCCTTGGCATCCTGGCCACATCCCCAGTCAAGAAACTACTCTGCAGGGAGTTTGCGGAGGATTCTCCATAATTATCATGTGACCACGTAATGCAGGAATTTTTATCCTGTCAGGTGACAAATATTTTGTTACTTACAATACAGTACCATAAAGGATTTGGATCAGGCAAGGCTGCAAGATAAAATTCTCTCTGAATTTATGGCAGACGGAGTCAGTATTTCTGTACTCTAGTTCTAACACATATCGTGTGAGTTATTTTCAGCATGTCAGCTAGTAGCCACCTTCTGTACCTAGTCTTAAAAAATTGAATTTACATTATCTATAATTTTACTTTATATTATCAGTAGATAATGAAAGACCCTGTATCAAATACTTGGGTAAATATTAATTTTATTGCTTCCTAATACTCCAGACATGCTACTTGCAACATCTTATTTCTTTCATTCAGGGATTACAAAGTTAGCCATTAGGTTGTTTGATTCAGAACATAAAATCTGTAACAAAATCACATCTGACAGAACAATGTTTGCCTTTAAAAAAAAAATATACTGACTCTTGTCAGTAGTTAATAAGGTAAATTAAGTTTTGAAAGACAAACATAATGCTTTTCTTCAGCTTCTAATAATTGTGTCATTTGTGATCCACTCTGAGTAAAATTAAATTATACTTTTGGGGTTATGCTGCAGCATTTTACAAGCTAATGATTGCAAAACAGCTGTGTTACCTAAATGAGAGGATTGTTTGATTGATTTAAAAAAAAAAAGGCACATCACTTTTACATACCTTTCAGTTTTAAATGTGTCCAGAATATTACTTATTTTCAAACTTCTAAAAACTGAAACTTTTAAGTTATCCCATCTTCTCCTTCCACAAAAAAAAAAAAAAAGTGGTTCCTCCACACTGCTCATTTCTTTTATATATCAAACTTATTCTCTGTTTTTTTAATACAGTCAAAAGTTGTTTTTAATTGTAATTTTACAACTCTTGTCAGTGAAAATGGGCACGTAAAAGTGAGCAAACAGCTCGTGTTAAGCACAGTTTATAGGACAACTCCAATGTGTGTCACTGGCATCATTCAGGAACTTGACTGACTGGTACTTTGGTATAATCATGTTTTGAGATTTTGACATCTGTTCATGACCTGCTCTCAGTTAAATATTTATAGAGGAAATTGCACTAAAATAAGAAATTAAGAAGTTTTAAGTCCTCCTCTGCCTTCTTCCATTCTTGTAAATCACATTTTAGGTGCCCCAACTAACCTTAGTTACTCCAGCATTAGTGTGATATTTTGTTATCCACAACAGCAAAATAAAAGTAACCTTGGGAAGTCTCTGTTTATGGAAGTATACAGAAGCCTGAAGTATATGGAAGCCAGTAAGTCAGTCCCAGCTTTTTTTTCCATAGAAGTCAAAACTCAAAGGGACACCGTGATTTTATCTCATCTGCTGTTTTACTCAGACCTTAGATTCACAAATTATTTTTACTTACACTTAATTAAGGTTTTAAGATTTCAAGCAGTGCAACTTGGTACAAAAAAAAAAAAGAAAGGATATAAGTGAATTTCATTTTTACTATTTACCTAGCGACATGCATTTTGTAGGGTATGAAGCTAGCAAGGCTCGAGTATTGCGAGTTCAACTGAAAGAAAATAATTTAAAATACTGTTATTAAAAATATATTAAATGTTCTCCTTATACTGCTTCTGGGCAGCGTACACTGTTAGGATAACTTGAGTTGCACAGTCCATATTACCAAGACACTTTTCATTGACCTGTACAGTCAATAAACTTGACGTGCACCCATATGAACATCGCAGTTTCTTTTACAACCTTGATTGAAAAATTGAAAAAATGCAAATTTTATATATTAAAAAAAACATAATTAAAAGCTTTCTTCTGATTCTGGATAGTAACTGTTGGTCTATTTTTTCTTGTTTTAATTATTGATAATGATGAGTATGTTGTATAAGGTAGTAAAGTCCAAAATTTGGTATCAGACGGACAATAAATCTACTCTTCTAGGAAAGAAAAACCAGAGGAGAAAAATACAGAAATAGCATTGCCTGAGCACACAGCGAGATAAAAACACCTAAAAAGGTAATAAATAAATAAAAAGAGAAGTGTAGAACATAAATTACATGGAATATATTACATGTAGACTAAGACTGAAAAAAGAAAATTGTTTTGCAGCTCTAACAGTTTCTAAATACCTGTTGGAAGCAGACTTGCTTAGAAAACTTTGAAGCCAGCCTGCTAAATACTGTACTGAATTGCTCAAATATTTATGTCAATATTTCCTGTATATATAGTCAAAGAAAATGAAAATTATGTGTCCTGTTAAGATTAGTAATTAAATACTAAAACGTTCAGCAAATATAGTGAAGAATTCGCAGTGCTTGTGAAGGATTTAGTTGACTCATAAGCATAATGCAAACTACTTATGAAGTCTGTTCATTTTCTTTTCTATTTTAACGCAAAACCAATTCAGTAAGTTTTACACCTCAAAATAGCCCAGCAGATCACTAACTGTATAAACCTTCTAAAACTTTTGAAAGAAAATCCTTAAAGGAAAATGTGCCTGAAGCTGCAGGACAGGTATTTCTCTGAAAAACAGCTGACAGTTGCTCAAACCAGCAAATATCCCAAATACCAGAAAACAAGGCAGATAAACATTAAAAAAATAAAAGAAAAGAAAAGAAAAAAGAAAAGAGAGAGGGAGAAAGAAAAAGAAACGCTCAGAAATACACTGCTACAACACAAAGACTGACACAGCAACAGTCAAACTGCTAACCGTGGTTAGAACCCAGGTTCATATCGGTATGCACGATGCCCGAGAGCTGTCTGAGTTGATATATCACATTCTATCCTTTTAAAGATGCTTCTTGCTACCCCCTTGCCTATAATAGTACAGTTCTTTACTTATTCAGAGCATGAATCCTCCTTTACTCAGATCCTGTCCCTTTTGGCTCTCTACATCTCCTGGGAGCGCAGAGTGATTCAGTGGTAACTTAGTCATTTGTGCACTGTACAAGATGACTTTACCGAAGAGGAAAAAAAAAATAAAGGCTGTACTTATCAGTGGAACACTTTGTGTTAAATATAGATAATTAAAGCATCAACAATCCATCTATTTCATGTTTAATTAGCCCCTCTTTCATCATAATTTGTTACTGAATGTCAAATGTGGGTCACTTTTAAAAACTAATTGTGAAAGTATTTAATATAATGCAAATTGAGAACAGAAAATTGAAATACACTTCTGTACACTTTGCACCAAACAGTATTAAAATTAAATGTCTGAAAGAAGTCGCCCATGTAAACATTTACTTAATGACAATGTTCCCATTTTTATTTCTCTACAATGCACTTAGTGCTACCATACTGTTGTTATTTTTACTATTATTATTATATATTTGCTTAGCTAAAAGTTGTGAAAAACTTTACTCGAGAGTTGCTTTGTGATTATAAAAAGCAGTCTTTGAGATAAGCCCCTGTGTGTATGTGTGTGTCTGTACATAAGCAAGAAAAAAAGCTTTTCTGCACGATTAAACTGATTGCCCCCTTCATGGGTGAATTTTGGATCCTATTAAGGCTGCTGGTTATATGTGTAGATTTATGAGGAAATGGACCCATTTAGTTTATAGATACACTTCACACACGTGATAACCAACTAGTCAAAATGCTTCTACACTGCAACAGGCTGATTAATGTTTGAAATGCTGTGAAACAGATTAACTGGCTACCGTACAAAGAATGTCTTCAAAAATTCATTTCTATGTATTTCACTTTCCTGGAAATAAGACTTTACAGGAAATTCATCTAGTTTTGATTAGTGTGTCAGTACACTTTGGAATGATAAACATTTCTCTTCACTAAACAGTACATTTCCAATGAGAAAAGGCACAGAGATAATCCATAAAGGATTACAGAATTGCCAGAAAGCCAATGCCCCAAGCAAAGAAATAATGCTGCTCAGAAATTCCTGTACTGGTTCTGCTAATTCTACCAGTGGTGACCAATATCTCTTAAAATTAAATAAAAAAAAAAACTAAACAAATCAAACAAAAAAACCCCACCAAAATACCACCGCCACAGTTGCAGTGTTTTATGTAGTCAATAATCCTTGTTGGTTGAGTAGAGCAAGTAAAAAAGAAACGACGAGAATACGATGACCAAAAAATGTAAACATATAAACAGGGTTTAAAAGGCCTGTTCTTCAAACAGTGGCTGTTAACGTGCTAATCCCATATTCATGATTAAAACTTTCAGTTAAATAAACCTGCTCATATGCCACTATTTTGCACCGTGCAACAAAAGGCAAAACCAAGCATATAATATAAAGATATACCTGTAACTGACACGAGAAAATAAACAATTATTCGTAATTAATATCTACGATTAGAATCATGATTAAGAACGCAACCCCCCAAGCTGCGAATTGATTCCTCTTAAGCACTGAACTTTCCTTATCTTTGGCTGTCTTTGCTGGAAGTTAGCAGTATCCAGGCTCCTCACAGGCAACGTGCAGCACCTGGAGGGCTCAGATTTTAAATCTGTGATCCAGGAAAAAACTTGCTTAAACTCATCCCCATTCAGCAAAACACTTCTGTACAGCTTTAACTTTTGGCAAGTGATTAAGAGCCTCGGAATACTACGGGATTTAAACGTTTGTTTGCCGTTAAATTGATGTTAGTGCTTTACTGAATAGGAGAGAATTGATAAAAGGGAAGCTAAAAGAATATTTCAGAGTAGTACCATACCAAATAAGACACAAACAGGAGTAAAACTTGTGAAAGATCTTCTAAAAAAGTGACGGTGAAATGTCAGAAGTCTACTGAACACAGAACTTAAACTTTGTATAAAACACCTGATATCAAGAAGGAGGAGAGTTAGAAATTGATTGTTGTTTTCTCCACTGAAGTTCTCCCATACAACACTGCATCAAACAAGATGTACTTGGGAACTCACATAAGAAATTCAATGCATTACCTTAAAAAGGAAGTATCAGATAATCCGGATGAAAACAACTTGCATTTACTGGGGTACACCAGCCGGTCACCTAAGTAGAGGCTTTATTTCCTGACTGCTATGTTGTATACATGCCAAAGTATCAATTACCAATTCTAATTACACTAAGGGGAAATTAGTATTGCTCTCATCTCCAGTAACTCAGTGCAGGTGCGTTCTGCTGCGTCCACTTATTTGTTCTAAAACTTTGTACACCTTCTAATGTCTCCTTAGAACAAAGGGAAGTGCCAATGAGTAAATAAAGGCAGCCTTAGGGATTTCAACCAGTCTCCCCAGCATGGTCACGTCAATATGCCACTGGTTCTACCGGATATACAAAATAATCTGATATACACCACATCAGACCCATCAGAACCCTTTATCTGCAACTGCTTCACATTTCTCTCTAAAGAACGGGCTGAACGAGCTCCACGTGGTTTGGGTGTTAAAAACCCTCACGTGTTTTGCCTGAGAAACCGAGAAATGCTGCGCTGTCGGTGTTTGAGCGGTGAGAAGTCTACATATTGCTTATGCAAATACGCCTTAATGTCCCCCCACTATTATGCAAAAGCGTGAGCAAAACTATATAAATGTCCCTCAGCAATAAGCTGGCAAGTACCCATAGGCAAGCGGTAAGAGAAGTTTCCTGCTTGATAATCTCTCCTTCAAAGTCTGTTATTTAGCACTATCTTTACTGTTTTCTTGGACACTTAACTTTCGTGCATGTTTTGCAACTGTGCAAACACTTTCTACATATTTAAAAATAAAAAAGACAAGGCACTAGAATATAGGCTGTAAACTACTCAGGTAAACTAACTTTCATAACAAACCAAATATTTAGCACAGGAAAACTATCAGGGCTGAGAAATTGATTTTGTAACAAACTAGGTAAATACTGGAGCAATTCAACATGTACTTCTTTCGGTTTGATTGTTGCAAGTAAAAGTGTAATAAAGCCATTTTCTTCTACTAAGGAGCCTTCTAATGTATTGTATATCAAAATATATCCTTGAAAAATGTGAAGTAATTCAAAATATATTTTTGTAATGTCATTTGTATGGTGTTGTCCTTTACCATTCCTACAGTTAGCATGCAAGTCGTTCTTTTACACTGAAAATAAATTACATTTTGACAGTTTATAATTCATACGTTTGGATTAATTGCAGCAGCAAGAAAGAAGTAGTATCTGATTAGCGTATGTGCCACTGCTACTTTGTTATTCCAGTGTTCCCTAAAAAGGCATAATCCACTATGTGCTTAACAAGTCTTAGTAGATGGAAGTTTAGGAACTTTCTTAGTACTTTGTATTTTATACAGACTATTTTCAAACTGAAATGGTAATGTACTCTCCAGGAGGGAGTTAATGAAATGTATCACCCAGAAACTAGTGTCAAACGTTCTATAAATCTGTATCACTTGTAAAACAACATACACAAAACCACTGGCAGATAGTACATCTATCACACTTTTTTTTTTTTTTTGTGATCTGGAAGACTGTGGTTCATATTATTCATTTTCTTTTACAGTATTTTAAGTATTTCTGAGCAGAATACAAACATTGTAAACCTTCAATTGTAGTAGACTAGCAGATGTTTCAAAGTATAAAAAAAAAAGTCATAGTGTACCATATTTGCATGTTAATATGTTGAAAAGAAAGCATTTTTGTCAAACTAGTCAGAATTTCCCTGTTCCAGACTTGGCTCTGTGTTTACATGAATCAGCGTTCATTTATCTCTAGATTCTTGTGTAACATGCACTGTAGCTGAGGAAACATTCAGAATATTATCTTACATGAAAAGATGTAATGGAAATCACCAGGTGTGAAGTATCTCGTTGTACTATCACCCAAAAAGCACTCCCTGAAAGCAGTGTGACCTCTGTTCAGGCTACATATGTGTCTTATAAAACAAACAGAACAGATGCTTTCACTTAGGAGCTTGATCCTCCTCTGTGCTATCCCTATTTTATTTCAAGGACTGTCAAGAAGTCCCTGCCATCGCCGGTTTTAGGCTTTTGGAGCTGCGCTGAACCGATCTCCGCCACCACAGCCCAGATCAGAGCCAGTCCCTTGTGTCACACCTCGCCCTGCGAGGTCTCACGGCAGCCACACTCTGCAGACGCAGCTCCGCAGCAGCTGGGCTGGCAAATTAGGGCCTCTCAACTTGAATGAATGAATTTCATGTGATCTACAAGGTGACGGGGGGGGGGGGGGGTGGAGCTGGGAGGGAGGAAGGCAATGAAAACATATTGGTGTGCGATTCTAAGGCCACTAACATGCGTATTCAGAACGACGAGTGCAACCTCTGGGGTGTAAATTAGACCGCAGACAGGCTTTCTGGATTATTTAAGCATTTTGGTCCTAATGAACGACCTGGTAATTGCAGCCACGAACGCTTCTGCGCGGCGGCTGCAAACCCTCTCACCCACAGCTTTAGGACGGGCCAGGCCGGCAACAACCCCTCCCGCCCCCCCTTCCCCCAAAACACCTGGCTGCCGAGGCCAAACTTTCCTCCTCGGCCGGAGCCCGCTGCCCCTAAGGCTGGGAAAGCAGCACGGCGGGGGAGGCGAGCGGGATCGGCCGCGGAAGGCGGTGCCGGGGGCGGGGGAAGGGCAGCAGGACCGCGGGGGCGGACGGAGGGACCGCGGCTCCGCCGGGGGAAGGTGTGTGTGGGGGGGTCCTGATCCCCCCCCACCGCAACCGCCGGCATTGGCCTGCGGGCGGGCGGCTGATAAAGGCACCTCAGGTTGCCTCACAGCTCGCTGTCTGGGCTGGCGACCGCGTCCCCGGCCCGCCCCTCGCCCGGCTGCCGTTGCGCCTGCCGGGGGAAGGCGGGGGGGGGCGCCGCGCCCGCCGCCTCGACGGGGCGGTCCCGCCGCCCCCGTCGATGCGGCTGCACCGTCGGGCTGGTTGGCTGCCGGGTCTGAAAAGCGGAGGGAACGATAAAAAAATGATAATAATAAAGATCTCTGACTCTCCTTGCTGCGTGCTGTGTGTTGCTCCGGGCACCTGACTGCCTGCGGGGAGGGGGGGGGGAGGGGGGCGGGGATGCCAGGCTGAACGGGTCATTGAACCTGACGGTGGTGCCTGCTTGTGCCGGTGTGGGAGGCGGGGGGAGGCGGGCACGGCCGCTCCCTCCCCCGCAGGGGGTGTAGGGGGGGGTGCGGGTGTGCGCGTCGGGGGTTGCGCGGACCGCGGGGCGCAGCGCTCTTACCTGCTTGCTGTACTTGCTGCTGGCCTGGCAGCTGTACTCGGAGCAGTGGTCCGACCCGATGGAGATGTTGTCGCCGGCGCCCACGAAGGTGTTGGCCGGGGGCAGGTCCTGCACGGCCTGGTGCTTTTTGCCGGCGGTGGGGGACTGCGGGTGCAGCTGGACCGTGGGCAGCGGCGAGCTCGACTTGTAGTGCCTGGCCAGGTCGGGGCTGCCCGGGCCACCATTGACCGAGCGGTACCGCCCCATACCGGGGCTGTCTGAGAGCTTCTCGTTGACGCTGTCGTAGCGCTGCCCGTTGGGCTTGGAAGCCTCGACGGTGACGATGCTGCTGTAGAGGGGCTGCTTGCCCTTCTTGCCTTTCTTGTCCTTTTTGGGCTTCTTGGCCTTGTCGTGCTGCTGCGGGGTGAAGAAATCCTCGTGGTCCTTCTTGCCAGCCTCGTAGCCGTGTTTGCTCTTGGAGCGGCAGTAGCGGGCCATGACCACCACCAGGATGAGGAGGATGACGGTCATGATGCCAGCCACCACACCAATGACTATGCTAAGCCGCTGCTTGCTCAGCTCGTAGCTGGGGTCACCGGCGATATCCTGGGCCAGGGGAGTGTGGAGGCTACGGGCCACCTGGCTCTCCACCACGGTGGCGTTGGACAGGCTCTCGTTGACAAAGACGTGGAGCAGAGCAGTGGTGGACTGGGGTGGCTGCCCACTGTCATTCACCTGCACCACGAGGCGATGCAGGCCATAGTGCTTGGGGGCCAGCTTGCCCACCAGTGACACCACACCGCTGGCCGGGTCAATCTCGAAGAGCTTGAAGGGGTTGCCCCCGACGATGCTGTAGTTGAGGTCAGCATTGAGACCTGTGTCGGCATCGGTGGCAACCACCGTGGCCACCACAGTGCGCATATTGCTGGAGGGTGGCAGCACGGTGTAGGAGCTGTTGCTGGGGAAGGTGACAGTGGGTGCGTTGTCATTCTCGTCCATCACAAAGAGGGACACGGTGGCGGTGGCAGACCGTGGTGGCTCACCTCCATCCACTGCCTTCACCTTAAAAGTGTAGCTGGTCTGTTGCTCACGGTCGAAAGAGACAGTGGAAAAAATGGTTCCGGTGTCATTCTCGATGGAGAAGATACCAGTTGCCTGGTCGTGGTCACCGGGCTGGATGGAGAGGCTGAGCTCAGCATTGCGGCCCTTGTCAAAGTCCATCACGGTCACCATGCCCACGGGGCTGTTGGGCTGCAGGTTCTCCTTCACATAAAAAGTGAACACATCCTGCATGAAGCGTGGCTCATTGTCGTTGCGATCTGCCACCCGTACCACCACTGTGGTGGAGCCCTGCAGTGATGGCACCCCCTTGTCCCGGGCCGTTACCTGGAACTCATAGGTGTCACGTTGCTCACGGTCCAGCACTGCCTGCACCGACACATCCCCAGAGTCAGGGTCGATGCTGAAGATGCCACCTGGCGACTCTGAGGAGAGGGGTGAGGCCTCCAGGGAGTAGGTGATCTCAGCGTTCTTGCCGCTGTCTGCATCTGTGGCGACCACTGTGGCCACCCTCTCGCCAGGCAAGTTGTTCTCTGGGAAGGAGACCTCCAGCACGGCCTGGCTGAACACGGGAGGGTTGTCATTAGTGTCCCCGACCCGCACCAGCAAGGAGTTGTTGCTGGACAAGCTGGGGCTGCCCGAGTCCACAGCCACGATCACCACATTGTAGTCACGGACAGCCTCATAGTCCAGAGGGGCTGAGGTGTGGAGGAAATACTTGCGCTTGTTCTGTGGCTCTCCTTCACCCTCGCTGGCCGGCTTGAGCTGAAAGGGCACGTCGCCCACCACGGTGCAGGTCACCACGCCGTTTTCACCTTGGTCCCGGTCCGACACCTGCACCAGGGCGATGGGGGTATCCACCAGCACGTCCTCGGCCACACTAGCCACCCCATCCCGGAGTGGGATGCGCCCAATTTTCCGGATGTCGATGGTGGGCACGTTGTCATTCTCATCACGGATGTTCAGGACAACCGTGGCCTTGTCTGTCTTGGGGGGCTGGCCCCGATCTCGGGCCATGACGGTGAAGCGAAGCTGGTTCACCTCCTCCCGGTCAATGCGGTGCAAGACGCTGAGCCAGCCAGAGGTCTCATCCAGCCGCAGCAGGCGCCTGACGGACTCGGTGGCCGCTCCGAAGACGTACTCGATCTGCCCGTTCACCCCCACGTCCAGGTCGGCGGCTCGCAGCTGCAGGATGGGGGTGCCGGGGCTGCTGTTCTCCGCCAGGTCTGCCTCGTAGACGCTCTTCTCGAAGCGGGGGCTGTTGTCGTTCACGTCGGTGATGAGCACCCTCAGGATGGCCTGCGAGGAGCGCGCCGGGTCGCCGCCGTCCCGCACGCGGAGGCTGAGCTCGTAGGAGTCCCGCTGCTCCCGGTCCAGCGCCCCTTTGACGATCAGCTGCGGCTGCTTCTCCCCGTCGAGGGTGTCGGCCACCTGCAGCTCGAAGACGCTGCTCCGGGCCGCCGCGTCCGCCTCCTGCCGCCGCTTGCTGCCGCCGGGGTAGAGGGCGCTCTCGGAGGCCGCCGAGGCCGAGCCTCCCCCCCCGCCGCCGCCGCCGCCGCCGCCGCCCCCGCCAGCGCGGCGGCCGCCGTCCCCGCCGGGCTCCTGCAGCAGCTCGTAGCGCTCGATGCCGTTGCGGCCGAAATCCCTGTCGGTGGCGGTGGGGAGCAGGTAGAGGGTCCCCACGGGCCGGTTCTCCTCCACGGTCAGCGTGAGGACAGGGGACGGGAAGGTGGGGGTGTTGTCGTTGATGTCCAGGATGATGACCCGGCCCTCGAAGAGGTCCACCCAGCTCTGCGAGGGGCCGATGACCGACACCTCGAAGTCCAGGAAGCACTCGTTCTCGTCGAAGATCATCTGGCACTGCGGCAGCTTCTCGCGGTCGATGCGCCGCTCCGTGGTGCTCAGCTCCCCGGTCATGTTATCGATCTTGAGATAGTCGGAGCCCGATTCCAGGCTGAATGTCACCTCTCCGGAGCCCGTCACGATTCCCAGGTCGGAAGCCACGTTGCCGATGCGGATGTCGGCGGGTCCCTCCTCGGCCAGCCGGTACCTCAGGAGCTGCTTGGCCGCTGCCAGGCTGACCCAGAGCGGCGGAGGCAGGAGGAGCAAGAAGCAGAAGCAGCAGCAGCAGCAATGCACAAAGCCAAGGAGAGTCCGCATCTTCCTCATCTTCCTCGCACCGACCCCCCCCGCCCCCTCCTCTCACTCCCACCTGCCCCCCAGTAAACTCCCCTCAGAAGCCAACAGAGCGGCTGAGCGTCCGGGTGATCAATTATAAAATCCTTCTGTTCCTGGAAACTTATTGTCTCATGGCTGGTGCAATTGGTGGTCAAAACCCTGCTGCTGGCTCCTCTGCTGCTCTCCCTGCCTTCCAGTTGCGATATACTCACAGTTCACGGGACAGTGTATTTTGCTTTTTAAAGATTCATCTCGGTAGATAGGATGGGATTTTCCTCCTCCTCCCCCTTCTCCTCCTCCTCTCTGATCTTACTGTAATCACTTTGCAAGGTTTGCAATAAAAGCAGGAGAAGCACTGAGCGATTCGAAGCCCCCCAGGTCGTCTTCTTCGACACTAGAGTTAACTACAATTCACACACTCTCCCTCTCTCGCTCGCTCTCTCTCTCTCTCCCTCTCTCTCTCTCTCTCTCAGCCGTTTACGACCAAGGCATTAGCTTTATTCTTTCCCCTCTCTGCACACACAGGGGGGAAAAAAAAATGTGATTCGCTTTATTCAAAGGGCTTGTGTCCGGGAAAACTCAAAATCCTCTTAGCAATGGGCAGTTCTTTAAAAAAAAAAAAAAATTAAAAAGGTAAAGAAAAAAAAAAATCCCAACAATGTCGGTAGCCGCACAGCTGATAGAAGAACCCCGTGTATTACAGAGCAGTCCACAGAATATCCCCTTTGGTTGGCAGAAAAGCACCCAAATCCATCTTCAGAGATCGCCTAAAATGTTCAGCTCTTTCTCCGGAGAGGATTTTTTTTTAACAACTCTGCGCAAGGTCATTAGTCACAAAGCAACGATACAGAAACTGCAGAAGCCGTTTGCCCAGAATTTGCAAGGCTGGAGATATGAGCATACACACACAACAGTCCCAAGTTTGTTTTTGCATCCGCAGTTTGTGTGTGTGCCTTACCTGCATTTGCACTGCATGTGTTCTAGCAATCTGGATCTGCAGCGCTGAGAGCGATTCACAAATGAGATTGCAGTCTCTCTCCTCTCTCTCCTCTCTCTCTCTCTCTCTCTCTCTCTTTCCTCTTCCTTCCCGTCCCAATGCAGGTAACCAGATCTGAACTTGATCCTTTCAGTTCAAAGGTTAGCAACAAAACTATGTGTCCAAAGGCGATTATTGGTCTCTCGTAAATAGACCCGGAGCGGAACAAGATGTAACTGGATCCCCCACGTGAATTAACACAGATTCTGAATTACATCCATATAAGCGGAATGGCAAAGGGGAGGGGAAAAGATCCGCGACGCGGTTAAAAAAAAGAAAAAATAAAATACAGAGTTCTATTTGCAAATAAAATGATATCAGTCAGTTTCCTGTGATCTGCACCGCCACGGTGGGTGAAATCTGCAATTGTGTATTCCCTCCTGTGTCTTTCAGAGAAGTGTGGCTCAGGCGCTTTCACGGCAGAGCGGCTTGTGCTTTAAAATGTTGAATGGCAACTGAGAAGCTTCCCCCTCGGAAGGAAAAAAAAAAAAAAAAAAAAAAAAAAAGAAGAAGAAGAAGCAGTAAACCGGCAAGTTTGCTCAAAGTGGTGGGAGCTGCTGAAGCCTCTCTCGGTAGCTCTTCCCTGACGCTGCAGCAGCAGAGCCGCCTGCGCTACATACACACAGAAAGAGAGAGGGAGAGAGAGAAAGAGGGAGAGCAAAGAGAGAGAGCGAGAGGGAGAGAGAGAGGGAGGGAGGGAGGGAGGGAAGGGGGGAGGAGGAGGAGGAGGAGGAGGGAGGGAGGACGAGTCAAGCGCTGCACTCCAGAAAGCCCAGCCTTACCCTCTGTCTCTGCTGCTGCCAGTGCTGCAAGTGGGATAGCCGCTCGTCACAAAACACCAGTTCAGTCCTCAAAACCGAGCCTCATTACACGCCCGAGTGTTGCCGCTGTTGCCTTCTCAAACCCGTGATCTGTAGTGATCCTCTCCTACCCTTTCCCTCCCCACCTCCGCTGTAGACTGTGAACCGAGCAACGATTTTTAAAGCAAATGTTTATTCGCCTTTCTTTTAGGCAGAGCTGGTGCACGTTCGGGGGCTCTGCATTTTGCGGAATCACGCTGGTAAGAAAACTCGTTTCGCACAGATTCCCACCTTCCCCTGTCGTGTCGGTGCTTTTGTGAAATAGCTGCAGTCGCTGTAACTGCATAAAACTCCAGGGAGGAAGGGGGCTGCCTTAGATCTCAGACTTTCGTCCTGTTTCCCACTGCTGTTCGAGCCTTTTGGTCTTTGTGTTCATGTTCTTCCTATTACCATGATTTGAATGTGTCTTTTCAGCGTGTTTGTGGGTTTCCTAGGAGAAAAAAAAAAAAAAAAAAAAAAATCCCTCGGAGAAGATGATCAGGAAGGGGGCGAGGGGGTTAGTAAAATAAACGCGTGTAAGAAGTAACAGATTTATTTCCGAACGGAGACTTGCTGCTTCGATGATTGCGAAAATGTAGCGTCACCTACCTGGGTGAGTGGGAAATAAACTTTAACGTTAAAGCTCTCCGTTCAACTTTCTTTATTCTGGCGTCCCTAGTTCGCTTCTCCTTTTGCCTTTGTGCCGTTTAATCGCCTGTGGCGTTTGCGTGCCCCTGCCCTGCGCCCCGGGTGATGCCTGGTCCTGTACCCGTCCTTTCCGCTCGGATCCCGGAGGGAAAGGAGGGAGACTCCGCTAGGCTGGCAGGAGAGGGAGGACCTGGGCGAGCATGGGGCAACCAGTGGGAAGAGAACTGGCGTGTGTGTGTGAGTGCGTGTGTGTGCGCGCAGCGAGGGGGGGGGGGGGGGGGGGGGGGGGGGGGGTGGCAGGAATCCAGCTGCTCTCTCTCCCCTGCGAACACATGTGGGAAAACAAGTTGTTGCGGGTTCTGTGTGTGCATTCCTCGCGTTAAACGGTTATTTTGAATAAAGACGAGTGCAGACGAACGTAAGTGAAATGTCTCTCTTTTCATCGCGGTGACATATTCGAGCGAAAAGCGGCCGGATGTGTTGAGGTGGTTCAAAGCAACGGTCACAGAGTGTCTTTGTCATTTGGGGCGGTGAATGAACGTGGGAGGGAGGGAGGGAGGGCAGGTTGCCACCTCTTTCCTTGGGGAGTCCAGAGGCACAAGAGGGGCAGAGTCGCGCCGTGTGGAATCGGCGCTGGGGAGCGAGTGACCGCTCCCCGCTCCGCAGGGCTGCTCCGGCAGCGGCCCCGGCCGCTCTCCCGGCTTCTCCAGGACACAAAAACCCACCCCCGCCAGTGCTGGAGACACTCGGCTTTATATCTGCAGCATCAGCGAGAAAGCCCGGCTCGGCGCAGGCTCAGTGTTCACCGCCGCAGTCCCGGACGGAGGAGGGGGGCTCGGGAGCTCAGCATCTTCGCAGCGGGTTAAGTAGGATTAATACCAAATCCCTATTATATTTGCCAAGCAACTTGAATTTATCAAAATTCCCCCTCGCTGTTCTGGAGCTTCGAGAGGAGGAAATTTTGCCCACAGTGTAAGATCCAGACATACCAGTACGTAGGAATACCAGCATACTGCATTACACTGGCTCCCTGCACTAGCAATACAATTGCAAACCGAAGCTCCCGCTGTTCCCTTCCCTTTGTGCTTTTAAACGCAGCCAGGAAACTTAATGTATTCGCCAGGGGAGGGGCGGAATGAAAGCGCTTTTAACCTCCCCGCCATAAACTTTAATCGGATTCTGGGCTGTTGCACGGCATGGACACCTCGCCTCTTGTCTGAATCTCCTTTCCCGTTGTCTCCCATGTCTACTCCTACTACGGTCTGCTTTGCGAGAGCCTCTTTCAAGCGAATGAGTGATTTCTTTCTCTTGCCATGTGCAATCGCTCCCCCCTTCCCTTCCTACCCTCGCTGGCCTCTCTTGCACACACTACGCCTTTCACATGCGGTCTGCGCCCCTCGGCCCCCCCTCCCTTTCTTTTTTTGCAGTGTCTTCACATGCAATCTCCCTCTGAATGTGCAATGTCTTTCCTGATCGGGAGTGCTGCGTCCTTCACAGTGGATTGGTTCCTCTTTCGGATCAGAGGTAACGGCCCCCCCCCCCCCCCCCTTTTTCCTACCAGTCCCCCTTCCTCCCTCCCCTCCTCCTCTCCTCCCCCAGGGCAGGCGGCCGGCGTGGGAAATGGGCCCGACGTGCGCTGCATGGTGGATGGCAGCGCTGCTCCCGCTCCACGTGCCCCGGCTGCTGGGGGGGTGGGGGGACGGGACGGACGGGGCTGTGCTGGCCTTGTGTGTCGTCCCCCCCGCCGCTTCCCATCCCGCCAGTTTGTGCGGAGAGGCCGGGGGGGGGGAGGGGGGGGGGGGCAGAGGGGAAGCACTCCCGCCCCCTCCCGCCGCCACCCCCGCCCCGCGGCCAGTGCTCGCCCAGCTGTTTGGGTGTCAGTAGGAACAAGCCCAGCTGTGTCGGGCGGGGGAGGTTTAGCCCTTTTGGTCAAATCTGTTGCGCAGTGTAACTCCCCCCCAACCCCCCTTCTCCCTCCCCGTCTCCCCCCCCCCCCCCCCCCCCCCCCCCCCCCAGCTGCACACAGACGCCCACACGCGCTCAGACACGACACGGCGTTTGTCCTCCTGATCCGGCGAGATCAAGTGGGGAAGCGGGATCACGGATGTAATCGGCTGTAATAAATAAAATAGCCCGAGATGCTGGAGATATACAGAGGGGAAATAAGAGCTTGTGTCCTTAAAGGGAACATCTGATAAGGCCACCGAGGTGGCATATTGCGTGTGGGAAGGAATCCGTCTTGCTGACATTCGCAGCCTGCTGTACGTGGGGAAATCCTAAAGCAGCCTGGGAGCTTCCCAGCTCCCCTGCGCCCCCGCCCCCGAAGCTCCCTTCCCGATGCTCTGCAGCGGGGCTTTGTTGTCGTTGTTGTAGCTGTTGATTGCAAAGGCAGGGGTCATGGCTAAAATATGCAGATGCAATTAATGGCTAGTTTATCTGCATTTCTTGGCGGAGCCCGGTTTCTGCCGCCGGCGTCCCAACTCGCGTCCGCAGTTCGCGCTTTTCAGCCCACGGCAACTTGTTTTTCGCAGTTTAGGAATGTCGGTGGCTCTCGCTGGAAAATTACTTCTGGGATCTGCAGTGGGAATCCATCTCGGGTTAAAGAGAGGCGGATTATTTAAATATCTGTACCACTCTGTACATTAACAAACACATATTACCTATCACTATTTGCGCGCACACACGAGCGCACACAAATGAAGAAGCTCCCGAAGGAAAAAAAATAAAATATTCGGTGGGCTTGAAAGTAACATATTCATAATAATACGAGGAAAAGGTTAAATACAGTAAACATGACAGCAAATTCGAAAGCAGGGGAAAAACAAGGACAAAAACCCCACATAAAGCAGTTAAAGCCATTTGACGGGAGGGAGAAACTAACTCAAGAACTCCACCAAGGGACAAACAGCTGAAATGACACCGCAAACAGCACGAAGCCCTCGTTGACCTTTCATCTTTCTGAAGTGTCGTGCTGATCTGGTGCGATTCTGCCGTGATCCCTTCACCTCCCTTCCCTACCACAGCCTCCCCCCGGCCGCTTCCGAGCTCCCTTAGTTGGTGGCAGTGAATATACTGGGAGGTCGCCTGAATTATAGGGGGTGCTGACACTTGCCCGGTGTCTTTCACAGCTTTGCAAATCTGCTTGCTGTGTAGTAGCACGTAATAGGCAGAAGTGATTAAATTATTCATTGCAGCATCAGCCTTTCTGATGGACATTAAAACTTAGGAGTTTAAATAAGGAAGCCACAGGTTTACTTTTAAGCAGATAACAACTGCATCCGTGCCTATTTAACGGAATGGTAGCTAAGCATAGAACCAGTTAGTTTGTTTAAATCCTCTCTCTTTTACTCCCTGTGAGAATTTTGAACCAGGTAATGCACCATAAAAGTTGCTGACAGCAAAAATAGTCTGTGTTGGGTAACAGTGGTTAAATCTCACATGATTATAATTGCTTATTCTTAAAGTAATATTTGAGGTCTGTTCAAAATAAAGGGTTCCTGCATAGGCGCGATTCCGTCAGCATTTCTGCGTTCTCACATTTATAAAGAATGATGAAAAGTAACATTTAGCAAAAGTGGTTGTGATTCTGTTTACTAGGATTTTTGCAGTGTATGTATGTTCCTTACAAATCACAATGATTGAGTTTGAGGTTTTCTTTTAATCATTATTCTACAGAATCTGTTATGAAAGGTCTTTTACAGACAGAGTGGGATTTTTTTAGATGTTGACAAAAAATCTAACCATTCAAAATCATGTAGAAATGACAGACAAATTATGTTTAAAATCAGAAGGAAAAATTAATGAAAGGTCTTAAAAAAACATATGAATTTTCATGAGGCAAGACAGATTTTGCTTAGATTTATGCTTCATAGGCAACTACTGGCTTTCCTGGATTTGCAGGGATATAAATGAGTGCTGCATCCAGCCCCTTTATTTTATAGATTTATTTTTGAATTGCACTACTGTTCAATTTCTCTAGATGAGAAGTAAACTATAGGAGGAAAAAAAAAGCATTTAAAGTGAGTTTGGATGAATTCCCATCAAAAATAGAGGGAAATTATGAATCATTAGTATATGTTCTACATAAAGAGATACAATGAGACATTCAGGGGAGATAATTAAAGCTGGATTTAATTTAAATGAAATGTATGAGAACCAGGTAGCACTGACAAAGAAAGAAAAATGTGGTCATTGTCACTGAAAATATTAAATGGGTACAGTTGATATGCATATGGATTCACTAGCAGAGAACACCAGAGTTACTTTTGGAAATAATGTAGGATTTTTTGGTATAATGTTCCCAAGGTTGATCTCAACAGTGAGCCCACTTAAGGTCCCTGCTCAGTCACCCAGCAAGCCACTAACAAATGGATCTTTCCAGATGAAGTTCGCCAGACCACAGTTTTGCACTTCTATATTTTTTTAATATATTCTGGATTCACCTCAATATTTGTTTTTGAATAAATGGCAATAATTTCCACTTTATTTGATGGACTGCTGGAAAGTCAAACAAGCTCATTCTGAAGAGAGTTTAAAACAAGTTTGTGTTCCAGAGAACTACAGATACAAAGGAAAGTCTCGTATCATGAAATTTGATGGATAGCAGTAAAATATACTAAAGTGTTACAGATTTATTGAAATACAGTGATTCTCAGCTCCTGCTCCCACTTATTTCTGTCAGCTATCCCTTATATACAGAACTGAGTACACAGATTTTCTAAAACCATTTTGCTTTTACACACTCTTGAAGGCTTCTCAACCTAATATTTTTTTTCATTTCTATGCGCTACATTTGGTGGGTTTTGTGGTGGAGTTTTTTTTGTATTTTTTTTTTATGATGCTACAAATTTCTTTGTTGTGAGTTAAAGTTTTCTTTCATCTTTAAATAAGAATCACCAGATCCTAAAATCTTTCGTCTGATATTCCTAGTGCATCCTGTGCAGCTTTAATTTATTATTAATATATTTCAGGATAGAATAAAAGATCTGGGATGTCTTCATGAATCTACTGTGTCAGCTGCCTGTTGAGCAGAGGAGGAAATATCCAAGCAAGATGGCAACTCTGCAGAGTTCAGAGAATCTTTGATATTAAAATCTAAATGCTGTTATGGATAATTGAATTCTGTGGTGCTCTATTCCCTTCTGTAAATTAACGCCAATATATGTTATTGGCTATACCTAAAATGTAATTTTTAAGTCTACACATATACTCACTTATTATTTGGGTGCTTTAATGTTTCTGTCTACTTTATCATAAATAGTCAGTGCTCTCCGGCTGAAATAAGGGTTGTGTAAATACTCAGTTGTTATAAATTAGGGAAATAAATATGGTGGAAAAGAAAGTAATTTACAATAGGACCAAGCTGTTGATTGCTTATCGGACAGTCTATTTGTCCTTGTTCTGCAGTGATTAAAACTGCTTTAATGGATATTTTATAATGTTAGACTTGCCATTTCTTTTCATACGAAAAGTGCAGTATGAGAACCCTTAGAGGTCATATTGTTATAACACTCATTTAGCTGTACAGTGCAGAAGCATACCATTTTTTCCTTAATCCTTTGTTTGACCCTAACAGAGGCATGATGACTATTCATTGAAAAAAAGTAAGGGCTATTCACCTGCTACCATCTACTGTTAAAGGTGAGCAAAAGAAAGCAGGTCTGAAGAGTTGGAGTCCCTTGCACCTTTCCCTGAATTAGATTAAAACATAAACATATATATCCATGCCTGTAACTGCACAGGCCTAGTGAAGAGCTTTGACATTTAGCCAAAATGAGAATCAGAGCCTGGGGAAGGCCCTGCTTATACCACCCTGAAACAGGATCCTGTAAGCACCAGTGGGAAAAAAGTAAAGCCAAATCCATCCAGTAGCCACATATATTTTTGGCTGTTAAACACTGATCTGTATGCTGGTACAACCCTCATCAGCTTTGCTTCTGAAATGTTTTGCACTGCTACCTTAATTCTCCAAAATAAGAGTTAAGGGGCTGTAGTCTTTGAAATCATTTGCTCTCCCGCTGCCTCCTTTGCACTTTTTGCCTTGCACAGGCAGCCATACTTTTATGCCTGCTTTAACTGTTTTGCAAAGTTTTTTGGTGATCATCCTTCGCATAATTACATTTTTAGCTTCCTTTATAAGAGTAATAAGTACTGCACAGAGTGTGTTTTTATGACCTACAATATAACTAGAGGAAGAGAGGTACTGATAAGTTTCCACATTTTTCATCTTCTGATAGAAGCCTGACATATCTTCCAGTTCATTCATTCTGTGAGATGATTAAAAAGTTGCTCTTCAACAAACTAAACCTCATCCAGAGCTCAGCAGGAAATAACTGCAATCTAAGCACATTAAAGAACAGACAGGGCAAACCAAAGTATACCTCTTTCTTTGCCTTTTAAGATCATGGGGAAAAGAGAAAAGCAGTCGAATATTGTGATAAAACTGGAAGCCTGCAGTAGCTAGTTGATGGGTAAGGATATAGAAACTAATCCAAAGCATACAGAAGTCAATAGAAGTACTTTGACTAAATAAGCTTTGCATTAGGCACCTAGTGGGTGAATGATGTTTAAAGCATTCTTGTAGATCTTAAGCAGATGAGTGGAGAAGAAAATGATGTGCATTTTAATCACAATAAATGCCATTAAACCACTTGGTGGTGTAAATGTTATTTTGCCTGACCACAGAGATCATGTTTGTGACTCTCGGAATAAACTAGCAGCGGATCATTGGGTGCCGAGTCCTATCCTCCACTACTGCAAGCATTCAGGTTATATAAAACCTCATTTTCAAAATATATATATATAAAATTCTTATGTTGGTGTTGATCTCGAAGTTCAACACATCACTATAAACATCCGCAGGCTCTTTTTACCCATTCATGTGTTTACGGAGAGCATTTCTCTCATCTTAGTTCTGTTTGCAAAATAATACAAGATTTTTCAATTTCCTCTCATGAATTAGGTTCTGCATTCCTGACATCATGCTGACAGACTTCCCCTTCACCTCCACTCCATTTTTAGTGAATCTTTCGGTGAATGTTTCTTTAATATGGGGAACAGGAATTTTTCATTATTTCCATCATGAAGATGTGTGCTACCTGATGTAATAGCCCTAAACATCCCTTTCTTTCCCAGAAATACCTCGTCTAATACTCCATATTAGCGGTTTTCATAGCTACAGCACATTTTGGTGGCTGATAGTCCTTCTTCAGTAGATTGGCTGGATCTTTCTTTTTCTCTGTCAGTTCCAGCTGATGAACTCACAGTTTATAGCAGAAAATCTTATTACATTGCTTTTTGTACTATTAAGTTTAATTCCGTTTCTATTATAGAAGTCATCAAGGTCATCTGATTCTTCCTGTACGTTGTTACGATTTTGATGATTCTCAGACTTGTTTTACCAGCAAATGTCAGCAGCGTGCTCCAAGTTTTTGTGATCTAGTCTTTAAGCATCAAAAAGGTCTATTGCAAGACTGCCCACAAAGAACCCCTTAACAGCTACCATGTAATGATGCAAACACCTAACACAATCTGTCATCCTCTCCTCGTTAGTCAATTCTTTATCTTCACAATCTTAACTAATACTTTTCCTGTCAGATAGTGTCAAAAATTGTTTTGAAATCCAGATACGCGAGATCTTCTCCACTTGCTTGGCTTAGAAGATAAATTATTAAAGAAAGATATCAGGTAAATAGTATCATCTACTCTTTGAAACCTCTAGATAGATTTTATTAAGTTTGCTTTGTACTTCTGTGCCATTACTCATTCTTTGCTTCAAAATTTACTCTGAAGCTTTGTGTTCTAAAACCTTCTAAAAAGCATATTGAGAGAGCTGTTTATTTCCTCCCTTCAGCTTCCCATCTCAAAGGTAGGCAGGCCATTTGCTGTTTTCCATAAATGCTCATCCTGATACACTTATTAAGAATCCTTGTTCTAGAGCCTTCAGATGTATGTATTAATTACTTCAGGATTCTGGAGTGAAGGTTGGAAGAGTCTTTGATTTGAGTATTTTGTAGTTTTTGAATTGATTTTATTTCAGATGTGATAATTCTTCTTCCACACCTTTACTTTCATTAATCAATTTCCTCATTTCAACATCACCATCCTTGTTGAAAGCTGAAACAATGTATAATTTATATGGGTATCTCTAGTTAAATAATTATAAATATACTTTATTTTTGCTTATTTATAACATGTTCTGTAAAAGTGAAGCCGTTGCTTTCTTAGCAGTTCTCTGACTAAGATCTGAAGGTTTACCTTTGACATTTCATTCAAGTCTACAAGCTGAGAGACTATTTACACATTCTGTTGTTTTGCTACTGCATGTTTACGTGCCTGTCTTGTATTACTTACATATTGTCTACATCATTCGTGTGCAAGTTCGTTATTTTGCAGGTCTGAATGCTTCATATTAAAAGACGGAGAATGAGAGTGAAAAGGTAGGTAGTTCGTTCCAGGAGAAAGGAGTCTATATTTGACCAAAAGGAGCATGGCACCTTCAAAGAGTTGAATAGTGCATAGATGGAGAACTAGGTGAAAAGAAACTGAAAACATGCATATGTTTGGCATTTTACAAGAACAGAGCTGTCCAGAACGTCAAAGGTCAATCCAAATGAAGAGTTACCAGTTACGAGATGTTATCAGGCTGAATATACAGAAAGTATATATGTATATATAAAGTCCTTGATGAACAAGCAAAATCTGGATATTAGAATATATTCTTCCATGAAGATTCTTCTGTCAAGTACCTTAGAGAAGTTTAGAGAGGTAGATCAGAAAGAGAAGATTAGGAATAGAATTATGAGGGAGTGAAGATAAGGAAGTGTTTTATTGTGTTTGTTTGGCTTTATTTAAATTTTATTAACAAATACAATTCAAATGTTATAAGGGAGAAATGAGAAAAAGCAGATTTCAGAAAGCTGAGGGAGTTCTAATTTTCATTTTAAAACTATGCAGCAGCACAGCTGGGTGAATCTACTTTTAAACTAAGTTATTTATCTCTTATTTATTAACCTTTGTTTTTCTTTTAAAAACATTTTGTCGTTTTTGTACTAAGCTTCTATTTTTTTTTTATTTTTTTTTTCTCAAGGGAGATACATGACTCGTAGTGTGGTTTAAAGAGGATACATTTAATTGACTACAGTTCCAAAGAGTTCATGAACACAAAGTAATGAGAAGTTTTCTAGTTTTCATCCAATGTGTCATTCTTGGAAGAAGTTATTGACTTAACTGGGTATTATTACTACTATGAAAGTTATAAGTAAGAAGGATAACATCAGCTATTATGACTTCATGACACTTCAAATAACATATCTCTTTTTTTTTTTTAGTTGTTTATTACTTTACTGAGCTTTAGCACATAACTTCTTTCCACGTCTGAAGCTATAGTTAGATTTTTTAAAAAATCAGGTTGGCTCAATGATACCTGATAAAGAAGCAAGATAATTTTACCAATGATGAAATTTATAGACAATCTTATTTAAATGACTTCAGCACTTTCATACATTTCACTATGGACTTGAGCTTTCAAGAGGCTAGCTTTTGTGAGTATTTTGTCTGAATATTAAAATCCATCCCCCCAGGTTTGTTCAAGTTGCAGTCAACTAAAAAACTGAATTTTGCATAAGCTTGGTAAGGACTTTACATTTTAAAAGATAAATTCCTGAAAGATTTCATTCACCTTGAGTGTAGCGCAACACGTGGCTGACTAATACTTTCTTGACAATTTCAGCTCTTTGCCCAGAATCTACTTTCCTCCAGTATTATGTGACCTCTCTTTTGGGATGTAACAATGTGGAGCAGGAAGTTACTATATTTGAACACAGAGGGATGAAAGTTAGATCAAAATAGAAAGAAAAGGATGAAGAAACTTTATTGACTGTCCTAAGTATCAATGATGTAAAAAGATAACTGTGAAATTTACTATAAAATTGTCACATTCATGCTCTCCATAAACAATGGTAACATTGTAGGTGTTTAGTTCTTGTTCAAATAGCAAAGGCTTATTCAGCAGATCGAAATGATACGGTCCTAATGAACAAGCATGTAAGCATCACTAAGATAGCATATGATTATATGCTATATATGAGCATATGTTCCGTTTTCAGTTCGTTTGGTTGGGTTTTGGCTGGGAAACGATATAGCAAAAAAAATAATATAACCCCCCCCCCCCCAAACTATCATCAAGAACATTATTCATATTGCCAGATCAAACACTCAGAAGTTAGAAAATATCAGAATAATACTGTCAGCAGACCCTTAATTCAGATGCCACTGCATCATCCACTGCAATGTTTGATTGCAATCCAATTACATGTTTACATACTCTTTCTCCACTGGATTTCAATTTGGAATCAAATAAGTAAGTAAGTAAGTAAATAAATAAATAAATTAAACACAAATGAACAAACACATAATAAAGAAACAATTAAACAAATACGTATTAATAAAACATATTTTTATTTAATTGCACAGAACAAATGTGTAAGGTTGCAGTTAATAAGAAATTATTTAATATTTTTATTTTTCCATGTTCAGTGCTTGTCTCAAGACCTTATTTACTGCACATTGTTCAAATAACATCCCAGACACAGAATTATTAAATGGATTTTTTTATGATGTACACTACTACATTGTCTAAAATATTCAAAAGTGTTATTTAATTTGTAAAGAGCTGTATTATACTGGGGGTTATTATGATTCCAGTATTACAAATGGGAAGGTAACGCGGAGATGTGGGTCAAAAATACACACAGATTTAGGTTATCTAATTTGAGCCTTTTAGGTCCATATTTTGGGGAGTGCTTAGAATTACATAGCTTTTACATGTGCAAACCAAAACTTTCACTAACATAAGGTATGTCTGGGGATGCTCACTGTTCTGCAAATCAGTCTCAGGATTTCAGGTAAGAGCTCAGAAATAGACGAAATCACAAGCAAAATGTTTTGTTCTGTGACTTAATATCATGGGGGAATTCCATGACGGAAGTGTCAGTCCCCAGCTTTAAAGTACAATGTTCTAACACTATGAAACATTGTTTTCCTCTACTTCAGAGAAGGTCAGTTCTGTACAGTGAAGAAAACAGGGGCCTTGAGGGGAAAAAATATGACTCTAATGAAAGACTATGTCAGACGGCACAAGTACAAGTGAGTGGAACTATGATTCCACCTATAACTACATTTTGATAATTTTCTAACTATGAAATAAGCATTTAATCTTTTAACCCTAATAATGCCTTTCTAATATATTTGTGTGGCATATAGTAATTTCTGTTGCAGACAGAGGACAGCAAAGTTCCCTGTATCCACAAAAGGAAATGAATTTAGCTATACAACACTTTGGAGGAGAAGGAACTGGGGTAAGGGGAAGGAATCTTGAATAAGCATAAGCTGGAGATGCACAGATGGTAAAAGTTCCCAAATGTTCTAGTCTCCTCTCTGTGCGTCTTTTTTCTATATAAGTGTGATAACATTTGTTAGAAGGCATGATTAAGGCTTTATAGGCTTCACAGATGGAATGTAATTTAGTGGAAAGACTTGAAAGATAGAAGATTTGGATGTGAAATGGATTCCATGAAAGGAATTAGAAAGGGTCAAGTCCAGAGAGGCAACACAGATGTAATGACAACTAAATATTTTTCTGTAAACAAAAGTTTGGATGACCCATTAAATTGCCTTCGATAATTTTACTGGGGTTAGGCTAGGTTGGAATATCTATCTGCGAAAGAGACCTGAGATAATGGGCACAAACTCGAACATAGGAAGTTCCACCTAAACATGGGAAGGAACTTCTTTACTTTGAGGGTGGCAGAGCCCTGGAACAGGCTGCCCAGAGAGGTGGTGGAGTCTCCATCTCTGGAGACATTCAAAACCCGCCTGGACGCATTCCTGCGCAACCTGCTCTAGGTGACCCTGCTCTGGCAGGGGGGTTGGACTAGATGATCTCCAGAGGTCCCTTCCAACCCCTACCATGCTGTGATTCTGAGTCAGTTCCTTTCATCCAGGAATATGTAACCTAAAACATAGAAGCAGTTAGAAAACTTATTTAAAGTCATTTGACATACAGCCAGCCTATATTCAATAAAGTAACCTAACTATTAGGGTACATAATTAGGTACGTTTTCTGTCCCTCCTTTTCCTCCAACAAAACTCATTTACACTTCCACCCTTCCTCCAACTTCTGGCAAGTCTTTTGTCCACTGTGCTATATCTCATGTAGGAAAAAACCATCTTGAGGACACAGGTCAGCAAGCTTGAGAATAATTTCCTGTTGAGGGAAATGGAGAAATGTCATACCAGATAATCTGATTTACCTGGGCCCGATTTCAGAGATTCCTAACTAACATATATACATATGCTTGTATGTATATATTTGTAAATACATTTATATTTGGTTAGGTGATAATAGCAAGAAAATATTTGGCAAGCAGCTGCTGACAGATGTAAAATTCTACAAACTGCTAGAGCTGTCAATAGGACATAAAAAATATTTATCAGTGATGTACAGAATATGGTCAGTTTTCTCAGGTTAGATTCATCAGTAGAAAGACCTAGAGCTAATAATTTACGCTGCTTTTGTTTCTGTTGTATGTACTTTAAAAGCAGAAATAGTAGCTTTTTAGAAAATAGCTTTGTTTTAAATTAGCAAGAAGGATTAGATGTCAACTAACTACCTGTAGAAGAATGGAAACATCATAACTGATCCTCAGTCATGCTGGAAATTTAAGGACTGAGGTTGAGAACAGCCCATGTAATAGTGCTTTCTCGCCACACAAGCACTCTCATCAAAACCACCATTCAAGGCCACTGTCGTGTCTCACTCGCCTATTCAAAAAACCTGATCTCTGGGCCTGACTGAGAACTAATCAGTCATGAAATACTATTTTAAAAATAATATTTTGCTCTTTATAAAGGGAAAAGAAAGCTTTTAGACATCCATTTCTTGCTTTATCTTTACAGCGGTAAGATTTCTGTGTTTCTTTGTTAAACCTTTTTGCAAACTGAAGAGAGACAAGAATGTTCCCATCTTGTGTCTGTTTCATGGGACTTAAGACATATTTATGAAGAAAAAAGCATACCTTTCTAAAAAAAGGGTATATTTCCATTTTAAAGAATGTCAGAGAGCCAAACTCTCATATTTGATGTACAAGTGTATTGTGGCCAGAATCCCACTTGCTCGTAGCCTGCTCTTGATACACTGTTTTGTTTGACTGGCTGGCTTTCTTCAGTGTTTTGTTTCCCAGAGCTGTCTGTTCTTTATAAAAATATCTACGTGCCAATTTAAGGCATTCTGAAGTCAATCAGTTGTAAATGTAAGCGTGTCTTATGGGGCTTTCCTTCACTTTAATGTGGTTAATGAATATGTTCCCATGACTTTTAAATGGACTGGTGCCTCAGCACATTTTCAAAATTACCCTATTTGAAGACATTTCCATTTATAATGGGGCTTAAATCTCATTTCCCTCAATATCTGCCCTCACTTAGTCTTTTTTAAGGCTTCTCCGGAAAAAAAAAATTATATCTCAGCTGCCACTCCTGCTCTTAATGCTTTCCTAGTATCGGTAAGAGCAGAAACCAACTGATGGCTCACTCTGCTACTCACACAGAGACAATATGCAGACACCGCACTATCCTCCATTCCTGGCTGAAGAGCTCTGTGCTACCATTTCATATTATCTACGCACGCTGCTTCTGCTTCGTGTGTCTGCTAAAGCTTCATGCCTCACTTTAGTCTCGGTGACTTCACATTTTCCCTGTAGGAACTTAGGGTAAGACTGGTAAAGATACCCTTAATTTCAAGCTACTGCAGATCCTAATTGGGGAAAAAAAAAAAAAAAGTCACCTGAAATAGTAGTACAGACACAGCCCTGGATGAGTGGAAGGAGGGAAAATAGAAGGGGATATAAAGAAGGGGAGAAAAGAGGTGGAAGTTACGTTATTTGATTGTGTCCTTCACTTGCTGAGTCAGCAGGAGCCAAGAGCTCTGCAGGAGCACACTTAACCTTCACATTTCTCCACAGAAACCCCATCTGGCCAACTAAATTGCCAGCAATTGAGAAGCCATGCAGGAAGCTGCATCCAGCTATTCTCATTCAGTGTGAAGGTTACTGTCTTGTGGAGGTAGTGGGAGAGGAAATAAGGGAAACGTTACAAGACTATGCCTCTCACATACGATGTGACCAAATCTGGGCTGTTCACTGCTGTAGTTCTTAGACACATAAAGAATTAGACATTCTGGGAAAATTTAGCTACTACCGTAGAAAGACCCAACATCAGGCGATCTTGGAAAGAAAAATCTTCATGGAGAAAAAAGCTGAAGAAAATTAAACGATCAAATTTTACTATAGAATTTTGCATTTGAATTTCAAAATCAAAAGCTTTTACTTGTAGTCTCTCTGTCAAGTTATCTGAAGCAAATTTCTTGGAACTCTACTTGGCCTTTGCAAGGACCTCTAACTGTAACTTCCATTTAAAAGGCCTACAAAAATAAAATGCCTTCCCCGTGTCTCTTAACATGCAATGTTAACGCAAATGCAGGTACTGAACTGACATGTAAACCACAGAAAAGTAAATCAACGTTGCATAGAAGAACCCAATAATCTATGTGGGGAAAGCTCCAGAGGAATATATCAGCCACTGGTTTATATGAACAATTAGTAAAACACCAATTGCACTTTAGTCCTTTAGTTCAGTGTTTCCCAATGAGCGAGGCTGCTCTCACTAGAGAAACGTGCCAGCATTAAAGGTGAAATGCAGAACAGAGTATAATCCAATGAATGTATTAACTTAGGCTCCGTGCCCAGACTGGTGCTGCCAGCAGTAGCAAACTGAAGAAAAGAAGATGGTCAAGTACAGCAGTGTGAAAAAATGGGAAATGGGGGAGAAAAGGACAACACAATAGTTCAGAAAACCCTGTTGCCAGTGTTTTGTCTCTCTGATCACAGGAAACTGTGTTAGATAAGCAAATCTCCCTTTGTCATATCACTTCTTTAGTTGCCTGGTGCTAGTCGTAGTTTGGTGTCAGTGGGTTGTGTTATCTGGAGACCTGAGATACTCTCAGGCGAATAGGTCTCTCAGTGCTGCTTGTTGATCAAGTCTTCACCTAAGCAGTTTACAAGGGGATCAGTTTTCTGGTTGCAGTAGGGAATGAGTGATTATTCAAATTCGAGACTGAGACTCCTTTGCGTTTGATGTGAAATATTTGTGTTTCAGCAGGTGAACCTGCATTTTAATTTGAGATTTTTTTTTTTTCACAGAGTGAAACTTGTTTTCCATAAGCCTCCTAAAGCTTTGAGAACCAGGGACAAAAAAGTGTCCCAAGAACAAAATATCTGTTTGTTTATAAGAACACTTACCACCCCATGAGTTTTGAAAATCACCAGTTCCCAAGCAGTAAGACTGGAGATGTGTGTCACATCAGCAGTGAAGCAGAGAGCAGAACAGAAACAATATACTTCATTCTATTCATGAGCAGTTGAAGCTAGATATCAACTTTTTCTCCTATCTTGCAGCTATTAAACTGGTACTTGGGGCAAATTTCTACTAGTCTCAATTAATTTTAAGTTTAAAAAGGTTTATGTAAGACTTTTACTTTTCTTTTTTTGCTAGGAAAGATAAAGAAATGGACAATTAAGTACATTTTTCCCAGCAATGTAGAAGTACTCATGAATGTTAAGTCAATTTACAGTGAATACTGAAGAAAGACTGTTACAGACTTGCTGCTAAAAGTAGGCAGAAAAAGTAGATCTATCAGGCTTCTGCTAGAAATTGTGCTTTCTTATAGATCAGCTTTTAATACAGAAATTATTTTTGTAATTCTCTGCAAAGATCATACTAAGAATGTATGTCTATAAAAATAAAAATAAAAAAAAAGTAATTGCAGCACTAATCTGACTGTATTTCTGTCCAAAATTGGTAATGAACACAGATTTAGGCATATTTAGTCTGTGTTTGCAAAAAACTATCTACCAAACAACAATGTTCTTATTCAACTAGAAACACTGTCCTTCAAGTATTGAGTTTGAGTATATATGCTTCTCTTTTTCTTCGTCTTTTTGTAATACAGTAACTGTGAGGCATTATGCATATTTAAAACTATGTTTTGATCCCTTGTACTTTTGGGTTAACTTCTGAAATCTTCAGGATGTATCAGAGTGGAAGTTAACAACCAGCACTAGGTTTTTTTGCTGCTCCCTTCTGCCACTTCAGCAAAGCGCTCTTTTACTGCACAGTTGCCTTCCTGCAATCACAGCTGTATCATTCCCTTGCAACACCTTTGGTGGCAGGATGGGATCAATTGCATGACCTTTGAGTGGAGCCCTACCACAAAACGGAACCTTTTCTTTCTTTCCATGCTGTTTGGAGTTTGCATGCATTTCTGGTGAGCCCTGAAGAGCTTCCCGGGGAAAGCTGATGCTTTTTTCCAAGCTTAATTCCCTCTTGCTCACCGAAGGATGGTAGGAGCAAGCTCCTTCTCCCGTGGACTTCAATTCTATTCCTAATTCAACAGATGGCAGTAGAAAACTCCCTACCTGCCTATCTTCACACCAAAGGCCTTACAAATGACCCTAATACTAACAAAAGAAGAAAAAACATCCAAAGCATTCCTGCCTAAGTCTTATATTTTTTTATATATATATATCGTGCTCTAAACTTTTCAGTGCAGTGTGAAAGTCTCCTAAAGATTAATTTTTATGCTGAGTCTGAATGACCAGAAGCAACTGGTGCTTTTGGAATTACTATCTTTCCTGTCACGTTCTTCTGTTTTAAAATAATTCTTTGATTGATATACTTTATTTTTCTGGTTGTGAAAGAGTATATTGAATATAGATTATAGCAAATAATTTGCTTTTCCCACAGAAAGATTGCTGTGATGAAAAACCAGTTCTCTGAGCTCAGTAAAGACCTTTTCAAATGTCATCATTACAGTGACAGAGCAAGTAATTTAGTAAGTTTTTGAAACATGCCTCACTAGATTTTGGCGTTTCATTAATTCCTCCCCCTTCAAATCAAGTAGGTAGTATAATAAACTTAGTGAACTCTTTATATAGATTGAAACATTAAGATGCATGGAATATACTGTAGTTTCTTATTCCATTTTTTAAAAGATGCTGATATCTTGGCATTGCCAACCAAGGAAAAAGCATTACCATAAAACTTTCTGAGAGGCATTTTCTTGTGTAATGTATAATAGTGGGTGTCTTACATAGGAAACCTTATATTATATAATTCTCTTTTAGCCTCAAGGCACTTGAATTAAGCCTAGAGTTCCTGATTTCTATTCCCACCTCTTTCACTAACTTATCTTAATAATTCTTTGCACTTCTCAATTTGCCAGCATGTTTCCTATGGTGAGAGGAACTGATTTCAAAGGAAAGGAAGAAACGGAGAAGAAATGGCTCTTTCAGGCACTGCTGGAGGGAGTGGCTTACTGATCTAAACATAATGGAAATGTTTGAATTCTTTAAGCCAATAATGTAAACTGAGGTAGGTTTGACTCAAATCTTCTTCAAGACGTGAACACCGATTTCCCTTCAAATTAACGAGTGGATTTTTTTTAGATTAAACACCGACAATGTGTTGGCTGTGTGAGTACGTTAGCGAGCCCTGGCGTACTTGGCAAAGGAAAGTGTATGTCCTAGAAGCAGTGCAGAACATTTTGCCTCCGCACACTGTTCTACAGAAATCTTGGGGAAAAGCCAGCATAGTGTCAAAGCCATAAAGATGGAAGCCTCATTTTTTAAGAGTTTTTGCTTTTTGCTTTCTCACCCTTATTTCTGGTTTGGGTTTGTTTGGTTTTGTCGTTGTTTTTTAACAGACAAACCTGCCATAGTAGAGTACGTTTTGTAGTATGTACATAAGTAGAAATATTTCTTGATTTGTACTCTTCCCCGATCTGTTTTTTCTATCTAAGTATTGTAAAGTTTTCCCCATAACTAGGGAAAAGAGATAAATAATATGATAAATATTCCAATCCTTTCAAATAATTTTTTGTAGTTTTTCAGTTATCTAACTAGTTTCAGGTTGTGTCATTTTCATATTAAAAATTTTGGAAAAAATGAAAATAAGATTAATTCTTTGGCTATAGGCATAAATAGTGGTGCTGCCCCTGATATCATCTTATTCTTATGAAAAATACAACCAGTATTATAAAAATGAGTTTTCAGTTCAGGTATATCTACTTGAGTGAGAAGATTGATAGCAAGATTGCTGTGTGTTAGCTAAATGTAAATATGAACCAGTAATAAAAGATATAATTTAAAAGATAAGTGCTCATATACATAGAAATAGTTGCAGAATCTTCATTTAGTCCTATCATGCTGTCTTTAATATATTATCACATACATTTATTTCCAAAGGACCCTGGATATTAAACATACTCCCTGAATTTTGGGGAAATTTATTCCATGAATGGACTGTGTGTTCAAACTGTTTAGCCGGTGTCCTTGGCTCCCCATGCTGTGAATAGGTAAAGAAGTTAGAGAATGAAAAACTCATCACGCATTCATTAGGGTTTTCTCATGGTAGTGCTAGTATTTGGAAGATGGTAGCTTCCTTTGTAAATAACTTTGAGATATGTTTTAATAAAACGTCATACAATATTAAATGTATAATACTAACGGTGTGAAGTTTTTGTGTTCTGAACTGAACCATTTTTCAACAATCCACCAACAAGTGCATCTGCAACCCTGGGAGCATGTTCCTGTTGAATATTGAACTCCTACATCTTTTATTTTACTTATTTGTTTTGAGAAACTACCAGTGTGTGTACACAGCATACAGCAGGCCAGAACCCAGTAAGCCCTGTCTTCTTATATGAACTTTGCTGTATTAATTCAGGCATAGGAGTGGATATTCTAAATATGTATTTATTCAGCGTAATAGAACAGTTAGTAAGAGGGTTACTAATCTGGGCTAAGCACCTCACTAATACAGCTGTACTGTTTCTGGCATTGCAGGTGATCTACATTGCTGTGGTGTTGTGGTTTGAGGAACCCACAACAATTTATTGCCATTTAGACAATTATTCTATCACCTGATAACACCTCCCTACTCGGGAAGGGGAATCGGGAAAAAACAAGGAAACCCGAGGGTTGAAATATAAACAGATTTAATAGAATAAGACTAAATAATTAACATTAAGAGTACTAAAGAACCAGTATTGATCCTGATACCAATATCAAATACAAAAGGATTACACTGAGCCCATTCTATCAGCAGGAAGCTGTGCACTCCCAGCAGGGGACAGCAAATGTAGGACACTGCGAGTGCCGCGGCTTTGGGAGGAAGGGAAGGCCTCAGGTGTCTGGCACCGGGGCAAGAAGTTCTCAGGATTGCAGCCATCATAGAAGAGAAAAAATCCTCATCAAACTTTCTAATTTATATTGAATGTGCCATTCACGGTATGAAATAACCCTGCCGGCCAGCCTGGGTCAAGTGCCCAAGTCTTGCTCCTCCTCATCCCTACACCTGGCAAGGCTCAAAAACACTGAGACCTTGAAACCCACATACCATAGCTGGCTATAAGGTAAATATTTTCACAAATTCACACACTAGAGTCTTCTAGAAATGCAGTTTCCTGAAACATTAGAAGAAACCTTATTGGAAAGTAAAATTGCTGAAAGAGAAATTAGTCCTGTGTCGCTCAAACTGGGACATGTGGTCATCCATCCTCGTAGGGCTTAGGGTTCCTGGGGAAGTCTAAGGTCCTGTGTAGACCACAAGTGGTGTTTTTATAAAGTTATACCAAAAGTGTGTGTTGCATGGCTGGAAGTATGACATGAGAACTTGTGGGCAGTCGAGGTCTGGCTTTGCTGTGGAAGACTTGGCGGGTACACGCATGTGTATGACTGGTGGTGCAGATGCGTACTGCCTATAGGTTTGCTTTGGGGTAAATTATCCCCATCTGAAGTTTCCCTGAGAGAAAACTAGCTGTGACAGTTCAAAAGAGAGCCCAGGAGCAAACTGACATACAAGCAGTGCGAACAGTCAATGAACTTCAGATTGAAGTGAAATGGAGTGCTAAGTTGTTTGACAGCATGCATAGGTGATTTAGCTCATACGTATCTTGTCAACTATTTCTGTAGGGCACTGATGTCCTGAGGAGACATACCCTGAGACACCATTCTCATATCTTGACTTAACTCTGCAAAGATTCCTGCACAAAGACATGAACACCATAACTAGTTCCTTTTCTTTCATGTATACCTCTTCGTTTTTGAAGACATTTTGGTGTCAATGTCTTTCACTTCTACATTTACTCAGCTTTTTATGTTCAAAATACTCAACTTTTCCATTTTCAATGCATCTCTGATACACCATGGAAAAAATGAAATTGCAATTTCTTCTATGAAAAATTATTATTCTAGAAGGCCTTATTTTCAAAGACCACTCTTTAAGTGTACTGTGATACTGTGAAATTTCAAAATTACTCTTGATAAATTCTATTATCTCTACTTTATTTTTAACATGCCTGTTAGTTTTTCATGTTTTTTGCCAAAACACCCTACTTCTGTCTAGTTTTATCCAATTATTAGAAAATTCTATGTCTGCCTTTACATTTCCCTCATTCAGATTTCTGTAAGAAATTTTATTTCAGTAAAAATATCTGCAGTAACAGTAGTAGATTACATCAGTATTTGTTTTGTATTGTCTAATCCATAGTTGACTTTTAAATAGAAATTTTCCTGGTTCATTTTGTAGAGATTAGACGGAAAAAAAAAAAAGAGAGAACTTTTTAGAACATGCCACTGTAATCATTCATTCTTTTTTAATTTCTTTAACTATAAGAAAGTGTATGTAACAAATCTGAAGTATTCTCTAATTTTGGAAAGGCCTGTCATTTCAAACTCTGCTCTTTAAAACACCATTGGAAGAACATTGTCTAGTAGTACAACACAAATTTTCGGTTACCTGAACGAAGTATTGATAGAAAGGTTCATATTGGACACTTGAAGTAGACTTTAAGCAGAAATTAGACACCTACATTTAAAAAAGCCCTTCAGAATATCTGTATTAGCCTTAGTTCATAATGGAGAAACTCACATTTTGGACTAAACTTGAGGTGATCCTCAATCTCTGGTACACTGTCTAAGAGGAAGAGGGAGGATTTTGGCCAGAAGAACAGGCAGGAAGGAGCCCAACCCCTAAATTTCCAAACTACCCTCTCTTCATATTTGGTTTTTAGTTCAGTGAATCTCTGGTGTGAAATGACCAAACTCAAAATTCAGACCACACCCAAAGTGGTTGTCTGCTATGCTACAGAAATTTCATGCTCTTGTTCTGGCCAGGCAACTCCTGCATACGTGGCTGAATTGTAGCACAGCTTTGATAGGAAGGATAGATCTGAGAGGCAGGTTTGAATATCTCTGGGTGAGTTGAGCCCTTTTCTGAATTTCTGTGTAAATTGCTGTGCAAAACTGGAAAATTAGTCACTGTTTAATAAAGGCAAATTTTGTTCATCTCTCTAGGTCTGCTCTGATTGGACAAGACACATCTAGAAAAAGGAATAGGAGCTCAAATGCAAAATTACACTTAATGTTTCTTTGTTAGATAGCTCTAGATAGCTTTTTGTGCAGCCTGTGCTAAATCTGTACAATTTTTATTGTACTGAGATGTTAAACATTTTAAATAATTGTGATGTAGCCAATCATTTCCTTTTATGCACTGGGACTCCTAAAATTGATACTCACAGTAGAATATGGTTTTCTGATATGTTCTATTTTTGGTGTCTTTTATGTAAAGAACTGCAGTCAAGAATGGAATTACAACAGCCTTCCATTGGAACGTGAAAACAAAGCCATCTGGCATGTATGTGTTTCATAATTTTGCCAATTTCTTTGCCACAGTCTATTTTAGTATTTGGGAGAACCTTCTTTTACTTGATACTTTTGTCAGAGTGAAAAATGAATGCTGAAAACCATACAGTCTGTATTAATAAAATTTCCTTTTCACAATCTACTCCCTGCTGAATGATTTGGTAAGGATTTAAAATTCCTTATACTCACGGATTATTCTATAAATATGAAATTTTAAAGAATTGCTGAATTCATCTTGTCACCTGCATAATTTAATCAAATTCCCAGTACATTTTTTCCAGTGGCTTTTACAATTCAAAAAAATTCTCACTATCTCTCAGTTCATTTACTCGAAGTCTGTATAACCATGTTTTTAAAGGAAAATATATTTCTGGTTATTCTACAAACATTTAATAGAGAAATTGCCATCTTTAGCTGTTAATTTAGGGCTGGCTAGGTGAATCTCCAGGACAAAACTCAGTAAATGGAAACAGGAATTGCTCCTATTTGAGCATTCAAAGGGGAGGTCAGTGGTTCTAGAAGGTCTTAATCAACTCTGTGCTACCTTGGCACTAAGATTGTGATGATTGTTACTGACAAGTACCACCAACAAATCATTATATTATTTCCCACTCTCACTTTGGTTCACCAACTCTAGGCAGATGAAGATCATCCCATTATCTCACATCTTTGCTTTCTGGAAAGGGATGGACTTAGAGAATGTACAATATCCAATTAATTTTGCATATTCTTGTATTCCTTTGTTTTAAGTCTTCCTTACTCCAATGCATGGGTATCTTACTGAAGTAAAAATGTAGCCATTATATAGTGTCTTTTCCAAAAACCTCTAAGTACTCTGCAAAAGTAAGAAAGGCAAGGCAAGCTCAGGTTAGAAGCACTTCAGAACATGTATGAAGAAGTACCAACCTCTGAATTATTGCTCAGAAATTAGCTCTATTCCATCTTCTGCACACTTTTTTAGTATGTTTTTAGGATGTCCTACTTTGTGACTCTGGTCACATGAGCTATTAGTTTACTTCTATTCTGAAACGTCATTGTTAGAAATGACCCTAATTTCTGCATGTGACACGCAGAGAACAATGACACAGAGGTATAATCAAGAGATTTTTGCATCTACCATTCTGTAGACAGGGAACAGATACCTGTTTCTCACTAGAAATAAAGCAATGAAACCTTGAAAAGCAAGTTATGGATGAGAATGCTAAGAAAGCCCAAAATATAGCGCCAAAAATACTGGGGTGTGAAAGCTCATCTGTACCATATCTGCATTCTCTGGGTACTTAACTTCCTTTGCCTCTTAATAGGGTGAGGAGTTTGGAATGCTATTTAACTACCTCTCCCTTGTCAGTTATGCCAATAAATAGGGAATTAAACTAAAAAGATTAGCCATAAAATAGATTATAGTTCAAAGAGTCCTTGCAGAAAACAGCACTCAGACAAATAGAAAATGAGTCTATTCTCTTGGTATCCTGTGTGTCAAGGACTGAAAGAGAAGTGATAACATTGCCCCGTTAAAGAAAGTCAGTACTTTTTGAGGCACGGAAAGAAGTTTTTAAAAGATGAGAAGCTAGAGTTGATAAGGCTTTTTTGGAACACAGAACCTGTTTCTTTTAGTGGCTGACAATCATTCATGTTGCCTTCAGTATTGTGCAAGACTGGTAATTTTAGCAACATCTGACAGTCTCTGTAGTTAGGAGAATGTAAATATTTTCTTTACAAGCAAAGCTTGTCAGACGTTAGCTATTTCAAACTGTGTAAGTAGAGTATTTTTTAAAGATCTAATAACCACCATCAGTTCTTAACTTCTTCATCATCCCACAAAACCCATGAGGTCATCCAGGTCTGAACTGGAAATGTACCCTGTTGCTGAAGTACCTCAGCAAGCAGTTCTATGAATCGTCGCTGAAAAAAGTTCAGCTACTCGGGAAGACAGGAAGAAAATATTTTTTTTTAGCGCCAGAATAGAAAGTGCAATTTTATTTTCATTTATTCTCTTCTCGGTTGAAGATTTTATGTTCTGTATATACCTACTGCTAAAATAATTTCAGTACCAATTGTATAACACTGTAATAGATCACCAACCAGTCAGCCTTAATGCCTGTGAGGCAAACCAGCTCAGCAAGTCTGGCAAGTTATTTAAATTACATGTCATCAGAGGCCTTAAAGGATAAGCGATACCAATGGCAGCAGGTAAGCCTCTTGAGATTGTTTGAGGTATTTGTCAACAATGTGGTTCCTCAAACAGTAAAAAAAAAAATAAATGTCTCTCACAGAGATTCCATAGATGAATTAAATAAGAGCAGTGTTTTGCTTGTAGTTTTTGGTGTTATACAAGACATCTGTATATCTATAAAAATAGTAGCAATTATTGTATTAGTATTAAAACATAAAAACTCCCATTCTGAGTCAGATTAATCACCCATCTAATACAGTCTTTATTTGCACTCCTGTGCCACCTCTCCTCCTTATTTCTCCTTCTCCTTCTCCTCTTTCTCCTTCTCCTGGCAGCTTGATCACAGATACTAATATAACTGTAGAAGTCACAATGTGCTTCAGCAAATTATTGTGACTTTTATTTTCTCTCTTTCGTTAATATTTCATCATTGTTCTTACTAAATCAATAACCTTAAGTCTGAAAAGGAAATTATAATATCTAGAACCACTGTATTAAATAATCAGGATGATGTCTGACTAACAATAAGACTTTGATTAGCTGTAATGGTTACTGTACCAAAGTTCTGTTTTCAGTTTTCAAAATACTGTTTTTCATGTACTTTTGTGTTTGCTTGTATGCTTGTAAGACACATACTGTACTTTCCAATCAAGAGAATAAAGGAAAATCAAAGAAATGCCCACCTTAGTGTGGTTAAAAAAAATACTACACATATCACCCACTGCATTTCTGATTGACAGTTTCTGAAACTAAGATTGACAACATGTAGGATGTAATGAGTGGGAAGATGACGGGAGTGTTCAGCTTATAAAAGAGAGGTCTGCTTTCACAATAGCACTAGAAGTTGTTAGAGTCATCTGTTAGTGCATTTGAAGGAGAATATGATAAACTGTCTGTGTAAAAGACTCCCAAATGATGTAAATGTCTGCTTTTTAAAATTATGATTTGTATTTATGGATCCCTGCATCCCCATATTTGCTTTCTCAGGATAGTGCTGTACTGTTGATATTTTTCATAAGAAATTAATAGACAGATAGCAGGGGACAGACAGATAGTAGTGGCCAGTGAATGGACAGCAACTGGAGGCTATGTTATCACTATTAAGTGAAAAATAGTCAAGGGGTAAGGGTTTCTGAGAACTGAGGTCCTCAGTTTCTGAGACCAAGTGAAAAGGATTAGCTCCTTTCCACACTGGTTAGAGATAGCCAGTCTTGTATAGGTTTACCAGATCCACACTGCATAGTATTTGCCCCTGTGTTTCAGCTAAATTCTTAAGGCCCTGAGAGATCACCTTTATCTTACAGGTTTTGGGATTTGGGTGGGGTGGTTTCCCCCCATCCCCACCAGATTAAAGTGCCCAAACTAATGTGAAAACTATGTTGCAGCTTCCTAGAATAGCATTTTGTATTAGGAAACTCAGAGGATCATGTATTGGAAGTTTTGAGGTGTGACACGAGGATCTGTCATGTGCAACTGGGTGGTTATTCCGTGAGGATGGTATTGGAGGACTGGGTAGAATACACAGAGGGAAAACTGGTGGAAAACTGGCAGTTTCATCTGCATAGACTTCCGGGATCAGTTCATGAAGTAAACTGTCTCCAAAAGCCTGCTCAGACTTCGTCTTGAAGAGAGATATTTGGAGCAGTCTAAAGCATAACTAGGGAAGGAATTACCAATTAAGCAGGTGTAGATGAACAGAGGTCTAGTGCTTGAGCAACTTTCTTCCTTCATTTATTAGGACAGTTGGAACTCCAGATACCAGCAATGAGGAGTGGGTTCGTTCCCCATTGTGCAAAAATTAAATTAGGATTAATTTGTAGGTTAGCAACAATGATAATGCACAAGCCTAAAAAAAGTCCCATCATGACTCAAAGCCACAAAGATTTCTGTGTTCTCACACTTCTTTTCTGCTCTCTTTTTCAGGCAGGGAAACATGCCAGTATGTATCAGCCTTTTATTTAGAGCAGGTAACTTTATTGATAACTTTATATATGACTACTCAGCCCATGTGCTGGAGAGCCCTATACCATTTATGGTCAACTTTCCAGTTGTTCTTTCTCTGTCCACTTGTAAAGAGGGTGGACCAATGGTCCTACAGAAGCTTCTTGCTTCTAATCTTGATAGCAGTTATATAGGCAGCAAATGTAGGCAGCACGAATGCTGAACAGCCTCATAATTCCTGGTATAGGCACAAAGCCAGGATCACAATCTGGCTCTTCAAGACTTGACACATTCACAGAACACTGTAATACAGTATTGCTTATTTATAGAAATTTGGACCTGTTTGAACTTAAAAGCTGAAGAGAACTTCTATAATCTATAAAATATGGTGTGTCTTTCTCCGAACTTTGGTAATAACAACAGTGTCCAAACGACTCTAGACCTTTAAGATTCCTGTATTAAAGCAACGTCATTTTATCCTATGTATTTTGCTGGTTCTCAGCACTAAAGGAAATTAATCTGATTATTATATCTTTTTTTTTTCTTGCTTTCTTTTTATTATACAGAACCAATATGTCCCTGAATTTAGACATAACACTCCAAGTGGGGTAAAATCAGACAGAGGGTATAATAAAAAATGCTAAAAAAGGTTTTGTGCCTATTTTAGTGTGAAACTGGTTCTTCAGAAGTCAAGAATGAATTTCCCATATGTAAAAGAAATTTGATTGGAACAATTGTCCTGACACTTTTTAGAATCTTAGAACATGGTGAGCCCCCATTTGTGGGACTGATTTCCACACATTATGCGAGACTGGACTGTGATGTCCGAGTGCTGTGCAGGACTTCAAAAGCCATATTTTGCACATGCATATTGTCTTTTAAAATATGGTTAAATAGCCATTTGAAAATATTCTGAAGAATACTTGTATGCATGTGCATCCTGGAAAAGTTTGTAGGCAGTGTGTACTGTTTCTGTACGTGTTAGCAAGAGCCAAATATATTTCTAAATCAAGCTTGCTATCTTTTATTACTTCAGTAAACATGCTGGGTTAGGAAACATGGCTTTAAAACCCTGTTTCTGTCTTGTTTGACTTGGATTAAATTTGATGAGATGTTCAGGCACTGGGGCAAGCAGACAACAGAGAAAAGGAGGACACGAACTGACTGACTGTTCTTTTGTCACCATTCTCAAGAGGAGTCATTGTAACGTTTACTGGAACCACAGCAGAAAGGACAATTCTACCTGCAAGGCACCATCTAGCAATTAATATTTGTAATACCACAGTATAACTTTAATGGGGATAAGTGACTTTGAAACTTTCACACATTGCTGTGTCGAGTGCAGCAGCAGAAACAGGGTGCAGGGAAGAAACCCTTCACATCTTTTACACCCTAACCAGCAATTCAGGGAAAGGTGCTTCAGTGCTTATTTATCTCTGAAGAAAGGCTTTTGTGCACAAAAAATTTCTTTTTCTTTGCCAACTTTATCAGTTGGTCTAATGAACAAAATTACTTTTCTCCATAACTTTTGCCCTCTTGTTCCTCTACCTCCAGATACCGCAGAGACCAGAGAAAGAAAGGGGAGAAAGGTTATCTCCCTGACTTTCTTTTCCTTATTCATACAGGTAAGCAGCATATAACTTCAGTTCATTACAAGTATTCTTAGCTATTTCCATAAATCCTTTTCCTGAATTATGAAAGACATATTTATACCTTTTCATAATAACAGATGTTAATGAAGAGATACAATATGTAAATACAAATGTCACCACTAAGAGAAAAGTCAAACCCTTAAATTAATACCAGTTCACTTTATTGTGTGCCAATGCAGGAAAAAAGGGGACACGTGAAACCATTTTCCCCTGAGCAGACTACTTATCTCGCTCACTTGCCTAAGTGCAGGCAGACACAGAAAGATATCCTTATTAGCACAGAGCAAAAGAAACTGTAAAGCAGAAGTGGTGAAGGAGCTGATAATGATGGAGTCAGCCTGATCCCATTTCTCCTTTGGAATGGTTCTGTATACACACAGGTTGGATTTTAAACTTGTACTCTAATCCTAGATTTATTACAAAATGCTATATCTTACAGACTCCATCCAAAACAATCTCCTAAATATTGACATTTGGGCATCTTTACGTATTTGGTCAGGGGAGGGCATTTGTCAGGTATGTGCTAACAAGTAATGAAAATTTATACCTTAGCTAGGAACAGGCTAGATTCCATCATTTTTCATTTTCTGACATTCTAGTATTTGGGAATTTTTAAACAGGTGAGTAATTTTTGCAAAGGGAGAATACTATTGATAATCAGAGTTGGACGAGATCCATCAAAACACATTTTCAACCCTGCATTGATTTTAATAAAGTTTATGCTTAAGGAATATTAGGATATGCACTTTGGAGAATGTGTCCATTTATCAGTGCAGTCACCCGTCAGACACACTCAGAAATGGTGTGAAATTGTGGCAATTTTAAAAATTATTACTCAGAAAGGTACATATTGAATAACATTGCTATTCAGTAGTTTAATAATGTATCTTTTATACCTTTAAATTTTTGTCATTCATTTTTCTAGCTAACTCTATGAAATATAAGTGATTGAGGACTGTGTCCCATTTTCCGTTGTCTTATACATTAGTGCTATTGTTTAATCAAATGAAAGAATTAGAAACATTCAGTCATAATATAGGCGGATGAAAAAGTAGCTACCCAAAATCCATTAAAATATGCATAAAATCATTCTGCTTTTTCCTAGGGCTGCATTATGCCTTCTTTCCTTGCGTGCCTAACTTTTCACTATATGGTATGATTTAGATATACTTGATCTGAAAGACAACCTAATCTCCTGCTTCAGGTTACTTGTTTGGTTCTAAAAATAGCTTTGAAACAAATCAGTGTTTCTGACTGGTGTTGCTTCTACTGAAAACTTATCAAGGGCACCTGAAGTCCTACCTAATTTCTAAACAGCTGTTCCATATACATGTATCCTTTTACAGCCCTGCCCAAGCTTATAGGCAACTAGAGGATTAACTGACATCTTGAATGCTTTCATACATTTTTAGAGGTATTTATTTTGGGGACATAATTATCTATTTCATACTTATTTCTCTGCTTGCGTAAGGCACAGCTAAACAGGCACTCAGATCTACAAGGGAATTCTGAAAAAAACACCCATAATTCTGATCATATAGCTTGTAGTGCTGTTCAGCTACTTCACAATCACTTGCTGCCTGCAGCACTTGTCAGACAAATCTGAAAGTTTCCTTTTTAGATTTTAATTTTTGTCTTCTAAATTCTGGGAAGCCACCTTTGCACTCCTACTGAACTTTAAAGAAACATAGTACTGAAAGAAGCAGAGGTTTGATTCCAAATGATTAAATACTTTCATATAGGAGGGTCTACTCCCAGCAAATAGTTCCATTATTTTTTCAGTGGTGGCCTAGTACAATACAAATATGTATTACAATGAATAGTACACAGGCTTCATTTTTTTCAGTTTTAATCCTTCCCAGACAAGAGTCTAGGTCCTTCTTATTCTACTCTATCCTCGGGAATTTCGTATTTCTGGCTACACAAAAAAGAAAAAAAAAAAAGGATAGCTTTAAGTGGCAGGCTTCTTTCCCTTTCAGTATTTTCTTAAGATACAAGGTTAAATCCCTTGGAGCTGAAGCAGGCACAGAACCCACCTCCAAATTCCTAGGAAAGTGCTCTGACATAAAGTATTAAGCAAAAGGTAAAAAAACCCCACCGCTACATTTCTTTTAAAAGAGCCACCTTTAGGTATCCATCTCAGAAGAAGCTGAGACAAATTAGGTCCTGAGCAGAAAGAAAGAATTGCCTAATGGAAAAAGGTAGCCACCTAACTTAGATATAGTGAATCACACCAATGAGATTGTTTTGAACTTAATACAGGTGTGATGGGGATTTTCAGAAATGCCACCCCTCCTTCATTGATGAACTAGGGAATTTAAGCCCCGTTTTTTTCTGAGAACTGGATTTCTCTTCACCTCTCTGACAGCGATAGACACCTAGAATTTAGATCTGTCAGTTGAAAGCAGTCATCCTGGCCTCCAGCCTCTTTTTAAATTTTCTTTGTTCTTTCTTTATTTCCTTTTGAAAGTAATTTGAGCTTGAACTTTGAGAACAATGATCCTGTCAACTTTCATAGCCATAGGATAAAACCTTTAATGACAGCATAACAGTTCATTTCTTAATTTTCTTTAAAAAGCCAGAAAATATTTCAGTATTCTGCAAGGGTTATACCAGACATTTTTCTGATGTTAATATGTGACATCTCAGTTTTTCTTAAAACAAAGAGTAGTAAGTGCAGCTATCTGTCTTTCATTTGAAAATCAAAACCAGTTCTTATCTAGGAGAAGGAAAAGTAGCATTTTCTAAAATTTATCTGTACCCATGCTTGAAACACCTCAGAGATTAGAAGAAAACACTTAGCTTTTTGAAGAAATAACATATGCTATTTAAGTGCATTTTAATAGACAAAAGTACCATTCACTAGGTCAAATGTTGGTAAAAGCTTGATGAAATTTGAATCATTTTCCCCTCAGTAGTGAGTATTTCACTCAGCACTAATCTGTAGTGTGCAAAAGAAAATTGCTCCAACATTTCTGATTATCAGTTCTCTGAAGAACAGGAAAGAAAAAAGGATATAATTTGTGCCATTATTTTCTCCTTAGCATAAGAAAAAAAACACGGTCTTAGTTAAAGCTGAAGTCTGGGCTTTCGTTCCCTGTTTTACATCCTCTAGTGCCTTTTTGCTGTTATGCTTCATGTATAAGAGTAAAGAAACATCTTATATTCACGTACACCCACCTACATGGATGATATACACACACTGAACAATTTCATAGGGAATTTACTTTAGTTTTTTTGCCTTTGTTTTTCTTTTTTAAATATTAATAAGCTCATCTTTTATAAATAGAGTGTATAATTGCTCTGTAAGTATTGAAAAGGATTACTGTCTAAAGGTATAGACCTGAACCAGTTATAGATGGCTGTTTTCTTCAAAGGAGCTGGCTACCCTTTTTCTGTTATGAGCAAATTCCTTTCAATAAATTGTACATTTGTCCTATTTTTTGCTGCTTCAGCATTGACAACCCTAGGCAATTTCTTTCTTCTTTCAGTCGTCTTAAAACTCTATGAGACCTATATTTATGGCTTGAGTTTCGGATCTTGAATCACATGCTAACATGCTTATAGTGTGAGAAAGCTTACCGTTTGACTTTTTAAAAAGACAAAAGGAATTTGTTGTGTTCAATAGGTTTTCAGCAGTCTCAGAAGATAGCATCTTGTTTATCTGATTCTGTGCATGAAAAGCTTTGCAAAAGAAGTGAATACTACCTGAGCAGTGTTCTTCATAATCTTAAATCAAGAAATAATAGCACATTTCTTTACAAATGGCAGAACAGACAATTGAATGGCACTGTCTGATTCTACTGTGATGTTATCCCATTTTAGGTCATTATCTTCAGCAAGAGCTTTGCTGTTTTATCAGCTGCAATTTAAAAAACAGGTGCTTCTAATGTTCTTTCAAAGGCTTAGCTGATAATATCAGGTAAAGTGAATTTTGAGTTTAGTACAACTGATTCTTGTTATTCGAACAACCATTTTTTAAGAGATGCAAATCAAAATGAGAGCTAGAAATTATGTTCACAATGTACCAACCTTTTGATTTAATAGTAATGTAACTCCAGGGTAAAACTGGTGTTTTTCTGTTCATACCATCACACGGTTTCACTGATGGTACCATTAGTAACAAGAAAACATGATGCTGACTGGAGAAGAAAGATGCTAATTCAGGGAGCCACATTTTCTTTGAATGTGGAAAAAAAAAAAAAAGGCAGTGTTGTGGCTTCAGTACAAAGCAGCTGTATGTGTGGCTAATATGTTTGGCAGCACTTCATAGCCTTCGTGGGAATATCTTGACCAGGCCAGCTGTCCTATATTCATACTACCATGTGGTACTCGCTGAGTCTTTCTGCTTAGAAAAAACAAACTATTGCAGCATCTCTCATGCTTTGGGGTTGAGTGATCATCTATGGGGCTTGCGAAACATTCAGTTAATTCAGAAAACCTAATACATAAATGAATAATTCTCCCTTCAGAAAAATCAAAATAAATAAGAAAAAATGATTGGTCTGCAATAAATATAACTTTAAGTCATTCAATTGAGGTACAGAAGTGAGGTCTATTCATTTTGTATGTTGAAGAACCTTCCTGTTCAACCTGTTCCATTCTCTGTTCCCTGCTGTTTCCAGTTTTCCTCTGCTGCAGCTTCCAGTCAGACTGACACAGTTCTGTACTAGGTCTGGTTGGGATGAAGTCAGTTTTCTTCATAGCATCCCATATGGTGCTATGGTTTAGGTTTGTGACCAAAACTGTGTTGATAATACACCAAGGTTTTAGCAACTGCTGAGCAGTGCTTACACAATGTCAAAGACTTCTCTGTTTCTCACTGTGCTTCCCCAGGGAGTGGGCTGGAGGTGGGCAAGAGGTTGGGAGAGGACAAAACCATGACAGCTAACCCCAACTGACCAAAGGAATATTCCATGCCATATGACGTTGTGCTCAGCAATAAAACTAGTAGGCAAGGGAGCAGTTTTACCATTGCTTGGAGACTGGCTGGGCATTAGCCTGGTGGTGGACGATGGTAAGTAACTGCCTTTGCACCATTTGGGTTTTTTTTTCTTTCTTTCTTTTCATCACTTACTAAATTGTCTTTATCATGACCCACGAGTTTTCTCTCATTTTTCCCCCCTTCTTCTGATTCTTTCCCTCATCCTGCTGGGGTGGGAGAATGAGTCAGCAACTGGGTGGGGGCTTGGCTGTTGGCCAGGGTCAACCCACCACAAATTCTCACCCCTTTTTCCCTGTCTCCACTTCCACTAATTGTCCTGCAAGACTTTGTAGGAGTCCATTGCCTTTTACAGGCCAAATCCCCTACATATTTGAGTCAAAGGGGTTAATCTTTCATAATTTCTTTTTATCAGTGATGTGGATGGTAACTCAGGTACAGGAGAAGCAGATTCTCGTCTTGTAATTCAAGCATTGTGGCTTAATCCAGAGCAACTAACATTAGGAAAAATGCCCCTGTTCTCTCCTGCCTCTGAGCTGGGTGTTCATTTCCTGCGTATTTGGGTGTATGCACAGTCTGATCACACTTGGAGCTGTGATAAGGGCGTATTTATTGAGGGGAAAAAATAGTCAGAAACTTATTAGGTAAACACTATGAAGTACTCAGCAGCATGAACAGTTCTTGCACCCTTACGACTTTTCCAGACTTGGCAGAATTTGTTTTCAGGTCTGTATCTTTGCCACAAAGCCCCATTCCTCCCACCAAATTCCAAGACCTTGTTCCAACATAGGCAGGTGTTAGAACATTTCAAAGAAAAGGTGTCACAAGTATTTTAACACTAGCAAAACAACATACGTAGTTACTATTTTCCAGAAAATTGAAATGGACTTGTCCCATTTTATTTCCGAAGAAAATTGTGGATCAAAATGTCATAATTTAGCAAGCTAATAAATGTCAATAGAAAATAGCTTAGGCCAGAAAGTATCTGAAAACATTAATGCTGGATAATATTACCAATCCTGTTAGTTTTGAAAAAGGACTTCTTATGAAATATATTCAACTAATATTGCAGTCACTATCATTCCAGAGATCCTTCTGAAGGCACTGAGCTTCACTAATTCAAGCATAATAATAAAGACTTATGCCTGACAATTTGCATCTTTCATATTTAATTTAAAATTTTCTGCTTCACCTACTCTTACAAGCTTAGATTTTTATCTAATTTTCTACTAAGTAAAAAAATGAAATTAGTATTCAGTTCAAGAATCAAGGATATCTTCCTTATTTGATGTAGGTGTTGAAATATCAAGGATCACGCAGCTTCCTAAGGTTGAGCACAAGCATTCAACTATCAATATTTTTCAGTCTCCTTATCCTTTTTACTACACAGGCAGGTGAACATAACGTATGGATTTTAAAATGTTCAAACTTTATTTAAATCTGTTCCTCATGAGTAATGGATTTCAGAGCTAGATCCATGAAGAAACTGTGGTGTAGAAATGCTAAATTTTGTGAAGTCTAACATTCAGATATATGGCTTCAATGATTAATTTACTAGGATTCCTTAAATGCTACTGTCGTCTAGTGCTAATAACAGTCACAGAACATTTCCAGCATAATGTAACATTATATCTTGGATAGAAAAAGTAATTTCTACAAATACATAATAATCTTAGGTTTTAGTCTTTAGTCTTGCAAGAAGAGCCTAATTCCTATGTGTGGATTCCTATTCCCATAAAAAATTCAATAAAAAAATCTAGTGAAAAGTGTGAAAAATTGTTGTCTCTATTTATTATTTCAATATGGTACAAACATCTCCTTCATAGTCTCATTACATAGTGATTAAAGGGCAAAAATAGAATTTCATTTGCAAGGCATTAGTTTACAACGAAATTTTTGTAGTTGTCAGGGTGAAACTATACTTACATAGAAATTAATTTTTCTCTTCAGGATATTAAGTGACAATGTTTACCTTCGGAATGAAATAATGGGAATAAGTTCTACAACCAATGCTCTGAACAACAAGCAGCTGCAATTCAATATACGTAAAAAGTAATGAAACCAAACCGAATGGGGTAAACTTCAGTGGAAAAATCATCTCTTGAGATCCAATCTTTTTGCAGAGCTCTTGAATGATTAATGCAAATGGTATTTCACTTGTGGTTGTTTTTCGAAGTGGGTCAAGAACACATATGTTTATATCATACATAGCAATGATGTTAAATTTTAAAGCTCTAATAAATTCAGAAGAGCCAGACATATTTAGGATTAAAACTTTGACTATCTCCACAGTACATTCCCCCTGTGCCTTCATAATTGCAACGTTGTTAAGGCTTGAAATCAGTGCTTTTATGTTACAAGTTAAAGATTAATTGGAAACCTTATCTTTGAATTTTCTTACTTTCTTGGGTTAAAGGCAAATAATTAAAACAACATTAATGCATTTCCTTTTCCTATATTAATTTTCTTTTATTAATTGCAGTTAAAATGGAAAAGAAAATAAAAGACAAAAGGCTCTGAGGGAGAACTTTTAAACAAATGCATCCTGTATGTCTTCAGTGAGGGTGTATCCTTATTTTCTCATTCAGAAAAATTGGATTTTAGAATGTGCAAAAATGCAGTGCTATTGGAATTTGGATAGGAAAAGCCACTCTCATTACACAGGTAAATAAAACCACTCGAGGCACGTCTGTGAAATCTTTTGCAAATACACATACTTTAAATTTGTACAGATGCAAACTAAATCTAAACTAAAAGCTTCAGAGTCATGACTGTGGTCTTGCTAGGCTAATGAAGCTGTACTGTGAGTGAGCCCTTAAAGGTATTCATAGCTACTCTTACTTACGTGAACCAGTACAACACTCTGTGTAGTCAGGCAAAGATCATTGAAGCCATGATTGCAAACAGCCTTTTCTATGGACATCGCATGAATCAGTCCAGGGTTTATTCACATTGATTTTAACAGCACACAGACAATTGCTTTACCTACATTTGAACTCAACAGAAATAGTTTTAATCTTTATCTCACCCTTGTTTTTGACTTTGTTGTGGGTGCCAAGTATTATTGGTCAATTGCAATTGCAATTATTCTCAACTAAGAAAAAAACCTAAGGCTGTGGTAGAATAAGATCTTTTTGAACCACTTCAATGTTATGTTTAGTTTACTTTTAAACATGAAATATGTGTATCCTCTGCTGATGACAGAATATTTTAAGTTCTTTTTTCAAGTCAGAGTGCAGTAAAATCCCCTGGAAGAGTACTTTTCCTTTAAGAGAGCTACACATTGTTTGGATCCATATGTTATTTTGTTGGTAAACAAATGTTCCATGTTTAGAGATCCTCAAAGTAACATTTATTCCCACCATACCAGTTTAACTATTTTTTATTGTGTTATATTTCTTTATAGATGTAATTATCTTCTGGTTCTATTGAATTGTAACTGTTTAATTAAAGTTGAGATGAATTAATTACTCTAATTAATGTTGTATTACTATTTCTTGAGAAAAACTTTTAAATAAAATAGAATAAATTGTGTAATATTTTATCTCAGGAAGGTTACTCTCAGTTTTTAATTGTAATGGCAATAAGCACACACTTGTTGATGTCAAATAATATTTGTTATACCGTCATTTGTTTTTCCTATGGCATTTCACACATAACGTAGAAAACTTGGAAACATGTAAAGCATTGTAAGTATTGACTGAGGAGCGGACTGACAGTCATCTGAACACAGAAGCCCCTATAATTGCTGTGGAAAGCTGACTCTATGACTTCACCACTTCATAGCCATTAAAAATAAAGCCCAAAACAAAAGGCTCACTCAGATAACAGATCTATCCTGCAGGATCGGACATGGGGGAGTTCTCAGTGACTATGGCCTGAATCAGCCAGATGGATGGCAAACACAGATGAGAAACATAGCAGGAAAACGGGTCTAATAGAAGACCAAAATGGAGACAGCGATAACTGTATCCTAGATGTGAAGGAAATGCCAAGCATAGGCAGGAGAGTATGCATATGCATTTTTTTCATCAGTGAATACTGCTTCTGTGTGCAAATAAATCACATTTTGTTTTCAGAAAGATGCATTCTAATCTTTGGATACTCATACTGCTTTCAGACTTACAAGGGGAAATTTTTACAGACTGAGGCCAGCTGATTCTGTGTTTGGAAGCCTAAGAGGTATATATTGAAAGCTCAATTAAAGAATATTTGCACTGTGGACTTCTGACCCACAAATAACAAGTAGAAGCCCAGTCCTTTGAAAAGGATGCTTTCACAAAAATCTGAATGAAGTGTTTTGGATAGCTTAGCCACAGATCATGACAAAAGATTCAGTTTCTCTCGTCATGAACTTATTAGAATGACCTGATGAAAAACAGAAGATGGTTGCTATTTTGGCATGGGCAAACCAAAGGACATCCTTCTTTGGTGAAAGGAAACATATCTAGCTTTCTGTACAGGGCACCTTCTGTCACATCAAGATCAATTTCTGCAGCTGCCTGCTGCAGAGGAAGAGAAAGCCCCTTAGACATTGCAGCTGAACACCCTTGAGCTATTTTCTGACTAAAGATGCTGTTCTATCCTCAACTTTTTAAGGCTTCCCAAAAGACAAGTTTTCTATAGACTGGAAGGGGACAAGAGAAGGGGACAAGAGACAAAGACCCTTTAAACGTGGGAGGGGCTTAGACATTGCAGAGCTCAGTGCCTAGGCTGTGACCATATCAATGTCTGAAACTCTTCATAATTAATCAGCAGGTGAGAGAAGATCGTGTATATAATAAATACTGGGGATGTATGTCTTGTTACAGGAATAGGGATGAGAGTCATCAAGGCCACCTCACCAATTTTGCAGGCAGCCATGGAGTAGATATTTTAATTATTGTGCAATATTTAAAATACATCTTATAAGTAATCAGATCTGATTAACCCTGAAATAAAATAAGTTACTAAATAAGAATGCCCACTGTAGATCTTCCTCACAGATCATTAATTTCTCCTATTCTGAAATAGACATGCTCTCCATAAATCCTGTGAAGCCAATGAGACTTACGAGTGTTCAACAGTCTTAAAATTAGGCTACTTAGATTTTAACATGCCTATAAGCCCCTTTTTGCCCACCTGTGTATTTCAGAATGGACCTAAAAATCACGTTGACTGATATTTTTTAACCTCTTCCTCTTTTTGTCTTTTCAAAATTTACATTTGGAATATTAAATAGAAGCTTCAGAAGATGTTGGATCAAACCCTAATGTATTTTGTTTCACATTTAATATTATCTTGAATCTTAGAAGTTTCCTTCAATGTGAAGCTCCAACTGAATCATAACCACCAAATAAATATTAAAAAAACCCTAGAGTCTCAAAATGATCAACTTTATTGACACTAGGTGGCAGACAAAGCAACTAGGAAGAACCTTGAGCAAACTATCCCTACCTGTGTGTTCTGGTGTGGTTGTGTGGATCCTTCTAGTTTAATATCTCTTGGCAAATAGGACAAAATCAAGGAGTTAGTACTGCAAACATGCTACTTGCAGTACAGGCTTCCTCCACACACTATTGACTGACTATATCTTTTAGTGTTCGTACTTGTTTTTTGAAGAATGAATACCACTTTGAGAAGTCATTGTCTGTGAAGCCATGAAAAAGTATACATTGATTTTAAAAATGGTACTATGTTAGCAGCATAATTATGAATATCTATGTATATAGATGTAAAAGAACATATATTTCATCATATATGAGAAACAAAGCCCAGCTAGAACTTCTTGATATATAAATATATCTATATATCTAGATATATGTATCGTATCGTATCGTATTGTATCGTATCATATCTATCTATCTATAGAGTGATAGATATCTGTAGATCATGACTTACAGAAGTAGATTGTATTTGCTTTACTGCAGATTTGTTCTGTGACTTGTAGGTCAGAAATGTTCTCTGCTTCAGCCTTGCAATCTGTGAAACAGTATTATTTTCTTCCTTTCTTCCAGACCTGTAGACAAGTAAATGCAAACTCATTACAAAATATGAAATATACATGCTTAAAAACAGTTATATGGATATATATATATTGAGAAGTTTTAGCTGGGTTTTCTTCTGTTTTCATTGAATGAGTATATAACATTTTTCCTCTATGGCAGAGAAAACGTCTGCCTATTGCTCCATTTTTTATACTTTGTCAAATTCTGAATCATCTGTCAAACACTGTGAAAGACCCGTTATTCCATGAAAATGGAATGATGTCATCAGGTCCTACTGAAATGAGCAAGAACTTTGCTATAAGCTTGAGAAATAATAAATTTGCTTAATAGATAAAAATCTAGCACAAACATGATTTTAGTGGACATACTAAGAATATTGACCAATTTATAATGGAAAAATCTAGAAGAGACATTAATTTGACCCTTCCAGATAATTTTGGATTTATTTTTCACACTAGGAATGCAAAGTTGAAAGTCACAGATTTAGAGGACTAAGTTTATAGTGTGAGTTCCAGTTCTTTAGAAACTGTTGGGTGATAAACTTGTAATGAGAAAACAAACAAATTAAACTTTCTAAAAGGCCTGGTCCTTCAACAGTTGTTTTTGGTTTTTTTTGTTTTGGTTTGGTTTGGTTTGGTTTGTTTTTCCATGAGAAAAAACCTGTAGGGTGAAACTTGAATTTTCTTACCCTCTTAGTTGTGAAGATAACACACACAATATCACATCCTTCTTAGCTGTCAGCAAAACCAGCTAACACAGCAACAATGATAATTGAATTTATATAAAAGTTATCTATGCAAGTGATCTAGGACCTTTGCAAAAAGATACATAAACAAATAGAGAACAATTTGAGTGTGGGCATTTTTTTAAAGGCAGTTAAAACTGAAGATAGTTGGAAGTTATCTAAAAAACAGTCTTCAGTTTTCACTTCTAATTAACTGTTAAATATCAGGAATATTGTGAATGACAGTCCATAGGTAAAATCACTGTGAAGGCTAGGTGAAAGATAAACCAAAAAAGAGTAGGAGGTTTTCTCATTGTTTAGTGTTATCCATTTCTGGACTGACCTCATTACCTGAGACATCAACCAGGCAAAGCTATTTATCCAGTGAAGCTGAATGTATTTGTTGCATCCTGACATTCATTCATTTGAAAATGTGTCGCATAAGGAAAATGGCAGAAACTCAGAATATGCACTCTTCAGTACTGGGCTCCTGCTGTGCAGCTTGCAGGATTTGGTGTCTCTGTGTGCGTGTGGGTAAAACTCAATCCAGCCACAGATGCAGCTCACTTTAATAGTACTGAATTAGTTATCTCCACACTCAGGACAACTTTTCTTAATTTCCTCCTTTACGCTGCAGGTGCCAACAATGTCGTTGTCTGCCATAGGCTTGCTTTACAAACAGACTGGGCTCTTACGTTGCATTCATTTTGGCTTCCAAGTGGAAGTGGTACTAATGGGTTTCTTAGGCACGTACTATAAAAACAATTTGTCTTATTGGCAGTTTCAGATACTCAGGAATTCTATGTACTTGTCTCCACTTTGCAGATCATCTTTTTTTGGCACTTAAATATCACAGGAGGGACTTCCTGACTGGAGACAGCACTTACGGTATTACATGAGCTGTGCATTCTTTTTGGCTCTAGGGCTACACATAGCGACAAGCGTTTGGCTCTAGCAGGCAAAACAAATAAGAATAAATTATGTCAGCAGAAAGATTCAGGTCAATATAGTTTTGAGTTGCAAGAATTTGCATGATTTTTACCACCCTGATGAGATCCGTGGATCCCATATTTTGACTGGGTTTTATTTTATTTTATTTGTAGTTTACTCTTATATAATTACTTACAATTTTAGCATTAGAAGACAACATTTCTTTTCATTACAAATAGATGCATGTTTATTTCCTCTTATGAATATCGTTCAGCTTCTACTTCTATCCTAAATGTTTTTAACTATCATTCCTATTAAGAAGAACAGATTTAAAAAATAAGGCATTCTCTTTCAGATGTCATGCTTCCAGTGAAAACAAACCTAAAAGGAAGCAAAAACACGTATTCTAATTTGATAGCTTATCTTTTGAAATTAATTTTTTTTCCTGTGAAAGACAAAGGTTTATTATGATTGTTTCAGAAGGGAAATTAAGTACCTGCCTTATGCTGAATGTACAGATGACCAGTCTTTTACAGACCCCTTGATTTGAGAGCACTCCTCAGTATTAAGTGATCATGAGGAAAGGTAGAGAAAAAGGTCACAAAGTGGTATGTAAGGCATAGTAAAGCTTTCAACTTTTCCATGTACTATGCCTTTCTTGAGAAGCTGGATGTCCAATAAAACAGAAAAAAGAATTTTCAAAGTGAATGGGGGTGATGCAACACATAACATTCCCTCTAAAAGAGCAAGCAAAAACTAGATCTAGAGAATGTGTAAAATCAAGGGATGGGAAAAGAAAAGCAACAACGTCCCAAGAGAATATGACGACAGAATGCTGGATGTAAAGTTCTAATGAAGAATAAACCAGTACATATTAATATAGAGTAAAATAAATTCATACCAAATCAAATGAATCATTTGAATCAGACTCAGAGGAAAAGATATTCAATGGTCTCTTTCACCTCCCTTTGTAAGTAAAACAATATATGTTACAGGTAGGAAATAATATTAGTAGCAGTAATAAATGTATGCTCTCATTATCCAAGTAGGATATTTCAGCTGCTACAGAGGGAAGCAGAACTGGAAAGTAACTGCAGACATGTTGCGCTGCAGATATGAGGCTGAATACTTATGTCTGGATGAGTATATACATGTCATGTGGCCTCTCCATATGCTAAGATTTTGCTCCTTGGTAAACCCAGCCACTTGGTAGGAAATGAACAGAGGTGAAACAATAACTGACAGATGTATTGTGGAGACATCTTGTAAGTTACTTATTATGTCCTCCTAGAGGGTAATTCCATAATGCCTTAGTTGGTATTATAGTTAAATTTGGTATATACTTAAAATGCTAAGCCATGTATCGTGAATTATTGCTGCAGGAGTGCAGTGAATTTCACACAGGGGAAACTTCTTCAGCTACTGTAGTATTTTAAAATTTGAATCAAGCTCGTACATCCATATACTGATATTTCAGTTTCCCAGAAACTCTTTACTATGCCTTAGGAAGTTTCCTATTTTCATTTTGCATTCATTCCCTCAGTCCGTTAAAGGAATGTAGAACAGATTGTCCATTCAATAAAGCTGTGTGAACTCAGCTACTCTTTGAATCTCTAAAATAAAAGTAAGTTCAGAACTTCACTTTTAAGGGATATGCAATCTCTGTGCCTAGGATATATGTCATAGCCTAAAATACTTCCAGCCTCTGCCAATCCAGTTTCAAGGAACTGAAACTAACAGCAAATTTGGAAACACTGGAAACACTCTATTCTATTAGTATATCATTATTGAATGATAGCCAAACTTCCCAAAGTTAATTCTGCTTTTCCTAATACTTTTGCTTGTCATTATAATTAAGTGGTATTTTGAGGAACGTGTTTACTTAGGCCTGGCAGCAGATTTTTACTTTTGGTACAAATATCACGTGAATTTGACAACATAAAAGACAAACCAACATCAGCTGCAAATAGCAGGGTATTCAGAAGTGGAGCTTTATAGTTTTGTTTTGTTTTTTTTTTTAATAAACTGTGAATGAGGTGCAAATAAAAATAATTAATACTTGACAGTGGAGCTTGCAGGTATGTCATGGATGGAGCGATGCACTTCCCTCGTAAGAGAGAAGCAGCAATATATTTATTGTTACAAAACAATGATTTAACAAAGCTTTATAGTAAATGCAACAGTGTTTTAACAAGATTCGATGGCAAGGCACACTTGGTTATTTACTGCACAGAGGACAGGGTCAGACAGAGCTGTCAGGGAGACCCTAGGAGTCTAGCTGTGGCTGGATCCAATCCTACTCTCAGACGTGGTCAACAGTTTACGTCTAAAGGATTATATATGTGCAATCAATCCTTTATATCACTTAGCTAAGATTTCAAGGTTTAGCATGCAGTTAGTCACTTACTGAGGATCTGTTGCAGCAAGGAATCTCTGAATCTCGAGAAGTACCCTTGAGAGGTGTCCCTGCTCAAGGGGAGATGCTGGCATGCAGCCCGCTGCCGTGCAGGGGAGCGCAAAGGGCTCTTGGGCTGTTCACTATTTATGGGGGTAAGATGATCGACTTATAGTCATATTCGCACATTGACCACAGTACCAGCATTGCTCAAGTTAGCCCTTGGCTATTGTGTTGTTATCTGTCTCCTCAAAACCAGGTTGAGCTGGATGCAGATGTCATGACTAGATGCACTCATTATGACCACCACAAGTGGTTGTCACTTGGGCAGGGTTACAAAAGGTAAAGGTCAGGTTGACGGTGGAGCACACTGTCACAAAGTACCCGTTGTCTTTTTAGCTGTACTGCTCCTTCCTTCAGAGACTCAGCCAGGGAACTGCAGATTGCAGTCCTCACTTGATTTAGGCAGAAAAATTTGAATGTATGAACTTCAGAAAGAAGAGAGAAGTAAAAAAAATAAATAATAAAATTCAACAGTTTATTAGAGATTACATTAGATTTAGAATGCCTTATAAATACCTGTTTTAATATTTTCTGGTACTATGCCATGGTGGCTACCAGTTTCTCCAAAAAAGAAACAGAATAAATAAAAGACAGAGTCATTATGGTTTTAGTGGTTTTTTGGTTGTTTTTTTTTTGTTTTGTTTTGTTTTCACATGAGAACTACCATTACAAAATTATAAGTACAGACTAATTACCAAGTATAACCTCCCTACTAAAAATATTTTTTAAATAGTTCTATTATGTTATGCTCTTTCTAAAATGTTCTAAGCACATTAGATGTAAAACATAAATTTTATTCAGATTACTCAAATAAACTGTTTGTCAGCTCTACTTCTGTGCATCTCTCATGTACTGATGAATACATGAAATATTAAATGCCTAGATAGATTTTGATTTGATGTTTTATATCTGTAAAGCGGAGATTTAAAGAAATTAGATGTCTTGGACAGGATCACAGACAAAATCCAGACAGGCCAAGGAACAGAGTGCTCAGAATGTACTTTGGTAAATCAACACATGTTATTAATGTGTGTTTGAAAGGCCTGTGCACTTTACTGCATTTGTCAATTATTAGTGTTAATATTTTACCAGCAGAAATCATGTGTTACAGTAAATAATAAAGGATCACATGCAATTTTTTGTTCCAGATGCCTACAGCATTTAACTACATCCTCCAAAAAGGATCTGACTCCATATCAAAGTAAAGAATTCAGATGTTTCTGTTAAGTTTGATCCCAAGCACTAGCATGTTCTTACCCATTAATTAATACCTTATTTATTTGTAGAAATTGCTCTTTTTGTTTTTGAATAATTTATTCTTTTTGTTTGTTTTGTCTTTGTTAGAAGACATCCAGTTCTGCTTTTCTTTAACTTCCTCCTTCTCTGAAATCTCTCCGTCTCTCCGTCTCAGTCTTACAAAACAAAAGACATTTGCTATCCCACTCTCCAGTTGTCACTTAATTCTTTTCCAGTTCCATAGCTTTAATCCTAAGAATTTATATTATTCTATTATTCTATTCCAATCTACTAAATTCACCGTAATGATAAAACCACACTGTGAAAATATGTAAAAAGAAAATTCAGCATCACATAGCTTTTAGTGGTTTTGTTGAATACATTTTGTTTTTTAAGTCAGTTGTAGTTGTTGCCCAAAATGTTTCAGTGAAGGTTACTGGAGCAAAATATTGAAAGAAAATTACAAGGTATACAATACAAGTCATGAACATTAGCATATTCTGCGCTCTACCTCTGCTCACACTATAAAAAATACTTTATACTACAGCCTAAAATATCTAAAAGCAATGAAACAGCACAAGTACTCCCTAGATTGATTCTGAATTTTCTTTTAATGTATTTAAGTTAGCCTGAAGATAGAACTTTGTTTATGTGATTTAATATTTATAAGTGCAAACTTATAAACTCACAAAGTAGTACATATTTACATCTCTAAGTAATTGCTCCCAGTAATTAGTTAATTGCATTACTAGGGATTGCAAAGTGTTCATTAAAATATTTTCTGTACATCCACGGATTTACAAACTGAACCTGGACTTCATATAGGCATAGTGTACCTATTATAAAATAATTATACATAATTTATAAGTAGTTATTCTTTGTGCAGAAAACCTTTCTGATATCAAGTAGCTAAAACTAATCAGTTACCAAGACATCTCTGTGGATCTTTTTTCTGTGTCTGCAAATTTAACACTAGTCTAACAGTATCGTTTACACTTCTAGATGCATTTTAAAGTTATTAGAAATAATGTCATATGAAAGCTTGATAGCAGTGTGAATGCGAGAAGCACAGAAAAAAATACTTCTTCTATTGAGAAGATATAGGGAGAATCTTGTACCTCTTAAATTTATTCTGGGGCTTGCACAACAGGACAAAAAGGTTGAAAACAAAAATACTTTCCAAATTTCCTAATTTTTAATCCCACAGAATGAGATTGATACTATCTTTAAAAGCACTGATTATTATTCAGTATAAACAGCAGTTTCAGATGCTACAAAATGTAAGATTATTTTAATAGTACAGTGACCTCCGTTTAAAGGTCCATACCTCTACAACTTGTGAGTGATTATGACAATCCATTGACAAAAAGCAGGCCATCACAGCAGGCACAAACATCACAACAGATACAAGGAGTATATATGCCAGTGTGAACAAAAAGCTGTTATGGTTTGCTCAAAAAGTAGGAGGATTTAAATTTTTCTAAGGTAATTTTTTAAACTTAAGGCTCTGATGCTGCATGTTCTGCCCCAGTGCTAAAAATTAGACTCTTTACTGAGGACAGGGGAGTCAGGTGGTTTAGTAAGTATACAGATCCAGATTCTAATCATGTGTAGAGTCGGTTATACATTACTTCCAAATCCACACTGATAAGCTCCAACAAGCTTCTTTCAGGGAACAAAGCAGCTTTCAGGATTACATATATCACAACTGTTTGAGAAAGAATATTGTAACTATGCGGAAGGTATGAAAAGAGTGACAAAGAACTTTTTGAAAGCTGCATTAGAATACTGCTTAACATTCAGACAAATATTTACAAACAAAGATCTGTCTAGGGGAAATCAAACAGAAATTAAAGTAAGTAACCACTGCAAAAAGAATAACATCCGCCCAAGGTATATAATGCCTTGAATAAATAAAAAACTTCCAAAGTTCCCTTGAAAATAGAATGCAAACATGAAATGAAGGTACAAATATCACTCGTAACCCTGTTTTTAACAAAAATAAAAAGATTCCATTTTTCTAAGTTATATTGCCAGAAGAAGTCGATAGGAAAAGAAATCTTAGAGGTCATGTACATTTTTGTTTTGTCTCACTTTGCCTTAAAATATGCTAGCTGTAACAACATGCTGTATGTAGAAATAAACAGCTGTTGCTGACATCATTCCACTCCCTCCATCCCATTCAGCAGCGACATTTTGTTCTTACTTGGATCCATCCTGGAAAGCTTCTCTGTTTGACCAGGTAGGTATGTAATGTCAGCTGAACAGTACAGAATGCACATTTTTGTTTTCCTTAGAATTCTGAAATATATTAATAGAATAATATACTTCCAGTAATGAAAATAATGCTGAGCAGTACAGCATCAGAGCTGCAACTCTAAATCAAATTCTGGTAACCATGGAGTTTAGATGGAGTATTAGCAGTGCCCTGCATGACAGAAAAACCACACTGCTCATTTCGGCTGTTTTGAAAACAGAAGGAAATCCTCTAAAGCTTTTAGAATTTTGGAATGCTCCTAAGTATCTACTTTTTAGGCATAGGCTTGCAAACTGAATTATGTCCTATACTTTACATAACTGTAGGTAATATCTCCTCAACGAAATACAGGATGGTCCATAATTGTGCTTTGTTCCTAGGAGGAAAATACAGCAATGGAAAATTATGATGCCTCTGATTGTGCGTACTGATTAAGATCCAAAGATATCTTTATAAAAGCATGTTGAGGGTAGATCTAAAATGGAAGCGTGCTGCCTCAGTGATGGATGTAATTTTTAGGTAGCTGGAACCTGAGGTTAACTCTACACCTTGAACAGAAAACGTGTGGTTTTGCCATCTCGCGATGAAGATTTTCAGTTAGAAAGAAAGATACCTGGGTTCTTGTCCTTGTTGTTCCCTCCTGTGTTTCTATCTTCTTCTTTAAACATGTTAAAAATGTTCCTCCGCATTAAGTATTGGGCTTCCTGGTGAGGCGCTGGCAGCAGGGAGGGGCTGCAGGGGCCCCCTCTGTGAGGACACGGCCGGTTCCAGCCGGTTCCAGCCGCTCCCATAGACTCACCACAGGACCCAGCTGAGCCCCTCAGCCAAAATGGTGGCACCTCTGTGAAAATGTGTGTAAGAAAGGGCAGAAACTGCTGAAGAGGAAGAAGAGGAGGGAAGAAAAAGAGTGAGAAACAGCAGTGCCAATGCCAAGGTCAGAAAAAGAGGAGAAGGTGGTGCTCCATGGAGGAGCTGATATTGCCCTGCGGCCCGTGGAGGATCTGCGCCGCCACAGATGGATATTCCCTAAGGACTGTAGGCCATGGTGTACCCACACAGGAGCTGAGGAGAAGCGTGGAGAGGAAGGAGCATGAGGGAGAGACGCTAACCATAACCTCCACCCATCGCCCCTGTGCCGCTCAGGCTGGAGAGAGGAGTCGGGAGTGAAGGAGAGAAGTTGAGCCTGGACGAGGGGTGAGAAAAGGTGTTTTTTGATGTCGTTTTGCTGTAAGTATCAAAATCTATTTTTATATAAATATTGTGAATGTAAATTAAAATTATTCTATTTATTTAAAAAATATCTACCCACTCACAGATGGAAAGTACTAACATTTGGGAGAATTTTACCTGAATTAGACTGCCGGGGAAAATAAATTTATCCAGGCTGAATGAAGAAAAGTTCATCAGTATTCATCCTCTCAGGACAATAAATCTCTTATTCAGCTAAGTGAAGTCAGTGCAGGCATTCTTAACTTTAAAACACTGCAGTTGACTACTACCTTACACCTGCGTGTATCAAATAAAGAAGACAAAGCAAAAGGAAAAAAATGTAGATTTTTGGTTTTTTGCCTAAGATATTCTGAGTCCTTCAGTTCTGTCCTCAATAGCAGGAGGTGAGAGGAGGCAAGTACATGTTAAATGATAAGGGACTAAGAGAATATTCATTCTGGTATCATTGTACCCTGTCACATACTGCAAGGCATGAAATCCATCTCAAAAACTCTTAATAAATTCTACATTTTCAGTTTAAAAATTCAAAAGACTCAAAAACCTGCTTTCTTGGGTATCCACAATACTAGGGATCTGAATATTTTCACCTAGAAGGCAGGCACATATCAGTGGTAGGCTCTGCTCTCCCTTTGCTCTTCCAAACTCTTCAAACTTGGAAGTTTCTGTTAATCTTATATGGCCAAACTTACTCCTTATACCTTTTCCATTGTTTTGCTTAGAAAAAGGTGTGAAAAAACACTAATGACGAAGAGGAGCCTCTTGTTTCTAACTGTCATCTGTATTTGATGCTTTAGAGAAAGGTGAAACTTTGTTGTCCTTCATGGTGCCAAATGATGGCTATGGGCAACAAAACTCACTTCTGCATGGACCAGCAGAAGCTTTGAAGAAAAGTTAGCTAAAAATTACGCTAAAACTCTTATTATCAGCAAATCAGACACATGAAATGCTATTTCCCAAACTTTAATTTCTAGGATTGCCTTTCTTTCGCTGCTTCATAATCTGTACCACTCCGTACGACTCCACATGTAAGTAGAATGTTTCAGGCTTCCTCTTGGAAAAATCTAGGATTGTTGTCTCCATGATCCTCATCTCTGCTATTCTTGTCTCACATTTAAAAAGTTTTTAGGATATTATTCAGCAGTTTGGCAATGTTCTTTCATATTCTGTGTGGGTTTTGACTGTCAGTTTATACTGATGGTAAATTTGATACTGGATGACAATCATCCTTTAAAATATCTCCTGTCTTCCTGTTTTAGCCTAAACACAATTATAAAAGTTTATTTTATCCCCGTTAAAGACTTTTTTTTTCTTTTTGCTAGGATTTCTTAATCTTATTTAAGTTGTCGTACCAGTCTCGCTCTGAACTTTGAGTTTTTTTACTTATTGGTCACAGAATTTCAAATGAGGTCTCACTTGTGACTTGTGTGATAGTATTACCATTTTTCTATCTCTACAAGAAATAGTAGCGGAATTTCTTAAATTATTCACCAAGTTTATGATCTCAAACCCTTCACTATCATATTTCTGATGCTTAAAATCAGCAAGATTGAGAAATTTGCTCAGAAGGCCTCAATTCAACACTCCAAGCATAATGCACACTGATCTTTTTAGGCACTTCAGAAAATGCCAGTTCATTGTTGTCTTCTTTAAAATTCATACATGATATGAGGACACTTCCTTCTGAATCCTTTATATTTTGCTCCATCCTTCATATGTAATCCATTCTAAGTTACAGTCTTCAGTTGTTTACATGTCTCTGTCAGGTTTAAATTACCATTTCTTACCTGGTCTTAAAAAGACTGTAGTTTCATTAAAAAGTTAGGAGCAGACAAATATCTTTGTAATAACAAGAAATCCCCAAATCTTAACAGAGAGAATACATCTACAATCTGCCACTATCTTTCCCTTTTAAATTAGTGACCCCTAGTTCAAAATTAATCTTGTTCTTTGCTTAGATAATGTCTTGATTTTAAAACGTTATCATAGTTCACCCCTACAGATTCTGAAATATTCTTAACAAATTACTGTGAATTACATTTGAAAAATAATTGGTAGAGTTGTGCAAAGCTTCCAACATTGAAGAAAACTTAGGATGCAAGAGTTGTTGAAAATACAGCATTTTCCATCTGGCACGTAGCAATCCAAGTATTATGATGATAGCAGCTTTCCTATACAAATTATTTTATGTCTAGCACTTAGCCCTTAAGACAGGGACTAAGTCCTTAAGTCCTTCAGATGAATAAATCCTTGCTTCTATAAAAGGTCTATTCAATAGTTACGCTCAATTTCTTAAGCAAATTATTCAGTTCTGGGACACCAAGGCCTAGACCTTTGAAGGGAGTTGTTTAGGACTTGATTTCAGTGGAGCATAATATTATTGAGGCTTTGAGTGCAGCAAAAGTGACTCTAATAATGTCTGGAAAGTACATCCAGAGTTAAAACTGTCAAAGAAAAGTGATACTTCAAAAAATATGATTAAATGAGTAAAAATGAGATATTAGTTCTGACATTTGTGAACATCTTGAAAATATCTTTAATAGCTAAGTGCTATTTACATTAATAGCCTTGATGCTGATATTTTTTTTTTTTTGGAAGGACAATCTTTTAAAAAGGAAGATATTTAAATGTATAATACAAAATTTTTATCTAGCTCCTTTTTAGTAATTATAAATCTAAAGTTGTTCTAGTTTTTTATAATTATTCAATTGTAAACAAGTTGCTTTTTTTGTTTTACCTGACTCTGCACCATTAATAATATCCACTCTCTTGATACTGTTTTCAACATGAACAGTGGCTGTATTTTCCAAACGACTCCTGGTCTTGTTCACTGCAAAGCATTCTTCAATATATGGCTGATGTTTTATTAAATCCACACTAATAAAAACCTGCTCCGAATGGGTTTGTTAACAAGCTTGTTAATTTTAACATCATCTTTTACAGCAGCCATAACTTTATGGTATTTGACCGCCACACGACATGTTACTGAATTTATTTTCAAAATAGATTGGAGAGGTGAAGAGATAGAATGATCCTCTTTTTGTGACTGGGACACTGAGATGCATTATCTGAAAAATCTATGACCGGTTTGAGTACCTAGAAACTTATTTTTAGAGTACTTAGCCCTTCAGTTTGGAGGGCTGTTCCCAGCATCTTCAACTGCGGCTGAAGGTGTCCTGCGGGTCAGCAGTTTAGTCACTCACCGTATTAAACGTCCATCCAGAATAGGAGGAACTCACAGCCTACTGCGTGAAAACCGTTTGATGTAAATGGAGTGAATTGACTGTTCTACTTTGTATTACTGTCGTGGTTTGGCCTCAGGCGGCAACAAAGAACCAGGCGGCCGCTCTCTCGCCCCGCCACGGCCGTGGGCGGGGGGGCAATCGGAAGAAAAAGGCAAAACTCGTGGGTTGAGACAAAGGCAGTTTAACAGAACAGCAAAGGGAACAGGAAAACAACAATAACACGGATAAATGAATGCACAAACGGGATGACGGTCCCACCGCTCACCTACCGGACCCGGGGCGCCCCAGCCCGCTCCAAAGCGGCGACTTCTCGCCCCCTCGCCCGGCAGTTCCCGGCTGCAGCCTGGGCATGGCTCACATGGGGTGGAATACCTGAGTCCCTGCCAGAGCCTGGGGAGAATTAACCCTATCCCTCCCGGAACAAAGTTTTTGCATGGCTAGACTGTGACAAACCCAAGAGGAGAACCTTGAGAGGAGTAGGTCTCCGTGTTCCTTTCTTTAAAGTGAGCACACCAAAAGACATCGCAGGCTCTCAGTCTTTAAAGCTGGATTATTTAGAATATAAAAATACATAAACTGAAACAAGGTAATCCTTTTTATAAAAAAAGCAAAGAAACCTCCCCAATAAATGCCAGATGTAACCTCTGTCATATATCACAATTACCCCAGAAGGTTTGAAACAATTCTCCCTTACTACAGTGTATCTTTTTTCTAGCTTTGCTTTTTAATCGGTTAACTCTGCATGTTCTGAGTGAACAAACTCCATGGATTCCCTCCAGGCGTTTAAGAAATCTCTTACCCCCCAGGCTTGGCTTTTGTTTCTACCTAACAGGCCCTTTGCTTCTCACAAGGTCTCAGTAGGGTCCCCCTCAGTCTCTGCCTGCCTCACCCAGTATTTTTCAAGCTGACCAGATGCTCACCTTAAAAGAGCAGTCTTCCCTTCCCCATAAGCATTCATTTCAATGAGGAAGGCAGCAGCCTAGACAAGTAGTCTTTTTCCCTGTTTTCAGCCATTCCTTATAGACGGAGCATGCAATGGGGTACACATACAGTGAACTATCGCATAGTTTGATTCATCATACAGCCATAGAAATCACGGTCTTCCTAACCTAAGAGTGAGTATTTCACCACCATAATGTCAGTAAAAGTCTCTTTGGCTTGCACCGATAGTTTGAAGAGTGAAGAGTTCCAGTTTGTCCCATTATAATTTGATCATTAACCAAGCTGCCTTTCTGCCTGCTCCCAGTTCTCTCCTCCAGCTCATCTTATTTCACTTATCCCCTTTATTCTTTCATCTGTGTGCCATCAGTTAGGGTTCACCTAAATACACTGGCTCCTCACCAATCATCTCCATTTCTTTTGTTGTGCTTATTATTCTCAGATCTTTCCTTGTCATTTCTGTTTACCATCACAAGTTCAATGTTTGAGCTTTCTGTTCACCCACAGACCTCTTCTCTCTCAGTCTTTTAGTCCCATGCTCTTTCTCATGAAAAAGTGAGCTCTGAGTCCAACATTCCTTGTCCATCGTGTTCCTAGCTCCAGTTCCCATGTCCTCTTCCTAACTTATTGCAGGTCCCTTTCTGTCTCTGCATTGAAAAAGGCTACTTTTCTATTAGAGTAGCCTAAGAAAGTGAATTTCCTGAATTTAGTATCAGTATGGCTGTCAGAACTTCCAGGCAGTATAGTTGTTATCTGAGGAAAGATTCAGTCAATTCCACATAGCTTTTATTGTTAGCAGTTCTGTAATGATGAGCATGTGTAAGCTTTTCAGGGGCTTATACCTTGAGCAAATTTGAAGATTTTAATGGGATAACCACAGACACATTCTTGACAGACTTTGAAAAATCTCTTCCAAAATGTGTGGCATTGCAGAGTTTTTGATACAAGGAAACTATATTTTATTATGCTTTGTATTCTTTAGATGCTTTCTTGGGAATCTGTTTGATGGAACAGTTATGGGGGAAAAAAGTGCAAATAAATTCATCCTGAGTTGTTCACTCAGCATGGAAAATTTGAGTTCAGACTGTTGAACCTAAGCAAAGTTATAATCAACTGAAAGTATGAACCACTGACCAACCTTAATAATAGGTGGTGCCAGCAGTCCTGCTTAAAATCTTTGTGATGTTCTTGTTGTCATGGAAGCAACTGTTCCAACACAAATTCCCCTAAGACTTTATCCTTTGACAGTAAGAATAATATACTGCATTTAAATGTACTTGTGTATGGCTCAGTTTCTCAGAGTGAGAACACTAGTGCTTTAATTCTCACATTATCAGTGCAAAGTGTCATAACTAGATGTATATTCTAGAGCTGGGCATACTACGGAGTGAGATGTGAAGCATGGAGAAGCAGTGAAATCTCAACTTAGAGTGACTGTGAAATCTGTAATACATACTTATACATACATTACATTTTTGTAACACAACGTGGTTTTACAAAATTAAGAGGAAACAGAACTTCAGAGGTATAGTTGCATTTACTCCTACACTACTTTTCTGCTAAAGTATATTAATTACCATTAGTTTTAGTGTAGAGACTGGTGCAGGCTGCAATCAGCTTAACTTGTGTCTCTGTGCAAAGGCACATTGTGTCTTCTGGCACTTGGAAAAAAAGCCATCTGTTTGCCTTTGAGGACTTAGGTGTTCCTGACACTCCTCCAAACAGTCATTGCAGCAGAACTGTGGGAAAGGAGAGAAAGTTTGCCTAATAGGTAAATAAAGAATATAGAAAAAGGTGTGAAGGGTACGTGAAAATGAGTTTAAACAGAATAATACCTAAGATTTGTATTTAATTATTATTGATTTAAAAAAAAAACTTTATTGTATTTATAAAACCACATCTTTTAACCTTTAAATATAAATTCATTATCATGTAACTCTATGCAATCATAAAAGCAGTGAATACAGTAGTGATGCAATTCAGTTTTCTGCCCAGCTCTAATGTTTAGCATTCCTTACACTATGCTGCTGACAGCAGAATTTACCTTTACTTGCTAGCAAAAGAGAAATAAAACCAATAAAACCAATACACATTGAATCCCTTGGTTCCAAAATTTTTCATTTGGTTTCTAGAAGTGGTACACATTGGTTGAACAGATTTGTTTTCACATGAGGTACTTGTTGCAACTTTTATTATTACTCTTCTTCAGGAAGAATAAAGGAAAAAGGCTACGTCCCTCATCATATGTTCAGTGATGCCTCCTTTAAATGTCTGCTACTAATTTGCTGGTATTTAAATTCCTGTTACCTAAAGTTATTGTGGCTACGAGACATATCTCATTCTTTCTATAGCAAAATTTGCTGCTATAATTTTAAAATTATATAATTTTAAATATAAGTACCTCCAAGAGGTGGTTTCTGAACCCTTGTTCACTTTTCCTCGTCAGGCTGCCAAGAGCTGCTTCTAGATAAAATGTCCACTGGATTTATAGGTTTCTATCTTTACTAAGCTCAATTAAGAGAAAAAAATAAATTCTAATGCACGGGAGAGCAGCTTCTATCTGTAGTACTCAGGCATATTTCCATACTATTTTTACAGAAAGACAAAACCAGTCCACACTTAGATATTTACTGTAATGTAGTCATCAATTTCATGACTATTTGCACCTGTCTAAAAAATGTTGGGAGCTCCTTGGAACTCCGGTCTACACTCAAAGCTGATTGTTCTAAATATGTCACAAAAGAGTTCCTCAAAGATCCATACAGTTAAATCCCAAATGTCTTAAAGTTATCAACATCATGCTTGTTGAGGGTGTCCAGAAAGGCTGCCCTGCCAGCAAGTAGGCTGGGGGTCCCCCGGTCTCGGCACTGGTGAGGCCCTACCTTGAGTACTGTGACCAGTTTTGGGCCCCTCACCACAAAAAAGACATTGAGGTGCTGGAGCAGGTCCAGAGAAGGGCAACGAAGCTGGTGAGGGGTCTGGAGAATAAGTCTTATGAGGAGCGGCTGAGGGAGCTGGGGGTGTTCAGCCTGGAGAAAAGGAGGCTGAGGGGAGACCTTATCGCTCTCTACAACTACCTGAAAGGAGGGTGTAGGGAGGTGGGGGTCAGTCTCTTCTCCCAAGTAACAGGTGACAGGACAAGAGGAAATGGCCTCAAGTTGCGCCAGGGGAGGTTTAGACTGGATATTAGGAAAAAATTTTACATGGAAAGGGTTATTAAGCATTGGAACAGGCTGCCCAGGGAAGTGGTTGAGGCACCATCCCCGGAGGTATTTAAAAGACGGGTAGACATAGTGCTTACCGATATGGTTTAGCGACAGTTTTTGTCAGTGTTAGGTTGATGGTTGGACTAGATGATCTGAAAGGTGCCTTCCAATTTAGGTGATTCTATGATTCTGTATCAGATTTTACAGTAAATACATATATTTACATATAAAGTATTTACTTTCTACATATCGCATAGACACAGTCACTTGTCTTCCATTCATTCAGTGCTTGTGTTTCGTACTCAGTTGTTCTTTATGGATTATGATTTGCTCTCAGACCTTCCAAGGCCACTGACTCCTTACTTGTCTCATTCTAAATGTCTGCACCTGGCCATTGTGCATGTGCTGCACCTTCACTGACACATTGTTTGCCTTCTGTTCTGTATACAAACAATTATGCATGATGATGCATACAAGTAAATAAGTACAGGAACAGGGGAAATAAACACAAGGATACCGGCATAAAATTAAATAAATGTATAAGGTTAGAAGAAATAGAATCAGAATTAAGCATAAGTTCAGAAATCAGAGGATTATGGTAGAGGGGCAGTGAGCAAGCAGATCAGTGGCTCACTTCTGACCACCGTCTTCAGTCTTTCTCCATGGCAATGTCCCTCCCCATTCTCTCTCACACCTCCTGCTTGCTTCTTGATGTCTTTCTGTATCAAGTGACCACAAACAGAAGAGCAAGGAGAGTCCCATATGAAAGATCCCGCAGGAAAGGAACAATTATCTGAACTCAGCAGGAGTTGAAGAGAGAAAAAATAATGCTTTCCTAACCCTTAATCCTCTCTTCTTGTCCCTTTAACCCTTGTACTGATGCTGCAGAACAAGGCAGCATCAGTTAACCTTTTCAGGCATGCTCCAGCACTCCCAGACTCTGTCACATTTTGTAAAACCTTGCTCCCAGACTAGTCCTGTGTATCCCCAGTGCACATTCCTGCCTTTCCCAAAATAATGTGTGTATGGCAGAAGGTGAATTGTCCATGTGGAGAAATGATGCCTTACAAAGCAGCACAGTGTATGCAAGTGTATCTCACATAGCCCAATGGTTATAGATATTTTTTCTTTTTTCCTTCTCCATGCCTAATTGTGAACTCTGACATGGTGTGATCAGCAGCTGGTTCAGTCTCCAAAGCTCACTTAGCTCTTGGCATCTTTGTTCAGGCTGCAAGAGCAAAATCCATTAATGTCAGCTGCAATGCTGTTCTTGTTGTATGATATGTGCATACGCTAAGACCGGAACAACCCATAGCTATCACATTGAACTATACTGGCTTTGATCATGAACTAAAAGGTCATAGTACTGTGGAGCTCTCTGCTAACACACTGCCATTTCATTCCACTTTTCTATGTTTGCCTTGTGATCCAAGGTTTTGTTTGAAAAAAACATTCTGTTGATCAGTGGGCTTGACATTTTCTTTCTAACCAGATTTACTGTTTTGCTTATATTTCTCTTGCCTTGTTAGGAGGTTAGTAAAACACATCAGAAAAAGAGACCAAACACACCAAGCAAGAAGCTATTAGTGTAGAAAGTGATCAAATAAAATTCATTATAGTAACAAGCTTCAGTTCTGGTTCCAGTTGCTAAAAATTTCTTCCAATGTCTGCAGAAATGGAACTAAGATAGGAACTTAGTTTGCTGCAGTCTGCAGGTCTGCAGACAGGAACTTCTGCTGAGTCTAGAGTTCTTTATGTCTCTCAAAGGTTCCCTTATAGGAATGGATTACAGTAGACGTGCAAGCTGAGTACTAGTTGATTCCTGTTATAAAAGAGGATTAAAAAGGAGGGTGGCTTCAAAAGTTAGTGCCACCAGCAAAGTAAAACTGAAAAAGGAGCAAAGAAGCTGCTGTACAAATTGAAAAATCCGTTGGATAATATTACTTTTGATACTAGAGCATAGGTATCACACTTCACAAATTGCTCATTATCACTGACTTCTTGTAGCAAGGAGACTCTAATGTACACAGTCTCTGGCCACTTTATTCACTCTTAACAAAGCTAGAAAAAAAACCCCACAAACCTTAAATAAGCTGCTCCTGCAGCTGAAAAACAGTTTGTCACAATATCATCTGAAAAAAAAAAGATTCAATTCATTGGTACTGCGGTTACATGCTTGAACAACTTTTGGGACAGAGGAATGCTGTGCATGAATTCAGAAACAAGTAGAAAATAGATAGGGCAGATGTTACACTGACCTCTGTCCATTAGAATCTGATAGGTAGTTTGGTTTTTCCCTTTTTGACCAGATAATATTGCCTCTAGGGAAATCATTATCAGTAGTGCATCTTTTAAGCCAGGTGTTGTCACACGTTGGATATGTATACTTCTTTGGGGAAAAAAATATTTCAATTGAAAACCAAAACTGATATTGATATTGCTGCTGGTTTATAAAAATAAATAGAAGTTTATGCATAAATGTACATGGATAAATATGCATTTGCACATAAACATAGATACGGTCCAGCTATAACAAATGACTTGGCAGATGTTTGAATTGTTATTTTTCAAATAATGTATCTTTCTTCTTTTCATAATACTTTTACTGATAGTTCTTCCCCCGTGTCATACTTCTAACACAGAAAATGGAACAGAAGAGAAAATGGATTGTTGTTCTAATGAAGAAATATTCTATAGATTCTTACCCCAGAACCTTTTTGGAGCTGTGAATTAGCATCTGAATTGAATTCTTTTTGGTGGTTGCTCTACAATTTTTAACCCTGAAATAAAGTAGTGATGAGATGTTTTATGAGATTTATTTGTCTGGCTGATGTCAAAGCAATGTGTGTTGAATTTAGAACACACAATAACAAAGAACTAGTGAAGACACATTTCCACAGCCTTGTGCAACCCTTAGAAAAAATCTGTTCTGTTGTCTACTCCACAAACTGAGTTTCATCTTACGTACATTCATTTGTGGTGCATGAGAGGAGTGGAAGAGTTATATTTTTCCTTATCATTACAGATCTTGTAAATCAGGATTGTTAATTCTCATAGTAATATAAAGAAATCAAAGGTAGAGACAAAAAGACATCAATAGTGAATATTTCATTTTCTATGAATGAGATGGGATTTGAGAGTTTTTAACCTTCTACAAGGAGGGAAGCTTAACAAGAAGTCTAGGGCTGGTCAGCTAGAAGGGTGTCACTTATAAATAAAAACTAAAAATACACAAATATATCAATTTTTTCCTGGGTAAAAAAGAGATCTGCTGAACTTTCAAACTGTTACTTTAGGCACAACATATGCAGATTGGTTTTAAAAATCAGAGGAATGCAATGTGGTTGTCTATCTGGAGTCATTAACAATATTCTCTGTTATCTGGCTCCATTTATCACTGATGGTATTTTTTTAGATACAATTTTGTGTGATCCTTCAGGTAACAATGCAGATCTCTAAATGGATGAATTAGGCTAATAGAATATAATATTGGCTAGCTGTAACAGAATCTGCAATGTGAATTTCTATCTAGTCACATTTTAATTTCTTCCACAAAAAACAATAAGATCAAACAACTACACAACTAATAGTTTGTTTCATTCGCAGTTACGTAATTACCTATTCAACGTAAAGATAGATCTGCCATTTATATCTATGCCATAAGTGTATGCAGGTTTATTGATTTAAATTATTTCATATACAGTATTTTCTGTATATGAAAATGCTCAAAGAAAGTGTCAGTGGATACTACAAAATCCATCTTTTTCTTTCAGTAAGTTTAAGAACTTCTGTTTCACAGTTCACTTAGTAAATTTAGTTCATAATCTTCACATCATCACAGTTGTGAACAAGGCCGGATTTCTCTATGATTTTCTTAGCTTATTAAAATGTTATTTTTTGTGTGTTTGAGAAAGATGAAATTAAAAAAAATAGGTAAAAGAAATAACTTACTAAATTTGGTCAGCAAATCTCATTTTAATTTTCTGTCTCCTGAGTTTAAACCAGTAAAAATTAAACCCGCAGAAATACTAGGGCTTGAAAGTTCAACCATCCCCCCCACACAAGAGCAGCAGTGCAGATTTCATAATGAAACAAAATAAATATATGTGTTTATATATGCATTTATATACTTATTATGCTATACAATATGAAAACCACATGAATTTATCAATATGAATAGTTTATTTCTATTTCCTGATTCTATCTTGATCACACGGGATACAAAGACAAACCTTAGCCTTACTGAAGAATTGCTTGCTCTTTTTCTGATACATGTATTTGTCAGGGAAGTACAATTGACATTTTATGTCAGAAAACAGTGTTTATTCCCTCACAATATTTTAAATTATATTTTCTAGTTAATTCTTTACACATTTTTCTATTTTATTGTTACTGAGCGGGAGTTTCCATTTAATAGTCAATAATGATACAATAACCTAACTTTGTAAGTCGGTAGAATTAATGTAAGACTGCAAGTCATTTGTGTACGTGAAATTATTTCTTTGTGCGTGTAGTAACTTCGATTTATCAGAATGAAATTTCAAGGGTCATTATGGAAGTAAATTTCAGTTTCTCTAGAAATCTTATTCAATTTCTGCAATCTTGACAAATCTGAGTAATGGTACGCTCCTAGCAAATATCACCACCTTCCTCTTCATCTTCTTTTCCATATCAGTACTGAGTATATCTGGCAACCACATTCCTTATGCAAATCTTTGGGGAATCCAGTTATTAACTTTTTTGTCATGCTGAAAATTGATAATTTATTCTTACATTTTATTTTCTATATGTAAATCTGTTTATAATGCATCACAGTATTTTACCTTTCATGACACGACTAGGAAGTTTTAGTAAAAGCTTTTGTGAAGGACTGTTAAAGACTTCTTAAAAGTCAAAACAAATTATATAAACCTGTTCTCTTTTATCCACTCTTTTAGTAGATTAGGAGGGCCTGGATTTCCTTTATGGAAGCCACGCTGGTTTATCCTGCTCATGATGAGTTTATTGAGGTGGTTTGTAGTTCAATTTCTGTAATTCAGAAAAGTGGTTTCAACGCATTTATCTGGAATGTCAAGGTGCAGCATTGTCCAGCAACTCCCTGGGGCCCAGGAACTGCAGGCGCTGCCCACGGGGGCTGGCAGGGCAGGGGTCTCAGCAGCAAGGGCTCACCCTGCCACCCCCAGCAAGGGAGCAGGGCAGGCTAAGGCGGGGAGGCAGCTGGAGACATCCTACAGACCAGATCATCAAAAATGTCTGCATTGACGAGGCAGGTCTGAGGCTAACCTGGGAAGTGAGTCCATGGGTGAGGGTTAGGATGTGAGTCACTGGGGTACGTGGTCAGGCACAGAGGCAATGTAGACGCAAAGCAGTTAAGTGGGGCAAAGGGCCTCAGTTTAAAAGTAGCTTCTACAGGAAGGAGGTGTAGGGCCTCACTGGAGCTTTTTCCAGCTTTTTCTTCAGGGCAATTCTTGTCAGCTGGCTTTGAGTGCAGCCAGATAAACTCCTAGAAGTGCGTGAGTAAGCTAAGGACTCTGACATAGAAATGAAGTAAGGCTTACCAGCCTATGTCAATGGAACCCAACCTAATATATCATAATTAAACTATATATTGGTATGAATACTTAGATTACTTTATGGAATGCTTATATACATTTAAACCAAAAAAAAGAGTAAAGGTTTGCTCTTAAGGAAAAATCTAAGAGTATTCCTCGGTGTGTGGGAAGTAATTTAACTCTATTCATTTAAAAGGAAGCAAAGACAGTTGGAGGAATGCATCTGTGTAAAATGTAGAAATTTCATTTGATAGTACAGGCTGCAGAACCACTGCTATCTTTAGAATTCCTTTTTGATTCTTTGTGACTTTTTATCTCCATCTCTGTCCCACATTTCCAGGGTAACAGACGAGACGTAATAGTGGATTTAATTATTCTGCATTGGTAGGGAAGCACCCTCGAAGGTAACTTGTAATTTTTGTTCAAAGACTAGTGATCCTCCCTGGCACCTGATTTATTTGTATATAATTATCTGGAAAGGTTGACTGGGTGTTACCTGACAGTTGGTGATCATTTTGTGCAAGGGTGATGACACAATGATTCTATGACTGAGATGAAAAGAGGAAGCAATGAATGATATTGTATCCTCTGAAAGACTGTCCTGAGTTTAAGAAAACTTCTGGGGAAGGAGATAAAAAAAATCTGAATATTTTTCTGTTTGTAGAACTATATTTGTCATTTTAGCCACACAATATCTGCGTAAAGTTTGGGCATCTGTATCTGTCTCATAATATGTACTTCTGGAAGGAAGAACTGTAAAAAAAAAAAAAAGAGTATCTACAAAATTGTACAAAATTGGACGTCTGGAAAAACCTTGCACTTAAAGAACATGAATAATGTTGCTAGGGGTCAGTTCTGGAGATCTAAGAATACTTAGATCTGGAAGCACTATTCCTGCAAAAAATGTAAGTTTTTTTTTTCTTTCTTTTTCCCCACTGGGGAGAACTCAAGTGGACCTATAACATGGATATAAAATATTCAGTTGTCCTTATGAATAAAACCCATAAAATTGGAATTAATGCTAAATAAATCTTTATATCACGAGACGATTTTTATTATCAGAATTTAGGATGACTTACAATTTGTGGAGTAGGTTTCTCCTTCTCTCTCTTTATTGGAGTTTTACTTTTCCATACTAGCCACTGCCAGAAAACATACAAGCTTCCAGTATGATGCAGACTAGCTGTTCCTATATTATCCTCTCTCCTTAAGAATTTTTCTTTCATGTTACACATCATATTTCACTCTTCTTTTATTGTCTTCACTTGTGATAGAATTCCAAGGACAGAAAAAACATCTGGGATTCAAAGCAAACTTAGGCTAATCAAGCATTTCTAACTTTGTCGTGATATATATGTAGTTTCTGCAATGATATTCAACAATATTCATTCTTCTTTATTAAGGATAGTTTTATAGTTTTCCCAGGATCTATCTACATTGAGAAAAGGCACTTGGAAATCCAGTAGCTAGTGAACCATCTAAAGAAATTATTTGGTATATTTTGGTTGCCAGTGAAAGATGATTGTCTTTTAAATTAAGCAGAATGCAAGAATTTTGTGTGTCTCTCAGCACTTTCAGGGTGCAGGCTAGCTTTCCATGACTTTGATGCATGTCACAGGATTTTCCTTGCTAATGAAGAGAGGTCACATGAAGAAATTATAGAAAATTAGACAGAGGCAGGCAACATTTCCAGGCTCTGAAACTCTGCTATTCATACTTTAAAATTGTTAGAATGTTCCCTGAAAATGCTTTTGCTGTGTGACATGTAGCAAGTGTTGCCCCTGTTTGGGCAAGTGCCCAAACAGTTCCTGGGCACAGTTCTGAAGCTAACACAGGTCAGAGAAAAATCCTTAAATGGTCACCTGTTTTGGAGAGTAAAAAATTTGAAAGTTTGAATGTGAGATGTTTCCTTAGTTGGCATCAGTGTCAGAAAATGGTACCAGCCATGTTTATCTTGGGAGCACAGACATAACATCACCTCTGTGTCTTTTGCACGTAACTGAATTTTAGGATTGTCTACTCAAAGGCAAAGGAGAAGAATGCTTAAGATTTAGACAATTAACATTTCATCACATAAGATAGCTGAATTAATATGAATGCAAAATATTTGTTTCCCCTCAATGTTCATGTGACAAACTGGTCTACGTTTCATTGAACTTGCAGAAAAAGACTACATACATCAACTACATAGTCCTTCACCCTTTGTAAAAGTTTCCAGATCTGGATGTCTTTGTAATTAATTCCTCACTCTGGAAGTTACTTGGGTTAATAATAGTTTTCTCTTACTTTCCTCTTTATTCGTTATTGTTTAACTCAAGTAAGAATGTCTTGAGCTATATTTCCAACAAGCCACAGTTTCCTGCATTTTTATTTGAAAATACTAATTGCATTATGAACAGACTGAACAATTTTAATATGAGGTTTATGGCAAACAGTTAATGACTGTCTGTGCTTTGCTGAGCTGTTAGAGTCATAGAATCATAGAAATACCTAGGTTGGAAGGGACCTTTACGGTCATCAAGTCCAACCATCAACCTAATACTGCCAAAACCACCATTAAACCATGTCCCTAGGCACCACATCTACCCGTTCTTTAAATACCTCCAGGGATGGCTATTCCACCACTTCCCTGGGCAAGTTAACAAGTTACAAAGTCATTGTGAGACACAGTGTGCTTCCTCACTAGGAAATGTTTAAATGCTGCTGTGAAATCTTGTCATATATAAACTTCATAGCTCACATTCACAAGATCTGTTAGTCATACTTCTAACAGTTGCATGAGTAAGTTAATATATCTCAGGAAAGACTAGAGATAATGGTAACCCTGATATTGACACAATAATGATATAAGGAGTTTAACCTGTTTTGAGGGACACAACTAAAACTTACTACTTTGTTTAACTAATCATGTCGAGTAGAATAGAATTTTGATTTTTCTTTACATGCTTTCTAGATACATAGTTGCAATTGTTAATAAACAGTTTCTATTTTTATATCTGCTTGTGTGCTTATGAGTCATCCTTGTAATATGAATCAAGCTATATGTTAGAATTTGATATTTGTTCTCTTTAATTTCTTCATAAAGTGAAACAAGTGATTCATAATAATAGTAATTATTGAATATTTCTTTCCTCTTCTCTCCTGAAAAAAATCAAAGCTATTTACAAAGAACGAAATTTTATTTTCTTTCTTTAATGTCTGATGGAAAATCTGTTCATGATTAATATGTGTCATATTGTCAGGAACAGAAAATAGATTGACGCTACTTGTCTGACCAAGTCGAACTTGCAGCTGAATTTCATAAACCTGAATAATGTTTTGGAGTTGGACATTGCACATTTGGATCACAGCTAAATATTGTATAAATATCACTACCTTCAGCTTCTATAAAGGTTAGACCACCTTAAATGTAAGACATGCCATTTAAGTTCTTTCCTTTACCTGTGACGAATTTAATCAGTTTCTAGCAGAATTCTCTAGCAGTATATGCCTAACCACCAGCCTTAAGTGGAGCTCACCCGTTTACTTCTGTCTTGCATGAAATAATTAAACACGGATTGGCCCACAGCAGAAGATGAAAAGTGAGGGTGATTCCCTAGTCTTCTTTTTAGACTGTTTGCTGGCTGACTTTAAGTCACTTTGCAAATGAAAAAATAACATAAGAAGTCAAATAGTCGGAAGATTATATTCTGAAGGGGCATGACTCTTTCTGACTTTTGTCCAATGACTCCTTAATGCCAAATACATAAAGAACAGGGATTCACATCCTGGCTCTCCACTTATAACTGAGTTACCTGAAAGTAAACTGCAGAGTCAGAGTTCTGCTTGCATACCTGTCTATAGATCTATTCCTTTCAATTTATTGACACAATTTTGAGAAAATGATGACCTTGTTTCTTACCACAAGTACAGTAGCAGATGGAGCTGGTGAGAAATACATGGGTTTGAATTTTCTTAGTTCAAGGAAAACCTGAAGTCCTCTTGATGCAGCTTTCTAACAATTGGTTTATCAAATAAATAGGGATAACAGTGTCACTAAAGCACTGGATAGGTTCCTCAAGTAACAGGAAACCAACTTTACTTAACAGATGAATACATAAGCACGGAACTTGGGAAAACATAATTTATAGTTTGATATTTCAATTCAACCTGAATCACATTCTGTGTAACTAAATCCCTAATTTCTTTTATGTATCTAGGTCCAATTTTTCAAAAGTGCAATACTGCTTACAGCATATATGCCTGTATTTGCTAAGTTTTACTGCACACAGTGTTAAATTATCTAATTGGGAGATTTTATAAATTTTTAAAAAACAATATTTCTGTAAACAATTTGCAATTATGTGATGCATATGTTTTTTAGTGTGTAGTACATTGTGTGCTTATATTTCTTACAGTGAATTATACTCCTGACAGTACTTTTCATAAACTACATTAAATGATATGCTTAATACATGTTATAGTATCACTGACATTGTTTTGCATTTAAAATTCAGATAAATTATATCAGCTACTGCAAACATATTCAAATAATGATTGAACAGCTGATACTAATTTTTTGTATATGAACTGACCATCAATTACATAGATTCTTCACTCATGAGAGAGAGGGCTAGTTAATTTGTAAGACTAATTATTCTGTCTTCAGACTGGGGGGGTTAATCTCTTCACTGAACCTTCAAATGTTGTTATACTGTTATACAAAATAAAATTTAGCAATTAGTACACTGTGTGAGGTAAGAGGTCCATATCATTATATATTTCTGTATGAGAAGAATCAGACACTCTCTCTGAATTAATCAAATGAGCTAACAAATTACTATGGATAATTACAGGCATCTAGAGATGCGAGACTGCTAGCAATCAGACACTCGTAGTACTAAGAGAATAATTACATCTTGTGGTTTGCCTTGGAAAGGATTAAAAAATATTCTAGCAAACTGTAGCAGTTGGAATTATTTTACTGCTCATTAATGATCATTTGAGGGGCAAGGGAAATGAAATGCCTTTCTGAAAGACTACAAAGTATTTTCTAACAAGGTATCACTTCATGAATATGACAAAGAAATTAGAAAATGAAAAATAGAAGGAAATGTGAGCACTCTTCGTTAGCTTCAGTTTAGGATTTACTAAACTGCCTATAAAGAGGGTTTCTGATAAAAAAGGATGACCTAGAACTGAAATAGATCAAGCGACACTCATGTAATGCTGTATCTGGCTAAACTGCAAACGTAGTAAGTTCCAGATTTGATAATAGTGCTAGAAGGGTGTCCGTTTATCCAGCCATTCTAGGTTGAGCAATACTATATTTAACACCTTTTTTGGTGACACGGACAGTGGGATTGAGTGCACCCTCAGCAAGTTTCTCAGTGATACCAAGCTGTGTGGTGTGGTTGGTGTGGTTGACACACTGGAGGGAAGGGATGCCATCCAGAGGGACCTGTACAGGCTTGAGAGGTGGACCCGTGCGAACCTCATGAAGTTCAACAAGGCCAAGTGCAAGGTCCTGCACCTGGGTCGGGGCAATCCCAAGCACAAATACAGGCTGGGCAAATAATGAATTGAGAGCAGCCCTGAGGAGAAGGACTTGGGGGTGCTGATTGATGAGAAGCTCAATATGAGCCAGCAATGTGTGCTTGCGGCCTAGAAAACCAACTGTATCCTGGGCTGCATCAAGAGAAGTGTGGCCAGCAGGTCAAGGGAGGTGATTCTGACCCTCTACTCTACACTTGTGAGACCCCACCCGGAGTACTGCATCCAACTCTGGCTCCCCCAACATAAGAAGGACATGGACTTGTTTGAGTGAGTCCAGAGGAGGGCCACAAAGATGATCAGAGGGCTGGAGCACCTCTCCTATGAAGACAGGCTGAGAGAGTTGTGGTCATTCAGCCTGGAGAAGTCTCAAGGGAGACATTATTGTGGCCTTCCACTACTTAAAGCTGGCCTGCAGGAAAGCTGGAGAGGGACTCTTTGTCAGGGAGTGTAGCAATAGGATGAAGGGTAATGGCTTTACACTAAAAGAGCATAGATTTAGACTAGACATAAGGAAGAAATTTTTTACAATGAGGGTGGTGAAGCACTGGAATAGGTTGCCCAGAGAGGTAATAGATGCCTCATCCCTGGAAACATTCAGGATCAGGCTGCATGGGGCTTTGAGCAACCTGATCTAGTTGAAGATGTCCCTGCTTATTGCCAGGAAGGTTGGACTAGATGACCTTTAAAGGTCCCTTCCAACCCAAACTATTCTATGATTCTATGAGTCAGGATTAGCTCCAAAGACAGTGACCAGGGCCAGAAACAGGCTGATTTCCAGGGAGGCTGATGGTGGCAGGGGAGGTCTGAGGCCCCACTGGGACATCAGCCTGCATGTTGGGGTCAGGATTGGGCCTGGTGAGGGGAACCAGTGTCAGACACAGTCCTAGGATTGCTGGTCAGGGCTGGAGGGGTAGAGGAGAGATTGAGGCCAGGCCAGGACATCAGTGTGCAGGTTGGGCCCAGCTGGGGAGGTAGGGCAGGGCTGTGATGAAGCTGTCAGTTTTGTCAGTCCTTTGTCAGTTGAAGGGAAATTAGCTGGGAATCAGTGAGGAGGACTGTGATTAGAAAACATAGGAAATAGTACCCAAATGGATCCCAACACTGAAGAAGAAGGGACCTCCCCTTCAGGATGGTGACAGTTCCCTTTGATTCCAACTCTTTTCTGCCTGAGGAAGACCAGTGACATTGACCTTAGGACCTAGAGGGTCCTAGACCCTCCCTAGACTTAGAGGGATGAGTGTAACAGCAGAGTAAAGATAAAATTAAGTTTTCTTGTACAGCAATTAAAGGTACTATTATTAATGAGGCTTTCTGTATTCATTTAGACTATGATTGCTGGTATTATTATTGCTTGTTTTATTCTGATTAGATTGCTCAGTTTTTATGAATCAAAATTCTTGGCTATGTGTATATATATTCATAATATTTATGATGCATTTCCTTTTGCTCATACTAAGATTTTGATCTTAGCGATGCTTTTCTATTGTTTTGATCATACTTGTTTCCATTCTCTGAACCTTTTCGATTTTTATTTTATTCTTGCTGAGGAGAATGAAACAGAATTTTACACAGTATTTAAACTGTAGGAGAATACTGGATCTGTACAGTGGAAAAAATATGACATTTAATATTAATTTTTTTTACGAACTCCTAATATCCTGATTTGCTTTTATGACCACTATGAATATCGAGCTAATGTTTTTTATGATACCTGCTTTGTAACCCCAAACCATGCTTGTGAAGGGTTGATTGTCAGCTCAGAGCTGATCACTTTTTATGAGAAGTTAGAATGGTTTATTAAATTTCTTATTAGAATTTTAAAGACAATTATTATTGCCTTTAATCTTATGTTTATTTGTATTGAACTTCATCTGCCATTTAATACCCAGTTTCTGTAAGTTCCTTCTGCAATTATTCGCAATCAGCCTTTATCCTTAGTATCTGGAATAAACTTCTGTCACCAGAAAACTTTGTCACTTTGCTTCTTGCCCATTTGCTAAGCTCTGAATATTTTCACAGGCTGTGTCAGTGTAGCTCGCCACCACCAGGTCAGTGTAGGCCACCAGTAGTTGAACTTTCTTTCCTCTGAGAACTGACTGACTTTTTCTTCATTTCCTATCTTTAATAATTTAACCTTGCAAATCTCTTTTATGCCATTGCTGCTCAGTTTCTTTAAAAGCATTTGGCAAGAAACTTTTCAAAGCCCTTGGAAACCAAGAAAACTTTGTCCATTAGATTACCTTTACCTTAAAGAATCTTTGAGGAGGCAATTTGATTTTCATTAATGTTCACCAAAAGCTGTAAGGTACTCCTGAAATTTTCTGATGACCGACAATTGGAAGTTATCATCAACATAGAACAAATTCAGAATATCTGATGGGAAGAATTACATGACCTTAAAAATGAGATGAAATCATGGGTCTTCATCCATTTATGTATTAATGAAAATAATTTCTGTTATAAGCTGGGATATTTCTACTCAAAAACATTAAAAGTGAAGGAAATGAACATTCTAAGCAATTGCAGAATGACTAGAGTTTCCAAGGTGGAAGGAGGAGAGGTGAGGGGCGGGACACATCAGAGGCTTTGTCAGAAAAGGTATTTCTGTTACAGAAAAGGAAGTAGTAATGACATTTTACAAGGCATTAGTAAAGTCCTATATAGAATCTTTTGCATAGTTCTGGACATCTGTTTTAAGATCAGGTGTACAGAAAGGTTATTAAGATGACCAGAAGGATGGAAACTTTATTTTACAGAAGGAAACTCAATGAGCATAGTCTGTTTGGTAAAGTGAAGCCTGGGAGAGGGTATGTTTGCTTTCTAGAAATAAATACCAGAGAAAAGTATGACTTAAGCTAAAAGACAATGTTTGCACAAGAACAAACAGGTATAAACTCTCTGTGACTAAATTTAGGTTATTATTGGTTACAGGAATGTTTCTAAGCATGAGAGAAATGAATATTGAAAAGGCTATGAATGGAATTATTTAGTGAAATCTTTTGGGATAGCAGGGCACAGTCTATTACAATAGAATGTCTGCAGTTGAAAGATATCTGTGACCTTTGAGTGAAGTAGAACTATATTTCCCTGCTTCTTCCTCCCCTCTATTTATTTATTTATTTATTTTCTTTCCCTTAAGGATTTGCATGTATTTACTTAGGAGTATACGTTTGGTTACATGAAGCACAATGATAAAGAAACCTGAGGTGCCCATATTGTGATTCAGCTTTGGAGTATGTCCTGTAACTGTAAAATCACAGTTTACTGAGATGCTCTAAGGTGACAGGAGAGAATGAGGAAGAACCTCAGCAGCCCACCTACATGTGAAGGTAATTATCTAGCAGTGGAGAACCTTCTGTATGATGTGTTAATTCATTCTCAATAATAAGATGAAGAGTTTGAATTAGGCTATGGAAAACATTATAGAAAACTGAAATCCTAAATAAAGAGGAAATGCAACTGTATCCATCAGGAGAAGAGCATATATATCACCAGGGATAGCAAAAGTAAAGTTTATTCAAAATGACAACGTCGGAATACTGTTGATCAGAAACAAGCCTTTTCTTTTAGTCACTCAAATAAATATACTGTATTTGCAGAAGAATTTTGACTTCGGATTAGTTGTATAATAGTTACCAGTTACAATATAATAACCATAACTTTAAAATCTTGAACTTTTTCAAATAGCACTTTACTTCAGCCTTTGCATGTGGCTTATTGTATTTGTTCATTTATGTTTCTTTTTACACTTTGCTGAGGATACCACTTACAAGTCACTCAGAGGAAACATTTAATTCAAACTTGAGGTTTGTGTAGACAAAGAGGCTAAGTGGAATTTAACACAAAGCAGCTTTTTGCTACTTACAAAGAATACAGAGGACAGAAGGAAGGTTACTCACATGAAGAATTATAAAGGAAAGAGCCTTTGATCTTGTACTCTCTGCCATAAGTAGAGAAAAGGAAAAATAAGAACTGAAGAATGACTTTTCCCCTCATTGCCCTTCACATTATCTCTTTCTTGTAAACTTTCATCTTTACCATTTTCCCAAGGAGATTGGGTTATAAGGGTTTTCCAGCACTTTATGGTCAACAGCAGAAACCTAAATAAAAACCTGAATTTTTGCAGCTTTTTCCTCTGCTCGATTGAAGGCTATTAGTCGTGCTCTGCCTTTCGATGAGAGCGGTGGCAAAAGGAGCATCATGCAGAACAGGAATGTAATGATGCAGTTTTACTGCCTCTGTTCAACATGCTGTGCTGAGGACCCTTTGCCATTTTAACGTGTCCTCCATTTTTGTTAGAATTTCTCCATTTTGAATTAAAAAAATCCTCATATCCATTTTTCAACACTAACATTTTCATTTCAAGGATGTGTTGCATGTGGATATCCAACAGATGTGTAATATTCCTAAAATCCTTTAAAATTATTGAATCATTAAGAAATGCCACTGCACTCAAGAAAATATTTTATACAGAATGATGATTGCTGAAGCACTGAAGATAGTAAGTAATTTAATAAAATTTGAAAGAGAACAAGGTGAAGGACAAGTATCTGTGACCCCTGCCATTTGTTAGCTGATTTATACAAGGACAAGATTCATGACACAACTACCTTTTATTAATCTTAGAAAGGATTTGTAAAGGAGGGGAAGAAGTGAACGCTCCTACCCATAAGAGGGGAAGCGTTGCCTAAGATCCAATTAAGAGTGAATTCTTCTTATATTACTCTTACTAATATTTATATTATGGTACCACCATAAAAAGAGGCATGCAAAGATGTGCATAGTCTAGTTAAAGAGGTCATAATTTGAATTAGAAGTAATAAAATTTTAAACTAAGTATCAGGAAGGAAAATGTCCTAGATGTGAGGTATAGCAGTATAATAAACTCCCCAGTTAGAAGGCATGCAAAGGTACCTAATATAGAAAGGAAAATTGCTCTGCGTAGTAGGAAACCTGACCATCCTTTCTAGATGAACCACTTCCAGTGAACATAACAAACCTTCCTCATGCAATAGCGTCACTGCAGTATGCAATGAGAAGAAACTACAGTGACCACACAGACAGTTCAGAAATCTTAGAACTCCACCCCTGCTCCCAATGAATATTCTGCGTGCCTGCACATTTCATGCACCTTCTGCAAGGTATCACCATCATTCTGAAGGCTATAACTATCAGGCCCACAATAAACACATTGTGTTTGGAAATTCCACCTCAGACTTTATTCTTTACATCTCTATTTAAATATTGGTTGCTTTTCCAATATGTGTGCTTTTTGGATGGTTCTCCCGGAAATAGCTCCTTTGCAGCCAGAATAGCTCTTTTGCAGCTCGGGTAATTATACCATTTTACATCGGCAGAAAGAACTAAGCAACTTTTACAACTTGTTTAAGTACCCAATTTGGATGAATCTTGTCCCTTGCTTTATTAGCCATAGAAAAGTCTTGTTCGGTAAAAATATACTTTTTATAAACTGATTGTGGAGTTATTATAACATTTAGAAAATAGGTTTCCCTTAAAAGGGAGGGAGGAAAACAGTAGTATTGCACTCTCTGTCTATTTTTTTCCTATTATTTTATATATTAGTAATTGGGCTTGATTGTATGGCATTTTTATGTACTTTCTAGCAGGATTATCTCTTTGTAGTTTGGGCACCAGTGCCCAAATAAGACTGGAGTATGTTTCCTGTAAAAATAAACTGCATTAAATATCAAGAACGTATGCAATCAATTTCATTTCCAGCTAGAAATCTACCTATTACAAAGCTCACAAATCTCTAGCTTGGCAAAGGTCTAAGTATTTTCACTAATTCTCATGTAGCTGGGAGACAATATTTGAATACTGAGCATATATGCAGTCTAATTCAGTCAGCTCTTGCTTTCTTGCAATATAATTGACGGGGGTTGTGAGGAGGAAAATTTTTGCATTAAGATTGTTATAACTTAATGAACCTTGTGAGTTTGATGTGCTGAAGCTGAAAAAGTGTGTATTTCAATGTGAAGAGATGGGAAATAAAGTATGAGGTTTTGAAATTTTCTAAGCTGTCTCAGCAAAAGGCAATGATGTGCCATCAAATGAGTGTTTCTTCAGGCAAATGGTAAAGGGGGTTATCTCAAGCATAAGTAGAAAAAAAAACCCAATGTTTTCTCCAGCCTTTTATTTTTGTGGAGTATTTTGTGAGACAAAGACTGTGGTGGGTCCATTCTAAATATTCAAGTTACTATCATTGCTTCATTGAAAACTATTTTATTCTATAGAAAAGGCTTCTGTGACTCATTTCTTGTCCATATTTTTGCCTGACAAGCTCTGATCTTTTTAAAGGAAATTGGCCTGTTCCATGTCTGTTCCTTGTCTACCTGTTTGAAAAATAATAACAGAAATAATAAATGGTATGTTTTATGTAGGGATTGAAATAGAAGAACTGTAATCTGAATCTGTTATAATACTTGTATCAAAAGGACAATTAATTCCAAGAAGATAGGTTGAGGATCAAAGCCTGCTTTTTTTGCAACTCTGCCTAAATGAACAGTTTCAAACTTCCTCCAGCCCTTGCTATGCTACCAACCAAGACTACTGAGGAGATCAGCAATGTATTTGGGTATGTGTCTAGGGCTCCTAGACACACAAAAAGTGGTCATTTTACTGTGATATTTGTGCGTGCTCATCCCCTTTCAATACTGCTTGTGTTCATTGGTAGGATAGGATATTCTCTTCTACACCCAATAGTAGAAGCGTAGAAAATTCAGTTGGCAATCTTTTCCTGATCCCTGGAGCTCATCGCACACAGGAGGAATAATCTGAAAATCCTGTTCCTACCAAAATTCATTTAAGTGAAAAATACTCAATAGCTTGTGGGATCATGACTGTTGTACAATGCATTGTCAACAGCATCTTGAATGGGACTGTAGCACATTTCCACCTCTGGTTTGTGTCTCTTCCTCTCCCTTTTTCTGGATAATCTGCATCACACAGAGGGAAAATATTGTTTCTCTGAGAGGCAGGGGGTTGCAGTTCCTGCTGAGTTTACAACTGATAGGTGTTATAAGCTATTGCCTTAGAGCGTGATAGTGCTGATTAGAAATATCTTGCCTCTGATAAGAGGAAGGACTCCCACATTCCATTGACTTTCAAACCCAGCAGGAACATAGAGCCAGGAGCTATGGTTTCTTTCATATTTACCTCCGTCTTTGTCCTCATTTAATAACACTTTCATTTGACATAGAGAACACTCCTTTTAGGATTTCTGAGCTATTACCAGAAAGATTGCAAAAAATCTTAGGAGGAACTTGTGAAAAAAATTGTACATGGAAACCTTGAAGACAAATGAATTATGGAAAGTTTCAGCTATTAAAAATAAAGTGAAAATGAAATGCAATCAGGAATGATTTAAGATTGGAAAGACAACAGGAACTGGTATTAGGATAAAGCTGGTCACTTTAATTTGTCACAAGGAAACAGTACCTATGAAAGGGGCAGTTATGCCTTCCCCACTGCCCAGGTTTTGTCTGTTGCCCTCTTCTGTCAACACTGATGTTCTTGTGGCTTTGCAGTGAGATGGATAAGGGAACTGATGTAGCTGAAAATAATCTTTTGTCATTGTGTTGGTGTAACAATCAAAATGTAAACACTAGCTCATGGAAATCTAATAAAGTACATTTAAAAAAAATGTTTCTCTTCAGCAATGGGTAGACCTCAGTCACAGCCTTTCAATCAGTAAGGAATGCAGGAGTTCAAAATTAACAGTAGAAATGGAATATAGTTCAGAGAAGAGAAATAAACATGATGAAAGGTTTGGATAATTGAACCTGGAAAGAATGGTTAAAACAGAGCTGTTTTTGTTTGGCCTGAAGAAAACAACATTAAGGAGAGATGTAATAACGATCTACGCAAATGCAAAGGGACATAATAAAGGTGAAGGGATCAATTATTTTCAATAGCCAACAAGCACAGAATGAGCAGTAATGGTTCTTAAGCGGCAGAAAAAAAATACTAATAGCATTTCATAACCTTTGATGTGGTCAAAATGCAGGGCAAACACTAATTTTCACAATATTCCTCTGTATGAAGTGAATATTACCAATGCCTTTTACAGATGAAGATGCTGAGGTAAAAATGTTTGCTGAGTTTCCCTAGTTCAATTAATGAAAAGCCTAGACTTTTATCTGAAAAGGTTTGTATTTTTTTTCATGATTGCTGTATCAGTAGGTGCTCAAGATTGAATCCAAAAAGGGACTGACCATTCCTGAATATTGGGTTGAACACCTAGGCTCCATGTATACTGAAAGGAAACAACAAGCACTTCACAATGGATTCCACAGAAAAGAAAAGAAAACAAAATTCCCACTCTCTACAAAAAAAGGCTGCCTAAAGTTATAGTCCCTAGAAAACATATTAAAAACAACTTTCTTGAATTTCATCTCTCTTAGGGACTCAGTAGCTTTACTTGGGCTGCTCAGAGATGCTATTTTAGGTTGACACAGAGTCTTTCCCTAAAGGTGAATTCTTTGGAATGTGAGCCTTAAGGACTTAAGTCCTTCCATTTGAATATATTCTTCAAAGAATGCACAACTCTTCAGAAAAAACAATCAGTTTTTTGTGAAGATTTACATTCAGAAAAAAACCCTAAAATATTTAGGGACATGTATGTTATGGGGCATATATGCCCATATTTAAAGATATTTTAATATTTGGACTGGAAGTTTGTCTCAAGTGAGGTTAAAATCTTGCTATTGTCTTCAAAAGTTCTAGGAGTTAGTTTTCATGTTGTATATTGTTGTCTCAATCAGCCTAAATAATGTCACTAAAGCAATTTTATAGGAAATTCGTGTAGGTTCTGCAGAAGTATGTTAGATGTTTTATAGTCATGCATGAAAGTAAGTTGTTCTGAAGTGTTTTCAGTTTAATTAGACAATTTGCATACAGAAGGGAAAGGGGAAAAAAAGGATAGAACGGAATGATTTTCATTTCCCCCCCTTTTTTAATATTTGACTCTCACTTGTTTGTTGTCACTTAGCTACCTTAGAATGATATAATATTGCAGGGTTTTTTTCTTCAGTTGATAACAAATAAAAATATACTCTGACCCCATCTCATTGCACAGTTTCAGGAGTCCTAAAGTCCATTAAAGTAACTTTATCTTCAGCTGATTATCATTCTCTCTACATTATTATTTCCCCAACCTCTGCTCCTTACCTCAGCATGCTTCAATTTAAAGTTGCTCTCATTATATCTGTCAGTATGCCTTGTCAGGAACTGTTCTGTCAGGCCACCTGATTAGGATTTTTTATAGATTAGACCAAAAAGAGGTTCCATTTTTTACCCACTTGATGAAGAAATTGAGATTTTTCTCACATTTGCATCCCCTGGATGGATTGCCACCGCATTAAGTGCAAATTAGGATATTGTGAAAAAAAGACTAGCCTAATTTCCCCAACTCTTTTAATCTCTGTAAATTCTCTTAGTACTTTTCACCATAATATACATCCTTGTGCCAAGAAACTGCTTGAATTCTTGCAGCATAGGGCTCCTAGGACCTTTAGGCAACAGTTTAAAAGAGATCTGCAAACTACTGCATTTGCCCAGGTTATCAGTTTGAACTCCATTAAAAAAGCAAAAAGCATGTAGCTTTTTTAATTCTTAATAAAAAATTGGAAGTTAAGTTTAATAAGACAAGAAGTTTTTTTGTTACCTAAATAAATCTCTGATTTGAACTGTTTGAAACTTCTTATTTCATGGAGGGTACTTGTAGTCTTAACATAGCCACCATTCATATACCTGATATTCCTATGTTATGACATAATTTATTTTGTTAACTATTTAGCACTGAAGCATTGGTCCTGTAGGTTTAGTCAGGGTGGTTTGAGTATTGAGCATGAATTCTGGAGAACCTGCTGTGGAAAGATATTTTTTTTATGACCCGTAAAAATATGGTAAGTGGCTGAAATTCTGGCCAGTTAAATATTTACAAAGATATGCTCAGGAAATTTTCAGTTGTATGGCTTTAATTCCACAATGTGGGAAGTCACAGCTAAAGACCATCTGCTGTAGCAGATAACAATGTACTGATGCTGTCAAATCTCATGAGCAAAACAGGATTGCTACCCTGTAGCACACTAGAGGAAAGCAGATGTAGTGAATCTGTCCGTGGTGTTTACAACCACTTGCCTGCTAAAAAAAATGGAACTCATTTCTTTCTTTAGAAGCCACAAAAGTTGAATCCTCTGATGTCAAATCACCAGACGACTCCATTGTCATGATGTCATCTAGCTAGCACGGTCTTTTCATTCAAGGCACCTCTTATAAAAAAGCTGAGAAGACATTACTGATGCTTATACCTCTTCCTGAACGCCTCTTTGGCCCTCCTCTTCCTAGTTGTATGCTTCCTTATACAGCGTTCACTAATCAATTCAAATTATTTACAAGCTGCAACTCCAGGGTTCGTTAATATTATCAACAAATCCTTACTTACCGAAAGGATGGCTCCTACTCACCCTGGCAAAGCATATCCTTATCCGTTTTGTACTGTGATAAACATCTGGAAGGGTTTGGCCACAGCACTAGTACCAGTAATTCTTCATCATTTAAAACCCTCATAGAGAATGATTTGTAAAGCTTGTCTTTTCTGTTTTTTCCAATGATGCTTCAGTATTGTAGTGGATTCAGCTTCCAAATTATTTAGATCAAAACAGCTGATAGAATTCTGTCATAGTGAAAAATAACTCTTTTTTTAAAAAATAAGACTGGGAAGCTTTATCTTTAGGTATCTGCTGTAATAACTGTGAAAATTCTGCATGTCCAAACATATCCACTGTGAAGTTTATTAACAATATTTTAAGAATCATTTATTGAGAAGGAGAAAAATCAACTGAAGTATAAAGGAACAACTTTGTGAGAAAAACATCAGTATTTTCCTTCTCTTGGAAATTTCCCTTCATATTTTATTTGCTTGGGTTTGTTTTGGAATTAAGTTCTGTGGTCCTAAAAGGTTAGTTACTTAGCAACTAATGGAATAAATTTAATACTGAAACGCTGCAACAGAACTGATGCTACCAACAGACCATTTTGTATTTCATCACATTTTAGCACACTTTCTTTTTCCATTCCCCTTAGAAATAGCAAAAATTATCATAAGGGAAAGTTAGGAAAACATATATTGAGAAGTTCTTCACTAGCTTCTCTAGCTCTTTGTTTAGATTTGTTAAATTGAACTGTGGAAAGTAAATGGCTTTCATTAATAAAGAATTTTTCAGAGGGCTGAATTCACCAAAAGAAGCATATATAGTGTGTTTAATCCTATCTGCCTTTTCACTGTTTTCTGTTGGTTACAATCAGTTATGGTGAGTTATTTGTGATGGCTTGGACTATCTCAGTGCTTCAGGAATTAATTTTTAAATTGTGCCTGCCTTGTGAAAGCTGCCAGTCTGATTATGAACTGCTGTAAAACCGACATCTAGAATTCTGAAATCTAAAATTGTGAAGTTTCCTTTAGACCCAGAAGAATGCATAATGCTGGGATAAAGCACTAGGACCTTCTCCTGAGGAAGTCTGACCAGCATGTATCTATTGGAATTTAATTTTCGAGAAAATCTTTGGTAAATTAAATTTCCGTCACATAATAATAAGCCAAATGTTCCCATTAAACAGATCTATAGTGCTCTTAAATAAAATACATGATTTTACAGGAAAAGGTCTTTTTTGCTCTTCTTTTCTTCTTGTATACTTCAATTAGTGTCATGTTATTGGTTGTAGATTAAAAATAATGATATAAATGGCAGGAAAAGTACAACTAACCATAGGGGAAAATGAATTAGAGACTTATTGAAAAGAGTTGGCTGATGCTGCCGTGAGGCTGCTGTCTATAAATGAAAAATCATGGTGATGGGGCAAAAGAGGGTTCCTGGCAACTGGGGGCGGGGGGGGGGGGGGGGGAAGTTTTATGAATGTCTTTAAAAGACAACAACAAAGACCTGGAAACTGCAGACAGGTCTGTCTAACCTCAGTCCCTGGAAAGATCATGAAGAATTTCCTCTTGAAAACCATTTCCAAGCACATACAATAAAAGAAGGTAACCAGGAACAGCTGACATAGTTTTAATAAGGCAAAACATGGTAATCTACCTGACTGCTTTCAACAGTGCATTGTATGGCAATGGGTAGAATGGGAGAGCAATGAATATAATACACCTTGAATGCAGTAAGATTTCTTCTTGCAATATGCTTATTTCGTAATATAGGAATTATAGGCTGAACAACTGAATGGGTAGAGATTTGGATGGACCAGAAGGGTCTAAGGATCAATGCCTTGATATCCATTTAGTGGCTGGTAACAAGCAGAGTATCTCTGTGTTTGATACTGTGTTAATATTATCTATATCTTCACCAACAACCTTGATGACAAGTCAATTTTCTTTTTCAGCAAATTCAGTCCAAAAAGGATCTTCACAAACTTGAAGACAGATCTACAGAATCCTGCAGGGAGACACTGAGAGAACCAGGCTTTTTTTATACATTGAAGGGAAGACTGAGATGCAATCTAAATGGCAGCGCACAACTTCTTGACAGAGAGTTAAAGATATGATGGAGGTAAGGTGGAAGATAGTATAACAAAAGGCAGCAGCTTGACATTGTTGCACAGAGTTCAGACTGGGCATTAGAAAAAATATTTTCACTAACAAGGTAGTATGATACAACTGGTAACCCCAAAAGCTTGTTGAATCTCCTTTCTTGGAATAGCTTTGCAGACCAGCTCAGAAATCAAGTTTCTGACCAAAATGAACAGTAACAAAAAACCCCCAAATTTTAGTATAAGAGATAGATATGATACAACATAGAAAGCATAAGTAAAAAAGAGTGAAACTGTGTAAGAAAAGAGAGATATATCCTGAGAAATCCAGCTTGATGCAGTTGAATGTGTTTGGGGAAGTGCAGAGAAAAGATGAGGGAGTGATATCAAAATGATGAACAAAATTATCTCAGTGACTGTGTGAACTAGAGTTGGCTTAGCATGTCACAGTCTGTGTAAGAGTTGAAAGTAGCCCACACATGCAGGACAAATAAAGGAAAGCAACCAGAAGGCAGTCCCAACCCCACAGAGGTATGACAGGGATGATGGTGTTATCATCACAGCTGGTAAATGAAAACAGAAGCTTCTGGAGAGAAAGAAATGGAAAGTTCACTTTCGACATAGTAAAGCTTTTAATGTGCTACAGCTGACTGAAAAAGATGGAAAAAACATCCCAGACCTTTTTAAAAAGAAAAAGGATATTTTTATGATTTATATTTTGAAGTTTCTATTGAGATTGAGAAGAGAAAAAATAAACAAATTAGGGGTTCAGAGTTTGGAAAAAATACATTTTTTTTTTTTTGAGTACAAGTACAGGAATACAGCAAATTTATTAAATATCACATAACATCAAATTCTTTGTCCTGCTAGCAATTGTGTGGTAATGCCAGGTATACAGATTAATTGTAATGACTCTATAGACTTTCTTCTTCTTTACATTAACTTCAAAGTCATGGAAGAAATTAAGGTTAAGGATAGCTACTTCACATTATATATTCTGACTGCATGGGTATATAGAATCTTCTAATATGATTTAGTAGACAGCTAAAAAAGATACTTCTTACTGTCATTGTGCAATTCTAACAGGAGCAGTTTTAACAGAAAAAATACAACTGCATTGTAGTTTAGAGCTGTTTTTCATTTCCTTATTAATATATCTATTAATATTTGTGCATCTTAACACATGCATTTTTTAAGAAGTGGTGTCAGAAAATAAGAACAACATGGTTAGTTATTTATTTTTTCTATTTTCCATTGATTTTTGTGTAGCAAATCGAGCACAGACAACCTATGCAATCCTAGTTCTATACCTCAGAGATGGCAATCTCTATTCTATTCTTTGTGTCCAGCAGAAAATTATAGAATCATAGAATCATTGAGGTTGGAAAACACATTTAAGATAATAAAAAATCTCTTCGACTCTGCACATTTAATTTCCATGTTTGCAAAACAGAAGCAACAGCTTTTATCCCTGCCTTATGATTATAAATAATTTGCAATGTGGGGCAGGAGAGTTGCACTTGTGAAATGGAGCCTGGTAAAGTCATAAAGGTGTTACCATACAATATAATTTATGACAGCTGGGGAAATAAACCTGATAACCTATTGGGTCCTTAATGGTCTTACACTACTAACAAATTCTAGAAACATGTGCAGTTTTGATGAAACTTCTGTAACCTAGGAAGTCTGATGTAAACTTTGAATGTAAAGATAGCAGAAGAGAGGCAACACGTTTACAAAGGTTGTTTCTGTTGTGCTCTGCCTTCATTACTGGTGGTGCTTAGTTCTGAGAGATTCCTTCATTGGCATTCCAGATAAGTCTATCATTTTATGAGCCCGGTCAAATAAATGTAGACAAATGATAGATATCTATTATGAGGGATCTTGGAGGTGTATTATGGTTTAGCAACTGGCATAATGAGCACAAAGTGGTCAGAAGGCAGCAAAGAGTTTGGTGTGGTTTCAACCAGCAAGGAAACAACTCTCTTTGTGGTGTTCTGGAGGGAATGTATTTTGAATATGGCATTTCACATTAGACACTACACTCCAAAAAAAAAAAAATACTGACAAACTGAATGAAGGTCAGAGCACAGGAGAAAAAAAAAAAAAAAAGATCAAGGAGATAGAGGGATTGATTTCTGAGGAAAGATAAAAAGAAGAAAATATGTATAACTTGACTAAGCAATGATAAAGGGCAGGGAAAATTAACAGGCTACAAATAGCCAATGGATTTAAATATTAAGTCAGAGAGAAATAATTTAGTGCAGGACAAGATGATGTAGCTAGAATATTGTAATGAAATTAAGGAGAAGAAACTGTAAGCTGAATGCCAAAGCAACCATTGCAGAATAGATTTGTTGACCTTCTTATTGGATTGGAATTACAAAGTAATAACAGTTGTGACACTCATTAGGTCAATCTTTGACCAGTCATACTAAAACTGTCATAGAGTTACAGGATGACACTGAATCAGAAACTAACATTTTTAAAATTTTCTGATAAAATAAATTATCCTGGGCTGTGTTAGGAGGAGTGTTACCAGCAGGTTGAGGGAAGTGATCCTTCCCCTCTATGCTTTTTTCATCAGTTAGTTCCTTTGCTTTCCTTAGTAGAAAGGAAAACCTCTACATAATGTTTTCCCTATGAAATTCTTTAATTTGCCAACTCTAAATATTAATTTCTATCAATTTCCTAAGTGCTTCCTAATTTATTGATTATTTAGCAGAATATTTAATAGATAGGGAAATGATTTTTATGTACATAAAATTACACAATTGCTTATGGTATTACTCAAGCAATATTACTCAAATAAATAACTTAAGTTCTGTGTTGCTTATTAAACCCAGTAGGCAGCTCAGCCCCATACAGCCACTCACTCACTCCCCTACAGTGGGATGAGGGAGAGAATCGAAAAGGTAAAAGTAAGAAAACTCATGAGTTGAGATAAAGGTAGTTTAATATGTAAAGCAAAAACTCCACACACAAGCCAAGCAAAATAAAGAATTCTTTCATTACTTCCCATTGCAGGCAAGTGTTCAGCCACTTCCAGGAAAGCAAGGCTTCATCACATGTAATGTTTACTTGGGAAGACGAACACTGTAACTCTGAATGTCCTCTTTACAGCTTTTATTGTTGAGCATGACATCATATGGCATGGAATATCCCTTTGATCAGTTGGGGTCAGCTGTCCTGGGTGCGTCCCCTCCCCGCTTCTTGTGCACCCACAGCCCACTCACTGGCAGAGCAGTATGAGAAACAGAAAAGGTCTTGATAGTGTCTTAGCACTGTTCAGCAACAGCTAAACTATTGGTGTATTATCAACACTGTTTTAGTCACAGCTCCAAAACACAGTGCCATATGAACTACTAGGAAGAGACTTAACTCTCCCCCAGACAAAAACCAGTATAGCTGTGTCAACATTCTTGTCCCAGAAAGAGTCAGAAGAAAGGATAGTTCCTTTGTGTAGTATCTTAACAGTTATAGCATTATCAAGAATGTGAAAGACTTGGCATTGATTGTATTTCTGCCTGAAATAAGGAGCTCTCAGAGGAGTATTCGAATTGTCAGTTTGTTCTGGATTGGACAGGTTGATGAGGATCTAAGGTGTTCTTGTTAATGCTTTTGGAGGCTAGAGAAAAAGCAAGGGTAAGAGAGGATGAATAAAGCTGTTCCTCAAGAGAACAGAAACTTCAGCATTAGCATGTTTGCAATTGGAAGCTTTCTTTTTTTAAGCCATTAAAATAACTGGAGCATGAATTAGAACCAGAGTTATCCTTGCTTCAGTGAGGACTCCAATAACTAGGCTGACCAATGTACTTGCATTGTTTTCTTTTCTGTACTAAGAAATCTATACTTCTACCATGAAACCCTGCAACCAGATGAATTTGAACTTTGTCTTTCCTGGTGGGACCCCAAATTCTTCACTTCCCACTGCAGAATTTTTTTTCGCTGTGTAATTTCCATGCCTTTCTTGGAGTTGTCAGGGATATTCCTAGGCAGGAGTGAAAACTGAACTGCTACAACTCCTAGGTAGATGATACACACCAGCCATTCTACTGCAGAATAAGAGATGTAGAAAAAAGGGCCAGGAGAAAGAAGGTGATAGGGAAGGACAAAAGGACCTCACCGGTGGGCGTCTTTTCTTCTATTGTCTTTTAATCAGGAGAATGCTGGAGACTGAGTCTCAAGCATTTTCTACAGCATAATAGAAGTACTTTCTTACTCACTGTCTGGCCTTTGTGGATTTGTTTCTGATATTTCACTCCCAGATAATGACACTACTTACCTGATGCAAAGTATTGATTTCTGTTTTATCATAGAGACATTAAAAGTTAGATTTTGCAAATATAGTAATAGCTGAATCTTTATGTGATGTTAGCCCCTAAGCATTGACCTTACTTATGAAACAGTAAGTAATGACCTCAGAGTTTGCATTTGTTCTAATATCAAATAATGTTTGCTTCCAACTGCAAAATCAGGAAGTACTTTTATGCCTGATTTCACTCTATATAAAATGGCCACAATGGACCTGTGTGCTCTAAGGTGTCAAGAGGAAAGACACAGAAGACAATAATAAAGGGTAATGAGAAGGGCTTTAAAACATAAAGAGAGAGAATAGAAGCTAGGTCAAGAGATTATTTGGATGTAAAAGCACAGGTTAATAGTGTCAGGGCCCTGAGGACACCATCAGGCCTTACTGGCCTTGCCCAGCCTCATGTGGGGCCTCTCTGCACCCCTGTCCAGGGCCCAGGACCCCATTTAAGCCCCCTGGGGCCGTCAGCCCCAGCCCTAGTGATGCTGCAGCGGGGTTGATCTCCATCTCCCCACAGCTCTGCCCAGCCATCGGTCCACCAAGCCAAGCTCACCTGTGGACCCATGTCCTGGCCCAGCCTCAGCCCATCCCTGGCTTCCCCCAGCTACCTGGCTGCCCAGCTGGGGCGGTGGGACAGGCCCTGGCTGCCAGGCCCTGCCTGCCTGGCCCGGGGATTCCCTGGGGCGCCCGGTTCCCTGCTGTCTCACACTTCTCCATAATAAAGAGTATGCTCAGAGAACAACTTATAAGTGGGTAAGAAAGGATTCTTCTAAACCATCAGTCATTTGCCTTAGGGAAAAGGAAAATACTTTCAGCTGTTATTCAGCTCAGCCCTACAGACAGCTTTCTGGTTTTTTTTTTTTAGATAGGTGACACATTGCATGCTATTTTTCTCACAGAAGCCCAAGTTTTCTGTGTTTTTTTCAGGGCAGCATGGTATTTTCTGTTAATGTGTTTTCTGAAATCTTATAAGGACTTCCTGGAACTGCATCGCAAAAAAATAATGATGTTTTCATTCATATACATAAAAAATATGTACATAGCAATAAGAAATATATACTTAGCAATAAGATCATGGTAGCATTACATTTACAGTTGCAATGCCATTGTACAGAAAGCCCTTGAAAAAGTTTCCATTGCACTGATAATTCAAATAAGTTTTGAAATTTGCTATCAAATGTACAGAAATCTATCAGTGTTCTAACACTTGAATTTAAAATGTCCAAGATTATTAAAAACAAGTAAATCGTGGTTTAACATTTTATTAGTTCCACTTTTTTCCAGCTCTTTGAGAACTCTTCAATTTATTGCATTGAATCAGTGTCCTTTGAAAGTGCCCTGATTATGTTGCCCTTGCAATTCCAGAAGTCATATTTTAAAAAGGTCAAAATGTTTATCTTTGTAACAGAAAAAGTCATAGCTACTTATTGGTCTTGAAGTTGTTTCCTGTTCTGTTCCCTTGATGTTAATTTCAGTGCTTCAGCTTTCTTATTCTTTTTCTCTTAAGCCTGAGGTATATACTTTTGATGTATATAATTCAAGACAAATAAAAATCAAACTGAATAGAAATGAGCCCTTTGATCTTCTAAATACATTGCTAAATTAATCTCTTTTCCTTACCTCTATTTTTTGAAAAGGACACTGCTGCTTTTGAGTTACTGAGGGAGGCATTTACCCTTTTGATGCATACCTCACTGATCTTCTGGAGTTATCTTTTTGTTCTTCTGTTTTTCACCAAAAAAGTCAAAGCTTGGCCTTTTAAGTGATGATCACCTTTCCAATGACCGTAAAGGAATCACAGGTTTTCCTTTTATAATTGTTTTAACCTGTTTTCCATTTTATTCCCAAACATTTCTTTTGACAGCTCAAGGGAGAAATTTTTGTGCCTGCACAGCATGGTCTCATGCACAGTTGACAGATGTTTCAGCCCAACTTGTAAGGGTATGGGTGAAGCAGACAACAGCAAAACTATAGAGCCTCTTAAAGTGCTTTTGTGTCTAATGGCATTGAAACTTACTACTTTAGTGAAAGATCCACTATTAGAAATCCTTAGTCCCACTTCAGAAGCTTGTTCCCCTCACTCGTGCCAAATGCTGAAGTGATTGATGTCTGTTCTTGCTCAAAATGAGATAGCTGAGATATTTCTGGGAAGGTGAGGATGCAGAGATAATTATATACATATTTAAAATTAAATTCAGTTTGTGGGTTAAGCATAAGGGACAATTTCTGACCGTGTGAAAGTTTTGGGTAATTTTTGTGATTAAAGAGAGGTACGTTCATGAGAAAGTTGCGTTGTTGAAAAATTTGTGTATAGGCATAATAGAAAAAAGTTGCCTTTAGCACAAACGGAGCATGGATTTTATTAATTAAATTAAATTTAGAAATTTATTTTCTATTAATGAAATAGAAAACACTGAAGACTTGTAATGTGTTAATTTTGGTAATTTTTGAGAAGGTTCTTGTGATATTTATTGGTTTTTAAAAATTATTAGTGAAGTTACTGTAATTCTAAAAGGATTTGATAAAATACAAGGTTATTTTGTGTTATAAACTTATAGTTTTAGAACTGGTGTAAATGTAAATAAATTGACATATAGGTAATATAATGGCACTTCTGAAATATATAGTGAAAATATATATGAAGTTGTAAATTGAAGTTATAATTTGTCACAAATAATACTTTTTTTCTGGTAATTGTTTTGCTCCGTCAGGTCAGAATGTCACATATTCTGGTATAAAAGGACTAAAAAACTTGATAGGAAAATGTTGCTTTTTAAAGATTTTTATTTTCATAGTAAATGATTCTAACTCTTTCTTTTGATTTCTTGTCAAGTAAACCTATGTCTTTTATATGTTTTTTTGAGAGATAGAGTGGTCTATTTTACAAAAAGAAAAATTACTTCTCTCAGTGTTTTCTGTGTATGAGGTCTCTCTGTCTTAGGTATGAAGTTATTGGCTGTGGTGGCTTGGCAGCATTTGACATATTTCTGAAACCACTATTTAGTCCAATGTCCTAAATATTGAGCAGTAGAAGTGACGATTAATATTGGAAGTATGTGACAGGAATGGACAGGCCCTGTGTTAGAAAATCAGGGGCATTTTTTTTATGTATTCTTTTCAGTATACAAAGTTTTTTCATGATGACTTTCACTGTCCCATGATGGATTAAACTACAGATAATTCAAAAGGGAATGAACTCTTTGCTTTGTATAAAAAAAATGCATCAGTCATCTAGGCATGACAAGAAGTCAACCTCTTTTTAAAAGGGTGTTTGTATGGTATTTCTAAGTAGCATTGCATTCTGTGCATATTTCACAAGACCTCGCATTATGGCCATCTAACATTTTGTTGTCCAAGAAAAGACTGAAAATGATTTTGCTACTTTCCCCATAGCCTTTCTGTCTACTGTCCAAGTAGACAGCTGCAACATTTTTTTAAAAAGCTCATAAATGCATATATTACTAGTAATTCCTCTCCCAGTTACTTGGCCATACTTTGAATAGAAGCCAATCGGATAATTTTACCCATGAGAATTCCAGCAGAAGCAGGACATAGACTGTCTTGTGGATGCTGATAAACCTTGGGCCTAAGCTGAGTCCCTTGTTAGTTAACATTACTGGAAGAGTTCTCAGTATTATCAAAAGCAGAAATTTGGCTAGTAAAGAAACTATGCAATTGGAGCTTAACAACTGATCTGATAAAAGTCATGTTTGTATCTATACAGTCTTATGTTGATACCTGAGCTAAGAAACCTGATAGTACAGTTAGGCTTATTTTGTTTCTGAGTCCAGCTTGACTAGAAACCTATTTGGCTGAATTCCTAATTTGTGGTCACATGAAGAAGCTTAAAGGCTATGATTATCAGAGCTCTTAAAATACCCATAGGTCTTAATGACCCTGACCAGCCTCACCTGAGGCTTCTACCCACAACATCTGCCTTGGGTCCCAGGAGGCTCAGTTAAACTGAGGCTTGATCACCCAGCCCCCTCGTGTGGGCTGTGGCTTAAGTGTATCAGTCCTAATTTTCGTCCTGTCTTCTGGATGGACCTTGGACTTACTTTTTAGGTAGCTTGTCTCCTGAATGGACCTCTCATAGGTATCTTGTTATATCTTGTCTCCAGTCCTGTCTTCTGCTGCTTCTAACTGGATTCCTTGGATGGACCCTGTAACTGGTTCATCTCTTTGTCTGGGGCTCTTGCTGGTCTCCATTATCAGCACACTGACCAGTCCACCCCAGTTGGTAAGGGCACTGCCCTGCCTGTGCTGTGGACACTCTTGGTTGCTCTTCCTTGTGGAATGGCCCTGCTCTTTATGACCTCCTATACTGATACAATGCGGTGATTGTAAACAGGGAGGAAGGGTGATACTAACAGTAAAAAAAAAAAAAACAACCAACAAACAAACACAAAAAGCCAACCAAACAAAAAAGCAGTATCAGACAAGAGAATACAAAAATCTTAGACAGTAGAAGGCTGGTGAGTCTCACCTTGCCTAAAAAGTAAGAGATTGATGCACTAGCTAAGGGCAAAGTTGCCTTGTAGTATTCCCTGCTTGTCCTAGTGAATTTGTTCCGCTATGTAGAGAAGGAATTCAAGATTCATCAGACCACATCAAGTCTCTGTTATCGTTAAGTGAGGGCTTTCAAATTGGGTGCCTGCTGTTATCGCTGTTCCTATCGTTTCTCCAACAACTGATGGTTATTCTCAGTTTGTACTCTCTCATTTTCCTCATGCCAATGTCATTTTATATGTATAATTGAAGAGTCTTTAGTGACTTAAGACTTAAATGTGGAATCATCCAAAATGCATCTGAATATTTTAACCACTTAAATACAGTTATTTGACTTTTTCTTCTTTGTCTTCTTTTGAGCACAATTACCACTTATTTTTACAAAAGGAGGCTGTTTTCCCCAAAAGAGAGTTTGAGACACACCTTTTATAAACACTTTATAAGTCTGGTGACTGAAATATTCCTATGCCCCCAAGAGCATTTAAAGCATTGGCTTTCTTAATAAGAAGATTTAAAGTGGGCTTCTTACCTGCTTGCGTACTCCTCGACCACTGGCTACTGTATTGTATAGCAATCTTTTCCTGGTTTTGTTTAAAACTCCATCCTACAGCAGAATAGAACCATTTGCACTGCAAAATAGCAGTGGCTAAAATGCTTTCTCTCCCATCTTTTTTTTTTTTAACAAACGAGCACTTATCTGATTAAAAAGGTGTTGGCAGAAAATTTCTGACTAGCCCTAATCTCTTAAACTACATATTTGAAAAGTGAAATCATGAGAGACTGTTATGGACATGGAACATTTGTGTGTTTAGCAAAACTAGAAAAGAAAATAAGCATTGATCTTTGTTTCAACAAACATTGGCAAGATCATACCTAGATATCTGCAATCAGTAAATGTATTGGGATTTTGCCAAGATTTCTCAGTATCAATTGTTGCTTTAATCTGGCAGAAGCTAGGAAAAACTTCACAGACCTGAGTAGCTTCTAAATTATTGTTCTATTAAGGTCCTAAGGTTAATCTTTGGAATATATTTTTACAACAATTAAATATAATTTTCTGTGCATCATTTATAGCATAGCTATAAATGTTTACTGTTGATAAAACACTGATATTCTATCCATATAATAATATTCTGTCAACACTCTGAAACTGTTTAAAACAAACACACGATATACTTTTGAAACGCACTGTGTGTGTTCGTTTTGATACATCTGTTTATTATTTACATTCCCGACAAAGAAGCCTTATTTTACCACAGGCTTAAATTGCATCTTAACTACGTCTGAATGGATATGGTGCTCTTAAACATACTTCATTTTTATTTTTATATTATGCTGTTGAATTGCATTATAAGTTGATTTTACCACTTGAAAGGTATGCATCTTTCTCTACCAGCTACACCAAACTTTACATATAGCAAGATTTATCATATGAAAGCATTTATCACTGTATTTCATAAGTTTTTTGGTTATTATATCATTACGCATTTGTAAACACTATTGCCCCCCAGAAATTCTGGGGACACCACGAAATAATAGAGTTGCACTTATAATTGTGTAATTTGGGGGAAAAAATAGATACATCAATTGGTGAGTTATGATATTAAAGATACTGCTGATTTTGAGACTATCAAAGCAATACAGTTCAGCATGATAGCTAGGAAACTTTACTTAGCACTTGGAAAGGACAGGCCTAATGCTGCTGCAGCCTTGATTTGACTTTTCTGTGTGTATATATATGCATTAGGATACATTTTTTTAGTTACATAATCACATACAGAATCATAGAATCATAGAATGGTTCAGGTTAGAAGACACCTTAAAGATCACCTAGTTCCAACCCCCTGCCATGGGCAGGGACACCTCCCACTAGACCAGGCTGCTTAAAGCCCCATCCAGCCTGGCCTTGAACACCTCCAGGGATGGGGCATCTGTCTCTCAGTCTGTCTTCATAGGAGAGGTGCTCCACCCTCTTACCATCTTCATGGTCCTCCTATATAAATTAATTGATCATTTCCTTGGTGTTTTGTTTTGTTGGTTTTTTTTTGTTTGTTTGTTTGTTTGTTTGTTTTTTTTTCTGGTGAGACCAGGACTTATTGTCTGTTGTATTTTAAAAGTCTTTACTAATAATTTAAAGGCTATGATTTTTTTTCCTTAAGTAAGCCATAGAATTGTGATTAGTTTGTTAACTGTTGACTTAGCTATTTCTCAGTACTAGCAGTTCTTACAAAGCAAAATCACTTCCAGAATAATCTTACAGCTTTATCTCAAACATCTATTGATAGCTCCCTAACTGCTTCTCCAAAATTCAGTAGGATTGAATTTAAACTTGAAAAAATTATATTCAAATGCCTCTTTCTCAGAAAGCTGTAAGAAAAAAGAAAAGGAAATGGTATGAAAGCCACTTTTCAAGTGTCTTGTGTTAGCTTATGGGAAAGTTTCAATTATTTAGCTTTGTATCAGTAGCGGTTGTATTCTAGCAATGTTATGAAGCTTATGAAAGTGTCTGAACTTAGAAAACTCTTCTAATATGAATAAGAGAGTGTTCATATTAGAGAAAAATTTAAGTGTGAGAACATATAAATTAATAAGTAAGGAGACTGAAGTAAATTACGTGCATCATTTCAGTACTTGTGTAGACAGAATTGTTGGTACAGAGGTACTGAGGGAGTGCATTATCATTAATAGTTTATTAAACTTAAACTCACTTATCTTAAATTAATCTTGCTGTAATTATAGTATAGTTATGCAGTTAAATGATGTTAAAAAATTACAAATCCAAGCAGCTCAGTTTAATAATCCCAGAAAACGGCTGTGCTAAAGCAGGTGTTCTGTGCTTTCCTTTTTGGTGGCTACGATCAAGGTAACTGCTGCAGTGTCAGTTGCTGTCTCATAAATATTAATAATTTGTGCAATTTAAAGGCAATATTCTTTGATTTGTCCAACATTTGTAGGGACAATTTGTTCAGATTTTGGTGGAAAAAGCTTTATTCTTTGTCATGTTTTGTGTAAATAAAATATTTCTCCATCAGTCTGCATTAGAATGTTTAGGATTCTAATCACAGACCCCACAGAGCCATCCAGAAGATTAACTCAGGAAGTTCCTCTGTAGATATAGGACTTCTCTAATGTTCTGATTATAAAATTTATTGCCTGCCTTAAGGTGTAGCAAGTCCCAGTGTATAACTCTGTAAAATAAAATTACTAAGTAACTGGTCTCTTTCTACTTCTGTGCTCCTTTCTCCTACTTTGCTCTGTAGCACTTAAAAGAACTCCATTGAAGTGCTCTTTTAAACAAATTGGTATAAATGGAGTGTACCCAGAAGTCATGCAATTTTGCCATTCCTTGGCTACTTCTGCGAATGTGTATCCTCCTTCTCTGACTCATGTAATTCTATATCACACAGAGTTCTCAAAGGAGCAAAAACACCCAAATGGAAGATCACCAGATATCTCCAGTTGTTCCATATCAGTTAGCTATGAGCAATAATAGAACTATTTGTGTTTTGAAGGCCGCCATCCTGACTAATGCACTTGATACTGGGATCTTCGGTATTAAAGCATTGCATTAGTTTAATTGAGCTCTCTGAATTCTTAAACTAAGTTTTAGGTGAAGCAGAAAGCTAAATTAATGTCAATTATTTTTTGAGTAATAGCTATTAAAAAATGGCTATTAATGGTAGCCCACAAAGATCACAATTATGAACCGTGTGGTAAACTACATAATATTTGTTCCATTATTTATAATACAGAATAAAATCAGATGTGATGAAAGACACAAATGTTAAATGTGGGCTGGAGTATGACAATGACAGTGCTAAGAATCCAATCGTGAAAGCTAGTACTTTTCATACTTATAAAATACATTGTTTTTTTCCTAAATTAAGAAAATAAAAAGAGAAAAGGCTCTTGTGTCCATTCTGCAAACTCTCTGCAGTAAGTCAAATTCCTGAGGCTCATCTGGGGGTTCTTCATTCATAAGGAGACTGAAATATTCCTTCATTCTTCTACAGCATGTTGTGGGTGAATGCATCTCTCACGCTGGGTCCCAGGGACTGCTGTGCTAGTATTTGATCAGTATAGCCTGTATCATCACTGCAGACGGCTTGTCCACTATCCCAAAGGAAAGCTTCACATATATGTGAATTTACATCATCTGAGTAAGCAACTTCATTCTGAAAGTATCACTCGGTTTCTTCTATCACTTTTCAAAGCCATCAGCCTTGCAAAAAACATCAACCGGTCCTCTCAACACCCTTGGATGCAGCCTGTTGGGTCCCAGAACAGATTTTTATCATATGTATTTATCATATTTAAATTACTATTACATTGTGATCCTGAACTGGCAGCAGAAGTTATGAACCATTCTTTCCAAAGTGATTCTTGGATGTTGCTGATCAAGTCATACTCAAGCACAAGGCCCAGGAGGCTAATGTGAAATTGTGTGTTATTCGAAGCATGTATCTTTTCAGACTTCCTCACATTTTTATCTGATACTTTACTTCTGCTGATTTGGATCATATCATAAAATTTAGAAGATTCAAGTAATGTGACATCAATTTTTTTTCCCCCCATCAGGTGGAAGGCTATTCCTGACCATTTTCCAAGAGAAAATAAAAATTTCTTGGTACTGAACAGACAGGCTTTCTTCATGCTGAATTGAAAATCTTGTAACTGTGTAACACTAAGAGCTGGTAGATTTATTTATTTTTTTTTTTAAATCTGTTTAGATAGACCTTTCTGAAGGACCCTACACAGTAGGAAGTGAAAGGTTGGAACTCTTCCCCCCACCAGATTCTGTCAGCCTACTTTTTTTAGTTTATTCATTCATGGGACAATGAGGAAGAAATTTCTTGATCTCTGTGCCATGGCATCAATTATCTGATACAGTTTTGTATGTAGTATTAGAAGGTATTTGAAATTTTCTCCTTTTGCAGGTTTCCAAAAACATTGAAGAGACTTCTGTTCATAGAACATGTTGGTTTTCTTTGTGGCTATAGCACTTAGGATAAAGGTATTATCAGCACAGTTTTTTGGAAATAAATGAAAATGAGAGCCCTTTCGCCAAGACATATATGTCTGACTTCTGCTTGGAGTATGATAAATAGTGAAGGTCTGATAGTGAAACTATAGTAAAGCTCATTATTGATTTGCTAACACTGTGGAGCTATCTTATGCAATTGCCAATTCAAATACCAAAATAATGGCATTTGATACAAAACTATCACTGATTTATTTTTTTTTTTTAATAAATATTATTGTTTGCCTGAAACTTTTTCTGTTCCTGTAGACCTCCCTGTGGCTTGGAAACTTGGTTCCAGGACTTCTGACTTAAAATCTTACATTTCATTCTAGTAGGTTTTTACAGCTACTGTCAGGGCCCTGAGTGGACTGATAGGATCTGCAGTGTTTTTCTTCCAGGGTTATCTGCTCGTGCTAAAGAGCAAATCTGATATTATGCATCTGTGTAACCTTGGATTAGGCTGATGAGGAAAGATCTGTGTGGTAAAACAGCTTTGAGAGGCTTTGTCAGGCCTTCCCCACGGCACATGGGAACTACTTTTAAGCTCACGCCCTTGGCCTTGGTCCTTGTGTGACCTGTGCTGTAGATATACATGTGCCTGGCCACATACCTTCCTGATTGCTGACTTGACTTCCTGGTTGATCTTAGACATCACTGTGGACTTGTCTGATGAACTTGACCTTCGGCTGAACCTGGTTACTGTCACTGGACCTGTTCTGCTCTTCTTTCTTAGGTATTGTGGGACTGTGCCCCTTGTTGGTAAGGAAACTCTTTCTGTCTGCCCTGCTTCTGCCCCCACCTCCTGGCTCACAATCTTTGTGGGGCAGCTGGCTCTTGTTCCTCCCTGAGAACTACTGCCATAAACCAATATTTTAAAAGCACAGTTCTGTGCCTCTTTCACACTTGATTTGTTGAGGCATTATGAAAATAATGTCTTGCCCTGAAAAAGTGTCCACTGAAACTCAGCCCGTGTTCCTGATAGTTCTTCTAGTGTCATCATCTGGTAAGTATGACTGACTGCCAAAATCAAGGCCTGCTTACTTCTAAACTCCAATGGTTTGCCTGAGGAACTAATTTTTACAATGTTTTGCTCTTGCTCTCTGCTACTTGGCACCAAAATGCTGTCCTCCAGATTGGATATATTTGTTTCGTATGCAGTGGACTGACTCATAGCTCAGTCTGGCCATCCACGTCAGATCAGAAACTCTGCTACCAACACCTGTGCTATACCTGCAAGGGCTGAAGAAAATGGCACCTTGAACGGTTTATGTGAATATACATCTGCCCAAATTGGAGAAAATGCTGAAACCTGCTTGTCTGACCAAGAGAAGCATTCAAGACTTCCTGATTCATATGAAATTTAAACATTCTCTATCATCTTACTAGTCTTCTCAAAGGCATCCTGCAGAACTAAAAAATGATCCCAGTTACCAATGACTAAATATTATGTTTGAAAATGCATAGTTTGGCAGTTATGCTCCTTCTTCTGCCTTGTGTTTATCATCTATCAAGATTTGTGCTCTGTCAGCAGACACAGATGGAAAAGTTTGGAATTATCTGAATTACAACTATCGGTTTTGATTTATACTTTAAAAGGTTATTTCTCAGGTCAAATTTTGCTTTTTAATTTATTTATTAGTTGCTGAATCTTCAATAAGGTAAAATGTGTTAAACTTCAGAGAGTAGGATCTACATTCATGAAAAACTATCCAAGAAATCTCTGTTATGGTCCTCCTACAGGCAGTCAGAAACCCTAAAACTGTTTTGAGAGATTTTGAAAATTAGTTTGGGTGACTTGTGAAACACAAATATTTTTCTTTTTCTTTTTTTTTTTCTTCCTATCAAAGTTATGGTCCTAAACTACTTAGGAAGCTGCAACTCTTGCTCATGTTAAAACATGGTGCAATCAACATTAATTTAGTTGACCAATGAAATCTGAGGGAGCTATTTGACATCTGCATTACACATCACTGTTGAGGTACAATATTAATATTACCCTATTTATTCTAACAATGTAAGGTTTAGAGTTCCAAAATATAGTGTGACAGTCTTTAGAAATTTGAATATTCTGTGCAGATTTCTATAAACTGAGGAAAATTCCAGTTCATATGTTATTTTTAAAACAGGCAGATTTCTATCAAGCACAGAGATGTTGGAGGGGAGGTAAAACCACATAAATGTCTAGGCTTGAAGAAATTGTTAAAAGCTCTTCCTAGGATGCTCCCATCCCTACTGTGAGATCAAATCTGCCAGCAACAAGTACAGTGTTGCCCTCCCAGAGGCTCCTGTCTAGCAGGGCAGGCTGCCAGCTGGAGAGATATTGTGGGAAACCCCTGGTGAGCAAGTGCAGTATTTTATAATATCCTTCCAGCTGGCAGCCTGCCTAGGATGGTATTTCTGTGCACTCTTCAAAACACTTTAAGAAGTTTATTAAGATTGCAGGCAGCAACCATGGCAACTGGTAGGAACTATATTTCTCAAGTGCACCAGAAAAGCATATATACAAATAAATAAGTGTGTATTGTGGGAAGACACAGGTCAATCCAGTACTCTATTGTAATTTCAATATATATTAAATAAGGTGGCACTTGGAGTCTGAGCACTACAGCCTAATCCAGGTGTGAAGGATACTGGAACAAAGCCTTACCCTAATATTTTTGTACTTGTTTGTGTGTGTGAGGTGATGTGTTTCCTGTGCTGAAACATACTGTGATGTTCCTAGTCATACATAGGAACTGCAGGAGGGTCAGTTCACACTTAATGAAGAACCGTCATAAAGGATTACTTAATGGAGTACTATTAGCATATGAATAATTTTCTATTTACTTAAAACTAACTCAGAGCTCAGATAAACTGGCTCTGTTGATGGATCTTGTTATCAGCACCCTGTTCTGCATGCTGAAGACAGACCCTGGAATGGTATGCTCTCCTAGTGAGAGCAGTGCCTGTGCTGTGGTCACCTTTGGCTCATGGCTCATCCTTCTTTGTGGAGCAGCCCTGCTTTTGCTGCTCCCTAATACATCCAACCCCCCTGCTAACAGTTATGTTAGGAAAAACTAAGTAGACTGCAACAGCAACCCCCAATAATGATGAAAAGAAAAGAATTCAAGTAAAAAGGAGAAAATGAAAGTATGGCCAAGCCAAAACAAATAAACAAACACCACTCCCCCCCCCCCCCCCCCCCCCCCCCCAGAAAATAGGAGTAAAGAGTGGTAAGGATATATAAGTTTGTGTGTTGGGTTTTTTTGTTTTGTTATTTTCAGTGACATTTATAGGAAAAAAAAAATCTTTATCAAAACCTAAACCAACAGCCTAACCAAGCTGAAGCAAAGGAAATGGAAAGAAAACACAGTCCAGTTTAAGCATGTAAAAATGAAGAAAACCCCTTTTCTCATGTAAATCACAACTTTAAAATCAACATTTTTTTACCATTTTGCTACCAGTGATTTTATCCGTCACAATTTTAAAAGTTAGTCTGTTGAAAAAATTCTGTTTTGAGTATTCAATAGCCTGACCAATGCTGTTTATTTACAAACTTTTTCTAGATAAGCTAGAGAAGAAGGGAATGAGTTAATTTGAGGTAAACTGATTGCGGTTCCATTCTTAAATATGATCCACTTCTTGAAGAATTAAGTTTTCCTGTTTTATACTTTAAATAATATTTGTAGTACCCTGACAAATAAGTAGTCCTTATACAAGTACTGGAGAGTTTGTTCTAAGATTTTACGCCTCCCTGCACCACATTTAGAAAAAATCACTCTCATTTGCTTTATTGATGATCTAGAGAAGAGGGGACATAAGGCAAGGAAGTATAATCTTAACTACAGTCAGATGTAATTAGACTGAGAAATTCTATGACTACTCGTATTTAAGTAGAGACCCAGATTAAGTATAAAACAGTTGGCGTTTCTTTTTTTTTCCCCAATTAATTCATTGCCTTATATATCCTTGGAAATAAGGGTACAGTGCTCTACATCATAGTCACACCCTAAGTGTTAGGGCAAGACTAAATCCAAATATTTTATCTGGGCTGGAAAGGCCAAAACTGAATATCTACCCTTTGTTCTCAAAAAGCCATTTCTGCCTGTGCAGAATTCTTCTGGACTGTTTATATTCTGTAAACTGTCAAACTAGAGAAAAAGGTCTCTGTATAATAAGACCTGGTTCCAAGTGTTGTATACTAGAAACACCAAATGCTTTAAATATATTTTAAACATCTTGCTTCCAAGAGAACAAGTATTCCATTTTCCCCTTTCCTTCAAGTAGTCTTAGTGCAGGAAAAACTATTCTAGAACACTCAGAAAATAAATGGCTGCCCTGAGATAGATGGCTCCGAATTGAAAAAGTGATGGCTTTTGAGACATCTTAAGTACAAAGTCTGCTATCTGTTTCCTCCAAATAATTAAAAAAAAAAAATAGAAACCCCAAAATGTTTAGACAACACTAAAGCCATGGCTATATTTGGAGTGTGGTTGGGAATATGTTTGTGTTTTTAATAAGAATGGTTTATAATATGGAGTAAGCATTAACAAAAGCTAGTGAACGAAAAGCAGGTGAAATGAGCTCTATAAAAAAAATAAATTCACAAAAACCAGTCAAGCAATAAAAGAGCAACTGAGTTTAACAAGTAAAAGGTTTAACAGCTGCAAGCACATTACATGGAGCAGTAGTTTCTAGCCTTTTCCTTGAATTGTTTGCTAAAGCTTACAGACAACATTCTGTTCCTAGGTATGTCTGTGTAGCCCATCGGCTTCTGTCCCTGTGACCCCTACATGGGTTTTAGTTCCACCAGTACTTCTTATAATGGTCTTACAGTCTTGTTGCATCTGAAGCAAATATGACTTGGGGCCAGATTACTCATTGCTTTGGCTTGTGTACTCATTTCTAGCATTGCAAAATCGGTTAAAAATGGTACCTCTCTGATTTGTTGGGCAGTGATGAAGTGGGTCTCTTACAGTTATTAGAATCAGGGAGAGGAGGTAAAGGGAGAAAACTCATGTAAATGTATAAATAAGCATTTCAGAAAGTATTTCTCCATTTTTATTTTTCTGGTAGATTCTTACAAGCCATTAAGAAAATAATTTTACATCTACTTACATGTTTATGAATATTAATCAAGTTTTACAGAAGTTTTGCTAACCTTAATATAATAAAATTGAACTCCTGTTTGTAGCTGTGTGATAAAACCACTCTGAGCTTCTAAAATAAAGTAAGAATATCCAGCCAGGCAGTAGGAATGTGTGTAGGGAGAACTAATTATTGAAAAACATATCCTTTGTAGTCTTGCATGAAAATTTTATTTTATATCAGGATTTCTACAATAAAGTTATACCTCATTATGCAGAAAAGAGACAGATGATGACTAAGTAAAATTAAAAAAAAAAAAAAAAAGGACTTGAAATTACCAACCTGGAGTTTTAAGTAACACGTTACAAAAAATGGTATACAAAGATATCCAGAAATCTTGAAGACATGGGAATGATTTTAGCTTTGCTAGATTCTTCCTCTGTGGACAAATATTCTGTATCTTGAACAGGCAGAGAGGATGAGGCATGCAGTAGCTGAGTTACTCATGCAAGGTCATACAAGGAAAGTATGATTAGGCAAGAAAAGGATCCAGATTTTCTATGATGTACGCAATAAACAACCTTCCTGCTTGCTGAAAATGAAGAAAGCTTCATCCAGCAATTTGTTGCTTCTTTAGACTTTTCCTTTCTACAAGTTTCTCCTACTTATCTGATTGGAGCCTCAATAAAAGCAGTTCTTCTGTGAAAGGAAGAAAGACACAGGAAGGGAATTCTATGAAATACATTACTCCTATTGGATTGTTAAATTAATACCTTCGGCCCTGGCAGAAGCTTGTTCTAAATGTCGCAGTGCTGTTGAAGCAACTGAGATGCAGCACTTTGGATTTCCTCTCGGGAACTCAGGAGACTTTGGGACATCCCCAACTAAGCACTTAGCCGACATTTGATGTTAGTTTCCCGTCCTGAATATGTTTGTGACTATCACCAAGCTGATAGTCAGTGTTACAGGCTGGAATGTGCCAGCTGAACATGATCATTACCATTGCTTTGCTCAGAAATGTCATCCTGAGTAAAGTTTTTTACAACTGATAATAGTTCTCTCATTCTTTTTTTTTTTACTTTTTTTTTTTGTTTTTTTGTGTGGAATAAATTGCAACAGTACCAGATTAGCTTAGCAAAAAAAATTGCATATGGCTTGTAGTAGAGTATCAGATCATTATATATGCCTAGAGGAGAAGAGACCTTACAGTTAAGTAAGTATCATTATAGCTGCCTGAAGATTGTCAGTATTGACAACATCTTCCACCTTCCTCATGGTAATATTTTACGCAATTTTAATATATTAAGGGTCAGATGTAGTCACAGGTTCAAAGAGCAAAGATACCTCCAGATACATCTTCAGTACAAGAAACATTTCTGGTTCTCGGCAGGATTTTATACAGCAAGCCACTGCAACAGCAGGGTTCCCTTTGCAGCTCCTGTGATCGTGCTGACTTGTTATCAGCCAGCATTTGCTAGTAATGGACTCTTATATAGGCTTTGGAGTTAGATACAATCTTCTTTAACTAACCCCATGCCTGAAGAAGCAAGTCATCATCAGCCATGTACCTCTGCTAATATGCTTGTTAATCACGAGGCTTTCTGTCCAGCGAGGTGCATGGCAAGATCCTCTGTGTTTCTCCCATTTTCCCCACTCTTTACAGAGCAATTAACCTAAAATGTTAGTATCTACATGGGAAACAATTATTATATCAGCAGAGGAGATAATTAACAAGCTTAGCTGAAGTAATGACGGTCTGTACGGGAAAAAGCTTCGTACAAAGGGCTGCAGGGCAAGGTGCTAAAAAGCTGAAGAAAAACAAATGATGGGATTAATCTAGAGTAAGAAAGTTTACAGGTCTCAAGTATAAGGAAATGTAACTGTAAAAAAATTCCTTACTTTTTGCTCTGTAGTCTGTGGAACAATAAGCTGGCAGAATTCAGTGAACCATTTAAAGCTGTGCTAGCAAAAAGTCATTGAAAATGGTGTAAGAAACATGTCTAGCTGTCTACAAGACAAGAAAAACAGAAAAAAAAAAGACTGATGTGTGTGCCCTACTGGCACAGAGACCAGAGAGAACGGCATTGACTCCATACATAGTTAATACAACTGCATGAAGAACAGAGGTTCTGTCAGTAAAGTTGACACCAGGCCATGAGCAGAGGGTAAAACAAAAAAATGTTCTCATCCATGTATAACCTTGGGACTATTCCAACACACTGAATTCACCTGCACCAACCAACCTGAGGTCCCTAGAGACTGTAATTCTAAAGTTGGATCTGCTTTCCAGAGAATCACTTCCTCCTCCTCCCAAACTGCATGCATATCCAGATCAGAAAATTAAAAAATGCCAGGTCTATAAATCAGTTAAATATAGCCTGTTGAATTCAGAATTAATGTTTTGTACTTTTGGAAATAAGGTATCCCCAGCTTTCTGGTAGATAGAATTATCCAGACAAGGACTAACATTTAACTTTAAAACATGGCTTTTTTAAAATACCATAAACATACATCAAGTACCCTTATACTCATAGTAGTCATGGCATATGGAGTAACATATATTTTGAAGTGTTTTAATGGTTCTGCCTAACATTTTAAAAATGTTTCTTTACTTCTAGATTGTGAGATGAAGTTGCTTCAACATGAGTTTGGTGAGCCATACATAGAGGATAGAATTGCTAATGAAGAATGTGCTTCACAGTAAGTATATGCCAGCTTTTTCAGATGGATTTTCATATATGCAGACATATGTTCTTGAGGACATATAATGTCTGGCAACATCCAATTACACAAATAATTCCTTCTAGCAAGTCTTGCAACAGATTGCTGGTTGTCTAAACCTGCAAAATATACATAGTAACATGAAATTCAAGCTGATCCTTCACCCACCCCTCACCCCCCCAAGCCTCTACAATCACACTTTCATCTGTGTAATTGTTAATAGAAAAAAAAAATATCAGTGCAAAGGAATACATTTCCTGAGGAAAATGACGATAACCCAAACGTCAAACTCTCTTTCAGAGTCTCTGTCCTCCTCTTCAAGAGTGTTAAACTCTGGAACATTTTTTCCTAATCTTTTTTGTAGTGTGATCTTTGATGAAAATAGAACTTGGACAAGTTCATGTAAAAACTTCTGGGAACAATACAGTGCAATGTGTTCTAACTAACTGCAAGTAAAATTATGTTACGGATAAGAAAAATCCTATGTTTTTTGTGGTTGTTTACTCTGATATTTTTTTTTCATTATAAGAAAAATCAAATGCTCATTTGCTTCCTTTTAAAACCATGGCTGGGCTGTAGAAAGCTATTGTGTTGACATTTGAAGACCATTAATGATCTTTTGAGCCTAGATTTTATTTAGCTGGTAAGCTAAAGGCAGTCATCAGAGCTGAGTGTTTCCATCTTAATCTCATAAAGACCTTTCTTCACACTTATGTGTACAAAAAGACATTTTATTTAGTGCTATAAACTACATGAGACTTGTGGAAAAGAAGGGGAATTTTTAAAATTCACTTACTTATGTAAAAATTCTTAATGTCTGAAGTGCTCTGATGTCACAAGTTATCACTGTGTTACCATTGTAGTCATTCTGCTGTTATTTATGTGCTTTTTAAATTTTACATTTAGGGCAAAACTTTCGTCTTTCCTCTTCCCTTCTCATTTCCCCTCCCCTCCCCTTTTTTGATGGAATAAGACCTACGATAGATTAGAAATGAAACAGTCAGTAGCATCAGTTCAAGCGTGAGCATGAAGGATTATGGATTACTAAAATCTAAACTGTTGCATAAAATGAATGGATAAATATTTTTAGGCCAATCTTTAAAACCTAACCTGACCAATTCACATGTATTATTCTGTATTAAGTTTCCTAAGTTTAACTTTACAGTAACTATCTATGTTGATTCTGAATAGCTTAACAAATCACAATTTGGCCATCTGGATTTGTATATTCTTTATATAAGTTAGAGGAAGATGATTGGAGCTACGGTGATGAAATCTACTATTTATTATTTTTTCTTTGATTTAATGACCTTCAGAGAATACTAGAAGATTTGATTATCATTAATGAGTAAGGAAAGGAGTTGGAGATGATAAGAAGAAATAGGCTGTAGCTTGCTTTACTGGTTCAGAGTCTCTTCTGTGTTTCTTTCTGCTTGGGGGGATTTTTGTACATATTTATAATTGATTATTCAGCATCTCACGTACTAGATAAGCATGTATATAAAATGACATACAGAATAAGATAAATACCAGGTTAGTAGATGGGGTCCAACTAAGCTAGATGGGAAAGTCATCTAAATGGAAGATTTACCCTACTCCATATTTTTCTGAACATCAAGCAACAACAGCTTACACTTTTTTAGATATCTTGCGGTGAATGTTTAAATATAATTTTTTATGATAATTAACTGCTTAATAAGCTATAACACTTCATCAGCTAATCCTTTAAGGTACTTAATTGGTGTCAGGATAGAAACAGCAATGCTTAGACTGACTTTTATTTTAACTAAAACTGCTTCCATGATCTTTATAGTGTGCAGTTACGTATATTACAACATGAGGTGTTCTGATGCATTTAATGCATTAGAACTTCACGTAGTTCAGAATTGCTTGGGCATAATGCGTAGATGTCCTTTCAAAAATATTCCCATGAGAAACTAGTAATTAAAAAAGGAACCAAAATTTGAAGAATACTTGCATAATTTCACTTTTTAATAAAAAAATAAACCAAAATGTTAAAAATAGTTATTCTTATAATTTTGGATTAAAATTCCAATATATTATTTCTTGATGTGTAAAAATCCAGCATTCTTTCAAGAACAATGCAAAATTGAGTCATCTCATTTGACAGTGGTGCATATAAAATTTTTTATTGGAGTTTTGTTAGTTCTTGATTTTACTGTTCAATTTATAGACAGAACTTTTTAAAATCAGCTACTCTCTCCCTTTTAGAAGATCTTTATAAGTGAAAGCAATTTGCTTACTTTGCTTTTTCCCTATAAACCCAGCAAATGGTAATGTAAGTAAGTGCCTACCACCAGAAATAGAAAACAGGAAAAAAGGCATTCACCTCCAAAAAATCCTTTTTTTCCTGTAACTTGATGTTTTCTTGGACATGTTTCAAGCAACAACAGAAAACTTCTGTAATATATGCTATAAAATGACAATGTATTTATATATACAAAAATAGTAATATACATATAAAAAATTAAAATCAGTAAATGGTGGTGGAGTCCATTTGAATGGAGACATTCAAAACCCACCTGGATGCGTCCCTGTGCAGTCTGCTCTGGGTGACCCTGCTCTGGCAGGGGGGTTGGACTAGATGATCTCCAGAGGTCCCTTTCAACCCCTATCACTCTGTGATTCTGTGAAATGCTTACCACTAAACTGTTTCCATTCATTCTATTTAGACTTTTACTTTTGTTTATGACTGCATCATGCACTTTATTAAAATTCTTTTACTTTTTGGACAGCATATCCTTTACTATCAGAACAACCTGATACCTGGATAGAATAAGAAGGTGAATCAAATGGAGTAAAAACCGAAAAAATGATGAAGGATAAAAAAAGGATTCATTTTAAGAAAGTTGTCAATGCTACCTCACTATTGATCTAGGACATCTAATCAAGGACCATTAAGTTAGTGAAACACCTCAGGGTCACCCTTGTCTTATTCTTTATCCACCTACAATTTCCTTTTATATTAAGGAATTTAAAAGGGACATATGAAAGGCTAATAGAGCAAGGCAACACAGAACTGTGTTAATCTGAGCAGAAACTGTGAAGCTGTGAGAAGCAGAGGAGTTTTTTAGATGTATGAGGTATTAGCAAGCCAGGCCTTTTCTCACTTTGAAGTCTGTAGATTCATACAGGACCAGGATGCTTAGACTTTGCCTTTTCCAGATGAGTTTGCTAGTTTGGGTGGAGTTGATGCTAAGTATGAATCATACTGTTCTTTAACAAATATGAGAGAGCTTACTTGACAGAAATCTTTAGTGAAGCAGCAGTTAAGCTGGGCAACAAGAGAAAGTGCTGAGGTTTCCAAAAAACTGTAGATATAGTCCTCTCCTCTTGGAGTCTTTTCAACTTTCCAGAAAAATGCTGTGACACAGATATTCTATTGCAGATAAGAAACGCAATTTTTCTAATTTGATATACAGATGGTGATAACACAAGCTCCCCAGAATGTTGTTAAATGCTGTTTAAGATGATCTGTCTTCTCTGAGAAAACATGGATTTCACCCAACTGTACTAGAAAATAATCAGATAAATCCTAATACCACACAAAAATGTCCCAGAAAGATGTCTAGGACACATTAAGTAGGCCAAAAAAGTGTAAAGAATGCTCAGATTACTTGCTTCTGCTCTAGAAAGTGGTTTTCTATTTATCATCTGACTAGTTTTACTAAGCTGTACACTTGCACCCAAAGTCTAATTTGCAAAGATGCGTTTTGTTCTCTCCTTCTTGTCAAAGACATTGCAGTAACCTGAATATTTCATACTCAGTAAAGAATATTCATTTTCTGAGATGATACAGTTGACATTTTATATTTTTCTGGAATTTTAGACTCTTTTGCTCTATGAATTGACTGAACCAGTGTCATTTCTGCTGAAACACTGAGTCAAGGAAGGGGAAAAATCAAAGCTAAACTTTTCAAGTCCCTTATCCAAAAGGACATGTAGAGCTTTTGGATAAGCACCAAAAAGAGAGCCATACATTTCCTAGGTTTCTGGGTTGTTTGATGACCATTCCAAGCATTCCAAGACAACACAGATTTTCCCTTAAAGAAGATCACCTTCTTGTAGGAAAAAGGGTGAGTCATCCTCTTCCACCTCAGAAACTGTTAAGTTTCTGAGTAAAATTTTCAATCATAAAATACTAAAATCTTGAAGCGTAAGGATGACATAAGCCTATTTGGTATGAGAATAAGGTGTAGATCAAATGGTCTATAAGAGTTTTGTGTTTCAATGAAGAGATTAGTTCACAGGCAATTTGAGGCTCTTATGGTCTAATTAACTGCTGCAAAGAAAATACAAGAAAGTCCCGAAGAAATAAATTTCTGTTGCTATCGATATTCTTGTGGGTATGACAATTACACTGTGTCCATCAACATAGGCCTTAAAGTCTAGAGGACTCAGTGAGCTGGAGTGGGACTGAAATACTAAACAAAGGCTCCTCATACAGCTCAGCTCTCACTTGAGTGAGCATCAGTTATAATGTAGAAGGTATTAAAATAATTTAAAATTTAAACATAAAACTTAAACAAAACATAAGGAAAAGGTTGTACCAGAAACAAACAGCATTTACTGAGACAATTTCAAAGTATTAGCAGTCTATGTTAAACTAACAAGGCCAGAGCAGGTTCAGTGCATTAAGAGGTTGCACAAACATGGAAGTAGCTGTACTAAACTGGAACACGGGATATGGTTTCTGGATTTCTGTCAGCTGGGCCTAGAAATGAAGTAAACTGAGTCTTTATTAAATATATGAAATCTCTGAAGCTTGTTTGGTAGGATGAGGTAAGATTCCGTTCTTTGGCAGGATGCTCAAGTCTTTAGGTTTCCTCATCAGGCACAACCATTAGAACAGGTACAGGCGTAGAACTCAACAACCTGAAGTAGTACTGGAGAAAGAAGCAAAGGCAGAATGTGTTAGGAGCCTGTGCTGGCGCAATCTCCCACCCCTCCCCCCCTCCTTTAGGCTACTCAGTGCTTGGTGCGATTTCCCCCCACACACACCTGAGCCACATAATGGTACAATGGACCAGAATATTATGTCAACCCATTCACACCTGGGACACATAATGGTCCAACATAAAAGAAAGAAAGAAAGTGAAAGGTGATGGACCGGAACATTATGGCAACCCCTTAGCGCACCTGGCTCCAGTGATTCCTATTGCTTGGAAACAATAACGGTAATCGATCATTCCTGACCATAAATGGATTGTGGCCCAAAGAGGGGGATGATACCTGAACTTCAAGATCTAGCAAGTTCTGGGCTTGTGAAACTGATTTAAAGCACCAGAATATCCCATTGTCTGAGTTTGGCTGGAGTGGGCAAGTACCGGACAAAAGTCAATTACCTTGGACCCTATAAATAGTGATTCTAGCAATGCCCTTTGAGCATTTCTGGATTACACCGGGCTGTGACCAGCATCTTCCCTGAGCTGGGACATCACTCGGGCAGATACCTCGGGAATTAAAAGGCATGGGAGAGTCAACCCTCTCAAGTCTCAGTTATCTCCTGCTGAGGAATGCTGATGCACTTTGAGTATTTACTCCAAAATTGAGATGAGGGAAATTTTAACTATAGGCTAGCCTCTCTTTCATCAACCTCTCTATCCAGGTGTCTCCAATATACATGTTAACTCTTACAAGTGTGCGTATTCTTACTAGTACAGGTTGGGGGCTGACCTGCTGGAGAGCAGCTCTGTGGAAAGAGACCTGGGAGTCCTGGTGGACAACAGGATGACCATGAGCCAGCAATATGCCCTTGTGGCCAGGAAGGCCAATGGCATCCTGGGGTGCATCAAGAAGAGTGTGGCAAGCAGGTCGAGGGAGGTCCTCCTCCCCCTCTACTCTGCCCTGGTGAGGCCGCATCTGGAGTACTGTGTCCAGTTCTGGGCTCCCCGGTTCAAGAAGGACAGGGAACTGCTGGAGAGGGTGCAGCAGAGAGCTACAAAGATGATTAGGGGACTGGAACACCTCTCTTATGAAGAAAGGCTGAAGGATTTGGGTCTCTTCAGTCTGGAAAAAAGACGACTGAGGGGGAGCCTTATCAATGCTTATAAATACTTAAAGGGGAGCTGTCAGGAGGATGGGGCCAGACTCTTTTCAGTGGTGCCTGGCAACAAGACAAGGGGTAATGGGCACAAACTCGAGCATAGGAAGTTCCATCTAAACATGAGAAGGAACTTTGAGGGTGGCAGAGCACTGGAACAGGCTGCCCAGAGAGGTGATGGAGTCTCCATCTCTGGAGACATTCAAAACCTGCCTGGACATGTTCCTGTGCAACCTGCTCTAGGTGACCCTGCTGTGGCAGGGGGGTTGGACTAGATGATCTCCAAAGGTCCCTTCCAACCCCTACCATTCTGTGATTCTGTGATCCAAATACTTTCTGTCCATTTGTCTGTGTGCTCGTAAGGAGTCAAAAGAGACACCCATCGGCTCACTGGAGTCACCCACTGCGAAGGGACCTTGGTCCTAGCAGTCAAAGACCCAGGGGGGTGTGTATGCAACCGCTCAAGTGGTGTGTGTTTGTATGTTTGTGGTCATATGCATATGTGTTTATTTGGGATACCTTATAGGAAGTCAGTGTGAATCTTGTAATTTTTGAATCTGTAATTAAGTCACTGTTCAATTATTTTGTTAAATCATCTTGTAAATCCTTAAATTGGTTAATGATTGAGTGCTGCTAAAATTCAACCTCTTGATCTGCCTCAAATCATTAATACACTTTGAATTGCCGCTGAATGATAACTGTGTCGAATATTTCTATCCACGACAGAGCCAAAAGAGAAATGTGAAAAGAAAATAAGACCTGAGGCCAGTTATGAAATTTCTTCTTTCAGTGCTGTGGGTGATGTGCACATGGGCCTCCAATTCACACCTGGCTATAAAATTTTTGTTATGAATTATTAAATGTGACTGTTTAAATACTGATAAGGAAATATTATTGAATAAACTCTGAAGTGAAATCACTTAACCCAGTCTTTACCCAGTTGGAGGAACAGAAATATGCATAGATTTGTTTCTGATGACGACTGTGATCACACGAGTTGCACAATTATTAACTAAGGAGACTGAAATTGTTGCTTCATGGATTATTTATGGTTACTTTTTGCAAAAAATGATGCGATTCCTAGGATAGCAAAGACATAATAACTCGCTGTATCTGAAACTGGTTCTTGTAAAAGTCCACTAATAAAAATTATGAACAATTTGCTTTTCTAAAGTTTTTCCCAGTAGAACATCTAGTTATTGTTATATAGCTGTCTGTAGTTAGAATAAAATAAAGTTCCTGAAGTCTTTTACTATACTTTTTCCTTTAGTACTGCATATGCACTAACCTTTCACTGGTCTTGCAGTGTGACCTGACTTGTGAACTAGCATTCATACAATATGAGACTGTTTGTACGATCTTTTTCTCTTGAAAATGTAATCTCATTAGTGGTTGAGGCAAATTTCAGGTATAGTATTAGCCCCCAAAGTATGCTTTCTGATAGCTTATTTTCAGTTAATATGGTATCCAATTGATGTATAACATTCCATCATCTTTAAGAGCACCTTCTTTGCCAAGGTCTTCTGAATGATGTGTTTTTAATTCACCAATTCTTTGCTTGCACAACTCTTGCGCTGGCGTGCAAGATATTTTGAGGTTTTTAATTATTTATTTTAGATTACTGGAAGCAGTTTAATACTTCAGCCCTTTTTGTAGATCAAGAGCTAAATTTTCTTATTAAAATACTAACATCAGCTCATTTCAAGGTATTCATCACTGTATCAATGATATGAACACTGTAAGTCCAATGAATATTCTTAGTCTTAATCTTTTTTTTTTTCTTTTAAAACTTGATGGGCTACTGTAGCAAAGCTGATAAAGTGTGAGGTGAGAAGAATCAAAGTAGAGAATGCTAATTTTGAATGTGTTATTTGCTTCCATGTGTATATTTCTGTATATTATTCTTAAAAATTATATGCTATAAGCTCTTACGACAATCAAAGCTTTTCTGTGAAGAAATTAGTATGATGGTAACACTTTAAACAACAATTAGCCATCTGAAAAGGTTATACTGATAAAATAGGTAAAATGAAATATCAAATATTGATTACAATGAAACCTAAAAAGTCAATAGAACAAAAATGTTCAGCAGAGGTACATCAGCTAAGGTGTAGAAGTTGATTGAATTAAATTAGTTTAATAATCAGGTTATCCTTATATAACTGTGAATGGAATTAAATGCATACATTCCAATAAGAAATTTGATGTTAATCTTTTTGTGTTAATTTTTGGAACATATCTTTTTAAAAGCAGCTTGTCTCCCATATTTTCCATCTAACCAAAGTTATCTTAAAGGCAATGATTTCTATCATTGATGTAAATACTCGGTTAGGTCAAAACTGAGCACTTCTGGAAAGTCTTGCCATAACATTATCATATCAAATTACCATACAAATGTGTGTATTGTAGGATAAAAACAATTCTATATTACAATTGCAAATTGTTTTTGTTTGCTCTCATATTGCTATCTCTTAAGTACTTGATACACAATTAACAGTAGTTAAATATTTATGGTTCTTTCTAATCTATTGTGTTTTAGGAATGCACCTACTGAATATAAAAATGACATTTTCTTAAAAGGCAGATGTTTCATTAAATGCAAAAATGTTTTTTTTCCTCTTAAAAGCATATTTAAATCTTAAATCTATTAAACATTTTCTTGAAATTGTCTATGGAAGACACAGAACAAATGAAAACTAATCAAGCTGTCATATTTATTAAATGTTTGACAGTGGTTGCTGAGTGCCTAAATTTTAATTAACTGCACATGTTTTGAAAGCTTCGCTATGTTTTTTTTCTTACTCAAGAGCTATTCTTCTGTGATAGAGTAGAGTAGGTTGTTTGTAATATCTAATTGAGAAATACAGAATTCAAGCTGTGTGTAGGTGATACATGAATTTTTCACCCCTGCTGACAACCACATTGGCTTCTGTGTAATTCTTTAAACTGATTCAATCAAACTCATGCTGTTTATGCTTTTAATTGATTGAATTAAAACATCATTTTAAACACTTAATCATTCCATTAGACAGGATTGTGTTTGCCTATTCTATGCTCAGTCCAGCACAAAATAAGCACAGATTTCTTATCCACAAGGGATGAGAAAACTGGTCCCTTGGTCTCTCATTCTCCCTGGTTTGGTAGCCTCATGTAAGCATCTTGCAAAGGATCTCTCTCCTTTCTTGCAAAGGAGACTGAAGATGTGGTCTAGGAGATGTGTATCTGTCAAAGACCATGAAGATTATTTTGTTTTGAAAACCAGGTATGAGCATCAACTGGCTAATAAAACTTATACACTTCTGCTTTCTAAATGGACGCATAACATGAAGTTCCATTCCTTTGGGTTTCCCTGGGGAAGCCTTCATAAGAGTGCTGTCAGCCTGGAAAACATAGTATTTCACAATACGTCATCTTTTTTTTTTTTTTTTTTTCTTTACTTAACAGAGTTAGAAACACATACAGTCACATTCTTACATCAGGAATTCTTTGCATATGCTGACTATCAAGTCCTGAAGCCTACAAACCTTGGTAGCAACTATAAACTTTTTCAAAAAGGTAACAACATGAAATTTCTAAACCACCATTTGAAAACAGTTGAGCAAGTTAGTTCTCTCACAGATTACAGTTATCTTCACAACTCCTGACTAGAATTCATAGTAAGCTAGGATTTTTCAGCCTATATGTACTGATTAGATTTACTATTACTAATACATTTACCAACAATGGAGAAAAAGTAAACTGTTCTCCCATTATATTTTCACTCTCACTATTTGCTTTCTTCAAACCTAACTGCCTTTATCTGTGGCTTCTTCACAAAGCTGTTTTTGCCATTGTTGTATATTAACAATAACCTGATTACGATTTTATAATGCTAGTTTTTGCATCTTTCTATATATTATAGCATCTGTAAGTCTTTTCATTTCTCTAAAGTGGTTCCAGAAACATTTTAAAATACTGATGACATGGATGGTGATAAAAATCTTTTGACAAGTTGCAGAGATATATGACAAAAATCATTTTGTGGGAGGCAATATGAATCTGCCACATGCATGGTTCACCCATATTCTTTCCCTTAATCCCTCATCAGTGCTGCTTCTATTCAAACTTCTCAGAAGCTTAAATGTTATCCATGCACAAATAAGACTACTTAATATTAAATTCTTCTGGTTTTACTCCAAATATGGATACTATTTGTCTAAATGAATTTTTTATTGTTTTAGGAGAAGCAATATTCTGTTCTGAGATGGTAGGGAACTTTCAATATATCTTTCCTCTAAAGAGTCACTGTCTCATGAGTTCTATGCATGATACCTCTCAATGATATCAAGTGTGCGTATGTACAATGTTATTGTATTTATTTCTGATTTCACTCCTGAAATCACAACCTAAGCTGTCAGGCTCAAGCTGTGTTCTTCTCTTTGTATCTGTCATCACTGCTAATAAGGATTCACATGCCAAATTAGGCCCTTGGTTACAGATGAAATTCCATTACTTTCAAATTATGTCCTCAGTGATAACTCCATAATTTCATAACCTTCATTGTGGTGAGACACCTGTAACTAAATAGATTTTAAGCCTGCTCCAAAGGCTATTGAAAACAATGACTGCCTATATACTGACTTCAATTAGCTTTAAATAAGGCCTTTATTTAACAACTCTGTTAATGAAGCACAAGAAGGTTTAATACCCTCTTATTCTCTCAGCTATGTTGGGTAGTAACAACAATCAAAAGTGTTACTGATTCTTTTTTAAGAACGCAAATTTTAAACTATTACCTGAATACACGTGAAAATACCAGTGTCTTACAATTAAGCAATGTAACAGAGAGGTACAGAGAAGGGTCACTATTTTGCAAAAAAACACTGGTTTTGAGTAATCACGGTGTATAATAAAATTGTATGTCAGGTTTCAGCAAGTCTTATTTCTTCAGTGTATGAATGGATGTCTAAAAAGAGCAGCAGAGTAAAATTTCAATAGCACCTATTTTTGAAAGAAAAAATGGAGAAAATTATCCATCTGATAAATATAGAATGTACATGAATGTTTGAAAACAATTCTAAAATACGTACTTATTATGGTGCACCAAGATGAATCTCAAATAAATTGAAAGTGTTTTTTGGTATGAGCAGCTGTAACACTCTGCAATAGCAAAATGCTTTCTGGAAATACAGAAAATACAAAATTTAAAGTGCTCTTAAGTTGGTTAGTAGCCTGTATATACTTCAGCATATTCTTAATTTGGATTTTGTCTAACTTTGGATAAACACATGTACTTTATAAAAGAATTTGGCTGTATATTTTTGTAAAGCTTAAGGTCAGGAGGAAAAAAACCCTCTATGAACTGCTTTTATTCTAAAAAATACTGTTGCTATGACTACTTGAGTAGCTTTTAAGGTGATGTCCTTTTTATTTAAAGTATTTTTAGAATTTTAGTCACCCTAACAACAGGATACACTTGAAACAGTAACTTCTAACAAGTTAGTTCTTGTTTGCAAAGAAAATCTCTTGTCTTTTTCTTTCCTGATGAAGCACTTCTGGTCATTAAATAATAGAAAGGATAGAAGAAACAAAACTTCAAAAACACGTTTCACATTTTTATCTCCTCTCAGCAGCTTTAGTCCAAGCAGAAGCAGGTAGTTTATATTGATAATTTCACTGGGCTTTTACTATGAGCAGATCAGATGATCAAGATGGAAGAGTATGACGAATATTTTTGGCTGTCATACCATAGTGATTTGTTATTGTATTTCAGTAGATAAATATTTTTAAAATAGGCTGTATTTCCTATGTAACCAGCTTTACTTCATTTAAAAGTAGGGGGTAATACACTGTCAGGCTCCATTCCTATAAGAAAAAATGTTTATTTTTTCTTACTCAATACAATGTCTTTGTAAGACATGAATAGCATAGAGTGCTAGAACAAGCACCCATCTCACCCACCATCTCATGGTCAATACTATATGTCAGTGGAGGACTATAGGAACGGGGTTGATCATACTTTTCTGCTATGCTTTTCCGCTTTCAAGTGGCAGGTTGTACAGGTACTCTGCTAAGCAGAAATGGTAGCTCTAGTTTTGATGAATTTTGCATCCTTTTTCGATTTTTTTCTTCAATTTTTTTATTTATTCCAGTAAATTTTTTAGCATTTTGGTGAAGACCTGTGGATATTCTCCATTCATTCTGAGAAGAAGTTACTTCTTATCTTTGTTCTGAATTTACCACCTGCTCCTTTCAGGTTATGACCTCTAACGGTTGCACTGGAACACCCAGTTCTCTATTGAATTTCTCCATTGCAGCCTTGGTTTTAAAGACCTCTATTATGTTCATCTTCAGTTATCTCTTCCAGGCTGAAGAATGTTATTCTAGGAAATATACACTGAATGTATGGACTGTTAGATGCATTTAAGACTGGGTAGGCTATCGTCTTCAAAGGATGATGATTAATGGCTTGATGTCTGATGGCTAATAATAAGTGGAGAATCCCTGGAGTCAAGATTGGTCAACAGAAGCTTTATGAAACTCATCAAGAATAACTGTAGGCATCATAACAGGCTGGAAAAGGTACATAAGTGATGAAAGGAAGACAAGGGAAAATGTGGGCCCTCTCTTGGAAGGAAACCTGGTTACCTGGGATATGGAGAAAGCTGAGGCAGTCAACGACTTTTTTGCCTCAGTCTTCACTGGCAAGTGCTCTAGCCACTCTAGCCACACTGGCCAAGTCACAGAAGGCAAAGGCAGGGACTGGGAGAACGAAGAACTGCCCACTGTAGGAGAAGATCAAGTTTGAGACCATCTAAGGAAGTGGAAGGTGCACAGATCCATGGGACCCAATGAGATGCAGCCGCGGGTTCTGAGGGAATTGGGGGATGAAGTTGCTAAGCCACTGTCCATCATATTTGAGAAGTCGTGGCAGTACAGTGAAGTTCCCACTGGCTGGAAAAAGGAAAAATAACCCGTTTTCAAAAAGAGAAAAAAAAGGAAGACCCAGGGAACTACAGGCCTGTCAGTCTCACCTCTGTGCCCAGCAAGCTCATGGAGCAGATCCTCCTGGAAACTTTGCTAAGTTACATGGAAAATAAGGAGGTGATTGGTGACAGCCAGCATGGCTTCATTAAGGGCAAATTGTGCCTGACAAATTTGGTGGCCTTCTACGATGGGATTACAGTGTTAGTGAATAAGGGAAGTGCAACGGACATCATTTACCTGGACTTCTGCAAAGCATTTGACACTGTCCCGCATGACATCCTGGTCTCTAAATTGGAGAGACATGGATTTGACGAATGGACCACTTGGTGGATAAGGAATTGGCAGGATGGTCGCACTCAAAGAGATGCAGTCAATGGCTCAGTGTCCAAGTGGCGATGAGTGATAAGTGGTGTTCCTCAGGGGTTGGTATTGGGACTGGTGCCCCATTGCTGGAGGCATGGTCGGGGCTCAGAACAACCTGATCTAGTTGAAGATGACCCTGCTTATTGCAAGGGAGGCTGGAGTAGATCACCTTTAAAGATCCCTTCCAACCCAAAGTATTCTTTGATTCTATGATTTTATGTCAAACTAGAAACCTTCATAGCTGACAGGTACAGAGACGGGCAGCACTATAAAGCACGTGTCTTACAGGGAACAGATGAGGGAAATGAACCTGTTTAGTATATTGAAGGGTATGATTCTTTCATCTCTGCAATCAGTATTACCCATTTATTTGAGGCAACCCACTTAATTATGTTCAGCATGGCAAGCTGCTTACACATGAAATAGGAATAGAAAATTCTTTACTCTTCAGAAATGCTTCCCAGTGGACAAAATGTTACTAATACAGTGTTTCAGGCAAACAATACTACACTCTTCTAAATGCTCTTTCAACAGTCTGTTCCCTTTAAGTTGGATCCACTTGATAATCTTTCCTTGGACTAGCTTAATGATGAACTCTTTAAAGATTTCACGTTAGCATAACATGCCATGTAATGTTCCAGTGTCCACAACATCTGCAGGGAGAATTAGGTCATTTTAATGAACATTCCATTGAAAATTGTTCTCAACAGCATCACCTCAGTTAGTCTTCACGCCCTTAGACTGTGCCAGCCATAGAACAAATTCTAGTCTGTTCTCCTGACGTGCACCTGTCTCTCCTGGTTTCTGTCCAGCATACCTTAAGTGTTTCCACCAGCAATCTTGAACAAAAGTCTCAAGACTTTTAAAGTGGATTTATTTCCCCTTCTGTTTTTCTGCTTGTTCAGGAGCACTTAACATTAACTGGGTGGACTTGTAAGACTTCCTTTCCTACAGCAAGATTTCTGGCAGCAGCAGGACATTTGTGGGGGGCTAAAGCTCCAGTATGTTTTTGCTTTATTTCCCAAATGAATGAAGGAGGGACACGCTTCAAGACTTCTTTCTGCTTTTTCTTCACAACAGCTCTTATTAGACTGCTTGAACACAGCCAGTTACACTCATAGAAAGGGTGTGGGAGGGTGAGAGGATGCTCTATGCCCTGAGCTCATGGCTGAGAAACTCATTGTGCAGTCATTTCTAGAACGAAGGGACAAACAAAATAGCAGCTCACAATTGCTGGAATCTCTGAGCTACAGAAATACTGAAGCCAAACTCCTCTGTAGTGGCAGGTAGTGTGACAATGGGCAACAATCAGAAGTTGTGGCTTGGAAGACTGAGTGGAATTCGGACATGAGGAAAATCCTTTTACCTGGGGGAGGGTAAGGCAGTACTAGAACTGTCCCCAGCAGGCTACAAAAACAGGCTGTGGAATGTCTGTCCTTGGAAGTTTCAAGATTTGTCTAGACAAAGCCGTGGTTGTCCTGATCTGGAATTTGCCGTAACTCTGCTTTTAGCAGAATGCTGGGCTAGATAACCTCCAGAAGTGTCATCCAACTAGTATTTCTATGATTGTATGATTTCACTACCTTCGTTATGGAGGCTGTTCCAAATGCTTTGTCACGTGTCACCTTCTCTGAAACTTTTCTAGCTGTACTATTGTTTTTCTGCTATATCTAGTCTACTGTATTCTTTTTTTTCTTGTGAAATTTTAAATTAACTCCAAGTGTGCTATTAACTTCAAGTAATTGAAGACTCAGTTTAGAAATAAGGAAGCAGTACCCATTGACTTTAGTATATTTTGTAATAGGTCCTTGAGTAAGTATATACAAGTAAAGAAATTAGTATTCCTTCATATAATTTGTTCTGTATTTCCTAAATCTGCATTTTGCATTAATTTAAAGAATAATGTTTCTTACTATTTCTCTGCCTGTGTATATTCTGAGGATGAGGTATTAAAACAGATACAATTATATGTTGCACTATTTCTTGGACTACAAACTTCCTGAACATTGACTGAAAAATTAATTTATTCATCATTTGGAAGGACAGCCAACAAAAATACCCCAAATAGTTAGGAGGCCTGAGTACAAGTTTTCTCTCAAGTCCACAAATGCCTCTTCTAAAATGATACTTAAGCACATATCTCATTTTAAGCATACAGAAAAGTTCATCAGCTTGCATGCCTAAGATTCATGCCAGAGCAATATGATAATTTCTGTAGAACCCATGAAACAATCCAGGGATCTGTTTTAAAGCTACTGATTGAGAGGGCATATAGGGCACTATTGATTGTCGTTATTACTAGTGTAATGCTAGTGTCCCAAGCTGATGTTTGGAGTAATCTGTAAAATTTAAGGAGGTGTGATCTTTGTCCTGACAATTTAAAAATTTGTATATGAATTGAGATATGACTGGAGCTAATGCTGCTAATGCAAATTAATGAAGAGAGTTGATTAAGGGGAAAAAAAAATTCCTTTTTGGCTTTAATTAACTGTTGGTTTTGTTAACTTTTAGTACATTTTTTTGAAATACCATGTGCAGTTCTCAAGTGCATCACTTGATTTAGTTAGTTGACTTTTTAGTACTAATCTTTCTTAATATTTTAATCTATCTTAACATACATATTAATAAATGATCAAATATCAGTAAGTAATATTTGTTATTGAAGAGTTAATTAATTTTCCCCTAGCTCGTTTTAATAGTCTCTAGCCTAATGAAAAAAATGCAAAATTAAATATCTTGAAGGGTGACATTTTTCATCTGTATGATTCACTTTGCCAAAAACGTTAAAGGAAATCAGTTGACACACAATTCGCAAACTACCAGTTTGCTAACTCACCTGTGGGTTGATGTGCCGGCATGGCCTTGGCACATCTTTGTCCCCGTGAAGGTGCCCATTGCCCAGGGCTGGGTCTGTCTCTGGCTGTCCTCAGCCTGCCCTGCTTCCTGGGTGGGGCCTTGGGTTTCTCTGACTGGTGAGTCCCTCTCCTGCCACCCCCATGGGAAGCCCCTGCAGCTCCCCATCCCCAGGATGGCAGCCAGTCCCCACTACGACTCAATGATACTCTATTTTAAAAAGTTTTTGTATAAATCATAACTATGTTATATTTGCTAGGTTTCCTATGACAATGAACTGTAGTCAGATGTGTACTATATGTGAGTGAATAACTGTCTGAATGTAGGAGCTGCTGACAGGTCACTTACAGAATACCTAAGCAAAAGACTGGGAGTCTGGTAGGACCCTGGAAGCTAATTGTAAAAAGGCTGTGATAAGGTACCTTGAAGCTTCACAATTTGTTTTCTGAAAATTAAGTAACTAGAAAACCAATTTACCACTTGATCACAAAACCCGAAATTCCTAATTTCTCATGCAATTAACCAAACCAAGAGTTTTGACACATCAACAAACACAGTATCAGTAGAATTTCCATGATCATAGGAACATAGCTTACCACAAAATATTTGTCAAATTTAATAAAGCACATCATGCTGAATAACCAAGCCAGAATACTGATGAATTATCAATCATTCTGTTTCCATTTGCATACAAGTGGAAAGGATGGGTATATACAAAAAGAGGACCTAAGCAAAAGTCAGCTGCAATAACTGGAAACAGGTATGTTTTCATGGAAAGAAAAAAAAAAGAAAAAGAAACAACAAATAGAAATACAGATACAGTTGTAGCCATTTGTAAAATAATATCATTGGGACATGCCCAATTTAGATATAAAGATGCTTTCAGTATCACTGAAGTCTTAAAGGAACATTAAATGTAACAAAACAAGGGAATTCTGAAAGAAATGGTGATAAATTGGAAAGTTTACTTTTTGAAACCTAAACGCAAAGTAGGGCAAAGAACTGTGACACTGAACAAAGTAACATATTAAAAATGAAACTCTGTATGTCCATAAATCAATATTTTGAGATAAATTATGGTATACTGAGGCTGTGTCTTAATTAAATTAAACACTTCCTGTGAATATTCTCAGGTAATGGAATGCGATCATCTATAGTAGTAAACTGTTAGAACATGGCTTGAGTTTGTCATATGCCAGCTAGTCTTTTCCCCAATAATTACTGGACGGAATTCAACACATAGGGAGATCCAGGTGTTATCCTCAGCAGGCAGTTTGAATGAAGCCATTCTGCTTTGGGAACTGAGAGTGCTTATGAGCATATGATGAGATTTTTCCTTGTCAACTGTCCTCAGTGCCAGAGAATGGTTTCAAAATGTTTAATGTACTACTGGAGCTAAACTGTAATGTTAGTCTGTGGATCACCAACTCTATACGATAAAGAAGACCTCCTAACGCTGTGTAACCACATCTCTGACAAGATGCGAAGATAGCTTAAAAGTTAGGGAAAGACCTACAAACAAATTTTAATAGTATGTAGATGCAGAGTGCTTTAAAATAAAAGTTTCAGATTCATGGGTCCCAGTCTATTCTCCATTAGATTCTTGACAGGGAAAAAGGAAAGGCTTAATACGTAGCCAAATAACAGATGGTTAAGGCATTGCTTTAAATAGAGACGGAACTCCTAGACAGTTTGAGCTAATGGTTTGCAAACATTTTGAAAGAAAAAGTGCTTTTTTTCACTGAAACGAGAATGATGATAATGAATCATAAATGGAGGGAGCTAACACATGAAAATACAAAAGCAAGAAACCTTAACTTTGGTGCTTCCATCATCTATTTAATATGTTGAATCTCTGCTTCAAATGCTGCCTTTTCTTTCTTCCTTTATATGTATCTAATTTTACTACGCATTTACAGAACTCAACCGTGCATCCTTCTTGTCCTCAAGCTTAGTTTCTATTCCTCTTTTTTTTCCTTACCAAAAATAAATTTGCCAGAATTGCAGATAATAATGAACAGTGGAGAACCAGATGACACACCGTATTAAGATATTTTTCAGATACTTTTGGCAAAATCGTCACAAATAGCTATTTATGGAGTTAAATTATTGCTATGTGAAAGACAAATATTATCATAAATCAAAAACTGACTAAAATAAAGCCAAACAAAACATGAGAAAATTTATTCTGTTCTCAATGGGAAGAGGATGACTGTGGCTTAGAGCAAGAACCAGTGTTATGTAGTCTGGTATTCACTGACCATCTGGAAAAGGTGGAAGCAGTGATACTGGAAAACCAAGTAATTTAAAAAGGTGATTGAGAAGAGATACAACTGAGGAGTTTCAAGGAGACGTAATAGAGATTCATGAATGAGAACCATGGAGAAAAATTAAAACTAACTGACAAAAAGTAATGTGAAGGGAATTATTTGAATACTTGTGCACAGGATCAATAATTTAGTTGTATCAGCTCAGGATATGGATGCTGGCATAAAAACTAAATCAAAGAATAATATGGAAAAGTTGTATGCTCATATGGTCTCATCAGCAATACATGTTCCTTTTTTGGCCCCTTCGTAAGCAAGTTTTCGAGGGCATTCAGTGTTAAGGTATAAGAATGATTAAAACTGAAAAAGCTGTTTATTTCTAGAAACTGAAAAGATTGTCAGTGTGACCCACTGGTTTACTTAGAGTGAACCAAGATGATTTGTAGGGAAGATACGTAGGCTGAACTATCTGCTCCTTTTTCTGTGTCTTTCATATTATCTTTTTCTCTCCTTTCTCCTCATTATATTGACATTACTAATGCACTTTCGTATTTGCCAGAAAGAGTATGGAGTTGGTGAGAGTTTTCGAAACACTCATGACCAAATTTTATATCAGGCTGCACAAAGTGCCCTCTTTTGGCCTGTAGAATGTAAGGAGAATATTAACTTTATTAAAGAATAAAGTTTTTGAGAGATGATGTACAAGGCTATATAAATGTAGAATATGCAGAAGCGGATGGAAGTATTTTATCTGAAAATCTAATTCTGCCTCCTTTCCTTGTAATGAACATTGATTGAAAGGAATGGCAATCAGCAGTGAAAGGCCCCAAAAGTGGGAAAAAGGCTAGGTATATGTGTAAACATTTTATATATGTAATCTGTATTAAATGCATGTAGATACATGAGTATACTTAATCGTTGTCAACATGACTATAGCTAATTACTTATATATAAGTGCTTGTGTATACATATGGATTTAAAAGAAGTGTGGAACTCAGAAATGCATTGTAATATCATTAAACACAGCAGTTCTAACAGGAAATTTTATTCTCCTATATTTTTATAGCCAGTTCTTTAATTATATAATCTAGCTATACATAATCTAGCTATATTTTCTGCCATAGTTTAGCTAAGAATGTCATTAATGATACCAAATCTACTATCTTGCCAAATGGCAGATGGATTAGATCTAATATGTTTCCTTTGACTAAAATAAAAACAATATTGTTAAAAAAAGGAATGTTTCTAGCATCATCTACTTTTTGTAAGCTCATCCTCTATTTCATTCAATTTCACCTCGAGACATATATTTTGCATCTCTTACTATTTTGAGTTTAGTAACACTACTTAGCCTGGTATTCTTCAATATATTCACAACCATTTCTTTCAGCATAATTTTATTCCACTGAGCTATTGGCATGATGAAATTTATATGCTTATTTGCTAAATCCTTACACATCTGTGGAATTCTTCATCACTAAGCGGTGGCCCATATTCTGTTCTGATTTAAACTTAAAGTCCATGATCCAGAACCATACTGAGGAATAAATGATGGTTTAGCCCTAATTATCATCCTGTTTTATTGCTGCAAAGCATCATATGTAGCTCTCTATTATCAGCAAAAATTATTTTCCATTCCAGTCAAATGGACTGTTTGTTTAATTTTGCCATAATCTCTCTGGTGTCTCTAGTGTGAATTTTTGTTGGAGCCCCTGTGATACTGGCATCTTTTACACTTTTCTACAGCTTCCTCTATTACAGTTTTTAATTTTTTTTTCTTCCTATTCTATGTCAGAATATCAATTTCCTTTTCTACTGTTAACATTTTCCTATTTATAAGTGTAATTTCTGTATTTGATATCTCATTCCCAATTCCATTGTCTGTGGTGCTCCTGTTTTCTCTCTGTGGAGCACAAAGCTATACATTTCACAGAACTCATCTTTGGATTGAGTATGGCCATGTTCGAGTCAACACTTCCTACCTTTCCACAGGCCATCCGCACCTTATCTTCCTTACAGGTTGTCATCTTTCATTTTTGCTAGTCTGCTGTTGCATTTATGACTTTGCTTTGCTCAGAGACAGACACTCTATCCTTGGTCAAGTAAATTAATGTTTACCTTTTCCCTTCATGTTACTATTCTGTATCCCCAAATCATTTTTCATCTGAAATGCCCCGCACACCTTTAGAGCATTAATGTCTTTTCTTGTTTTGAATGGTGCTTGACTTTTATTTTCTATACTTGTAGTTTCAGGAGATGCCACTTATTTCTTTATGCTATGAAACAGTATTTAATGAATTTATATCTTCTATGCTTCCATATTTACTATTAACCATCATAATAATTGTTGTTATATATTTTCTTTGTGAGGCACTTTCAGACAAGTAAAGAAAAATTTCTTGCCCAAATAACAAAATATATTGCTGCCTCCTTTATTCTGCCTACTAGTATTTAGTATAATTTAGTATATTTAGTATAATTCCAAACACCACCTAATTTAGAATTATAATCCCAATGGGGTCAGATAACTGTCTGCAGACAAGGGGCAACTGCAGGTTTTGAAATATGTACATGAAAAATAAAAGTTTTTAAAATAAGAAGAGGAGAAAGAGACTAAGGAGGCACAGAAGGATGACTAAATTAATTTGGCAGATTATGGTGGGGTTTTTTTTGGTGGGTTATATGTGATTCACAACCATCATGAACTTTAAAGTACATTTTTTACTTGGAATATTTCTAAGTGCTGCTGGCACCTGATAAAAACCTTCCCATTTCTTTTACAAGGAGGGAATTGACAAAGAAAAAAAGAGGAGAAAGGAAATTAATGGAACAGAAGATAAGAGAAATGATCAGAGTATTAAGATGTAAGCTCTGGAGTGTAAGAGAGGAAGGGAGATGAAAATATGAGAATGGCTGATATTTTCCAAAGTAATGTACATCATGTGTATTAAAGAGGGATCTTCTGAGTTGAGGGTTCTGGGAAGAATTGCTGTCTAAACCTTTGAAATGGGAGGATCCTCAGGATTTATGAAAACAAACAAATATGCCAATACACATAAACTAGAGGAGGTAATATTAAAATAATTCTAAAGATTGTTGATATTTAAAAATAATGTTATTAAACTTGCTGTGCGTATTATATATGCATACACCAGGAAGAAATACACAGTCAGTTTATAAGTATATTCCTTACTAAATATTCCCAAAGGAAAGGAGAATCATTGAGAGGTTTCTTTATAGGAAAAACTGTTTGCATGTTTTATTTCCAGCTGAGAAAAAAGAAATTCATCCCATGGTCACTAATTTAATCTTCACTGCAGGTACTGGGAAACAACAGTCACTTCAAAGATATTTTTTATGCATCATGTTTTGTTTTCCAGTAGGCAAATAAAAAGTCTGGTCTTGGTAAGATCAGCTTCATTGCTGCTTAACACTAGGGTGGCCTTCTCAAAATATGTCAGTAAAAAGATTTGCAGACGTCCTGTGGTCCATTAAGCAGGTGTTAGATACGGAGATGCATTGCTGTCCTGCAGGGCTGCAAAGTCACTAACGTCTTTGTACTGATCAGTCATTTAGCACAGATAGCTATCAACGTGCTATCTCACATGAGACTTACTGCAGGGGAGCAATAGAACAGAAAGCTAGCTGCAGTAGAAGTCATTTTTCTCATGTAATAATTAAGTACAAGGTTTACATGAGCCTACATTGTCTCAAGAGTTCTAAAAAATGTTCATTGGGTCACCAGCAGCTATAAGAACTGAAACAATTTGCAGAAGATGGGATGCTCATCTTCTTCTAAAATAAGGATCCATGTCACAGTTAAAATGATAAATAATAATTTGTCCAAGTCAAGAGACTCAAAGACACGCTTATGTGCTGTTGGCTCTATCACATTAATGGTGTGTTTAAATCTAAATGTGCATTTTAGCCCTCATCAATCTATTGCATTTGAAATGCAATTGTATTAATTATGAAACATGCAAAATAGGCATTTGTCTTTAAAAAAATATTATAATCAGTTGTACAAGCCTCTAATAGCAACTTAAAATCTTAAGATAAAAGAATAGGAATGATTCACATAAAGAAGATGCCTTTTCCATTGAAGTACCTTTTCTCCTGAAATACCTTCCTAACTTCTGGCAAACTGTATTCCTTTTGGATAAACTAAATCATAAACCTTAATCTAACATGCTTCTAATGTACTACAGATGCTAACAGATACTCTGTTCATGGGACAAGACTAGAGTTAGTCCAATGTAAAAACCTACAAAACACTTAAAATGTTGATTCAGGTATGCAGGATGAACTGCTTATTCTACAAATCCACTTCTATTGTGCTGTATATCTTACTAATATAAATGTAGTGTATGTGCCTAGGTAATGTATCATTCATTATATACTCCATAATTTACCTGGCAGGAAAATAAAACTTACGAATCTGTGGTTCTTTACATCGCCTTCATACATCTTTTTAAAAATTGCAGTGGTATTGGCCACCTTCTGTCTTCCCAATACTAAGGCTAATTCAAGCAATACATTATATACCTCAGTTATTAGTTCAGCACTTCTGTGTGTGAGTTACTTTAGGGTCCCTGGATGAAAACATCTGATCTTTGCAATGTACTATTCTTTGATTTAGTTAATCTGCTTTAAAATATCTTCTAGTGACTCACTGGTTTCAGAAAATTCCTCAGATACATCTGTTGTAAAAAGTCTCTGATATCAGTGTATTGTGTCCCCTCAGTGGTGGTCACTGAGACAAAGAATTATACTTCTCCTGTGTCATGGCTTTGTATTTTTGGAGTCCTTCTACATCTTTATCATCTGTCAGCCTCATTGACTCTCTGGAAGGTAATCCTGCTACTGATGGGATTGAAAACTTTTTAGTATTGTTTTTTATGTCCTTACCAAGTGGCTCTTCAAAGTAATTTTTTGGATTGTCTTTTTGTGGTTTGTCACATAAAAGAATTCATGTTCCTTTCTATTTCTTTTATTTGGGTACAATATCCAGTTTTTTGAAATATATCCTTTTTTATTTTGAATCATTAACTAATGAAATACAGTGTGACTTTTTGGTTTTGTATTGTTTCTAGGTCATTTTTGAGACTTTTCTAGAAAAGTAGTATATGCTTACTTTGAGTTTTAAATATTACAACTTGAAACAATTGCTATGCTGCATTTAAACATTCTACCCTGTTAGTGGGTCTGTTTATTTTCTTCTTACAAGCTTTCTCATTTTTATGTAGTTTTATTTTATGAAATTCTGTTACTGTAATGGACTTTTTGTTGCTTTTGGCTTTTCATTTCTATAAAATGGTCAGTTTGGACATTTCGTGATCACTGCTGTAGACTGTTTTTTCAATAGTTACATCAAGCGCCAGATACAGTCCAGTACTGAAACAGGAACAAATTCAGTTGCTGCTCAGACTAGTTGCTCCAAGTGACATCACTTATAGCATGCAAACAGTTTCCTCTCTGTATTACCTCCTGCAAGTTTAATATCCAGAAACTGTCCAACCTATATGTGGGTACTACTACTGCTTTTTTTTCTGCCTTTGTGGTTTCTGTCTCTGTCACTGTCACCATTCTGGTATAATATTATTGACAGCTGCCCCAGGAGTATTCTCTTCCTATAGAGGGACTAAACTTAAATCCTTAAGTACTCTGCGTTAACATTTTAAATAAAGCAGTTTCTATTATTATACTGTCTTAACATTTGGTTTCCACTTCTACATCTACTAAAATTGAATTTCCCCTTGTATATTATTTATTGAGATTTTCTTAGCTTCTGTCAATAATCTACAGTTCCAAAGTTTCAATTCACAGAGTCACAGAATCACAGAATGACAGGGGTTGGAAGGGACCTCTGGAGATCATCTAGTCCAACCCCCCTGCCAGAGCAGCATCACCCAGAGCAGGTTGCACAGGAACGCATCAAGACGTGATTTGAATGTCTCCAGAGATGGAGACTCCACCACCTCTCTGGGCAGCCTGTTCCAGTGCTCTGCCACCCTCAAACTAAAGAAGTTCTTTCTCATGTTTAGATGGAACTTCCTATGTTCAAGTTTGTGCCCATTACCTTTTGTCCTGTCACTGTGCACCACTGAAAAAAGACTGGCCCCATCCTCCTGACACCCATCCTTTAAGTATTTATAAGCATTCATAAGATCCCCCTCAGTCTTCTTTTTTCCAGACTAAAAAGACCCAAGTCCCTCAGCCTTTCTTCATAAGACAGGTGTTCTAGTCCCCTAATCCTTTAATAAATCCCTTTAAATCAAGTTATTCTGGGTATCTTTCATAGTTTTAGTCTTGCTCAGAAGAACTTAGATGGTCAGTCTTGTATTAAAAGTTTTTGAAAATTTTTGACATTTGACTGAGGTTTATTTTCAGTCCTGGCACCAGGAATGCTAGAACATGTCTATACTGCGTTTCCCAAATACATGAAATTATGTTTCTTCATGAAATAAGAACAAAGGAATATTTAAAAAAGATCATGTTACTATGTGGTTGTAAGGAATGGCTACTTGAAATAAAAGAATAGATCTCCACTGATAATTGCAGTCAATTTAGCTAAACTATGGAGGAAAACACTGAAAATGTTTCATCAAGTTCTAGATGAAAGTAGGGATCACTTGATGTCAATGTGAAGAATGTCTTCCCCATTTAATTTTTGTTTATCATGTTTTCCCTTTGGTTTTTTCTCTTCACTGAGAAAGTGCTTGGAAAGCAATTAATTCATAGAATCATAGAATCTTCATGGTTGGAAAGGACCTTTGAGATCATCGAGTCCAACCATACACACGCAAAAAAAACCCCCTACAATCTCTGTCACTAGACCGTGCCCTGAAGTGCCAAATCTACACGTTTCTTAAATACCTCTAGGGATGGTGACTCAACCACCTCCCTGGGCAGGCTGTTCCAGTGCCTGACCACTCTTTCAGTAAAGTAATTCTTCCTAATATCTAATCTAAACCTCCCCTGCTGCAACTTCAGACCATTTCCTCTGGTCCTGTCATTATTCACCTGGGAGAAGAGGCCAACACCCACCTCTCTACACCCTCCTTTCAGGCAGTTGTAGAGGGCAATGAGGTCTCCCCTCAGCCTCCTCTTCTCCAAACTAAACATGCCCAGTTCCCTCAGCCTCTCCTCATATGACTTGGTCTCCAGACCCCTCACCAGCTTGGTAGCTCTCCTCTGGACATGCTCCAGCCCTTCAATGTCCCTCTTGTACAGAGGGGCCCAGAACTGAACACAGTACTTGAGGTGAGGCCTCACCAGTGCCAAGTACAGAGGCACGATCACTTCCCTACTCCTGCTGGCCACTCTATTCCTGATACAAGACAGAATGCTGTTGGCCTTCTTGGCCACCTGGGCACACTGCTGGCTCATGTTAAGCTGGTTGTCCACCATCACCCCCAGGTCCTTTTCTGCTGGGCAGCACTCCAGCCACTCTTCCCCAAGCCTTTAGCATTGCTTGGGGTTGTTGTGACCGAAATGCAGGACCTGGCACTTGGCCTTATTAAACCTCATACAATTGGCCTTGGCCCATCGATCCAGCCTGTCCAGGTCCCTCTGTAGAGCCTTCCTACCCTCAAGCAGGTCGACACTCCCACCTAGTTTGGTGTCGTCTGCAAACTTACTGAGGGTGCACTCAATCCCTTCATCCAGATCATTGATAAAGATATTAAACAAAACTGGCCCCAAAACTGAGCCCTGGGGGATACCGCTGGTGACTGGCTGCCAAGACGATTTCACCCCATTAATGACAACTCTCTGGGCATGGCCATCCAGCCAATTTTTAACCCAGTGAAGAGTACACTTGTCTATGCCATGATTCGCCAGCTTCTCCAGGAGAATGCTGTGGGGGACGGTGTCAAAGGCCTTACCAAAGTCCAGATAGACAACGTCCACAGCCTTCCCCGCATCCAGAAGGTGGGTCACGTGGTCATAGAATGAGATCAGGTTGGTTAAGCAGGACCTCCCTTTCATAAACCCATGCTGGCTGGCCCTGATCCCTTGGCTGCTTGATCTCTTGATCAAAACCAGATTTTTTTAACCAATCTTTTTTTTTTACTTTTTATTATATTTAAACATAGGAACTTCAAGCTGCTATCTTTCATGCAGAAAAAAGAAAATCTTGTTTTTATGTTACTACTGTCAAAAAGTATCTACAGTTAGCCTGTTGTTGAAATAACGATGAATAACCTGCCTATGAATTTTAGAGAAAAAAAAAGTTGAAACTGATGTTGTTAAGAAATAAATTATTTCTTGTTTTTACACTCTAAACTTGTGTGCTTTGCTGGGAATAGAGCAGCTAACACCTCTTAGGAGGTTAGCAAATTTTATTTCAAAATATTATACAATTCATATTTAAAATTATGTTTTCTGTATTGCTAAAATGGACAACAATTTATCAACTTAAAATGTTTACAAGATTTGGAGAAATTAGTGTAATTTTTTATTTTAATTCTACAAATACTGATTGTAATACTAAAGCTTGAATAGAACAGTATAGCACTCCTTTTTTTTTATTTTTTTTTTTTTTTAAAGGAACAGATGTTAGCAATTCTCTTGTCAAAGTGATGATGTTAGTTGTGAGTTTCCCGGAAAAGCATTTTAAAAGCTTTTGATAGGTTGACATGAGAGGTGTGTTCCTTAGAGCCAAATGAAAAGCAGCAGGCTATCTGATGAATCTCATGAGAAGCAATTCTTGACAGTGGCCCTTGAGCAGAAACTGTAAGTAGCTGCTGAAGAGTTTGGTTTTTAAAGAAGCTGGCAGAGAATGGACTTGAAGCTAGGTTTTGAACATGTAAGGGAGGAGAAGCAGTGATAAAGAGAAATAGGAAACTTTAAAGAAAATAATACAGAAGGCATAATGGTAGAATGACACCACAAGAAAGTCCATTGAGATTAAATTATTTTTGCAGCAGAGTAGTGAACTTTGGCAGCTCTAAAACTGATGTGGCTTATATAAACGTACATGCAAGACATCAAATCACAAATACTTAAAATCATTTTACCCTAAAAATACACCGTTTAGCATCTGAAATAAAGATTATTGTACAGATAGGCAAGACTGATGAATATAATGGAGGTTAAAGCGTATCTGGGCTGCCTCCCCTAAATAATTGAAATAGTTTTTTAGGGAAAGAGTAGACTTATTGTTTGCTACCTTTAAAACTCAATCCTACAAAAACCTATGCGATATGTCGTGTACTATTTGTAGAGCCACTCTAGAGAAAAAAAATCCTATATTTACAAAAGGTGGACTAAAGAGTGTGTCAAATCTTTACGATGGATTTATGATTTTATTAAGAATATGTATTCAACTCAAATGACAGAAAACAAGTAATATTTTATTACTATTATTATTGGAATCAGGTGACATCATATGCCAAATGATGAGTAATAGCAGAGAAGACATGCTTTCTTCAAACACTGAAATATCACATCAGTAAGAAAGTTCTCTAGACCTGCTGCAGGCTGAATTTTAATGCATGCCCATGATATGCTGAGAGCTGTAAATATTTGTTCCTTATTTAAAGCATTATATCTACCCCCATCTGTTCTAAGTGGCATTTTATGGGAATGAGTTCTTGAAAGAGGCAGTTTTGCTGCTTATAGTGTGATGCAAACAGTATCACATTACACTCAAAATAAAACTGAGTTAAAAGATGTAAATATATGCATACATTTGTGCACAGCTGTCCAGTTTCCCCATACTGTTACAGTAACTCTTCAACATGCTTACGATATAAATGATTGTTAGGTCATTTGTATGCATACCATTTTATAAAAGATTTGACCTCATTTGGAGCAAAACAATAATTTATTAGGAATTATTATGTATTGACAAATATTCTTTCATTTAAGCACTTCCCTGGAAAATAATGCATGAATTAACCAGATTGCATTTTTTTTTCTCCCAGCTTTAAATAAAGCATTTAGTCTCAATCTTTACTGAGCAAAGCACACATTATTTCATAAGTGTGCTGAGTGCATGTGTGTCTACTCATCTCCATTAAGCAGAGCACTGTCATTCACAACCTATTCACCGCAGCCATTAATCATGTGCATGCAGACAGTGCATTAGTACAAGGCTTTTGCAGATTCGCTCTTAGAGTGGATTTTCTTTTTTTTTTCTTTATTTTGAGGGTGGAGAAGGTGAAGTTGATACAACTTCATTGTTCTGTGGATAGTCTTTTTAGTATCTACTGCCTCACGTCTTGAAATGATGCATTCTTACAAATGTACTTGCTTATTTTTGTCTCAAATTTCCTTCTGTCTGCTTTCAGTGGAATCGAGTGTTATTAAAGAGAAATGAAGAAATAATAGAATTATTTTTAGTTTCCCTAAAACCAAAGAGGAAAATGGTGAGAGGAGGGAAAAGGTTACACTGAATCAAAACTGTTTTTTCCAAGTTTTTCTCAGTCTTATGGGAATAAAAGAAAACCTTTGTTTGGTAGGGAACACAATGTTTTTTGTTTCTTGTGTCACTTAAATTTTTAGAATTGCTTTTAAAGTAAATTAGATTAATATTTAAATTAAAATACCACTTCACAGTATTTTATTTCGAAAATATTCTAATAAAATAATTGAGCATTTCCCAAGTGAAATATTTTAATTACACTTCACTCTTTATTTACCAATATTTACCAAATATTTTTTTCAGATAAAGTGATGCATCATATTTGATCCTAATTCGCAAAAAAAATAAGCTATTCAATCCCAAATTTCCAGTGAATTTACCATCCTCTTAGCTTTGCTTCTGAGGCTTGTTGCTCTGAACCACACATAATTCAGAGAACAGAACTTTAAAATGGACTGTTATGTTTAAGATAGAAATTCTATTTATTTACCACATCAGACTACCCTGAAACTGTAAATGATGACAATGGTACTAGCAAAAATAGTTTGTCTCTGAATTTTTCTGAAGATTAGAAATTAATCACAGTCCCTTACAATCAGGCAAACAACCTACTGTGGGAAGAAATGGTTCTGAGGTTGTGCTCAATGATATTAACATTTATGTGAGGTCCTTATCTTTTTTTTCTTTGAGCTGTCTCTACCTGTGTACACCCCCTGCTGAACCACTGGTGATTTTTCTTTACACAAGATAGAACAACTTAATACTTTCTGTGATATCTGTGAAGTTCAATAGGTCAGATTTAAAATACCACTATCTAAAGAGATAATCCAAGTCCAAAGAAAATTCTGGAGATAAATTGTTTAAACTGAATGCCTTTTTCATACGTATTCAGGATATATATGTATGTACAGCCACGTATGCAAACAGGAATTCTTTCTCTGCTGTTCTAGACATGTGTGTATGAATATAGACATAAAATAATTCATAGAATCACAGAATGGCTGAGGTTGGAAGGGACCTTGTCCAAAGTGCCTGCTCAAGTAGGGCCACCTGGAGCTGGTTGCCCAGGACCATGTTCAGGCATCTTTTGAATATCTCCAAGAAGGAGACTCCACAGCCTCTATGTGCAACCTATGCCAGTGCTCAGTCACCCTCACAGTAAAAAAGTGTTTCCTTATGTTCAGACTGAACCTCCTGTGTTTCAGTTTTGGCCCATTGCCTCTTGTCCTGTCACTGGGCACCACTGAAAAGACCCTGGCCCCACCTTCTTTACAACCTCCCTTCAGATATGCATTGGTAAGAACCCCCCCGAGACTTGACTTCTCTAGGCTAAACAGTCTCAGCTCCCTCAGCCTCTCCTTGTATAAGATCCTACCATCCCTTAATCATCTTTGTGGCCCTTCATTGGACTCTCTCCAGTATGTCCATATCTCTTTTGTACTGAAAAGCCCAGACCTGGCCATGGAACTCCAGGTGTGGCTTCAACAATGCCGACTAGAGGGAAAAGATCACTTCCCTTTACCTGCTGGCAATACTTTGTCTAATGCAGCCCAGGATACGATTAGCCACCTTTGCCGCAAGGGCACATGTGGCACTCGTGTTCAACTTGTGTTCAACTTGTTGTCCACCAGAACCTCCAGGTCCTTTTCTGCAAAGCTGCTTTCCAGCTGGGTGACCCTCTGCATGTATTGGTGCATGGGGTTGTTCCTCCCCAGATGCAGGACTTTGCAGTTCTCCTTGTTGACCTTCATGAAGTTCCTGTCAGACTACTTCTCCAGCCTGTCAAAATCCCTTTGGATGGCAGCACGACCCTCTGGCATATCAGTGCCTCCTCCCAGTTTTATGTCACCAGCAAACACTGTTGCAACATACAGATTATTAATGAAGGTGTTGAACAGGATTGGACCCAGTGTTGACCCCTGGGGCACACCATTAATACTGGTCAATAACTAGATTTTGTGCCACTGATCACAACCCTCTGAGCCTGACTGTTCAGCCACTTTTCAGCACTTCTCACTGTGCACTTATGTAGCTCATACATCAACAATTTGTCTATGAGGGTCTTAGAGGAGACAGTGTCAAAGGCCTTACTGAAGTCCAGGTAGAAAACATCCACTGCACTCTCCTTGTCTACTAGGCCAGTCCTGTCACTGGAGAAACTTAGCAAGTTGGTTTTCCAAGGGACTTCCCCTTGGTGAAGCCATGTTGACTACTCCAGATGATTTTCTTGTCCTTCCTGTGCCTGGAAATGCCTTGTAAGCACTTCCTTGCTTACCTGCAATTGGTGGTTGTGTAGGTCCCATTTTGTTGATTTTGCAATCCCTTCCTGTCGCATCAACCCATGCCCTTTGCTCAGCAATCCTGTCTGTCACTCCCTCACAGGGCTGCTGGGTGCTCTCTCTCATTCATAACACAACAAGGAGATTTTCAAAACATTTTTTGGAAAAGCATTCTAAATATTTTTTTAAAAATGCTTGCTCTTCTTCAGTGAATATAACGATTTACTGGGTCTCAAGGTAGTTATTATCAAAGTTACTGGGACTTTGATAAATTTAAACATCTTAAAATGAACATGGTATCAGTTCCAGTTTGAGTTATGGGATGAGCAAAACCATGAAGTGGGAGGGCCTGACTATTCCCTTGTGAGTTGCAAGGTGGTGACGCTACTCTCAATAGAAATAGGTGAAGCAGTGATGATCTTCACTTCAAATATAAAGACCTGGCACTACTGACACAGAGCACATAAAATATTGTCTGGAGGAGATTTTGTGATTTATAAAAGAAATAGAAATTGCCAAACAGGGTAAAAATGAAGTATGTAGGTAGCACAGAAGGACTGACAGCATGGTCTTGGTTCATGGTTGGACTTAAAGGTCTTTTCCAACCTAAATGATTCTATGATTCTATGTCTCTGTGGTCAAGAACTGACAGAGAACACATTGGAGTCAGGCACTGGCAAAAAGAAGTGAGGGAATATGCATAACCACTGCTTTTAATTTGCTTTGGTATTCTTTGCAGTGCATATTGAGAGACTTATGACATGATGTGAAATTTCTCTACATATGTGTAGCAACTTGAATTGTTTTCTAAACATTCAGTGATAAAAGGTATGATTCCATTTTTATTGAGATATGGCTGACACTGACTTGAATGGGACTGGCTTTTCCCCAGACATTTTTGTGTATTTTTTTTTTTTTGTAATTGAAATACCCAGTGCATTAGTATAAATTGGATTGAATAATTATGTTTTATTTAAGAAAAAAATCAGGCTACTAATACGCTTTTCCTGAAATTTGTTTACTGCTGAATGAAATAGATGTGTTTAAACAAAGCTTATCAAATAAGCTAAAACACAGGGGAACTTTAATTGTATAATGAGATTAATTTAATTTCAAAATGAACATATTATTTCCCATGGAAATATTTGATGCTGGTTGTTCAGAAGACACCCAGGAGTGTAACAGTAGAAGGAGAAGTGACTTGAGTTAAATCTGAAGGCAGATGAGTCATATACCCTTCAGATTTGTCAGAGTCCCGTATTCTCTCACCAGGTTCTTTTAGAAATTCCACACAAGGAAGGTTTAACGTTTTTAGCAAACTTATTTGAAGATATTTGATGTTACTCAGGATTTTGATTCGCAGAGTGACACAGCAATGTACCGAAATCACACTACAAGCGCAATATTGCAATTGCAATTTTATCACAATACAAACATGATTTTCTGGTCTCTAAGCTCCCCATCATGATGCTGGGCATCCCCAGTCACCAGGAAGGAAATCGTGGCTTGAAGCTGGTTAAAGGCTGTTGTTCTCTTTAAAGTTCCTTTTGCTGGTAGCTCATGGTGTATACTTTATGTTGGGCAGAGCCGAGCCATGTATAAACATGCCTGCCCGCTCCTCCCACTTCCCCTCTGCTGGTATGGCTGCTCAAGAAGACATTCACACTTTTTTGACTCAGGGAAGGCCATTTATACAACCAGTTCCCCTCAGCTGATATAGCCAGTTGATCCATTCAACTGATAAGGATAAAACAAAGGTCTCCCTCCAATCCCTTTTGAGTTGATGTAAGTTCTATTTTCTTTACAAGAGCTGTGGTCACTCCTCGTATTCATCCCTGAGCTTCATGACCACATCACCTGTGCTCATCTCCTCTGAGCCCTCTTCCATTCTTGGGGTTTGTTGACAAACAAACAAGTGTTTTCTTCTTGACCATCTTAACGTCTTAAATTAATATAATATGGTGGGGGTTTTGTTTTGTTTGTTTTGTTTTGTTTCAATGGAGTTATCTGCAAGCAAGTTATCTTTGACCCTTCACCTGAAAATCACGCGGTGAAAACTTCAAGCTACTAAGAATATTTTTAAGCAGGTTGCACATAGAAGCTACAACAAATTATTGAGTCCCAAGCAACCAGCCATTTCATTTAAGGAGGTCATTGTCATGCTGAAGTGATTTTCCCATCTTGGGATATTGGAATATAAATAAGAAGAGTCTTGTTCTAATTGAAGAATAATGCTAATTTGCTTGCATAATGATTATCCTATAGGAATAAAAGCACTACTACTATTGAAAGCTGTTGGAATGAGCTGAGAACCAAATCCACTCAGAAAGGAGAATAATTCATTTTAAGAGAACTTTACTGACAAAAAAGTTTGATACTCAATAGAATCAAAATAATGTAATAGAAACAGAGCTTGAAATCAATACATAAATGCTAAATTTTAAAAAACCTAAGAGAAATATCTTAATTCTCAAAGACTTACTGACTTAAATTAATAAAAGCTCTCAGGTGGCTGATATGTTAGGACTGATCTTTCCCAAGCTGCTGTGTTGCGATGAAATGGATATCTCATTGCAAAAGCAGGTGGGAACCTCATCATAAACATAACAAAGGAACAAAACTCCAGGACAAAGCTTATCTTTTACTATATAATCATTAAAATCACACTCTGTGGGATGTGAAAATATTTATTTTGTTGTGTTGACTCTAGCTAACCTCTAGCATAACCTTTATATTCTGTGGTTATTTAAACCAGTCTGATCTTGTTCTGTGGATGGTTGTACATGGGCAGGGGAAAATCTGAGTTTTTCTAGTCTTTTGCCTAATTTCATTTCCTTTCATTTTTCTTCCTTTGACATCTCTTTTTCGTTTAATTTAAATTAAAAGCCTTAGTTTATACAGGATTATATAAAAGGCATAGGAAAGTCTATTAGTATTACTGCATACTCTATAACATTCTCTGTATATACTTTTTCCTTATTCTTTTGTATTGGAAGCAGTTTGTATTTTTACAGTGTTTAAGATGTGTAAAAAGATTTGGAGTTCCTTGATCCTACTAAAGGTCTGTGGAACCCATTCTTACAAGAACTGTTGTACAACAGACAAAGAACTACCAGTGTGAAGCTATGGTTTCTCTGAAAGACTTGCCTACATGTCACCTGGCTCGTGGACATGGACAAGGGCTGAATGGCTGAATGATTTCTTAAGTATTGATAATGGGTTGTGTGGGTGCATGGGATTTAAGAGGTTAAGTGGAAGCAAAACTTTGGAGACTGTAACTTTTCTTTGTTTTAGCTAAGCTGCATATGTTGCTGGAATGGATGGAAAGGGAGCAATGGTAGATTGCCTCTAATCTGCTGGTCTAACTCTCATTGTGAATAGGAAGTGTGCCTTAAATTTGGCAATCTGAGATGGAAAAGACAGTCCAGTATCTGGAAACCTGTGTAAAAGGGATGTCCCTGAAAATTCCTACTTCAGAAAATTTTCTGTGTGAAGGATAGTTAGGATATATGCAAGTCATTACTGGGAGGTAAAATACTTTTAGATCAATGTATGATTTTTTGTATAATGCATCTCTAATTAACAGACATCAACTGTGTTCTTTAACCAGCATTGGCAACTTCAAATGTTACCTTCATACTAGGTAACAAACATAGCTGAAAACTGATGCAGTTTATAAATTGTCAGGGTAGGATTTATAATCAAATTGCTGTGCCTGCAAAAAAAAAAAAAACAAAAAACATTTCTAGTGAGCGCTAATTTAAGAAAGATGATCAAACATGAATATTGCCAGTCTTGTATAGTTAAACTTGAACATTTTGTAAGGTATTTATGTGAAAAGAAGAATAGAAACAAGGCATAGATGTAATTCAGACATACTTGGAAATCCTTTCACCTGTCAAAATGAAAAAGAAGGTAAGACAGAACATAGCCAACTCCAGACCCAGGCTGTAGCTCACTCATAGGAACATACAGGACCTAAAGAAATTACTGTGAGAGGCAAGCCAGGAATTTCCAAGTAGTATTTCTAATCCTTGTAATGTCTTCCAATAGTATTTTCCATACAAATGTTACTTGTGAACATCAGTTAAATGTTCATAATACATTTTTGAAGAGAGTAAATGTCATTAATCCTGCTGAGGCTCAGTTATCACAAAGGACACAGACTCCAACACTATTTGAAAAGTCAGGTCTCCTAGTACGTCTTATCTAGCTATCCTTATTTTAAAGACGCAATCTCAAGCCCATCTCACGCTTGCAAAATTGTGCAAATGGAGTGTCAAGTTCAGTCGATGGAAGTGGGACTAAGACTCAAGCATCAGGTCTCAATCCTATTGTGCATGTATTGCCATTGTTATCTCTTCACTGTATATCACCTTCTTCAGGCCTCGAGACTTCTTTGGAATTTTAGATTAATTTCTGTACTGTTGCAGATGATGATTCTTGCTGATTTTTAGGTTTTTTTTCTTTTTCTTTTTTTCTGGCAACTTAAGGATAATACAGAAAATGATTCCCAGAACTATAACTGAATATGTCTCTATAGCTTCTATTGTGATAAATGGTGGTGTGATGTTAGAAAAGGTTCAAAGGGTCCATTTGAAGTAATTATAAAACAGCTGTAGGCTGTGCCTTTTTGTAAGAAGTTGCATATAATAGCTGTTTGCCAAATATAAAGCAGTCACTGAGCTTTAGCTGGAGTGACATTATTACACAGAAATACAAAGATGCACAAATAAATTACAATGCATTTCAAAGCTAACTGACAAGATTATTTTACAAAATATTAACAAAAAGATCACTGACACCAGAAGCTGTGTGCAGAAATATATGTCCTGTTACTAAGTCAGACCTTAACAGATAAAGTCAAGGGTTTTTTTTCCCTGATTAGGGAGACTTAGGGAGAGCTGGATATTATTTTATTTTGCTCCTCTTGATTTGTGCTTTTTCTTTTCTGTTGTTGAATTAAAATTGCTGATGTCTGATAATACACTATTGTTGGAGAATGCTCATCCACATTGTTCTTTAATACCAAAGCATAACTACCTGATTTATTTTTTATTTGACCGCTGGTGTCAAATTAGAGTTAACTTACAATGGATTTCTACTCTTTTTTTTTCCCTCTGGCCAATAAAAAAAAGAAACATTTATATATGAATATATATTTATATATATAAATTTATTTACACACAAATTTCAGAGCAATGGAAACATCAGTTCAGTCCAACTCAGAATTTTCATTTTGGCTTGATATCTTTTTCATTCTTTAACAATCAAAATTCTTTATAGACAAACTGAAATCTGTTTTCACACTACAACTGGGAACTTTTCATTTAAAACTATACTAAATATTAAGAAAACTTTGATACTGTCCCTCAGCTCTTGCCCAACCCCAGTTCTGCAGTATCTGACTTAAAATTTGGGAATAGATTTAATTGATAACAACAAAAGCAAAACATCTGATAAGAAGTATTGGCAAATATACAGGAAAAACTCCTGAGAAAATGTACCCAGATTTTGCTGCTAAGGAAGCCTTCTGCCCAAGACAGTAAGTTTTGACATCTGCAGGATATCTCTTATCTCAACTGTGTCTCTTAAACGCATGACCATCCTCATTTCATTTGGTGACTTTTAGTAAATTTTATGCAAATTTAAAATTTAAAATTATGCAAAAATTTAAAAATAAACTGGTGCTTGCTACCGTCAAATTAAAAATCAGAAAAAAGTCATATTTCATGTTTTAAAATATAAAAATAACATAAATAGTCCCCATCACCCCAAAATAAAATTCTTAGGACTGTATAAACAGATTCGGTAATATTTCCTAATTTTTTATCCTAAACAAGTCAATGAAAATTTTTCACTAATTCACTGGGAAAATGATCATAGCTGCATTGAAACTGAATGCATTAAATGCTTTATTACAACTAATGGAGAATGTTAATCTTTTCTTTTACAGTACATAGTGCTGTAGAAGTAATTTCAAGTATCATGGCAAAAATTCTTTTTTCTCTCCACATTCTCAGTATAGAATGAATTTACTGTTTGACTATGGAAATAGTGTCAGTTCCTTAAGTCCCAGGCAATTATAATATGTTCTGAAAGACTAGCTTGCTTAAGCTCCTGGAACTCTTATGCAAAAATGTTTGAGGTGTAGGCTAAATGCTTAAAACTATCTAAATGACTTTAGGCTAACCCAAGTCACATATTTAGGCATTTAGGAAGGTCAAGGTATGTAGATCTCATAAAACACTCTAAAGAACCTATTTTCCAGAGCCATTTAAACTTGCAGAGTCTAAAATGAATGGTGGCCTCCAATATGAACTACTTGCCTAAATTTGGATGCTTGCACATTTTCAGAAACACATCTAAACACAAGCAAAATTATCTGATATTATGGTATGCTTGGAAAATATCTTACATCAAAAGCATTGAATTGCACTCTATTCAGTTGAATCCAGGAAAGCAGATTAGCAGCTCTGACCATTTTCAACAGACAATTCAATGAAAAGAAGTGCATAACAAGAAAGTCTGGTTGAAATATTATCCCAAAAGCAGAGGATCTTATTTCACAAGATTTAATATATGAATCTTTTTTTTTTTTATCAGGCTACAGATACACTTCTTCCCTCAGTCTGAATACAGGTATAGTGCATTGTTGGAAAGATGACTTCCTCATTTTTTACTCCAAAGTAATAACGCCTGCTAAGGAAGTGGAATAACTAGATTTAGTCCTCTTCACCAAGATCACGTCTGCTTTGCTGTATGATACCCTAAATGTCAAACATAATTTTACTGGGAATACCATGAAAAGAGAGGTCAACCTCTACTCTTTCTTGATAAAAACTGGGCTTGTTGTAGCCAGGTATGGACAAATTACAGGTTCAGGAAAAACAAATTTAGAGGTTATGGGGAGCAAAAAGGGAGCACAACATTTGCATATTTGCTTCCAGGACTTTCAGTGCACTTTGAAAATTCACTGACTAATACTCCCAAATTATATACGCAACAGAGGTTGAACTCTGCTGCCTGCATTCCCAAATGAGTGCTGTAATTATCAGTCTTGGGCACTCTCAATTCTTCACTTGAGTGGTCCAAGGTTGAGAACACCTTCTTGTCCTGTCACTTCCAGAGGTCCTTTTTTTTAACTTTATGGAACCAATAGGCAGTGGAGAAATCAAACATGTTACATGCTCCAAATAGAATGCAGCATATCAAAACTACACATAGATTCTGTAATGCAAAACAAAATGCAAAATACACTTGCTTCGAATGTGCAAATCATCACAGACATCATTTAAAATTCTGTCCTGTATTTTACTGTCTTCATGTATTATGCAATTATGAATGGAATACAGAATAAATGACTGTTAGGAGAAACCTATCACAACTTATACATATCTGAATAGTCTCAATACCACAACCCCCTCTCCAATAAATTATTGTTTTTGAGAAATACGTGGAGATTCTAGAAATAAGGGGCTGAATATGAGCATGAAACATTTGTATTGAAAAGTGTTTTCTGCTGAAGTCGCTTAAACTACCTAATAGATTCCTTTGGGAAAATGTAAAAACCTGAGTATTTTTTTACTTGAAATTAAAATAGCTAAACCAGTTGAAACACACCGTAGATAGTAGCTCTAGCAGACTGTATGAACAATAAACTTAGTGGGACTCTTTTATTTTCAAATTCTACTATTATAAAATAATTTTCTCTCAGGTAGTTAAAAGCAATGTGCAAACATCAATACAGTTTTTTGTATGAGGGGAATATTGACTCATTTCTATCTAAACAGCATATACATGTAGGCTGTTAAGTCAGAAAAGGCAGTGAAAACTGGGGGAAAAGCATCAAGGAAGAGCTTGAAAAAATGTGTGTAACTATTTTATATAACAAATGGTTGTGTTTTGCCATATATAAATATGTTTAACCAACCTGTTAAACCTTACAAAAATTGCTATTCGACATTTATAGCCCAGAAGATCTTTACTGACTCCAGGTCCCATTTTACAGAAAAGTGGAGGATCCCACATTAGACTGATACAAGATAATTTGCACCCGTGTAAGCTTTCATCCTGATTTCTGTCATCTAGAGGAAGAAAAATACATTTTTGGAATTTAAATTTAACATTAATTGGAAAATGAAACAGAACACATACACTTACTGTTGAGGACCTGAGTCTGTCATTTTTGAAGTATATTTTTCAGAATAAGATGGTCCCTGAGTCAGCTTTCCCTCTTGTTGCTCTGTTCCATCATTGTGTCTGATCGAAGTAGGTGACTTACACCTCCATTTTGCTGTGATCAGATAATTCTTGCTTTAGCCTTTGAGGTACACTGCCTTGACTGCTAACTTTAAAGTTAGAAAGTGTAATTTTCCTGGTGCCTTCAAGATTTTCCTTTGAAAGCCTTGGAAAGTAACAGCATTATGTAACTGAAGAGCAAATACTTAAATACAAAGTATGGTCTATTTTGCTAAAATCTTTACAGCAGCTGGAGATGGTTTTGAAGCAAACCCACACTTATTAACTGACTTACACTTGGTATTCCCTTCTGTACCTACATAAATATAGTGTATATTGGTGTTTGAGAACCCAGTAAATGCTCATCTATTGTAAAGCTTGATTCTCAATCAGTATCAGCCTCAAGAAGCCGACAGCTTCTGCCTCACTGTAGGGTCCTCCTCTTAACAGATTGCTGCCTTTTGATCTTACTTCTCTTAACCAGAGCATAACATCCTCATTGCCAAGAACTGAGGAGTAGTGTCTTTCCAGCTTTAAACTTAGCTATTGTTCTTGAGTGATTTTTTCTCACCAAGGCTGTTTTTCCCCTCTTTTCTGCCTAGTGTCTCCATAATTAGGTAAAAAACCCTCCATTGCTGTTCACTCAGACAAGGCAATGCCTCACATACAATTTTGAGAGGCATATTACTTAAGGCAAAACAAACATATCTATCCTGCACAAAGTTTTGAAAAATAAATTTTATTATTTACTTGGGCCTCTAAAACAGTATAGCCTGACAAAGAAATTGAACGCATTCCTCAAAGGATTTATTTTTCCCTATTAGAAATGGCATTTTGCTGAAATGATGTATTTATTGAAAACAGTGTAATAGTCCATAAGGATGTATTTATGTAAGTTATGTAATTTTTTTCTATATATTTTCTTATAGTCAAAATATCTCATGCTTTTTTTTTAAGGTAGGAAATTTTAATTTTACAATTTGTAATAGCCTTTTATTTAAAATATTTAAATTCCATATAATATCAATCTACATGCAAAAAATGTTATGATCACATCTAAAGTAAAATCTTCATAAATATCTTCAATTTATTACCAAATAATTTAGCAACTTCATTTTTTTCATCAGAGAAAAAAAATTGAAATTGCAATTATGATGTTTTCTAAGAAGTGAAGAATGCGATTCATGCATAGGTTTAGCCTTAAGTGCTATTAATCAATCAAGACAAGTAGGAACTGGTATTGCATTCCCTGAAAAACAACTGAAGTACAATCAGATAAGATTCTTTGTTGCAGTTTGCCCAAATGTTTAGATTGTCTGTATGTGCAGTAGTTGGAATATTCTCTGAAACTATTAAGCTTTTCTTCTGAAATTTGAATAACGTATGCGAGAAGCAATGTTTTGTACATATAAATTCCCCAAACCTGATCTTATTTTAGGGTAGTCAATCCACTTTTGAAAAATAAAAGAACTATGGGAACAGGAAAGAAAAGCCTTGTTCCACTCTTCTCTTTGAATAAAGGCCTATGCTGAGTTATCAGGTTTATAAAATTGAATCTGTAGGAGTACTGCGATACAATGTCGCCTCCCTTACAAAATTGCCGTAACAACCAAGCACTAAATGCAGGCAACCATGCAGCTTCACCTGAGGTTTCTCTACAGGGAAAAAACCCCTGCTTTATCCAAAACCAGATTGTTTATTTTATCATATCAGAAATATCTTGATTCACCTGTTGTTAGGTTAATTTTACTATAATGTACTGTGGAAGGCATGCATCATTTCCATCGTTAGTAGTTTACAATTTATATTTATTTTTTTTTGAAATAGTGCGCTATAGCAGCTATCCAGTGCGGCAGGCAGACACCCAGGAGGATAGCTCTACCTAGATGGGTTATTGGCAGAGGACTGCATTTGTGAACGTGCTGGAGCACACTGTTCTCAGCTAAGTTAGACCATATGCCTTAATGTCAGCTTTACTATGGCTGCAAGATGAGAAATTGTATCTCCTCTGACATAAAGTTTGAGGGGTGAGAAATGATGGTAAGCAATCCCAGATAAAGCAGGCTGATACAAAAGCAGCCTGTCAACATGTTAATAATCTACACAAGCAGAGAGGATTTATTCTAGATTAGCACTTTGCATCATGATGACTTTTGATGTTTAATTTTGAGCTTAAAGCTCATGTGAATATATGTTTAATTTTTCTTTTAAGAACATCTCCACAAGCATGTGGATTTCAATGTCAATTTACTGTCCAGCCAAGATCAACCCACCACAGTCCTTTATGGCACCCAACATGGGGCCTGAGGAATTTGAGATAAGGATAGTAATTGGGAGAATGTCGTGGTTTGGCCTCAGACGGCAACAAAGAACCACGTGCCGCTTGCTCGGGTCTTCCCAATGCAGGAAGAATCAGAAGAAAAAGGCGAAACTCTTGGGTTGAGACAAAGGCAGTTTAACAGAACAGCAGAGGGAACAAGAAAAACAGCAACAATAACACGAACAGAGGAATACACAAACACGATTACGGAACCGCTGCTCCCCGACCAGACCCGGGACGCCCCAGCCCGCTCCAAGCGGCGACTTCCTGCTCCCTCCCCTGGCAGCTCAGGGGGGGCACGGCTCACATGGCATGGAATACTGTCTCTTGGGGAGAATTAACCCCATCCCTGCCGGAACCAGGACAGACAGGTAAGGGGCAAAACGTGGACTGAACACAGCTAGAGAGCAAAGAGCAGAATATTCGTGAGGAATTTCAGTTGTTGTAATTGTGGGTGATGGGGCAAGGGGTGGGTTGTGTGTAAATTCTCCGCTTTCATTTGATGTTGTGATGCCGTTATTTTGATTTTGGTGTGCAGAATTCTTTTTGTTGATGTGAGTGAAGTTTGTGAAGATCGTGTGATAAATTTTAATGATAATTCTTAAATATGTGATTCACAGAAGAGAGAGGTGGAATGTATTGGGTTTGCATGGCAAGTTTTTGGCAGTGGGGGACTACAGGGGTGGCTCCTGTGAGAAGCTGCTAGAAGCTTCCCCCATGTCCAAGAAAGCCAATGCCAGTCGGCTCCAAGACGGACCCGGCGCTGGCCACGGCCTAGCAATTCAGTGATGGTGGTAGCGCCTCTGGGATATTTCAGAAGGGGAAAAAACTGGCACAACAGCAACTGCAGCCAGAGAGAGGAGTGAGAATACGTGAGAGAAACAACGCTGCAGACACCAAGGTCAGTGAAGAAGGAGGGGGAGGAGGTGCTCCAGGCACCAGAGCAGAGATTCTGCTGCAGCCCATGGTGAAGACCATGGTGAAGCAGGTTGTCCCCCTGTAGCCCATGGAGGTTAATAGTGGAGCAGATATCCACCTGCAGTGGTGGATGACCCCATGCTGGAGTAGGTGGCTGCACCTGAAGGAGATTGTGACCCCATGGAGAGAAGCCCATGCTGGAGCAGGTTTGCTGGCAGGACTTATGACCGTATGGAGGACCCATGCTGGAGCAGTCTGTTCCTGAAGGACTGCACCCGGTGGGAAGGACACATGGAAAGGACCCACACTGGAGCAGTTCATGAAGAACAGCATCTTGTGGGAAGGACTCACGCTGGAGGAGTTCATGGAGGACTGTCCCACGGGCGGGAGCCCATGCTGGAGCAGGGGAAGAGAGTGAGGAGGAAGGAGAGGCAGAGACGTGATCAACTGACCTCAACCCTGTCATCCTGTGCCGCTCAGGGGGAGGAGGTAGAGAAATCATGAGTGAAGTTGAGCCCAGGAAGAAGGGAGCGTGGGGCGAAGGTGTTTGAAGATTTTAGGTTTTATTTCTCATTACCCTACTCTGACTTTTTGATTGTTGCCAAATTAAATTATTTTACCAGTCGAGTTTGTTTTGCCCATGACGGTAATTGCTGAGTGATCTCTCCCTGTCCTTATCTCGAATCGTGAGCCTGTCATTATTTTTTTTTCTCCCCTGTCCAGTTGAGGGGGAAGAGTGGTAGAGCAGCTTGGTGAGCACCTCGTGTCCAGCCAAGGTGAACCCATCATAGTCCTTTTTGGCTAATATAGACTAATAGACTAATATAGACTAATAGACTACAGGCTAATATAGACTAATAGACAAACCTTGGTGCTTTTTATAGATTGTGCAGGTACCCAGTAAAACACACCCAGTAGCACCTTTACATCCATACCTACCCGTGCTCATACATACACACAGGAATGGTAAAGGAAAAAAAGTTTTACTACATTGAATTAGCATCTTGATGTCCCTGTCCTAATCTGTATGACTTTCACGTTCAAATAGTTTCTTCTTCGTGATACTGGTCTGCTTTAAGTAGCATTAAAACAAATCAAAACAAAAAAAACCTGAGTCTGATCCTCTGCAACCTGATAAGAGGGATTTCAGCTACGGACACATACGTTTAGTAATATTGTCCTACACTTTGACTACAGGATCCATTGCTGTTAATTCTGTATATCCACCACTTTCAATCTTTAGTATCAGGTGCTAAATGCAATATTATAGCTGGCTATATTCTTTTAACTCTGGATGTTACTTGATCAAAGATAACCTGGTGAGAAATAAATTTGAAAACATGCCTCGCTGGATAAGTAGAAACTAATCAGAAACTTTAAAGTGATATTTTAAAAATTGTTTGCGTTATGTTTTTTGGTGACTTTTGCTGAATCCTCATGCATGTCTAGTCATGTAATCACTTGAGAACCTGTAGTGAACTGAAGAAGAGTGTTCAGAATTGATATATCTCCTGCAAACTCTGCTCCTGGGCAGAACAAATTCACTAGAGATGAGAAACCTCAGAGTTGATCATTGAGGCCAATTAAATGAATTACTGTAGAAGAGCAGAAGATAATTCATGAGTGACATGTAGTCTATTTTAATTTAATTGCACAAAAACTTAGTGTGGGTAGTTTCAGTGTCTGTAGTGTACTGTGTGATATGAGTATCACACTTTTTAAAAAGATTTTTTGTGGACCTGCAGTCAGTTTAGTGTTTTGTTACAGATGTTTAATATATTGTTCTCCATTAGAAATGTTGTTAGAGAAGCCCCACGGAGATAAATGTCGTTGTGTCATCTTTATATTTTGTACAGGGAGACAAAGGGCCCTTCTGACCTGTGGGCATAAATCGTAATTTATTATGAAGAGTGCTCTTTTACCACGGATAAATCTGTTAGCTTTTGACGGTTTAAGAGGCTATGTCACAGACAGAGAGAAAAAATTGTTTACATTTTAATTCCCTTTCACTGAACTATCTTACAGCAAGTCAGATCTTGAAAAAATTAAATGGCAGCAATGTAGATGGATATGCAGAATGGACAGAATGAATGTCTAGACAGATCTTTTACCTTGTTAAAGCCAAAGTGTGGGTTGGTTTGTGTATGTCTGCTCAGTTAAGTGGGACATAAGGTACTGCTTATTGTTGACTTGCCAGTTGCTTGACCTAGATAGCAAGTAAGAGCAGGAAAAGAACATTTTTGTCATATGCTTCTTTATTTTTGCCTTCATTATTGGAAATGGGTAAGTAGTCTTTGACTTTTTCTATTATCTCTGTTTCACAGTACCTTAAAAAAAGTCAGCATGTGTTATGTTGTAGAGGAAGGGAAATATAATGCAGCGAGTATAGGCACAGTAAGGCTCTGCTATCTCTTATGTTGCCTCTTGTTCAGCATAAAACTACATTTTTTCCAATCTTTGTTCAATCTGCCCCTTTTAAATTGTGGTTAGACATACATTAATCCTGAATGACAAGGAGTCTATAATTAATGTGTCTCAGGTGAATGTCATCACTGAGGTCTCAGTCATTTTCTCTTTTATGAATCTTCATAAACCACTTAAGATGTCTGCCTTAATATCCTTTAAAATGTTATTCAGAGTTGTCTTACATCTCCTCCAAATTGTTACATCTAGATGATGTGTTTGTCTCTCTGGATTATGTTTAGCTATGACTGTAGCTACAGACAAAAAATACTGACCTAGATACACAGAAATGAAATGGCTTCCCTCACCTTGCACAAAATCTTGGTGAGATTTGCTTTGGTAGAGATCCTTATATAATTATTTAATGTCACCATTTCCCCTCCTACTGAATATGCTCTATAAAGTGTTAGGTCATGAATATCTCAGGCAACTCAGAAAATATAAAAAGACAGAAACGGAATAAAAAATAGAAATTCTCATTTTATTTTCAGTAGAAATGGAAATTGCAAATAGAAATGCTCTCCTTACACTTCATTTGCGAACCGTACTACAAAATCAATACAGAACAGTACTTTTCAAATCCTGTTTTGAAACAGACTGTTCTATCATGTGAAGATCTCATCACATAAAAGTTGTTTGGAAACCTGCTGATTTCATGTTCAAATATAATTCAACTTTAGCATATAGAAAAATAGCCTTGGTCATCCATGCAAAGTTGTTATTTGCAAATTCTATGTGCTTTTTTATTGACTGAAGGCAGAAATCTAGCAAATTTTTTGTCACAGTCAGAGAAATCACTGACTTGAAAAACACAAAAGCATTATATCTCCTGATCACACCACAGTGCCACTGCTATAAGTAGCACTGAGCATATCATCTGAACATGGAAAGGCTACAACCTATTTTTATGCATTTAATCAAATTTATCCTGCCATTAATATAAAAACAACAGTGTTCTTGACTGTGGCCGTAAGTTAAAGATACCTGCTACTCAGTGGGGTTATTCAATAAAGTCACTAACTTCACCACCCCACCACCCCAAAAAAAAAAGAAAAAAAAAAGAATCATCATGTAAAATACTTTCATAGCTGTTCTACAAGTTCAGAACAAATCTTTGTGCCCTGCTGCCTGAAGATAGGGGAGAAGGCATGAGTAGTGGAGATAAGTGATAAATAAAAAAACCATAGTTTGATGTTGGCTACATTATGTTAAATAACGGACAAAACTCCCAGGAGTAGCACCCATTGCCTTCTACCTCCAATTATGTTGAAGAGGACAACAATGGAGGATGTGATTATCCACTGTTTTTATACCACTTTCCTATGGGAACGAGATTATTTCTGATACAGATGTCTCGGTGTCTGACAGCTCCACTTTTTCATATTTTCACCCTTTGACCTTAAATTGACTTAAAGGGACTTGAATGACTCTCAAAAGAGGGGACAAAAATGAGGAAAATATACTGCAAATTCTCCTTTTTTGTTTTCTTTTAGGCCACTGTCCTAGTTTGAGTGACACAGGATTAATTTCTCTTTCAGCAATTTTACTTTCCAATAAGGTTTCTTCTAATACTTCAAAAAACTGCATTTCTAGAAGACTCTAGTGTCTGAATTTGTGAAAATATTTACTTTATAGCCAGCTATGGTATGTGGGTTTCAAGGTCTCAGTGGTTTTGAGCCATGCCAGTTGTGGGGATGAGGAGGAGTGAGACCTGGGCACTTGACCCAAGCTGGCCAACAGGATTATTTCATACCATGAATTGGCACATTCAATATGAATTAGAACATTTACTGAGGATTTCTATCTCTTCCTTGATGGCTGCAATCCTGAGAACTCCTTGCCCCGGTGCCAGATGCCTGAGGCCTTCCCTTCCTCCCGAAGCCTCAGCGCTCGTAGTGTCTGACATTTGCTGTCCCCTGCTGGGAGTGCACAGCTTCCTGCTGATAGAATGGGCTCAGTGTAATCCTTTTGTATTTTATATTGGTATCGGGATCAATATTGGTTCTTCAGTTTTATTAACGTTAACTAACTATTCTTACTCTGTTAAGTCTGTTTCTCTTTCAACTCTTGGGTTTCCTTGTTTTTTCCCGATTCCCCTTCCTGGGTGGTGAGGGGTTGTCAGGTGACAGAATAATTGTCTAAATGACAACAAATTGTTGTGGGTTCTTCAAACCATAATAGCCAATTTAACATACATATTATTTTAAGTATGAATTCTAAAAGAAATCATACTTACCTGCTGATGTTTTCCCCACAAGTATCCAGCTGTATAGGAGTTTCTTATCATAATACTAAAAGCCTGCATAACTGAAGAAGATAAAATAAAGGAAGAGAAGAATTTCAGTTGAAGAAGAGAAGATAAAAATCATTTTAACTAATTTTAATACTTGGTTAGAAGGAAAACATTTAAAAAGTCCATCTAGCCTTCTAAATGTTCAAAGTTTACGGAATAGCCTTTCCTATAGCTACAATATTAGTATGTGAAAAAATTCTTATGCACTAGCAGTGACCCACCTTATAGCACCTGGTTAGTTTCTTTGGAGAGAGAATCGCCTCTCAGTGTTTGATCTCAGTGCTCTGGCTGCAGTTAGTACAGAAAAGAAAATATTTTGCTTGACAATGTGGCTGAGGATCTGAGGACTGGTGATTATCTTACTATATTAGCTTGTAGAAACTCTGAAGCCGTAGAATATGTTAGGGCCACAAGAAAGCTATTGATGCTTCTACCTTGACTATTCAAGAACATTATGCTGCAAAACAGAGTTACCAAAGAACTGAGCTGCACATATTTGATGCAGGATCAAGGTGGAAATGACCTGGAAGTCAAAAAAAGTAACAAAGCAAAATTAATAGCATTTTACCCAAATGACATGTGCATACTTAGTTTTTTGCAGATGTATAAGCAAAGTCTTAGTTGTCTTTCTATAGCATCAGCAGTAATGAAAAACATGTGTCAGTTGCTGTGCTGTTAGAGGTTTTGATGCCTGACATTCTGAATCCTGAAACACTTGCATTCCACTTTAAGATTTCAGGGTGGCTTAACAAAGTCAAAAGCCAGGGAGAAGAAATAGCAACAGTGTGAACCTGCTTTGGTGCTGCCAGTCTCCCATGGGCATCATGGCCTCTGCCCAGGCTGGCTGGGCAGAGCAGCCTCTCCATCAGACACTGTGAGGAGTCTGCACGGCCTCCTCGAGTGACAGTATGGGGAGCAGCGTGCAGGGACCCACACCTTGAGGTGTGTAACTGGCACAGTGGTGCGATTCTCATTGGCGTGAACATTAGCAGATTACAGGTAATGGCATCGGTATATGTAAAGCTGGAGCACCCACATCTCCAACCTACTTGCACACACCTCCAGGAGTGTGCAGTACTACAAGCTACAAAGGTAAATGATACTAGCAAGATCAGATTTTTTTTTAACTGTCATATAAAAATAGTAGAATAGGACATGACTTTCGATAAGAAACATCAGGAATAAAATCCGTTCAGGCAAATTTAGTAATTCTTTACAATTTTATCTCGTTATCTTTCCTTGAAAACATGACAGAAATGTTTCCTACAAATTAACAAAACATTTAAGCAACTGCAAAAATGCACTCTTCAAGCAACACTATAACTCATTGTTGTGAATTACTTTTCTTTGTTTGTTTTCTATTTCTTTTCTCATTTTATAGTTACATGTATTGATATTCTCTTTATTTGTTAAGAAATTTACTTCTCCTGTTTAAGGAATACAGAAAGGTAAAAAGGTAAATGCCAAAAAGGTAATGATATTGTAATATAAAATCAGATAAAGTTGTCTGACAGTAGCTTCAATCTGGTGACTCTCTAGATACAGAAAAAAACTCTTAAGTCTTATTGTCTTCAGACCATGCAGTTCTGAGTAGGTTCAGAATGAAAATTTCAAACATTCTGACTAGCCAGTAAGATTTCTTATTATCTTTTAAGTATTTAGCTTTAGAAGGAAAAAAAAGAATACTAAGTAAGGATTCATAAATATTTTACACTTCCCATAAAATGATATTTCATCTTAGAAAGAGTAGCAGAACTATTTTAAGACACTGAAATGCAATCTTTCCTATTGTATTAGGTGTATTTAGAAAATAATGATTTTTAAATAAAATACCAAACTTCTTTTAAAGGTAAAATGTAAAATAAGTTTCCTTGTATGTGAAATAATTCTGTCCAAATTAATATTTTTATAACTATGAAAGGTGCTTTTGTTTCTTTTAAATATTTTTTATTAGGGAAACCTATTTGCAAGTTAGCTGTAAAGGAAAACAATGATTTCAAGATTACATACTCTACATAATGTTCTTGTATGTTTTGTGGATAAATATTTTCTCCTTTGCTCTTCTTTTTGAAATGCAAGGGTTGCCGTATAGCTGAAATAATTTTCTGATAAGCAAATCTTTCTGTATGATCCTTATAGGAAAACACTTTTAGGGGAGTTCTGTGGTTTTTTGATTTTTATTTCTGGACAAAGAAGCCATCATAACTGAAAGATGAACATTTTAGATGTGACCTCAACAGTCTAGAATATTTTTGTAACAGAAAAAAAACTTTGTTGTTGCTGTTGTTACTAGAATCTGTAGACCAAATAATATATTTTTCATCATAAAAGGTTGTTACACTAATACGAATGTTTTAAATACATTTCCCTAAAAGGAGCACTGCCTTTGTACTCACGTATTCACTGAATGAATAGATATTGGCTATATTTCTGTATGTTCTAGATTATGTCTAAGCGTTCCTCAGTAGAAAAAAAAAAAAAGAAAAATTACATACATCAAAAGGGAACTAAAATCTCGGTAAATGAAAATGGGATATATACTGTAATAACACTTTCATCAGTTGACCTTTTGTTTCACTGAGCTCTATGAAAGTAAGTATGTGCACTAACTCAGACTTTTGGAACAGACTTTTGTTGTTTAACTGTATGTACTTTAGCAGATGCATGATTAGTGAGGAAGTCCACATCATTGATTAGATTGGCCAGCCTGTGATTCAGCGATAATCCAGGTTCAGATTTTTGCTGTGTAATGGGTTTTAAAAGCAATAGCTTCCTAAAAATACAGATAAAAGATGAATGGGATTTTTGAAAGCACCACAGCTTTTAAGTGCCACTGAAATCAATAAATAGTAGTAGTGAGATCCAAAAATGCACTTAGGCATCTGAAATACAAGATAGTCATCTGAGACCCAGAGGGTGATTTAAAAGCGTTTAGGTACTAAGAGTCAGAAGGTATTTTAAGTTTGCACCTGTCTCATTGCAGCGAAGGCCCAGGAGATAATACTGCTACTTTGGCAGGAGAGTACCTTGAGGGGTACCTTCATTCCCCATGGCAGGACTAGGCTGCTGTATGGTCAGGGTGGGAGTCTTATGGGGAGAGACAGGAGGACATGTGACTATGAAACTTAATATTTTGAGTAATTTGGAAGAAGGACCAAAGCTTGGCTTCTCGTTTGGGGACTATTTCTGCTTTTATCTGACGTTCCACACAAAATCTGGATAGTGTCTGGGTCACAATGTTGCCTTGCACTGATTGGCACAATAGCCTAGTAGCTAGAATATGCTCCTGCAGAGTAACAGGCCTGATTTGAAAAGAAGTAAGGCCAGAGTTGATCATTATTGTGAACATAGAAAAAATGCATATAGGCACTTTCCTCCTTTCCTGCTTCCTGTCTTCTTAAAACCAACCAACCAAACCAGACAGCTGTTCAGTTGCCTCTAACCAAATAGGCACTTCAAGCTTATGCATCCTCAGTTCATTGTGCTGGTATATGTGGTACATCTGCCAATATGTGTGGTATATGTAAGATTTCCCTCCACTGGATAGGGAAGCTGTATGCTTTAGCCACTGTCAGCTTTCAAAATCTTACCACACATGACATTGTGCTCTTGTAAACCCATTTGTCCTATTTTACATCTTTGTGTACCTAAATATTTCTAAGAGGTCTACTTTTTCTGCATCGGAGCTTTTCTATTTGTTCGAGATAATAATATTTTCCAACCTCTCTTGGGTATTTTGAGGATGGTAACATTAATGATTGCAAGGTGATTACATTTTTCTGTAACAAGAACAATATAAATACCACATATAGATTTCCCAGTATTACATTTCAAAAAAAAAGACAAGCTCATTTCAGATAATTGTAGCACAGATAATCTGGGTCACCACAAGTATAACTGCTGAAGTGAGCGGTATTTTATCATTTTGTCATGAAACTTTCTGGACCATGTCCACACTTGGGCTTACTGTGTCCTTTCATGAATTATGGGGCAGATGCACAGTTGGACTAGAGACAGTACTTTTCAAAGCGCAGTCAAGGTCAAAATGAGCAAATTGAAGCAGAAGTATGTTTCTAACAAATATCTCCTTCCAGAATAAATAAAGCAAGCTTAGTCCCTCAGCATGGAATAGGAAACTGGCAAAACTTCAGCCTTTAAAAGGAAAGAAAAAGTCAGTCATGTGAAAATTGTTTTCCTTAGTTACAAGAAAGGACTATCCAAACCCAAAAGATAAATAATTTGAATTTGGAGAAATACATGCTACATTAATGCTAAAATTCTGGAAGGAATTCCAGTTTGCTGATATCTTTAGTATTATTTAGAGTTCTAGTTATAGTCACTACATCTCTATAAATATATGGTACATATTTTAAAAAAATCCAGGTAGAAGTGACAACAACGATGAAATTTACAGAATGTCTTCCAGTCAAGGATGTAGATCAGAATGGTTTGGTTTGGAGGAGAGATAAATGAGGAAGAATGGTGTGTGGAAGTTCAATTGAGAATTCATCATTGTTCATTATGCAAAAGCTAGTGGTAGCCTAAATTAGCAAGATTAAAATTAATAAAAGGGAGTAACATAAAACATCGAGATTAAAAAAAAAAAAAAGTAGTGTTCTCATACACAGAACTCACAGGCTTTCTGTAAACTCTTTCCGATGCTTTCCTTTTTGCATCTTTCCTTTTCTCTCAGTTCAGTAGCATTGTGAGTTTCATACCTGCATGAGTGGCAGAAGGGAAGTTTACTCCCTGTCACCCCCTTAAAAGCTCCCCTGTATCTTTGCCTCTGCAGGCAAAGAGTTTCTGCAAGTTATTGACAGGATTGGTTTTATTTGAAAACAGTGCAAATTAGATAGTAAAGTATGTAAAATATACATCCTTGTATAGTATTCCATTAAAGTATTGTAGATGAATGTGTGTGTACATATATATATATATGTAAACTATATACTGCATTATATATAGAAAGCATATATATAACACATACACAATTGATTCAAAAAAGGTATGACAAATGCTCAAACATTGATGGGTATTAAAGTAAAAAGCTAGATACAGAGCTGGTGGATCTTTAAGGATGCTTTCCATTGAGCGCAAGAGTTCTTGATCCCCAGGAAAGGAGGACAAGAGATTGCCATGGCTGACTTGAGGCCTGCTGGTCAAACTAAAGGACAAGAAAGAGATGCACAGGCAGTGGAAGCGGGGACAGGTGTCCTGGGAAGAGTACGGGATAGTGCCCAGTTGTGTAGGGATAAGGTCAGGAAGGCCAAGGTGGAGCTGGAGCTGAACTTGGTGAGGGATGCAACATCCTTCTCTCTAAATTGGAAGGATATGGACATGATGGGTGGACTGTCGAATGGATAAATTTTTTGTTTGAGAAACCAAAGAAACAAAGTCTTTCTAAAAGATGGAAAAAAAGAAAAAGTTCAAAGGAATATTGACTTCTAGATTGCAGTTTCAGAGAACTAAGTAAAATAAACAAGTAAAACATAGGTGTACTCTTTGCTGGGTAAAAAGCTGTCTGGATGGCTGGGCCTAAAGGGTTGTGGTGAATGGAGTTAAATCCAGTCACAAGTGGTGTTCCCTGGGACTCAGTATTGGGGCCATTTCTGTTTAATACCTTTTATCAGGTATATATCAGATATCAGGTATATCAGGAGGAGGGGATTGAGTGCACCCTCAGTAAGTTTGCAGAGGACACCAAGTTGGACGGGAGTGTTGATCTGCTTGAAAGCTGAAAGACCCTTCAGAGGGATCTGGACAGGCTGGATCAATGGATCAAGACCAATGGCATGAGAGTCAATAAAGCTAAGTGCTGGGTCCTGCGCTTGGGTCACAACAACCCCATGCAATGCTACAAGCTTGGGGAAGAGCGGCTGGAAAGCTGTCCAGCAGAAAAGGACGTGGGGATGTTGGTTGATAGCCAGCTGACTATGAGCCAGCAGTGTGCCCAGGTGGCCAAGAAGACCAACAGCATCCTGGCTTGTATTAGAAATTGTGTGGCCAGCAGGACTAGGGAAGGGATTGTTCCCCTGTACTCAGCACTGGTGAGGCCCCACCTTGAGTACTGTGTTCAGTTTTGGGCCCCTCACTACAAGAAAGACATTGAGGTTCTGGAGTGCGTACAGAGAAGGGCAACAAAGCTGGTGACGGGTCTAGAGCAGAAGTCCTATGAGGAATGGCTGAAGGAGTTGGGGTTGTTTAGTCTGGAGAAAAGGAGGCTGAGGGGAGACCTTATGGCTCTCTACAACTATTTGAAAGGAGGTTGTAGAGAGGTGGCGGTTGATTTGTTTTCCCAAGTAAAAAGATACAGGATGAGAGGAAATGGCCTCAAGTTGTGCCAGGTGAGGTTTCGATTGTATATTAGGAAAAATTTCTTCACTGAAAGGGTTGTTAAGCATTGGGACAGTCTGCCCAGGGAAGAGGTTGTGTCACCATCCCTGGAGGTATTTAAAAGATGTGTAGATGTGCTGCTTAGGAGCATGGTTTAGTGGTGGACTTGGCAGTGCTAGGTTAACGGTTGGACCTGATGGTCTTTAGTTCTTTTCGAACCTAAATGATTCTGTAATTCTATGATTCTATATTGTGTTTTGAGTTGCAAACTCTCTTTGAATAAGTCAGTAAAAGACTAGGTTATTGTCCCTGTAATTTAGTGAAACTGAAGGAATAAAAATACATTTTCCTAAACTTCTTTGGGTAAATCATAATTTAATTTGTTGAAAAAAATGAAGCCCTGAATGTAACATTTGGATGCTCGTAAAAGGGGAAAGAAAAAACAGATTTACTACAAAATGAAAAAGATTTTCATCCCCTGTTTTTTTGAGCTTAAATTTTTAGGGAAGAGCAGATAGTTTAGTCACATAGTTTGAAGCACTGCTTTCCATTGAAAAGTTTGTATGTGTGTGTGCATTTTCAATAAACTATACCTTGATGCCTTTGAAATTCTCAACATATTGATGATAGTTGTGTATCTTAGGGTTAAATGGTAAACAAACAAACAAACAAACCTTCTTTGATATCTGTTTTATCTGAGGTAAAAAAAAAAAAAGGTAGGGCAATCTACGTAATAGAATTCTTATCATGTGAAACGTATCTAGAAGAACTGTAGTTATCAGAGAAACACCTACATTTCCTGGCAACTACTCAATTGTCAGAAATGCAGGGCTACCTGGCCAAGATCACTTAACTAAGCAAATTTGCATAACCATTATCACAAATATTTGTTTAGAAACTCTGGACAAAGACATAGCAGCTCACATTTGCCTAGCAAAAGGCCATCATTCTGCATTATGTATAGATGTAGTCACTTTGAAAAGGAATGAAGAACTGATCTAAAAGCCAAGCGTACTATTGATCGTTCAGTGATAAAACAATGTTTCTCATCACAGCAAATTTTCTCTTGATGTAGGCTATGCTAATGATGCACAAAAACCAAACACATGGGCAAGCAAAAGATTTGCTGATTTCTCATAAACTCTCTTATGTTGTAAGACATAAATTTGACACTAGAGCTCAAGTCAATAATGTATGGAAAAAATACCGTAGGCATTTGAAACACATCTCTTCCTATAGTGTATATGGTATTTCCATTAGAGCAGCTAAAAGCAGATTCAGAGTCAGCATACTTCAGCTTCCTTCTTTCAGCATGGGCATCCAGCTCCCTGGTTCCCAACTTAAGTTTTAAGCTGAAGAATAGCTTCCTCCAGCCTTAATTGACCCAGAAGGTTACTGTTGTTATACAACAACTACTGGGTTGGTTGGACCTTTACTACGTATTTCTGATGGATAAGCAACAATTATACGCTTAACTTTATATGTAAGTATTTTATTTATAGTCTGGTTGTATATACAGACAATAAATGTGATACACTGAGTTTGAAGTAAGTAATTTTCACTTCAAAGCCAGCAGTTACGGTGCAAGCAAAGAACACCATAAAAACTACTAAAGCATTCTCAGAAGAGGAAGGACGAATGAAGAGAGATTTTGCAGAGAATGAAATTTCCTTCCTGTAGAATTCTTTCTTTCAGGAACTAGACTTCATAGCATCTAATTTCAGTAATATTATTGAGCTGTTTCAGCTTTGAATTTGCAGTTGTTCCTTCCATTTTCTCTGTCAAGGGATGGTGAACAGCAGAAGGCTATGGCTTATAAATACTACACACACTTCATCTTTTAGCATCACTTTCTATTTCTTCCTGAATTATAGCACTATTTGTGTAACAGAAATAAAATTCAGCACTGTAATAGAATCGAACTGACTCTACCTCACAGAGCAGTTGTATGTTTTCCATGTTTTTGCAAAGTTTTATGACCACAGATTAATAAGAAATTGCTTTATCTAGCTAAAATAATCTTCAGTATAGCATTTCTCTGCTGTTACGTAAGTAAAAGTAAATTTCCCTTTTTATTCTTATTACTATATTCATGGTTTTGTGTTCCTGATGCTAAGTTTTCCAGTCTCAGGATGCAACCAGCCATGACACAGCTGACTGATTTCATCACAGAAAAACAAGGTGAAGGACAGGGAAGGAAATAAGGAAAATGCAAATGCTTGAGATTTTATTTTTAGTGAGCATTACTCAAATAACATCATTATAATTCTTGAATAACGTAGGAAAATTTGTGGATCATGTTGTAAAAAATCTGCAAAGTAATAAAGGGAACAATGAATTAATTATGGACTGATAGACTCTTTTGGGTAGTGTTCAGCATACAACTCTGACAGAACATCAGTGATTATCAGTGACTACACCGTAGTTTATTACAGGGGTTTCCATAACCCTTACGAGGTGGTTGTTGCCAGAAGTACTGAACGTATTATTTTTGTTTACACCTTCCAGATCACCCCTGAAGCAGCTCCGAAGCAAACAATACACAAAAAATACTGTGCCTGGGCTTTTTTAACAAAACTTTGTAGGTTTTCTTATATGAATCCTATAGGGTTTCCAGAAAGCAAGAAAAATCTCTTATGCAAGTGTTACTGAACTTCTAGGAGGTTGACTTTTTTTGGTTGTTTTTCCCAAAGAAAGTACTCTGATCTCATAAATCTCCTGGATCTAGGTAAAACGGATACCTATTCTTCTGAAGATCCCGTCCCTTTCTATGAATTCTCATTGTCTGTAATCGTGGGGCTAATGTGATGCATTTTTCTTTTTTTTAAGAGACCAGATCCTACCACTCCGGTAAATCACAGAAATAAGATGATGCTTTGTGACGTGCTCAGTAATATGATTTTGTCATTACTAATAAAAGGCCATGGGCTTTATACTGACCTAGCATTACAGGGTGCCAGGACCAGTTGGAGCTGCTTCCCTTGGCTCAGGTTGATTTCAGCTGGTTTTACTTGGCAGGTGGCCCAGTGACCAGTGCCTCACCAGTTTTGGAAGAAGCTCTGAGAGTACCTAGTGCCAGAGGAAAAGGGCAAATATTAGCAGGTCTTATACAGCGGTTTTAAAGCTATTGAGGCTTTCCTGTATGAATGTAGACTATGAGTGCTGGTACTGTTTGCCTTATTTTGATGAGACATTTAAGATTTTAATCAGGTTAACAAGAAATATTTTGCTCCATGTGTTTGCTGTATTTCCAGAATGGCCTATTTTCTGAAGTGCCTTATGTGATTAATAAAGAAAGGAAGCATTCACCTCTCCTACAAGAGTTAAATAGAGTCCTGAACACCTGCAGTGGATTATCTGAGTGGTCACTTAGCCTGAGCTTGTCTTCCCCGGAGCCCCAGCTGCCGGCCCAGCGCAGGTGTCCTGTACAGTCCCCGGCTGTTATCCACCAGCCTTCCTTGCTTACAGTGCACATCCCTATAACCTAATTTACATAGCTTTTGTTTGGTTTCTTTTTTTTGCTTTGTCCTGCTAGTGCTTCTTACCTAGGTTAACCACGATGACTGTGTAGAGAGAATTTAGGAAGACTAAGACTCTAATTTAGACAACTAACTAAAATAGTGGCTGTGAATACAGTCTCTCTCTTCCTGTTATTTGCACAAGCATATTAAAGGAAAAAAAATTAAAATCTTCTATTATATATAACAATTTACAGCTTGCCATCTAACATGGTTAACATGCTGAATACTAGAATACAAAATTAGTTTGGGAAAAATTAGCAACAAGATTACTCTGTCAATGAAAAGTTGTCCAAGGGAAAGGAGAAATTCCTGATGCTAGGCAGCACTGTAGTTTAGCAGTACTCCTGAACCAGCAAAACAACGGGACAAACCTATTCTATTTAGTCTGGTAGCAGAACATGATTTATAAATTACACTGTATTAGTCACTTGTTGCTTGATAACCCAATTATATGAGAATAGCATTTACAGCTTACCCGTGATCTGAAGGTTGAAAATGGTTTTATTCTCTTCCATGACCATAAAATGGTTAACATTTATTTATAGCTGATTTAAGGAAGAAGTAAACAGAAGCCTGCCTATTCTAAGCGGATGCTGGTTTTTTTTTTTTGGTTTTTTTTTTTTTTTTTTTAACTCTGCTGGAAATGCCTGAGTGTTTTTTTCTTTATGCAAAAAACGTATTTACCAACATTTTTTTGAGGTATAATTTTCCATTTTTTTCATTAAGGATTTGAATTTCAAAGGACTACTCAAATGGGGGGAAACCAGAGTCACAGTTATATATGTCCTTCTGTCTGTTTTCATATACAAATTAAACTTTAAAAAGGAGATCTGTGTATCATTACAGATTTGATCCATTAGCTATATACCATGTATACTGCTGCTGACATCCTAAGTGCTGTGACAGCATATTGGAGCAGTGAGAAATTTAAAATTATTTAATACAATAATATAAAATAATTTCACACTATACAGCCATTACAATCCAAGGTGGGGTTTGGTTGGTTTTGTTCTTTTTTTATTTTTTCCCCTGCAGTTGAAGCCCCTCAGAATGGCTTTAAAAATAGTTCATTTTACCTTGGTCTCTCATATTTGCTTTGGCAAAAGAAGAAATTAGTTATTGTCTCCAAAATATAACTACTCATTTACTTTTGGTTTCTTTATAAACCTGGGAGGAATAATTCAGAAAATACAAGGAAGGCAAGTCTGATTAATATTATATCATTTGGAACTGCAAACATAATTTTGGTATTCATGAGTACAAAACAACAGACTTCCCATGAACCTGTGTGCTTGTGTTGAAAGATACATTTGTTCCTTATAAATATTTCAGTAAAAGCAGTGAGAAAGAAAGACAAAGAAATTAGAAGTTAAAAAATAAGGTTCTGGAGCTGGTTTTAGATTTTTATTTTAATTGATCCTGTATTAATTTACCGAAAACAAAATTACTGCCTTGTGATATATTGGCCTTTGGAATGAGTTCTCATACAAATCACTGAAGTAAAAAAGTATTTTTTTCTTTTCCCAGTTTTCCATTTTTTTTAAATTTGTATATAATTACAGCTGTTGCAAACAATGTAAGTAACTATGGAGAAGAGGAAACAACAAAAGGAAGAAAGCAGAACTGTAAAACTTGAATTGAAGAAATAAGGCTTCTTCCATGACACAATTCAGTTTACTTAGGAAACAAAAACAAGAAAAAATGTCCTGGACACAGAAATTTACTGGAAATATAGAAGAAATTGGATTAAAAAAATCATAATAATTTCCTTTTAATCAGGTCTACAAAATATGAAAATTGCTTGCCTTCCTGGACTATCGCCCTGGGAAATCTTTAGTTTGGGCTTGTCTTTTTCCTTTGGGCTGCTAGACAGTCACTCTCAGATGCAGGATTTTCCTATGATCAATGTACTTATTCTAAAAGCATAAACAAATAGTGAAGTCTAATGAAGCCACTGAGCAGGGGTCACACTGCAAATGTACAACTAAGATTTTTAACATCCAGAACTACTTTTTTTTTCCACCTTCCAAAGTCTGTTATGAAGAAAAATAAACCAACCACAAATTTTTGATTGATTCTGAATTAGTAGAAAGAACTTTTCAATTGAAGAGTTAAAGCCATTCACATGGAGGAAATCCTGTATTAAGTTGACAACAGTTAGTTTTATAGTTAGTCTGACTTTGGTTTGCTACACAGTATTCTGTGCAATGTTTTTTTTCTTGTTAGGTCTTTTAGAAATTACAGGTCTAACATACATGAATTTCCCCTTGACTAAAGAGATTCAGAGAATAGATACGATAGTCTAAACAAGCATTTATTTTTTAACACGGTTAGGAAGTTTGTAAAATTTATTTTTCAAGTGTATTGCTCAGCCACATGAATAGAATGGGTTCTGCATAAATCAATACTGCATGCAACTGAATGGTAATAACGACTTACAACAGGACTACTGGGATCTTTATCATGTGGAATTGTAGTTAAATGCCTACATTTTTAGGAAGAAAAAAGATTTTAACAGAACAGTTTTTGTGAAACTACCTCCTGGTAAACAGTTTCTGAAATCCAGAATAAAAGAATTACCCGACTGAGCACAGGAAGAGAATATATAATATGTCATACCCATATCAAGGCCAGTGATGCCTTTACATCGAGGTAGCAGTTTTTACATTTTAGTCAATATCTAATTTCCTCTAGACTAATCAGATTGATTTTGGGGATGAAAGGATTGCAGAAGAAGGAATGTCACTTTTGTAGATTCACAGAGGGGAAAGGGATATTCTTGCAGCTTTGGAAATATGTGGGAATAATTTCATCAAATGTTTTCATCAGTTTTCTTTACACAAAAATGTAAGTGATGCAGTAAGAAAATCTGCTAGTGACACACAGCTGGGAGGTTTCATAAAGAAGGAAATAAAACTGTCATACAGGAAAAATAAGATTATCTCGAATACTTGAATAATAGAAACAGAATGAAGTATATTAGTGCAAAGTGCAGTGCTGAGTATTTATGGAGTAATGATAAGCATTAACAGTCCCAAATATTCAGAAACTATGAACCATGCCTTTGAAAAAGTCTTATGGAACTGACTTAAAAATTTTAAATTATACATTTAAGATTAATTTTCCTTGCTATTTATTGGTCTTTGAGCCTTTATTCTTCTCTTGAAGTGTAGTTCTACAATCATAATGGGTGAGAAAGTATTTAAAAAGGAAGGAAAAAGTAAGATTGTTACTATATGGCAGGTTATAGGATCCCTAAGGAAAAAAAAAACCACAAAAAACAAACCAAGAAAACCCCAAAATATCAGTATTAGTTTGTGACTTGTAGATGAAAAATCATGTCAAGGCAGCAGGTTGTAGAACTTAGGTGAAAGTTTCTGATTACCATTTAATTTTTTATTAGAAAACACAAACTCTTCTTTTTCTTGGTTTTCTAGAATTTATTATAGTTGCTTTGACAGGGAGAGGATATTTTCCCCTCCTATTGTTCTGTGGGGAATACAAGTTTTAAACACTTTCTTTCCCCTTGATCATGATGATTTGAACAGCCTTATATCTTTGTGGAATCTGGACAAAGACAAAAGATAAATCTCAGTTTTGAGGAGTTTTTTTTGGGAGGTATGTTTTTTTTGGGGGGGAAGGGTGGAGTTCTTCTTTTGTTATTTTGATCCCTTTGATTTTTGACTTGTTTCCCCTAGAGTATATATAAAGAAAGTGCTGCTTAAAACCCAAGGAACACTAAAAGAGCAAAACTTGAGGAACCCAAATTTACTGAAGAAGTGTTAAAAACTGTAGTATAAGACTGCTGCATATGAATTCATGGCACTGTATCCCACTCAAATTCCCAGAATCCACAAAAAAAATTCATCAATTTTTTTTGTCCAGACTGTAATCTATCTTGTGTTGATGTTTCATCTGACTGTCTAACTGTGTGCAGATATGCTTTGTTCTGCTTCCTAATTCACTTATCACATGGCAGCCTTAGGTTCTAGTTTGCTACACTTTCCATTCAGCCTACTACCTAGGGTTTTTTTGATGGAATGATGAGATGCAGAAGAGATTAATGTGGCTTTCATGACTTCAGTGGGTTTGGGTTGTTTTTTTTTTCCCTGTTTGTTTTGTTTCTATTGCTGTCAAGACACAGTCACCTGAATGTAGGAGTTAGGGAGAGTTTACAGTCCTTTCTATGTGTGTAACCAATGTATATGCAGTTACATCAGTCTCCAAATCCGTCACATTTTCTGCAGACCTGACTTTTCCAGGAGGGAAATTCAGGGGGAGTATTGTTTCACACTTGACACCTGCAGCTGTTTGCGGTGTGGATACAAGGGACGTGAGACAATGAAATCTCAATTTGAAGGCAGTGCATTTGTAGTGTTTATTCAGATATAGTAGAGGTAGCGTTCCTGCAAATGTCAATTGTTTACTTATTTATTTTTTAATTTGGGACTCTTAGGAGTTTGTCGAAGGAAAAACAAATATTTATTTTGTATTGTTGCAGCTTTCGTTTCACTTATAGAATAAGTGATTTGTCCTAGTGTAAACAAGGATTCATAGTTATGCCATATGCTTAGGTAAGGCTGTATTTACATGACTTCTGTACTTATTGGAACATATTACATCTCTGTCCACTATTCCAAAGAGAGGAATTTGCATTTGTCTTGTGATCCTAATTACTTCTGGCTCTCGTAAAATAATAATAATTTAAAAAAATCAGTTTTTTGAGTACTTGGTTGAATTTCAAAGTCTACAGCAGTCAGTAGCAAGTTATAAGAAAGGGGAGTGTTATTTTTTTTATTAAAATATATTTACAAAATTAAATATTTCTGCTCTTCAAAATATTTCTATCAGAGATTTCTCAGTCATCTCTATTTTTTTTTTGTATTGCCAGTAAATAAAACTGTAAACGAGTGAAGTGATATGGAAGCCCAGTGGCAAGAATTACTATAGCATTATATATGTGGCCTTTCAAAGCTTTTGTTACCGTCCATTGGATGGTATTCTCTACATAAATTACATTTGGGCCTTTAGTTGATTTCTCACACAGTTAATTTCATAGCAACAAAAGTGCCTTCTTTGAGCTCTAATAGTAAAATAATAGAAGAAATAATTTTAATTTTTATTTGCTCAATAATTCTGAGGTTCTTTTATAGGCAGGAAAATTTTTTTTACATACGCATCCTTATTCTCATACACTGATATCTTAATATAATTATATCAAACAGATTTTTACAATAATTATCTTCTTAAGAACATTCTTGACACAAGTCATTTTTTGAAATAATTTTCTAAAATTGAAACAAAAAGACAGTTATAATGGTCTAGTTCACAAATCGCTGTTAAGAGTTTCCATTTAAATAAATTGTCTAAGTGCATATAATTTTATATGTAATTGTCACTGTTATAACACTGAATTGCTTTGGTTCCAACTATATATAAGTTCAACATACCCACCTACTTCATAGCTTTGTTTGCTCTATTTAGTAATTTGCACTGTGTGAAAGCTGGGAGTTTTGAACTGTGATGAAGCACCGTGACAGCAATAGCAACTCAATATTTTACTACAGTGAGTTTCCCAAGCAAAGGAGAGATAAGCAGGTAAACTCAGGTAGAAGTTAATATTGTAGCCATGATTCACAGGTTGAACACCGGTATAGAATAAATGCTTGGAGTCCATGTAAGCTCATTTGATTGAATGATCAGGTCTGCAGTTGTTTAACAATGATTTACCGCAAAGTATCACCCATAAAAGTATTCATTGTTTGAGTATGGCCTCTTACGATCATTTCAAGACTGGCTGATTCATTTTTTTGGTTTGGTTTTGTAGATCATTTTAGCCACTAAAAGGCTATTGAGTAGTGATCAAAAGCATTTGTGAATTGTGTCAATTTTTTCCGTAACACCTGAAATTTCCATTTCATCTGAAATGAAAATGAGGAAAAAAAAAATAAAGGTTTCCAAGTATTGAAATAAAATATTATTTTCATGCACTTAAAAGGGCAATAAAAAAGTACTTAAACATTAGAGTTGTACTATGAATTGTAAAGATGAATTTAGTTTTTCATCCCACCAGCATAAAAAGTGTGAAAGTAGATGGTCCATCCCAAAGGTAGTACCAGGTGACCAATATTCACAGGCCAGAGCACCCGTTGACTGAGCAGCACCAAGAGGAATGCAGAACATACAGTTCCAAGTTAGCCTGGGCTAAGAAGCCAACAAGATTGTTTCGCAGAAGGTGAAACCACTGCAGCCAATGCCATTAGGCATCTCTAAGAAATCAGGAGGCTGACAGGTGGACAGAAATCACAACAGATTCGAGCCCTTTTCACCAGGTTAGTCTAGGTTAATATTCCTTATTCTAGGAGTTCGAGTTTTTTTTGGTGGTTTATCCAATAGCCAAGCGGTTAGGTTCCTCAGTATCATTTTTTTCTTCCTCAAAGGATTTGCAGCCATATGTTTTACTTGTTAAGTGGGATGTGGTACAATTATAATATTGGATATCTTGTGAGTTTCTCACTTTGTACTGTTCACATACTATTATGTTCTGCGTGGCATATTTGAATATGCATTAAGCATAGAATTGGAATCCAGGGGCTTTCGCCAACACACACACGAAAATACTCCAATTACCAAGAGATAGAATTGATTTCTTTTTTTTTCATATCCTGGTTTAATGAAATGGGTTTTGGATAAAAGCGCTTCTAAATTAAATTCTTCTTTTTCCAGACATATCATGCAGTTCTTCATTTCCTTTGCCTCTGTTAGTGGACTTGAAAAAGGAATTTTCCATTTTGTTGAAAGAAAGTGCTTTGCTCGGTGAAAAGTGAATCATTTTTCTTTTCCAAAAATGTTATTAGAGAAATAAAATAAATTACTAGATTATTTTCCTTTCAGAATTTCTGTTCATCAGTTAAATCACACTAACAGTTACTGATTTGGACGATGTTTGACTCTTTAAAGAATAATATACACAGTCAGTGTGGTATATGAAATATGACTGCCCTTGGAGCAAGAAATTATGTGTTTTAGCAATGTTTTGTTTAGAGGAATTTGGAAATACTCTGCTGCTGGAAAAACTAAAATAATTTTATCTACCAATACCTTACCCTACTCCTAGGAAATTGTAATATTTCCCAAGAAATATTACAAGAATATAGGAGAAAGTTAAAAACTCTGATGCAAGCTTATTATTGTATTTTTTTTTTTTTTTACTTAATGGAATAATTTACTTTTTAAGCCTTGCTATTTAGAAACATACTGAAAATTAATATCTATGGCTATATTTTAGGGAAATAAGTGTGACTTGCTAGAATTCTGATCTGCGCACCAGTCAGTTTATGGACCCTTTCACTTTTACTGTGATTGTGTTCCGGCAGAAGGAACAATGACAAATTCTGATTCTGTTTCCTTCAGCCTCTAATAATGAGGATCGATATAGTTCATAGGGTCTCACCACATAAACTTAGTGATGTGTAGATGAGTAGCTGGACTATTTTGCAAACTTTTTCTCTGCTTCTCTGTGTGCTGATGATGTTCTTTGTGTTCAAAATTCAAAATCTTTCAGCCTTGTGGACAAGCTAAATAATGTTAATCTTGTAGACTTTCCAAGTTAGGAAGCTTATTGCAAGTATATTATTGTTGTATGGAATACTGTGTTGTACTACATATTTTCGGGGCTGAGACATAATGCATGTATGAGGATCATTGACGTTACCAAAGAGATGAGAAGGAGAAGGACCAACTATCGTGTTCTCCTGTGAAAGTATTGCTATTACTAATGTCCACAGTAGCAACAGTGTCAGTAGTGTCATACGAAAAAGATGGCAGAGAGGGACAAAAATTTTCAGTTATATTTGGAGCAAAATGGGCTGGGAGCTGCTGTCAATAAGGGATTAAAGGCAGTTCCAAACAAAAGAATTAAATGCCCTGTGCAAATCCATCTGGTTACACTCACTGTGCTGCAGTGCCAGACTTGCTTTGTTTCTAATGATACGCGTGGAGGTATTTGGCATTTTGTGTGCTTTACTGAGTATGAAAAAAAAAAAAAATCAGTACACTGTGTCAGAATTTTAAGGGACTTGTGAGAACAGCTTATATCCATTACTCGTTGGAAGTCTGGTATAATCCAGACTCAGAAATAATATGACTTAGTGACTAACTATACTCGATAGAAACACAGATGAATGTAACATTTGGAATGACATTTATTTAGGCTGCCTCTTTTTTGTAGTTCATTTTAAGAGTACATATTTACTATTTTTATTAAGCTGTTGCTACTAAAGTAATTTATTGCTGCTTTTCAGCTTTTGTGAATAAATGGCATCTTGGAGATCACTGTGGTGGAACTGTTTAGACAGTGATAAGTGTTAAGGCCAGTTTTAAAATTTAAAACTAAACTTTACTGATTTCCTCATTAGCCATAAACCTCATGGTTTTTCCATCTTTCCTCTTCATGCTTGATATTTTTATGCTGTTTCTTCCCCTCTCAAAAGGAGGACCTTAAAATGGGCTTCCAATACTGTTTCTCTTGGCTTTTTCACCAGTGCTCCTTCTAATCTATTAGTCAGGATACGTATTTGCAGTCCCTTGCATTTCTCATGTTCTTTGTTTTCCAGCTTTCTGTTACTTGGATGCCTCCCATGTACAACACCTTTGCCCTTTTCATGGTCAAGTTGCTCACATGTATCTGTAAAATGTTAATTTGTGTGTTACAGGGTTCTGCTTTGTCTACAAAATAATAAGCTGGTAATATATGTGGATACAATTAAATCTTTCATATCAAAGCATCAATTGTTTTATGAGTTCAGAGAAACAGGTGTTCCTGTTTTATTAATGTTTTATCTGCATATTTGGTTATAAATTGTACTCAAACAGGGGAGATTTCTGTGTTAGAAATACCGTCACAATAGATACAGCTTAGTTATTTATATTTACCAAATGATAGTTAGTGGACGGATAGTGTGATAGCTGATATTTGGTGGGTCACTGAGTAACTAATGATCATTTTCTGCAATTAAAAAGTGTCACTATTTGCTGTAGTGGTGATTTGGCTTCTGACAGCATGAGGATGGCTGCATATAAATATTGTCGTATTGTTTTTCTAAATAGTTTATAAAACATACATGGTTGAAGTGTTTTTATCTCCTCATCTTTTATTTGCATTTGCATTTTTTATACAAGTATGTTTCAGCAGATTTATTTATACTTATTTGATGAGGTCCTAACCACTTGAAAAGATTAAGACTCACAAAGGATGTTTCAGTAAAATACTAAAATCTATTTGTTCATCTTTTTTATTATTATTATGAAGTCACTACAACGTCCCTAGTTTGTAGTTCTAAATGGTGCATTTGCACTCCCTAACTCATGTAATACATAATGAAAATGGATAAATAAATTGGCAATAAATTCCCCAGCAATATCATACAGTAGCAAGTAAAAAAAAAATTATCTCTATTGTTAGCTTGCATTTAAGAGCACCAGTCATTTGGAAAAAAAAAAAAAAATCTCTGTTCTATTTTGAAGCCATAATGAAGAGGCTGAGAATACACTGGCAAGCTTAATTAATGCCCTGTGTCACGAAGTATGACAAACAAACCCTTGCAGTATGTAGAACCTATATGACCTTGACAGTCTTCACTATAATCAGATATCTTACACAGTATTTTTTAAAAGTTCTGTTAAAAACACAATGAATACACGTCTGCGGGTTCACTGGTATTATCTTAATTCATTGCTAAATAAGATTTCAGAATAATAGAATACCCTGAACAGTTTCCAGATGATGGTGTGTGTGTAGTCCTCTGTGTTTGTGTGTATTCATGAATGTTTAGGTAAAATTGAATTCTTCCAGTAAATCTGATTCTGAAAAGTATGGAGTCTCCTTGCATCCCTGATTTCAGTGGGAAAAGAAGCTTTTTCACCTGATAGGAGACACTGAGCACCCTTCCAGAATAAGGCATCATATGTAACACTGCAGAAAGAAGAATGCACTCTGTACTGGAGGAATCACATATTTTGTTTGCTGCATAAGTAAAACCTAAAGATTTCTGTAGGGTAAAATTTCGAGTTAGACACTGGAGGTCTATACTTAGTTCCAGACCAGAACCTCTACACAGCTGCTCTTTCTACATTTTTCCTAATGGAGGCAATAGTGCCTGGTGCCATCTTTGCTGTGTTTTCCAGGTTATCCTGCTACAGCCGAAGGTGAAAGCTTTCAGTTTGATTCCTGCTTAAACTCTAGGGAAGCACAGAAACAATTATTTCATATAGTTGCCATATGATATTTTTTTTTCTTTTAAAGAAGTGTTTATGAGGTCCAGATACTCATTTTAATTGGGGATTACTCCAAGTCCTGAGATAACATTTAATATATTATATACTTTGATAGTTCAAATAGTATAAAATAATTACTGTTGTGTCATATTTCATATACCTTTTAGGGCACCTAAATTAAGATAAAACTCAACTAAATGAATAAATGACAGATATGCTATCTTTACTGTTAGTTACAAGTATTACTTGCAGAGTGTGAGCGTGCTAGGAGTGTGTCCTGGGCAATTCTCCACAGCTTGCAATAAATAAATAGACTTACGTAAGAAATTACTTTGTCTGCCATAAAAATCTCAGGAAACTTCAATATAAGTCACAAATTTTAACTTTCAGAAGTGATGTTTAAACAGAGGTTACTTTGAGCATTCCTTCATTATGAATTAGTATAACTAATTGTTATCTGAGCTGGACGATAGCTTAGACTATCATAGGGATCTTTTAACAGGTACACTTTTTCCTCATTAGTTGTCACATTCAACAAAATGTATTTATGGTAGCAGAAAGTTAACTTTTTTATCTTTGGTCTGTAAGGCTAACTTAAGTGAAAAAAACCAAAATCCACTGAGAGACTATTCTGACTGAGCAACTACTAGGACTGAATCTGACAGAAGTTTGGAAAATATAAAGATGCTTATTAGAATTTAAAATGCTTTCTCATTCCCATTTCATGTTTTCAAAGCTTCACCTAAAATCAAGAATTAAGAATCATAGAATCATTTAGGTTGGAAAAGACCCTTAAGATCATTGAGTCCAACTGTTAAGATATCAGTGTTCTATGTCTGTATGTGTACTTTAAGATCACGAAAGTCCTGATGAAGATAATATGTATAAAGGTAACAACTTACACAAACATTTGCAAGACTAGATCCTGTTATAACCAAATATGCACACAAAAGTACATACAAAAGAAAAATTAAATTCATGGACATTCTAAGCACCTCTGTATGTTATAACTTCTGTGCAAAAACAACCGAACCCAATCAAGCCCAAAGAATGAAAGCTAGCAATTTATTGCACTATTAAAAAATTATTGATATACTTACAGAAAAATTTGGTCCATAAAACATAATCACAGTATATTCCCAATGTTCAAGATTTACCTGCTAGAAATATTTCCAAGTACAAAAATTATAATCAAGTATATCACCTGGAAAATAGAGGAATTTAAAGGAATTTCACTTTTGCCTTAGTTTCAGAATACCAAGTGTTTCACAGGAATCTTGTTTTTAATTTTTCCTTTGCATTTGTATTAACAGGAGCGTACTTGAAGAACCTTAAGTGTTTAGAGTTCATAGGAAGCTTATATTTACAGGATTCTAGATAGCTGAATATAAGCCCCAGAAAAATTTGCACTGCTTAAATAAGAGATTGCTTTGATAATGTTCTGAATCAAAATCAAAATATACAGGATCATATGGCCTGATACAAAATTTGGCTAAGGATTAAAGATCAGAGCCTGTGGAAGACCTATGGAATCTGAAAGTCCTGCTGTATGACTTTGAATGTCATGGGCGGAATGAATGGACAAGAAGCCTATGCGTGTTTTATCGTAAGTGAAGTCAACCAAATTTTTCAAAGAACACAGATGTTTGTGAAAGAAAGGACACTAGCATTGTAACACGAAATCCTTGCTAAATTATGTCTGATTCTTGTAAAACAATTGTTGAATGTAAAGAAAATTACTAGGAGGAGATGCCTAAAAACATAAAAGGAGTAGTTATTATTCTCTTGCTAATCCAGGTATTAATTTACAGTACTGCACTACTTGAAGACAGTGCTTTCTTCTGTACATCTTTGTTGTCCTCAGCTGCATTTAAACAGATTCCTTGAGCACTCGTTGCCTCCCATTATGCTTAATTCTGAGAATGCTTTGTCTTAGGAATGGCCTTTTTGGACACATAAATTTAATTTTTCTTTAAAAATTAAAAAAAAAAATCTGTGTTCAAGCACATGCATGCATGAAGACAAATATAAATGACAGGTGACTGTAACTGTAACCTTTTAAAAGGTAAACATTCGGTCTCAGCTATTTGTCTGAATTTTTTATATAACCAATGGAGAAACAGGAGTTCTTCATCCTCAGACTAGTGCCTGAAAAAATTGGGACAAACTTGTCTGGAGCCTTCTCTTTCTGACCATTTATTGTTGTGACCTAATCCTACCTTTGAGTAAATGTCTAGCTTTAGATGATAGCCTAGATTTAGATCAGTTGAACATGCTTTGAATCTATGCTTTGAGCTGGAACTGGCAGGGAAAAAGAGGGGATAAATCTTGATTGAAAGGTGCAAGGAGTGATTTCTGTGCTGAAAGTCATTTACAATGTTATTTGTTCCGAAGGACAAAGTGAGTTAAATGGATCTTTCAGTGCAGATCTGACAGCCAAACTGAGAACTGTATAAAATATACTATAATCCTGCAGTTTGATTTTGCTGATGCATCATAAAGATCAGCTCTGAAAGGAAAATTTGATTCTGAGAGAAAAATTTAATACAACATCCTCAGAGGAAGCAATGCATTTTTCAAGAATTTGAAAATTTCCCTCAAATTTGGGCAAAATCTGGACAGACACATATACAAAAATCTACATGGTTTTTTTTAGTCTGACTAGATATTTTTGCTATTTTTTTAGTTAGATATTTTATTTCCATTCTGCCATTTTGATTTTTCTTTTTAGCACGTTTTCTGTACTTTTTTCCCCCTTCTCTTATTTCCTACTTCCTTTGCCACTATTGTCCTTTCTCCTCTAGTTCTGCTGAAGTCTTCTTTCTTCCTTAGCCTTTCTCTTCAATCCAGTACTTCCCATTTTCTCATGTATGACTGTCTCTTTCCCATTTAATTTCTTCCTTGAGATAAAGACAACTAAAATACTGGAATTTTGATGACAGACTATTAAAACTTCTTTTAATGCGAGACTTGAAGCGTGAACTCTCAACTGAACCGAATCCCTAAGACTATAGTTTTGCATTCAGTGGAATTATGACTTCAGCTGTTTTCAATGTTTCTTTCTTATCCTTATTTTCCATTTCAGCTACTTTTTCAGTCTCTTATCGTGCTCTGGCATGTCATATTAAACATTAGATCAGGGAATTGTTTGAAAACAAACTCAGGAAAGAAAGGAAAAAAATGATAATATTTCAGGTGAATCAGTTTACCAGTTGTCTTTCTTGCTCAGCCATACAGATACATCCTCTTTTGGAACAACAAAAAGAAAGAAAAATAAACAAACTTTGAAAACTGTTATTTTTTGCTAACCTAAAGTAATACATACTCAACTTTTGCTAAGTTTTAAATTTTCCAACTGCTTTAAGTTTTTTGAAAATTCTTTGAGATGGAAAGAATGAGCAAGGTATTTTCCACTTAAGTGACTTTTCTTGATAAGATTAAGAATAATCCACTATTTGACAGTCAGTATATTGTATTTAATGGAATTCTTTCTTTATTTCTGCCTGGCTGAATATTTTTGATAAATTAGTACTATACCCAAATAAGCTGTCATCAAATCTTTATTGCAATTTACCTCGTAAGTCATGTACTGTCATAAACTTCAGAAAGTTCAATTTTTATAATAAAAAAAAATATAAGAAAAAAGTCCTGAATATTTGTAAAGAAAAAAAATGTTTCGTAATAAAATGTCACTCTCATATTATTTTCTGACATCTGTTAAAAACACCCACAACTTTAAAATAGTCTTTTGATGTGTAAAAGCAATTTTTTTGAAGTGCCTTAAAAATTCAGGTTCTAAAGACAACTGATTTATTGGAGCTTTCCTCAACAGTTCCAAGCATGAAGGGTTGACAACTAAGAAATATCCTTGGCAATTCTCAATCTTTTTTTCAGATAAAAAAAAAATAATGAAAATTTATTGAAGTTTTGAGCTAGTATTCAGTATCAGATAATGCCATACATACTTTTATTTACTGCGTTGTAGAGTATCATCTCAGATATTGTTTATAGCAAACACTCGCATTCCAGTACTTTACATGCTGGTATGTCTCATGAATCACAGTTGAGGTTGGGAATGACCTCTGGAGGTCAGGAGACAGTGTTGAAAGCCTTCCTGAAGTCCAGATAAGCAATATCAACCGCTCTCTGCTCGTCTACCAAGCCAGTTGTTTCATCATAAAAGTTTATCAGGTTGGTCAAGCAAGACTTCCCCTTCATAAATGCATGTCAACCACTCCTGGTCACCTTCTTGTCCTTCATGTGCCTGGAAATGGTTTCCAGGATTAGCTTCTCCACCAGCTTCCCAGAGACTGAGGTGGGGCTGACAAGCCTGTAGTTCCCTGGGTCCTCCTTCTTGCCCTTCTTCAAGATAGGAGTAACTCTGGCTTTCCTTCAGTCCTCAGGCACATCTCTCAATTGCCATCATCAGTCAAAGATTATGGAGAGTGGCTTTGCAATGAGATCAGCCAGCTTCTGTCAGCGCTCGTGGTTGCACCCCATCAAGGCCCATGGTGTTATCCAAGTCCACTTTGCTGGAGTATTCCCTGACCTGATCCTCTTCTACCAAGGCTATGTTTTCCTTGCTCCAGCTTTTTCCCCAGTCTCTGGGGGATTCCTGAAAACTGTTCTTACTAGTAAAGACCGAGGCAAAGAAGGCATTCAGTACCTCAGCCTTTTCCATATCCTGTGTTGCTAGGGCCCCTGCCCCAATCAGCAGCAGGCTCACATTTTCCCAGTCTACCTTTAGCTACTTATGTGCTTCTAGAAACCCTTCTTTTTGCCCATCTTGCTGTCCCACTTTAATGTTTTCATTATCAGCTGTAAATTCATGATCCATGAGAAAAAAATCAAACTGTATGGCTCTAGTTTTTGCACTTTTTAGTGCTTCTGTCAGGAGTATCTTGAAACTAACAGGAAAATAATTAACTTTCTCCTTTTACTTGCTGCATAACAACTGATGATCCTAAATATTTTGATACCACGATGATGTGAAGCCACAGAGAAACAGGATTTCATTTCAGAGTCCTCATCTATTTTTCAGCTGAAAGAACAGGCAAGACATCTCGAGCAGTTTGCTAATGTTTACCATACCCAAGCTGATCAGTTTAGTTTTCAGTCAGTACTGGAAAACATTGCCACAGTATTAAGAAATCTGTGAATGACCAGAAGTAATTATGTCATGCACTTTTTATTGGTTCTGGTGTAAGTATTTTGTATCTGTATTTTCAAATTTCCTCACATCAAAGCCTTAAGAGGTTAGTTTTGAAAAGGCTGAGCTAGACTTATTTTCTTGCTATTTCTGAAAAATGGGCATAACATTTATTTTTATGCAATTGGGAAAGTCTGTCATGACTTCTCAAATATGACAGAGTAGTCTAGTAATGAAATTGATTGGTTCCCTTTGTACCCTTGGTATCCAGTCCCATGGACCTGTGCCTATCCAGTTTACTTGAGTTATCCCTGAATTCATCTTCCTATATCGTGAATGATACTATAATCCTTCAGACTCTGCCACGAGGCAACATAAACCTGAAATGCTTGAGATCAGATGTTGCCACTAAAGACAAAAGTGAAGAAGGCACTGATTGCCTCACCCTTTTCTGGGTCCATTGTCGTGAGTTCTCCCACCTCTTTTTGCATGAGAATATAATTTTCCTTAGGTTTGTTTTTGCTTCAGCTGTAAATGTAGAAGCTGCCTTTGGCCCTTTGCATCTCTTCTTCACTTCCAAGTCCAGCTGAGCTTTGGCTTTATTACATTTCTGAATGTCTGGGTAATGTTTCTGTATTCTTCCTGTGCTCATTGAACATTTTCCATAAACGTACCGATGCCTGCTTTTTCTGTTCACTTAATCATTAATTAACGTTGCCAGATCTTTTCTTCTCTGAATGCCATTTCCTTACTTGGGTTCCAAATACAAATGTGGATATTATGGTAATGTGCAAAGAGTCTTAAGCCCATGCAATATTTGCAGTTTTAAACAATGCAAAGAAGTATCCCTTTGTGTTTCATATTTTGTGGGGATTTTTTTTCTGGCCCAAAGGTTATCTTCCTAAAGGCTCAATATTGCACTGAAAATAAGATTTAATTGACAGCAACACTGTTTAATGTTCCTCTGTGAAAGCTTGTTTGATTGATTTTTACCTTCTTATTCACTTGGCAAGCAAATGAAATAAGGAATATTCCTAAAATAAGGGATGGGTAATAATTTTCAGGGATGACTGAAAGTAAGTGAGAATTGGTTGTTTATAATAAACAAAAGGTATGTTCCCTGCCACCCAAACTTATTCTGAATCCTTCTAGGCAATTATATCCATCTTCCTTTAGCTCTACATGTATCTGTTTCTCCTAGGCACAGCTGTTCTCTTTCTCACATCCATTCATTTTGGCTGTGTTTTCTGTCTGTTTCCTAGCTCCTACCATTCTTCTCTTTCTTTCACCTACAGGTGCAATTCTGCAGTCTGAGACATATCTGTAGTATTGTTCCCTATCTCACACCAGATGAATAGACTCTGTAAAAGATGAAGAATCTCCCTTAAACAGAAAGAATCACTGTCTATCACAAAGACAGGGGAGAAGCCAAGAGTTTGGATCAGAAATTGCTACTTGCATCGTCTTTCCTTCCCTTGTTGCAGTGACAATACGAGTAACAGTATTTAGAAAATCTATTTTCCCAGGGTGGCAATCAGAGCATTTGACATCAAAGAGAGAATGCAGCGATGCTTAGAAAAGTAAATGTTGGCTATGCCATGATAATTATTATTTTTAAAGCCAGCAATTTAGACAATAGAATCACAGAACCATAGAACGGTTAGATTTGCAAGAGACCTTAAAGATCATCTATTTCCAAATCCCCTGCCATGGGCAGGGTCACCTCCCACCAGACCAGATTGCTCAAAGCCCCTTCTAACCTGGCCTTGAGCATTTCCAGGGATGGGGCATCCACAGTTTCTCTGGGCAACCTGTTCCAGCATCTCACCACCCTCACAGTGAAGAATTTCTTCTTATATCTAATCTAAATCTCCCCTCTTTCAGTTTAAAACTGTTACCCCTCATCCTATCACTACGCTCCCTGACAAAGACTCCCTCCCCGTCTTTCCTGTAGGCCTCCTTTAGGTACTGAAAGGCTACTATAAGGTCTCCCCAGAACCTTCTCTTCTCCAGGCTGAAAAACACCAACTCTCTCAGTCTTTCTTCACAGGAGAGGTGCTCCAGCCCTCTGATCATCTTTGTCGCCTTCCTCTAGACTCACTCCAACAGGTTCATGTCCTTCTTATGTTGGAGGCCCCAGAGCTGGATGCAGTACTTAGGTGGGGTCTCACAAGAATGGAGTAGAGGGGCAGAATCACCTCCCTTGACCTTCTGGCCACGCTTCTTTTGATGCAGCCCAGGATGCAGTTGGCTTTTTGGGCTGTGAGTACACATTGCTGGTTCATGTTGAGCTTCTCATCCACCAACACCCCCAAGTCCTTCTCCTCAGGGCTGCTCCCAATCCATTCTCTGCTCAGCCTGTATTTGTGCTTGGGATTGCCCCGACCCAGGTGCAGGACCTTGCACTTGGCCTTGTTGAACTTCATGAGGTTCACATAGATCCATCTCTGAAGCCTGCACAGGTCCCTCTGGATGGCATCCCTTCCCTCCAGCGTGTTGGCCACACGACACAGTTTGCTGTCATTGGCAAACTTGCTGGGGGTGCACTTGCTCCCACTGTCCATGTCACTGATCCCAATACTGACCCCTGAGAAATGTCATTCATCACTGGTCACCACGTGGACAATAGGCACAGAGGACCTTGCCTTCCTTTGAAATTGTAATTAAGTTTTATGGGAAGGCACTTAAGGAGACTGCTTCTAAGACAATTGGGGTATATTTAGAGAAATATAGCCTTTAGAGATTCTGGGGCTTCAAACTGACAGAGCTGCTTTTTGAAATAGTGTTGAAAGAGCTGGTTATACTAGCACAAATAAAGTGTAATGTTCTTGCAATTAAATATGTGCAAGCACAGTTCTAAAGGTCAGCTTCCTTTCTTATATGGAATTGAGTTCTAATGCATTTATGCATTCATTTTAAAGCAAACATTGACCTCAAACCTCAGCCATTTATTTACCTTCGGGATGAAGTGTTTCATAAAATAAACATTATTTATATGCCTTATATATCAGATATTAATTTAGATATGTCTTGTGCATCAATTTGCAAGTGTAATCAGTAGTCATTTCAACCCAACTGCTCAGCTCTAGTTATAATAATTTCTCCTCCTAACTGTAGGCACTGATCTTATCCTCATGTCCATGTTGAAACTTTTAAGAAATTTTAATTGTAATAAAAAGTGTGGCTGATAAAACTCCTGTTTCAAAAGCAACCTTTGAATAAGAGATATATTTTGACAGTGCTATCTGTCATCTGCTTCGGGTCACTCTTTAATCTACCTAAATCACTCATCTGGATTGAATATGTTTTTTACCTAAGCATGTCAAATTGCAAGTCTACTTTTTAAGAGTCTTCAACGCAAAATTTTCGATTTAGTCAACTTTAAAAAGCATCTGCCTTCATCTGCCTTAATTTAGGTTATTCCTTTACCCTCTTGATATTCCTTTTCTCCTCCACGTGAAAACAATCGTGAGAAATTAAGGCAAGATCTACTGATTCAAGGATTCAGTTTTATAAGGAAAGGGAATTGTGAAGCTTTGGTCTAAAAACAAAAGGGAAATCGGAAAGTTTCCCCGCAGAGATCTCTGATATGCAATTACAATGTATGGGGTTGGCAAAGATACTCTACAAGAGAGCAGGAATCTGAGAGGACCTCTAAAGCAGCTGCTCTCCAGCTTGTCCTTCAAAGCCATTTGGTGAGAGCTTCGCTATTAGATGTTGCAACCCTCTTGAAAGAGGGAAGAGCTGGTTTCCCATTCTTAGACAACATTTTTCCTGTCACCACAATTGGCCATTCATGTCAGTGGCAATGAGCCTGTGTGTAGTGCTTGCTTTGAATTGTTCTTAGCTTTTACCCCATTTTTTTTTCTATCATCTGAGTCAAAAATATATGTATTAGGTAGCTGATAAACAAGAATCACTGGATATATATATTTGCTGCTATTCTCTCAGTTTCTTTGTTTAGTACATACTTGGACAAATGTTGAAAATAATTAAAAAAAACCACATGAAATTATTATTTTTTAATATAGTAGATATAATGCATGTATGTGTGTATATATGTGTGCATGTATATATGCATAGTTTAACATGTATGTCTGATTTAATATGAGGAAATGCTTAGTCAAATTAGTCATATACAGTGTAAATTAAACTTCATAAATATAAAAATACGTACAAGTAATTACCTATTTGTAAACATTAGGAGCCTGATTTTGATTCCTTAAATCTCAACACTCCAGCGGTTTTCAATGTTCAAGAAAATCAGTCAGAGCTTAAGAACATTAAATTGATCCATGTTGTATAAAACTATATGTTTGTTAAGGCAAATATTTAGGAGTGATGTATCTTTTTTTTAAAACATTATTCTACATTATGCAAAATGAAAGGAGTCATGAAGTGAAAGGTTTCTTTTCCATTACCTATTCTAAATGTTAAAACTTCTACATTTTCCTCAACAGGTTGATTTTTCTTTCTGCTACACAGAATTGATGTTTCTTTGAAAGGTTTTGGTTTTTTATTAGTTTGGTTTTTTTTGGAAACACACAAGAAATATATATTATGTGATTTTTTTATTTCAGAAAGATTGAAAATACTGTTGCTATTTTTTCCTACAAACATTCATTTAAAAATAAAAAACACCACCACAGAAAACATTATTTTACAAAAAGAACTTTTCCTGAAAACTGGAAATTCTTTTTAAGAAAGATAAAGTGGAACACACTCTTCCCAGCATAATAAGGATCAGTTTTTAAAAATCCTGGCTGTCTCTAACACAGCTCTCTGGTAAAATTCTCTAGTGTAGATGACAGTTAACATACAGATTATAACTATGGGGAAATAATTTCAATCCTCTTACTAACTTTGTTGATGATAGATCCTTAGCTCAGTAAAATATTTGTACTACCAAGGATGCAGGAGCCTTAACTAAACAGTCAGCTTATTCAACAAAAATGAGTTAAATAGTAAGAAAATGCATTATGTTTTTATGTACTTTAGGAATTGCAAGTTGCTCAATGTGCTTTTCAGAGCTTCAAGGACTGAATTTTTGTAATGGAAAATGGTATCGCCAATAATGAGCCTGCAGGGATCTTTATTATAAATATCCTGATTCTTTCATTTGTTCTATTTCCAGTGTGTGCTGGGATGCCCAATTGTGTGAAATCAAGTCATAGATTATCTGTTTACTGCCACATTGTCCCAGAAGAAATGAACTTGAAAACAAATAGGCTGGGCACTTCCAATAACTTCTGAACAAAATATGTTTTTGTGTAAGCCAAGAAATGACAATAACATTTTTAAATTTGAAAATATTCCACTAGAAAAACGTAATGCTTCCCACTTGTGAAGACCCAATTTAACCGGCAGGGAAGAAGAGACAGTGTGCAAAGCAAAATAAAACAAAACCCCAACATATTTAGGGACAAGACTATAAAATAAATATCTGGTTTTGATACTTTCAGTTAATCTCAAGTTAGTTGTTTTCATACTTCTTTTCATCAGTAGCCATTTTATTCCCTAGTTATTAATGCAAGAACTTCCAGTGAGCTCAAGAAAATTTGTCTGAAGGAGGATCACACTGGAACTCAAGTGATTGGACTCCTGTTTTAATATATACCCATGATATGCCTTTTTGGGACCAACCACAAATAGGAAGTACACATGTAGAATCAGAAAGAAAGATCTCAGTGATTTTGTTTAGCCTTCAAACTGTCTGCACAGAAACATGCTGACTCGTTAAATGATAAGCCATTCTATTGCATATTATCCTAATCTTTCCATATCCCTATTAATAGTAAATTGGAAAAGAACTGATCATTATTTTAAATCTTCAGCAACTTAGCGTTTACTGCTGGGTTTAATGTAAAAATGTATCCTTTTATTGTATTCTAATGCACAGGGTGTACAAGAGCCACTGTAAAGATATTCATGTCGTATCTGTGATAAGAAATAAGTGTATATGGTTTTATTTCAATGTTGATTAAGAAATTATCCTAGTATTAACTAAGTATCTTGATATAATCAGTTATTAAAAATCCAAGAGAATAAACAGGGAAGGTCATTTTTCTAATTTCATCATGATGAACATGAAACACTAGGTGTTTAAGAGCAGCTTTCAGTCTTTAGATATCTCCTCCACCCTTCTGCCACCTAGGTTTCTTCCACTGGGTACGGTTGAATTTAGGGCTGTAAAACGTGTTTGTATCCAGACTGTGCTGTTAGGCTGCAAGCTTCTTTGCACATGGATGTGTAATTCTGTGTGTGTTTGTAGAATACTATTCTTGTAGTACACAGGGCTAATATAAAAAAATAATTTGGTTTAAATTTTAAAAGCATACTTACACAATGTATTCCACTCACAAATACAAATTAATTCAGATGCCGTTCATGCTATAATCCACACTGTCATTCAGGATTATAGGGGCCAATAGACCAACTATATCCTGAGGGTGTGAACTGGGACAGATCAATCAATTTACAGAGCTTTGGCAAAGGTTGAACAGCTGGTGCTGGAATTCTTTGTTGGAGAAATGACCAGCCCACCAGAGATTATAGATTTAAGACAAGATTGATGGTTAAACCTTGCAAATAAAATCCTCTTCAAATGTGTTCTGACTGATTATAAAGCTAATTTAAAGGCATCACTCCACAGCACTTTCTTAGAACAAGATAGTCATTAAACTTCTGGTGTTAAACAAATTCTCTCTGAGGCCTGCTGCTAGTAGCAAATACATTAGTGTTTTCACTTGCAGATTATTTTTAAAAGGTCTCTGTTGACCAGTTTCTTTTTATTTAAACATTCACTAGGGTGAACTTAGATTATCAATAATTACTTTCACATACTTAGCACAACAGAGGGTGAGATTTTTTTGCCCTTTGGGCACTCAGCAAAAGCTATCTGCTAGCTCAGCAAGTTTCTAAAGGGTTCATGAGAAAGGTTTGATTATGTAATAAAGAAAGTTCTTTTATAGAAGAGGATGTGATTTTCAGTTCAGCTGAACTTGATTTACAGCTGAAATGGGATCTGAAAAGAAATAGAAATATCAGGAGAGTAGGCCTGAGAGAGTGGAGGTAGTAAATGAGCATGGGACAAGAAAATGTCACTGAACTAGAGAAGTGAGGGTAGCTGAAACAATGGGGTAGTGCACAAAGCTGGAGGGGTTTTTAGGGAATAAGGAAAGGAGATTTTGGATTAAAAAGTAGCAGGTAGAGACAAGAATAATAGGAGAAAAGGAGGGATTTCTGAAAAGAAAGAGAAATACACTGTGTGGCAAGCCAGGAAAAGACAGGAATAAAGTCCTCCAAAATATGCAGAATTTTAAGGAAATTAAAGAAGAACACTTTATCCTTCTGGACCAGGAGTCTTGTGAGATACTAAACATGCAAGTACCTATACATAGAAGAAAACACAGGCTCCTGCAGTCAGTGCATATGGTTATGTGTTTGTAAGAAAAATTATCTCATAAATTCCATCAATAATAAAGTATTGCATTATCTCCTTGACATAAGCAGGGAGATGCATTTATCATCTTGTTTATCATCTCTTTCTCTTTTTCTATTATTTTTTCTTCGTCTTTGAGTCTGAGTGTGGAAGGAGTACTTGCTGGTTTATAGATAATTGGACTGAGTGGACATATTCTTCCTCCTAGTCAAAAGGAAGTTGAGGGAGTTAAAAAAGTAACCTAGAAAAAAGATTGAAGATTAGAGATGATTGGAAATTTCCCAGTGAAATTAGTAGCTATTTGAAATTGTAAAATCTTAAATCTTTGTAAAGCAGGGTTGATGGCAGCAATACTTTGTTCTGGCTAAAACTTACAAAAGAAACGAAACACTATTTTCCACAGAATATTTTAAAATTAAAGATTTCCATGTTACTCAAATTGAAACTCTGTCAACAACAGAATTTTCTGAAAAAAAAAAAAACAACCAAAGAAGTCTGAGTTGTAACTAAGCCTACAGAAGACTGTGGAAGGTAGGATATGGAACATGAATGTTTATATTCCATGATCTTAAGTGAGAGAGTAAGAAAGATTTTTAGAGAACAGGCTTTAAAGACTCAAAGTGTTAAATAAAGTGATTTATTATTGCTAAAAAAAAAATCATGTCAGGAAAAAACCTACAACCTCTCTAAAAGGTGACAGGTCAGGGAAGGTGAAAAGAGATCCTTGAAAGTTTGTGTTTAATCTTTCTGAGTAGACCAATGATTCTACCTTATTTCAAGTTTTTGGTATGTGTATTCCACATAAATCTCTGGCCTATTGTTTAATCTCAATAATTTTTAAGGTATCTAGATAGGTTTCTTTAGTTCATTATTGTCAATTATTGTAGCCTATGTCGTATGTTGTAGCCTTTCATCATATATTCCTTGGTTGATACGACTGACTTCTCTGAGTTCATTTCAGAACCTGAAGACCTGAAAAGATTTTTTGATGCAGTTCTTGTTGAAGTTATTCTCCCTAAATAAAATTAACCCAGTTCCCTTATTCTTGTTTCAGAATATATGTTCCCACTTTCAGCATATTTTGCAGTCTCCACTATATATTCTTTAAAGTAGTTACATCTGATAAATGATAAATTGACGGTTATGAACTCTACCTTTAAAAATAAGCTATACTTATAGGTGGTAAAGAAAGCTTTGACTTCAAACACCCACTGACTACATTGACTTTGAGGGAAATCAGGATTCCTTGTCTTGGATAGCATTGGTCTGTGAGACCAATCCACAGACAAATGGTAATTGTTACCAAAAGTATAACTAAGATCACAGAACCATTTCTCACTGGCAAATTTCTTGCTGCAATCATTAGCTACAAACTTGCACACAAATAGCTTGAGGGTTATCTGAAGAGACAACAGAGTTTGTATTACTCTTGAGCATTAAAGGAGCCTTATTAAGAAACAGTTTTGTTCTTTTTCCTCCAAAAAGAAATAATAGAGATCCATTTATACACTTACTTCTACTCTAAGATAAATTTCTTGTGTAATCAGATCATATCAAAACGAAAAAATAGAGTACTTCATCTGCGTTACCATCACAAAAAATGTACCTTATGAATTAACCATCAAAACCCATGAATGTTATATGAGATTATCCTCAATCCAATATACTGCATTCAACACACAAAAGGGATTTATAGAAACAAGGTGGGTGAGAAACCAAGCAACTAAGCACCTGAGAAAAATGTTACAGAGAAAAAGTTTATCCATTTTATTTCAAACCAGATATGTAATAGTTGATATCTGTTTTCTGGGTGATTTCAAGAATAAAACATTTCAAACTTCTCAGTAATTTTTGTTCCTTTATATGCATAGTTTTCTCTTTCCTACCATATGCAGAATAAGAGCTCAAACATAGAGGACTTTAGAGTGCTGATGCTCAGCATTCCCCCAAGACCAGTTTCTGTGAGTGTTAAGCTGCGATGAAGGATACTGCAAGGATGAGGCTATGTTTAGGTGTGTGCTTAAGACAATTCTTCAGTTTGGTAGATAAACTGCAACAGCAGACACAACCTTTAAATATAATCCTTTGCACTGTTCAAGAAAGGGAGATCTGTTGTCTATGAAGTATTATGAGACATCTGTGGCTACTGATGTGTGTTTCAAAAATAAGACTAATTTCTGCTCAACAGAGCCACAGAAACTCAATTTCATGAATCAAATCAGACTCTACTGCAAAAATACCAGCAGAGACATATATTTACAAGTTTGGCTTAGGGCCAAAATATAGAATCATCAGAAGGAAAGATGAAAAATCTAACTTGCCATCCATCTCTTTAGTAAAATTAACACTGCCTTCATCTAAGTGCAGCATAAAATTTTCAAAATTTCACAATTGAAAAATACCTCTAAAGAAATGTCCAGACTTACATGAGATAAAACAATACTCTGACATTTGATACTGAAGTTTAATATGTACTTCTGTCCCTAAATACCCTTATGCATAAAAGAAACTTAAGAAGGATTATGTTGCTTAGAAATTAAGCCTATAACAGGCTGTGGAATTAACATTTCTGATATCTTTCAAAATAAATCACATGCTACGCCAAAACTGACAAAATTAGAGGCAATGTTTAATGATTAGTTTTCAAGTATCCTCAGACCTGCAACTTCTCCTGACCTCATGGCTTTGTTAAAATACTCCCCTTCTTGAAAGGAGCTTAAGATCCATGATATTGCTTTGTAGTGCTACAAAGATAAAGCCAGAAAGAAAAAAAATACCCTGAATTAATTATTAAATTATTAAACATTAGAAAATTATATTATAGTATCTGAATGAAACTGTAGCTTAACTGAAGACATACATGAAACAAATGAAAAGATAGAATTACTTGGAAAGAAAGCAACACGCTATTCTAATTTCCACCAACGCAAATGTTAATTCTCTAGAAGGCTACTTCGTTGGTTCGTTTTGGAGAAAGAAATTCCCTTTTTTCAGTAGAATATCTAATGAAATACTGATTTCACCATTCTTCCCCACAAACCTAACTAACAATGTGAAGATTTACATTAAACATGTATATACCTGTTTATACACACATGCATAAACATTATACACACACATGTTCTATGGGCTATAGAATTTGGATTGTCATTTCTAGAGGAGGAGCAGAAGAATCATTTGTTACACCCAAAAAGGATGTACACTTTAACTTGAACAAGTATGTTCCATCTGCCAACCAACTATTTCTGCTGGTGAGTACAACCGTGCCTTTTACTGATGGCAGTATCTGGCAATACCCTTACCTCGCTTGATCATTTTAGCTTTACCTACACTCGTCCTGAAGAAGTCAGATTATAGAAGATTTTTTTATAGTCCTCAGAAATCCAGCCTGCCAAGCTGATTGGTGAATTGATGTGGGCTTCAGGTGTTCTGAACACAGACTGTCTAAGTCCCATTATTCCCGTAGAAGCCAATGCTCAGGCCAGCCAATGTTCTTCTAGGAAAAATACAAACCATACTCTCAAGTGATTTTGTTATGTTGCAAGGGCAAGCGTACTGGGTCTGGCTGGGATGCAGTTAGATTTTTCATAGCAGCCCATATGGTGCTGTGTTTTGAATTTGTGAGTAAATCAGAGTTCTAACACATCAGTGTTCTGGCTATTGCTGAGCAGTGCTTGCACAACATCCAGGCTTTCTCTTTTTCCCACTCCCAATCCCCAGGGAGTAGGCTAGGAGTATGTAAGAAGCTGGGAGGGGAAACAGCCAGGAGACCTGACCTGAACTGACCAAAACTATATTCCATGTATCGTATCCATACAATATCGTACTCAGCAATAAAAGCTCAGGAAAAGGAGGAGGAAGCAGGGACATTCACGGTCAGGGCGTTTGCCTTCCAAGGTAACCATTGTGTATGCTGGGATCATTCTTTCTAGGAAGTACCTGGTTGTCTGCTTGCCCATGGGAAGGGGTATAAGGATTCCTCATTTTGCTGTGCTTGCACATACAGCTTTGCTTTGCCTATTAAACTGTTCTTTATCTTGACCAAGGAGTTCTGTTGTTTTTGTTGTTCTGATTCTCTCCCCTGTGCCACTGAGGAGCGAGGGAGTGCGCATAGTTGCACCTAGCACAGCAAGGCAGGTCAGATGTATGGAAATAGTTAGAATGCCTAAGCTTGCCAGTGACCCTCTGCATTTCTGGAATGCTGTTTCCTGTGAATGCTCTGAAACACAAGTCATATTCCCAACTCATTTTCCTTGGGCATAGGAGCTGCTCCACTCTAAGCACTAACTTTGATAATTTGTGATTCAACAGTGCATGGCCTACAAATATGGTGTCAAACCTAACTTTTGGACTCTACTTAAAATGCAGAGATAAGCTTAGAATGACATTTTATGTAGCTACAATAGAATTGGATATATTTACTTCTCTGAATCCCTTTCATGTCATATTCGGTCTAATTAAACATTCTTCATGCAAGCTGTTTATAAATGATTAACAGTTTGACCTGGCAAACTCTGTTGTGATCTATCTGTAATGTTAAATTACTTGTCAGTCCTCTTGTTGTTAAAAAAGTGATAATAATAATCTCAAAAATAATATTCAGAGGTGTATATAGAATTTTTATCTGTAGATCTCTGCATTTTGCACGTGTGATAAGAAGCTAATAATTGTGTTGTACCTCAATATCCCCTCTGTAAAGTGGAAAGTATTTAATGTTCATCCTTCACAGTCTCTCTCCATCTTATTATTTCTACTCTGTGGGGTTTTATAGTATGTTAAATTGTGTTGATATAATGAGACACACTCATACTGTGCTCATGATTATATCAGTAGGGCACAGTATCCCTCTATGTAGAGTCAATCATGCCATTACTTAAGCGCTTTATTTAGTTTTCTGTGTCTTGTTATTCTAAATGTGATTCACATACAACAGTTAATTATCTTTCATATATTAGGACCATAAGTATAATTTGAGTGTTAAAATATAGTATTTAATTCAAGTTACCTGGAAATTACTTTTATTCATTTATATAAAATCCTATTTTTACAAATTCCACATGTTCTCACTTCAGCTACACTCTGTGGGGCCCACAATACAAGGATTAATACAGGATTATGTACATTTTTTCAGAGTGAAAGCTTTCATGTAAGAATACCCAGTAGTATGTGAAGCACCTTTAACTGTTGTGGTGTGAAAGAAATTGAAATGAAATGTACATCTTCAGACTCTGCTATACATTTTAGTAAGTACATTTGTTCTGTGTTTGTACAATATTTTGCAAAATAACTGTAATTAGGGCTTTTGGACACTCAGGTTTAGCACTCAGTAGTACATATTTGTATATGTTTAAGTGGTTATAAATATATTTGTATGTACATGTATACCTTATATATGTATACATGCATGCCTATATGTAGTTGTATTCACTTTTTTCAGCATTCTATGAGCTATGTGTGTTCTAGTTTCAAATACAAGAAAATGCTTATGCACATTTAGGTCTACTGAATATATGCTTAGTTTTGAGCATTTATGGACTCTCTGACTTCAAACAAATCTTTTTATTAATTTGTAAAGGAAGATGAAAAAATCTGATGCTCCTCAAAATGAAATTGTTAATTTCATTTGAGAGACAGTGCAAAGGTAAGCAAATAACCTTAATTTTTTTTCTATGAAAAAAATTGCTACTTGTTCTATTCATAAAAGCATGACATGAAAATATAACAAGACCTCATAGCTGATAGTTATAGCTAGAAAAAATCCCAGATAGAACTTTTTTCACCCTTCAGCTTTAATCCAGATATCTATTTTAGCTGCTGAGTGTTATATATTTCTGTATGTATGACAAATTATTGCTAACAGAGTATTTTCTAGATTTCTTATAGATTTCCTTGGAAAGCACTGTACACAGGCCAAAACCACTGAGTTGACAGGGAAACACAAATGATTTTAAAATGGTGGATATAAAAGGGAAATATACTAATGTTAGATAGAAGATGGATGGCAGTATTGATATAACACTATTTTTTTGCCTGCTTTACAGACTGAGGAAAACTTTTAACTGTACTGAACATAAAATGTGCTAGATATATAAAATATAAAAATAATTACATGTATGAAAAGCAATGATGTACATACTGACTGCAAATGCAGTGTGAACAGTAATTTCTTTCTCCTTGCAACTCAATGAATGTTGTAGACAAAAGAGTACAAACAGCAGACCATTTCTTGTAAGCAGTCCTTGGTAAGTCAGAAACTTGTTTTATGACTCCGTTCCGCTCTGCATATGGTTTGCAAGTCCTCAGGCAGTGCTGTACTTCCAGCCTTTTTGTGTAAGTGCATACAATGGGAGAGAGTATGTTTTTCCGAAAAAGGGAATTGCAAAGTTTATCTCAGCATTTCATATATAATCACATACAATATATAGCCCAATGGAAGTCCGGTCATGTTACCAAATAAATTCAGGTAAGTATAATATATAATGAATATATTTGAAATTATTTCGGTGAAACTGCTCATATGCTAAATGCTGAAAACGCTAAGACCTGCAAATCTGGGATGGTGGGGGGGATGGGGTGGAGCTGTCTAAACAAGACAAAAATAATTTTTTCCCCTGTTTTCTTCTTCTTCTTTTTCAACCAAGTAAAGAACTGAAGGTGTGACATTTTCTCCTAGGTCACACAGATCTCTGCAAAATTAAGAAATAACTCTCTTACAACCTAATCCAGTGTTCAAATACTAAGATCATCCATTATCCCAAATGATACTTTCTGATAAATCCCACAATTAAGTAAGACTAAGTCTCCATAAAAAAATCTGAATCTATAATTATGACATTCAAAAATGCAACATTGTCCTTTTGTATAACTCTTTAGTATCAGCAAATTTCACATAATTAATGGCAGACAATATATACAAGAAAAGAATTTGGTAATTCTGAGTTTCTGAATTTATTTTTAGTTTGTAAATTTTTTACTAAGTCACCGTGTTATAGATCTATATTTTACGTGAATATTCCTTTCAAAAACATTTTGAGAACACAGAGAAATCACTTAAGTAGCAAGCCTTTGCTTCCTTGAGCTATTTCTATAGACTACCTGACTTTGCAAGGTGGGTATCGACACTTAAAACTTCCATCCACTTCTCTTTAGCTACTGAAGCTAAAACATTATTTGCAGTAAGTACTAGTAAATAATTTCTGAATGTAGGTGTCCTTAACCCCATAGAACAATATGCTGGCTAGTTCAGCTTGAATTTTGGTAACTAAACAAACACGCGCACCCCCACACACTGAGTTAGGGTAAAAAAGGAACCTACAATGATCATCTAGTCCAACTACCTGACAAACTTGGGGCTGACAAAAAGTTAAAGCATTTTGTTTAAGGGCATTGTTCAAATGCTTCTTAAACACTGACAGGCTTCAGGCATCAACCACCTCTCTAGGAAGCCTATTCCGGTGTTTGACCACCAACCCTGTCATGCCTGGTTTGACTCCAGTTACTGGCCCTGAATTCACGCTCTCAGTCTCTCCAGTTGTGAAGCACTCCCTAGTAAGTTTTGCACAGTCCCAAAGGCCCCTCTCAAATATCCATAATGTCATGATCATTTTGCTTCCTCCTTCTTATTGGTTACAAATTCCAGGCTGGCTCTATCCAAAGCTTTGCCTGGAGTTTCTTAAGAGCCCATCAATTAGTTGCTGAAGAGTATTGGTCTTTGTTATTGTTCCTTTTATCACTTGTCTATCAGGTGTGTGTCTTTGTGTGTTTTGTTTATCACTTTCCCTGTTACAACTCCCTTTGAACTGACAAGGTCCTTGATCTGATAACCTTAATGAAGCAGGTGTTCTCACAGTCCACTTTCCCTTACAGTTTCCATAGCTGAAAATGAATCCTGGACACGTGAGGGGACAAAAGAGTGCAAAGGAGACTGGTGCCAAAACCATTTTTCCTTTACTGATTGAATGTGTTATCATGGTGCAAGACTCACCTGAAAAGAAGGCTGTTCTGAAAAGGGACGTGCTCCATGTTTAGTTTTCAACTTTCCCTACAGCAGCTGCTTAAGGGAAGAGTCTAAGACGTAGGAAAATATAGTGACCCATCTTTTCTTACTTATTCCCAGATTCCAGCAACCAGAGTCACAGTGAGATTATCATTTTTAGTAGCGTTTTTTTTCAGAGCATACAAGCTGCAACTTGGGCTTGCCAGTATTTTGTGGACAGTATATTTCCTTGTCACATGCTTTCCTGAGAAGCCCACTGTTTATGGATTTCTCAGCAGCTTAATCGTGAATACCTGTCAATTAATTGCACCCTTATCTGCCCATGCAAACGGAGTACCTGAATGTTGAATTTTGCCTTTTTGTTCACTTTTATCTGTCTTCAGAACAATGTATGCTGTAGCTGCCACAAGAATTTACCAAACTCTAAAACATCATTTACTCTTCAAATCTTGTTTTAATGCCAGTATCCTCTTTTTCCATTCTACGCTTTCATCTACTGATTTTCCATGAATAAATCTTGGTTTAACCTGAGTTTATTTGCATTCTACTTTCATAAACTTCTTCAGTTATTCACTGCGTATATTTATTGCTCTCTGTGTGATGTACAAAGTAATTTAATCTTGATTTCTGATTTTAATGTTAGATCTCCTGGTTTTAGAATCTCTTACCACATTTCTATTTTATAAGTACTGTAGCTTGACGACTGATTGAATCAGAAATATATTCCATTACACTTATGCACTTGCATTGCTTTCAGTAGAGCTTCACTGGCATGGTACTGAAGTAAAGAACAGAGTTGATAATCATGCCCTGGATTTTTAAAGGAACTTTATTGAATGAACCTTATTCCAGATGTTTTGACAAACCTGTCAGTTTATTTATTGTATATTTTCCAGTACTATGGCTCAGTTAAATAATCTTCCTACACAGCAATCAGAATTATAATTTTTCATACAAAATGAAACTGGCATTACTTAATTCCCTAACAAACTTTTCAAAACTGAAAACTTTATAATGTTTAATATAACTGTGAGCTCTCAGCTCACAAATTCCACCTTCAGTGGTTTCCTAGGATACCAACACACAAGCACAAACAGAAAGCAGTACAGAAAAACAAGGTAGAAAGCCTACAGCCCTTCCACTTTTCTGAATCCTTTCAAACTCTCTGCATTCTTACAAATCTGTCAATGTTAAAATGATAAACCTTAAAACAGCTGGCGATGGGCTTAAACTATAACTCATATCTGTGTCATTTGTAAAGGCTGACAAAGTTCTCTTGAGAATTCTGAAGAGAACAACTGACACAAAGAGTAAGAGCTTTTGCACACACTGCATCATGACTTTGGAAAAACGAAGCAGGAACAGCTTATCAAAATTATTTTCAGGGCACTGCTTTAATAGCAATTGAAATAAATGGGGAGATATTAACCTGCTCCATCTGCTAAAGAGGTAGCCAATAAGTAAAAGGCAATTAGAGAATGCATTACGGATGCTTGATGGGGGACAAAATAAAATGCATTTTCAGCCAAAAGCAAAGTTAGCATTAATTTCTCACCCCACAAATGTCCCAATGCATGCATGCACACAAATTTAGGCAATAGCTACATAATTTTGAAAGAAGAAGTGGAACTTTAAAAAATTTATTAAGGAGTAAGAGTGGACAACGCACAGTTATAAAGCTGGAGTGCAATGATAGGTCAAGAAAAGAGGATAAGAGCTTTCAACATGTAAACTTGGCATACTTAGATAAAGATAATGGTGATAGCATGCTGGAATGTTTTCTTCAATTTTGTTATCCTCTTTTTAAAAGAAGATAGATAGCCTTCTTTTAAAAGAAGATAGAAGCCTAGAAAGAAATGTAGAAAAGAAATCCTCAAATAATATAAGAGCTAGAAAAAAATCAGCACACCAAGAAATGGAATGTACTTAGTCTTTGTAGTTAATCCAAAGGAAACCAAGTGAAGAACAAAAGGTGAGGTGACCCAATTACAGTGCATAAAGGCCATCATGGGAAGAAAATACTGTATACTTAAACAGGAAGGTTTAGCAATAAGAAAAAGCAGAAAACTGAAGTTTGGCAAATTAAAGTAAGATATAAGGCAAAAATTATTATTAACAGAAAGCATGATTAACGATTGAAACACGATTATAAAGAAAGTGATAGGTCTTAGTCTCACGGCTCCTCAGATCAAGATTTGTGGGATATCATTCTGGTTCATAGTTACCTCTGTGTTTAACTGTAACATAAGTGAAATTCAGGAAGAGTGACATTTAAGATCATTAGATGATATAAGTTTTTTTGTTCTTCCAGGGCTGAATTCTACAAATCTCTGACTTAATGGAGATCTGACTGTACCTAGACTCATGCTGCAACATTAGTAATTTTGATGGTTGTTCAATTTAAGAAACTTGAACCATGCTTGTTAAATATGTTTACAACTACTCTCAGTGTCTCAGTTTTATTTCAAAGCTAGTTACTTGTTAACAGGTTACGGGAGCTTCCATAATGCAGGAAATAACTTTGGTAAAAGGTAGCATGGCTTTCCAAAGATGGGAACCATGAGTGAGATGGTGGCATAGGGAAATTAATGGATATTGTAATGTTGATTTAATTAGACCAGCATTTCACCCATCTTTTGGATAGGTAGACAGAACTAAGCTGAGAAAAGTCTGTGTGAGAGAAGAGAATAAAAACTTGCTTAGGAAAGCCTGGGATTTAAGTGAGGACAGCACATATACCAGCCAAAATTGACACAGTGGATTTTTTTCTGAAAAATGATCATAAAATCTTATAATAGTTCTGGTCAGAAGAGACCTTTAAAGATCAGCTAGACCAGCCCCCTACCACAGGCAAGAACATCTTCCACTGGATTGCTCAAAGCCCCATCCAACCTGACCTTGAACACTTCCAGGAATGGGTCCCATCAATTGCTTCTCTGGGCAACCTGTTCCAGTGTTTCACCACTTGCATCATCAAGAATTTCTTTCATTATATCCAATCTCTTAGGTTAAAAGCATTGCCCCTTGTCCTGTCACTACAGGCCCTGCTGAAAAGTTCGTCCCCATCTTTCTTATAAGGCTGCAATAAGGTGTCCCTAAGACTTCTCCAGGCAGAACAACCCCAACTCCCTCAGCCTTTCTTCATAGGCAACATGTTCCAGCCCTCTGATAATTTTCGTGGCCCTCCCCTGGACCCAGTCTAACACGTCCATGTCTTTCTTGTGTTTAGGACTCCAGATCTGGATGCAGTATTCCATGTGGAGTCTCATCAGAGTGGAGTAGAGGGACAGAATCACCTCCCTCAACCTGCTGGCCGTGCTTCTTTTGATGCAGTCCGGGATACAGTTGGCTTTCTTGGCTACAAGCACACATTGCTGGTTCATATCCAATATTTCATCTACCAGTATCCCCAGGTCCTTCTCCACAGGACTGTTCTCTGTCTATTCATCCCCCAGTCTGTATGGATACTGGTGATTGCCCTGACCCACATGCAGGACCTTGCACTTGGCCTTGTTGAACTTCATGAGGTTCACATTGGCCCATTTCTCAAACCTGTCAAGATCCCTCTGGATGGCATCTCTTCCCTCTAGAGTGTCAATCATGGTGTGATCTGCAAATTTGCTGAGGGTGCACTCAATCATTAATAAAGATATTGACACCACTTATTACAGAAATCCATTTTGACATTGAGATGTTGACTGCAACATTTTGGATGTGGCCATCCAGACAATTCCTTATCCATCAAAGAACTGATCCATCAATCAAACCTGTATCTGTCTGGCTTAGTGACAGGGATGTTGTGTGGGACTGTGTCAAAGGCCTTACAGAAGTCCAGATAGATGCCATCAGTTGCTCTTCCCTTAGCCACCAATGCAGTCACTCTGTCATAGAAGCCCAGCAGATTAGTCGGGTGTGATTTGCCTTTTGTGAAGCTATGCTGGTTGTCTTGAATTACCTCCCTGTCCTGCACGTGCCTTGATCTGTTCCATGATCTTAACAGGCATTGAGGTTAGGCTGACTAGTTGGTAGTTTCCAGGCTTGTCCTTTTTAGCCCTTTTAAAAATGATGTTTCCCTTTTGTCCAGTCACTGGAGACTTTGCCTGACTCCCATGACTTTTCAAATATGATGGAAAGTGGCTTAACAACTACATCTCCCAATTCCCTCAGGACCTTGGGAATCTCATCTGAACTTGCATATGTTCAGGTTCCTCATTTGGTCTCAAAGCTGATCTTTTCCTACAATAAGTAGGAACTTTTTCCCCCAGCCTTGATATTCATGGACCCAAGAGATGCAGGGAGAGCAATTATCAGGGAAAACTGAGGCAAGAAATTGTTGAGTACCTCAGCCTTCTCCGTGTCAGTTGTCACCAGATCGTCTGTATCAGTTATCAGGAGGGGTACATTTTCTTTGTTCTTCCTTTTCTGACTAATGCACCTGTAGACGTCCTTATTACTTTTCCCATCCCTTGCCAAACTCAGATCCAGCTGTGATTTAGCTTTCCTGATCCCATCCCTACACGCCCAGGCAGTATCGCTGTTTGCTTCCCAAGATGTGTGTCCTTGCCTACACTGCCTATGCATTTTTGTCTTTTGTTTGGTAAGACAGTTATAGACTAGACTAGACTATTTCAGTTGGAAGGGTCCTACAACGATCATCTAGTCCAACTGCCTGAGCACTTCAGGGCTGACAAAGTTAAAGCATGTTTCAGTTTGACCAGGAGGTCCTTACTCAGACACTTACTCAAACTCTTTCTGTGTAGCTCTACTCTTCTCAAAAGCTACCAGTTATTTGGGGAATAGGTAAGAATGGGGTAGTTTCGAAAACTTGCCCTGTGAATGGCCATTGAGGACCTCAGATAATGCTGAAAATAATGTTTACTTCCAGCTTATTTTAGTATCAGAGAAAAATTCTTGTTCCTGAAAGAGATAAGGAGTGAGAATTCTGAACACTCCTTGGTATGAATAATAGGAATTGGCAACACATGCGAAAAAATAGCTTATCTTTCCTAAGTCCTATCAACCAGTCAGCTGGAAACAACAACTTTTGTAAACAAAACAAAAGACTACACAACCATCTTTAGGGTTCATAAGTGGCAGTCAAAAGTAGAGTGTCTTGTACCACAGTGGAAAGCTGTCAGCTGTTTTGAAACACAAAAGTGTATCTTTGAAATTATAGTGACAACATAAGTGTTCATATAAGTCAAGCTTCCAGGCCATTTAACTTGATTCTTACCCATCTGGGTCCTGCCTGCAGTAATTTTCCTGTTGAAATTCCAGCTGCTACCAAAAGGTATAGATGTTATGCATTTAAAAAACAGTTAAATAATAAATGATACTGAGATGGTAGCACAATAATGATCAGAAAGGGGACTCTAATCTTTACTATCTTCATATTATTCAATGATAACTCAATGGGCTTTTGTTTTCTGAGTGATACACAGTTGTTTTTTTCCAGTATCTCTCATTTTTCCAGGTCTCTCTGGATTAAAGAGGTTCCCAAAAATACTGTATGTAGGAAATGAAATTTTACCCAAGTACCCTAATTGAATTGAAATCCATGTGATTGCAGTACATAAATGTGCATGTATGTATATATGTCACTCACTAACCTTTTGTATTTAGGATGTCAGATAGGTTGCAGCTGTATAGATATTTCTAGATATTTTCCAATATTGAACTAATCAGTTAGATTTTACCATCTCTAATACAGAGCTACTATTTAGAATACACAAAAAGAATATAGTTGTTGATGACAGTACTAATTACATTTCTGATTTCTGGAATTATGGTATAACACTAGGTAGTGGCTAATGACAAAAAGACAATTTCCCATTTATATTAATTTTTTCTATTCCTAGATGTCTGTATATTAAATGATATTGTTGATATGCATGTTTGCCAGAAATAGTAGCTCTAGATAGAGAAAAAATAGTCATAAAATACTGTAGGTAGTTTTGAACATGTGAGTTTTGCTTCTCTCTCGTGAGAATTACATAAAGCAGATATGTTTTCTATGCATTAGGAAATAGGAAAAACTTTCATAGTAAATATTTGCTTTTGATTTCTACAGCATATAGGATAATCGGAGTATATATGTTTCGTGTGTGTGATTGTGGAGGATAGATATATATATTTATTTAAACTAACTTTTCATTAACTGTGTCCATTATTGAAACCGCTATTCAAGTTTAGTTAACTTATTTTCCAGCAATATGAATGAAGAGATTTAGGTTATATTTATTTTAACTTTTTTTGCCAGGGTTTATATGTCTTGATTTTTATTTGGCAGGGAAATTTGTCAGCCTTTTACAATTATTTGTGAGTTGAATACAAATACATGGATTACACTGTTCTGAAAAATTGTCATGACCACACAGTTTTAATAGTAAAAAAAAAAAGGAAGAAGATTGTAGTTGGTCAGTCTTATCTCTGTTGTTGTCCCTTTCACTGCTGATGCAGCATTGTGCGAAAGGAATCAAAAGAAAACAACATATTCTGCACACATGAAATTTGTAGTATCTATCCCTGTATCTATCCCCTCAAGGGAAACAAGAGTCAGCAATAACTTAACTCAGAAGGGCTATGGATAAACACATCACATGTGAGGGGAACTGAGGTAATTCCTGTAAATTATGAAAAAATCATCTTGGGTAGTTCATATTTAAATCTTTAAGATTTAAATCTTAAAATTAAAATAATTTTCAGTGCCTTTGTATCATACCTTGATTACAGTATCTAAGGCATACATACACCACAACCACAGTAGAATACAGCAGAAACTTTGTTGTAAACTGTTGATGTATACATATGGAACATGATTTTTCTTTTTTTCTCCCCTTGTCTCAATAAGTAAAAGATATTCATGAGGTATTCTAAATTACTGCTAAGTGTAATAACATGTTTAAAGTTAATCCTATACTTTAATATTTTGCTAGGAAGGAGGTGTAAAAATTAAAGCTTTTTGTAAGCAGAATGTTTTCCATGAGAACTTGTTTCATTTGGCTCAATTTGGGAGTGAGTGATGAAGAGGATTACAGGAAAAAGACACAGAGCCTTGAGGGCTAAAGCATTTGAAATCTTCCTTCTGCCATGCAGTTTTTATGTGATGCCAAGGAATGTTTTAACAAAAAATTTCATAGTTGGCCACTAATTGTTTATTTTTCTGAATTTTGGGCACCCAATTAAACACCTTGGAACTGGCAGTGAAAGAAAGTAAATTGAATGTTAGGACTGATTAGAAAAGTAAAAGAGGCAAATCAGAGAGTGAGAACAGCATTTTATTTGCTAAACCAGTCTAATGTGGATATTCATTTAGAATACTGTTTGCCCTGTTCATCTCATTCTACTACAAAAGACGTAATACGACTGGAAGAGACTCAGAGAATGATAGCAATGATGACCAAAGTTATGGAAAAGCTTCTGAGCAGAAACTCTTTGAAGGTTAGAGAAAAGACACCTTAGAAGGAATATAATGTCGTCGGTCAAATCATGAAAAGAATAAATAAGAAGTAATAGCTCATTGCTTTAGAAACAGAAATAATCAAACTAACTGAAATCAAGATGTGGAATTGTACAACCAAAATACTTTATGCAAAATACAGTGTCTACAGAAAATTAAATTGGATTCAAAATGGCTACATATTCAGAAAATTTCATCAAAGGGAACTAATTAAAAAGGATATCACATCCAACTCAAAACATTCCTGCCCCCCAAATCGGGAAGCTAGGTGATATTTCAGGTATGCCTGCGCACTTCTCACACACTTACATAGACACTCAGTGCTGTTCAGTGACAGGCAGAACACCAGCATTATCTCTGTCTCCTGCATTGATGTTGTAGGTAGCTTGTCTCCAGTGCTCTGTCCTGGACGTACCCCTTTGTTCCCATATTTGATTCTCACCTATGAAATCTGTCCACTTTTGGCCTCTACATTTACTTACAATGACTACAGTTCTTAATCCTGTTGTTTACAACCTGAATCCAGATCTCTGTTGTGATTATACTTCCAATGATTATATTTTCCATCCATGTAAGTGAGAACTCAGAAAAAAAAATTGAAAATGAGAGTCTAGTTTTGCATTTATAAATGTTGTCTCTTAAGCACCTTTCTGACAGTTGCTTGTATGAGATCTGGTCTGAGCTGAAGGAGTTGGCAGTCTTTCAACAGCAGATCACCAACTATTGAGATTTTAGAAAACGTGACTCAATATATTTCAGTCGTTTTTGATCTTGTTTCAGTTTTAGTGTCTAAACAAGAGAGCTAAAAATGTTAAAAACATCTTTATTCTATTTATGCTTTGAGAAGTAGCCTGTTAAAAACCAGACCATGTAACTGCATTCCAGATGACTTCATAACTGTCCATACAGAAACAGATGTATGCATGACTCTGTGTAATTTTAGTCAGCTTCATTGGAAAACCTGATTTATTCTTTTGTTCTTTTGCAAAAACCTTCAGTTTATAGCAGTTCTTGTAAATTTTTCTGAATTATGAAGAAAAACTCCTCTGATTCTGGTGACAAAAAAAAATCAGCATTCATTTTTTAAATAATAATAGGAAATATGGTCATAAGATTCAGATATGGGAGAGAAAAGTGGAAAACATGGAATAATGATGTTTAAAAATAAATCATTATAGACTGATATTTAAAAAAAACACAAAAGATATTTAAAGGTTACATGATGCCAAAATAGAAGTACCTGCATTGATCGCCTGCTGCTTCTTTAATCATAATTACCATTGTCTATTGTCCTATTCCAGTTTCCTTTTCCCCACCTTAAAAAACCTTTTATAAATGAACCAAAAAAAAGCTAGACACAGTTTCCTCAAAAAAATTTGATATGGTACTTGTAATTTGCTTATAATTATGCATCATTTAGTGTGTCAGATCAATGCTTAAAGGTGAAATAAGCCTCTACTAAACTCATACTCTTCCTGGTTGACAACAGCTCCGTGGAATGATTTTCTGGCTATCACTTTGTGATTTGGAAAGTTGCTCATAACTACAATAATAATTTCAGTTCTCATCAACCTTCAAGGACAGTCTGTATACATTGCACAGTCGTACACTAACAGGAGACTGTCAAGTGTTTTAAGAACGAGTTCTTTATGTTTTTTCACTTACCGTTCAGAATATACTCCTAGGTTCTTAAAGCAAACTTCTTGCTACCAGTTTAGTGCCTTGTTTTTTTGGTTTTTTTTTTCCCTTTTTTTTTTAATGTAACAACATGAAAATGTCACCCACGATTCCTGCTATACAGGTCTGGAAAGAATATTTGTAATTGACTTCCTTTCCTAGGTCTACACTTGAATGTTAATTAAAATTTTATTAATGAACTTTGACAGGTTTCCTCTAAATGTTGACTATGTTTTGGAAGTTATTTGCTAACTAATGAAAATAGAATTTTACAACTAAAAAACCCAAGTTAAGAACGTATTTATCTCTTAATTAAATAAAACCCAGTAACAGAAATATAGAATTTTAGGTGTAAATTCTTACTAGCATTCTCCATTTATTTAAGGTTCAACACTAAGAAGTTTTTTCTTGTTGTGAGTCTTAAGACGTAAGTGTAGTGTTGTCTGCAAATTACGTAGCTATACATGTCCATGTCTTTCAAAGTACTTGCACAAGGTTTCATTGCAAAATTCCTTTGAATACGAATTATTTGTTCTGTACCTTTCCATACATAGGACCTACTGAAAAATCTGTCTCCTTTACTACTGAATGAAATGGAACTTTTGTCATTTGATTTCCCTGCAAGTTGAAGTCTTACATTTTTTAATTTGGGAGCGTGACTGTCACAATTTCAGAGTTCTGTATTTCAGTACATAAGTTTGCTTCTTTGATTACTAAAGCTTGATTTAATGCTGCTGAATTTTGGGCATACTTATATTCTGATAGACTCGGGAAACTAATAAAAATCACAAAAATACAGGTCCATCCTGAAGAATTCACAATATAATTTTAAATAAGATGGAGCATGCAGGTGAAACAGAAGCTTTAAAGCAGAGTAGATGGGAAGAATCACAAAATAAATTATAATCAGTATGAATAATTTACTCCACCACTGTGGTTATTTACTATTAAGTCTTCCATTCTGTAGCTGCTCTTCAGTGTAATTTTCAATGGCCAAGTGATTTCTTTTATTTATAACAGGAGATGTACATATTAAGAAGTGTCAAATGTAAAGGCAGCAACAATGAAGAGGGAATTAAATTAATGGTTGTAGTAAAAATTGCATGACATAATATTTCAAAATCAACCAGAACAATAGAAATACAAGGTTTGTAGGGTGTCATACCTTTGTTTATTTTAAAATGTAGCTAAAAATCTGAGCAAATTTGGCAGGAGAGAAAAAACACAGCCACAACATGATCAGCTGGTGCACAGCAGGTCTGTTTAAAGTGAGCGTTGTGCATTTGTACCAAATAACCCTGTAACTATTTAGTAGTTGTTTGAAGGTAACTTCAGGTAATGACACAAATTACAAGTCACGCAAATGTTTTGAAGTTACTAGACTTGAGACTGTTGCAGGGTTTTAGATGTAATGATATATCATTTTTCAAGACAGAAAAATAGTGTGTAATGTAGCCTACCATTACATAATATTTATCATCTTAAAAGATCGTTGTCATTTCAGGGATCTCCAGTGCAATTCAGAGGTATCACTTTCCTTTCTCGTCAGGACTGGAATCAGACATTATTTATTTTTGACATTCAAGGTAATCTGATCTTATTGTTCATATAACTGTAGTAATTAACACAGTTGTTGCAATTAGGTACTGACTGATCTGATTATCTAAAGACAGGATTGTGAGGCTAAGATTGCAGTCCTTTGACACGCTTAATGCTCCTGGTGAAAAGGAGGTGCTCTTCAGCGTGGCTGTGTTTTTTCTTTTTTTTTTTTTTCTGTGTTTTTTTTTATTAGCTCTTTTTTTTGTGTGTGTGTGTAATAAACCATCTTCCATAGTCTGCCATCTTAACTGCTCTAGGCAGAAGTGTGGTGCTTAATTACAAAGTGTCATGAATTCATATGCCATTTGTAATTTTAATAGTAAATCATCAGTGAGATTTGTTCTGCCAGCACTAGGGCTGTGGAACATTGAAAGCAAAATTTCACAAGTTAATGGCCTGCCCTTTTCTGACAGCACACCAAGCTTTCACACTGTTAACTAACACTTTGCTTCACTCAACCACTGAACTGTTGACAAGAGCACTTTAGCAAGTCTGAACAGCAGAAAAAAAAAATCAAGTAAATCAAAAGCCAGTTTGGAATGAAGCAGAAAAATAGAGAAAAAAAGATGAATCAGAGGAAAAATATTAAGAAGTAAAACAAAGAAACTTGATATGCTTTGATAAAACTTATACATCAATATAGTAAATCTGTTATAATTTTTCAATTTTTGAATGGTTTTTCTTCTCAATACTGAGAAAACAGTCATCAAATAGTCCTTAATTATTTCAGATTAGTTTAGAGGTTTGATTCTACATAGATGAGATAGATAGTGCTTATTTTATTGAACTAGTTTTGAAACATGAAGAAACTCCAAAATTTTCCCCGTGGAGATAACTTAATCTCACAAAAAATGTTCACAATGGAGATATTGATTCCTATAGCAATTGCAGAAAGAAACCTTTTAGGAGCATGAAAGGGATAGTAATGTTTTTCATTAATCAATAAAATCATATGTTTAGATGCAATCACGAAAATATGCTTTGTGCAAGCATAGTAGGTTACTTACACATAGACTAGAGCTTTTTAGTTTGAGACAATCCATCTAGAATTTTATGTGGGTATATCATTATCCATTAAAAATATGCACACATAAATATTTCTTTGCTGATGACAACTTACTCATATACAATGGCAGATCATAGAGAAATCCGTGTATGAAATTTTCTCAAAAAAATTCTTGCAAGTAGATGAAACCTAATTTTTGCCCAGCAGTGGAGACAACATAATATGAAGATTCTGGTGAAGTGGAATATTCTATGATTACAGCTTCAGACTTAATTTTGTATCAAAAGTAACACATCAGAGGAGGTCTGTAAAACAAACCGAAGTTTCTGATCCACCACCTGGAATCTTGTGAATATAAATATTAGGAAGTGCATTTACTTCTTAGTTAAGTGATCCACATACTCAGATTCTTGGGTTTTTTGATACACAGTTTTTGAAACACAATTTTTTTTTTCAATAATGGGATGGCCTACATGGCACCAGGCTTGCTGGCGTCAGATGGGATTCACCTTTCTGAAAGGGGGAAGAGGGTCTTTGCTCACAAGCTAGTGGCGATCGTTGACAGAGCTTTACACTAGGCTTGAAGGCAGAGGGAGATAATACCAGACTTGCCCATGAGAAGCTGTGGAATGACACGCCATGTTCAGAGGGATGTGGTGCTAGCGAGGGCCCTCAGCCTGTTGCTCGGAGACTTGCTGGCTACACTGCATCATACTTGAAGTCTTACAGAGATGAGCCAGGGGCTCCTGAGGTTATAGGAGCCAAGAGGGAAACACCAGTGAAATACCGCAAAGGAATTAAGGGCTAAGAAGGTAAAACAGTCAACAGCACAGCTCAGGTGCCTCTACAGCAATGCACGCAGCATGGGCAACAAAAAGGAGGAGCTGGAAGCCACCGTGCTGCTAGAAAACTATGACCCAGTTGCCATTACTGAAACTTGGTGGGATGAATCCCATGAGTGGAGTGCATCTACAGGCTGTTCAGAAGGGACAGGCGAGGAAGGAGGGGCAAAGGCATTGCCTTCTACATCAAGAAATGGCTAGACTGTGAAGAGCTGTCTCTGAAGAATGGCCCCTAGCAGGCTGAAAGCCTATGGGTAAGAATAAGAGAGTGAGGTGACAAAGGGAACCTTGTGGTTGGTGTCTGCTACAGGCCGCCTGATCAAGGGGAGCATATTGATGAGCTGGAGCCTTCTTACTCCAGCTACAGGAGGCATCATGCTCTCAGGCTCTCGTCCTGCTGGGGGACTTTAACCACTCTGACAGCTGCTGGAAAAGTAGCATGGCGAGCTGTAGGCAATCCAGGAGACTGCTGGAATGCATTGAAGATAACTTCTTACGCCAGGTAATAGACAGTCCTACCAGGGGCAGATGCGATACTGGACCTTTTGGTCACCAATGCAAGTGAGCTAATTGGTGACGTCAAGATTGGAGGCAGCCTGGGCTGCAGTGATCATGCACTGGTGGAGTTGCAGTCCTGAGGGATATGGGTCAGGTGAAGAGTAAAGCGAGGACCCTGCATTTTAGGAAAGCAAACTTTCAGCTCTTCAAGGAGTTAGTCAGTAGGACCCCCTGGGAAACACCCCTGAGGGACAACAGAGCAGAACAGAGCTGGCCGAACTTTAAGGACACTTCCCACAGAACACAAGAGCTCTTGATCCCCATGTGTAAGAAATCAGGAAAGGAAGGCAAGAGAAAAGGAAGAAAGGAAGGCATGGCTGAGTCAAGACTGCTGGTCAAACTAATGGGCAAGAAAGAGATGCACAGGCAGTGGGAGCAGTGACAGGTGTTCTGGGAAGAGTATAGGGATGGTGGCCGGTTGTGTAGGGATAAGGTCAGGAAGACCAAGGTGCAGCTGGAGCTGAACTTGGTGAGGGATGCAAAGAAAAATAATACAGGCTTCTACAGGTATGTCAGCCAGAAAAAGAAGGTCAGAGAAAGTGTACCCCGCTGATGAACAAGACTGGCAAACTGATAACAATGGATGAGGAGAAGCCTGAGGTACTCAACAACATTTTTGCCTCAGTCTTCGCTGGCAACCTCTCTTCCCTCACCTCTAGAGTGGATGGCCCACAAGGCAGGGACTGGGGAAGCAAGGTCCCTCCCACTGTAAGAGAAGATCAGGTTCATGACCACCCGAGAAACCTCGACATGCAGAAGTCCTGACAAGATGCATTCCAGAGTTTGGAGGGAATTGGCTGATGTAGTTGCCAAGCCACATTTGAAAAGTCAGATGGAGATTAGTGATGAGTGGTGTCCCACAGTGGTCTGTACTGGGCCCAGTACTGTTCAATATCTTCATCATTTACACAGACAGTGGAATTGAGTGCACCCTCAGCAAGTTTGCAGATGACACCAAGCTAAGTGGTGTGATTGACATGCCTGAGCGACAGGATGCCATCTGGAGGGACCTAGACAAGCTCGAGATGTTGGCCCATGTGAACCTCCTGAGGTTCAAAAAGGCCAAGTGCAGGGTCCTGCGCCTGTGTTGGGGCATCCCTCAGTATCAATGCTGGCTGGGGGATAAAGGAATTGAGAACAGCCTGTGGAGAAGAATTTGGGGGTACTGGTGGATGAAAAGCTGGACACGTGTTCTGGCTTGGGGTAAAGCAGAGCCAATTTTCTGTTCAGTGAGAGAGGGTCTTGCTCTTGTTGCTGTGGCAACCAGGGTCAGATGACCTGGTTGTTTACCCTGTGGAGGGGTCGCACTTGTGGGGAGGAGTGGACAGGTCAGGTGACCCAAACTGACCAATCAAGTGTTCCATCCCATCTGCAATGCTCAGTATAAAAGCTGAGGGACAAAAGGGATCAGGTTGGCTCTTCTCCAATGGTTCTTCTCCACTGGGTTCTTCTTCAGTGGCTCTTTTTCCTTAATGACTGATGTCTGAGGAGGACCCCATCTGCTCATCTGCCTTTGATTTTGGTCAGTGTGTTCCAGTTCCTATTTGTCACTGAGTCCAGTCTGGAACTTGCCCAGTGCCTGCTGGTGATGTTTCCCTGGGAGCTTGATATGGTTTTGTGTATATTTGTATATATTGTATCTTTTTCATTATTTCCTTTTTTATTTTATTATTACTATTTCATTAATTTACTTTTTTTCTAAACTCCTAGATCTCTTTATCTTTCTTCTTCCTCTCCTTGGAGTGAGAGATGGGGGAGAGCACCTGTTGTCTTGTCATTGGCCATCCTGGCCCCAACCATAACATGAAGCAGCAATGTGCACTTGGAGCCCAGAAAGCCAACTGTATCCTGGGCTGCATCAAAAGAACCGTGGCCAGCAGGTTGATGGAGATGATTCTACCCCTCTACTCTGCTCTTGTGAGATCCCACCTGGAGTACTGTGTCCAGCTCTGGAGTCCTCAGCACAAGAAGGACATGGACCTGTTGGAGTGAGTCCAGAGGAGGGCCACGAAGATGATCAGAGGGCTGGAGCACTTCTCCTGTGAGGACAGGCTGAGAGAGTTGGGGTTGAACAACAGAGAAGAGAAGGCTCTGCGAGACCTTATTGTGGCCTTTCAGCTCTTAAAGGGGACCTACAGGAAAGATGGGGACAAACTTTTTAGTAGGGCATGTTATGATAGGACAAGGGGTAATGGTTTTAAACTAAAAGAGGTTAGATTTAGACTAGATATAAGGAAGAAATTTTCTATGCTGAAACAGGTTGCCCAGAGAGGTGGTAGATATCCCCTCCCTGGAAAGATTCATGGTCAGGTTGAACAGGCCTCTGAGCAACCTGATCTAGTTGAAGATGTCCCGGCTCATTGCAGGAGGGTTGGACTAGATGATCTTTAAAGGTCCCTTCTTACCCAAACTATTCTGTGGTTCTGTGATTTCTGGCAGATGTCCCCATTCTTGTAGTCAAAATGATTTAACATTTGTCTGTAATCATGGTTCATAATGTTTGCTTTGCCATTGCATCAAGCAGAATGTTTTGCTGTCTGAAAGCCTGTTGAAATACTGCACCTGGTTTCAGTGAGATGCCTGCGTTACACTGAGGAGAAACTTAGCTTCCTAACAAAACAATTTGTGGTCCTGCTTTCTTCTCTAACCATTACAGCTTTCTGTGAATCAAGACCAAAGCACTACATTGATGGATTTCATGTAGCGCATTCATAGCTTGAAGAATTGAAAAGCGTTTGAGGGTGCAGAAAATAGTAGCAGCTTTTTCATTTATATTATTTCAGAATTTCAGCTTTGCTAAATGTTGGTATCTGTATAGATGACTTAGGATCCTTATATATAATAATAAATTGGAACAGTATCGTGTGCAAATTCATTAAAAAAATATGATTGATATAATCAATATTACAAAGTATTAACCATATAATTGCCTAGGAAAGCCAAAGAGTCACAGCTGCTTTTCACAATTACAGAGTTAAGTTGCCATTATGAATAAAGCTTTAACAACTGCTAATGTTAAAGACCTCATATGCAGTTTAAATACTTAGTACACATTTTTAAAGTCAAGTCACAGCAAGACAGATGCCAGAGAAACAGGAAAATGAGATGGGACGTAGGTGGGTAATAAGAGAGAGAAGTGACAGAACAGCCCAAGGATAAAAAAAAAAGGCAGTTTAGCTGTCACTCAATATTTCCTGTGAGATATTACCGAACTTGGAGATGATTGCTTTCTAGCAGTTTGCTCTTTGTCCCATTTGCCTCAATTAAGTGGCTCTGGAAAGAGTGTACACCATTAAAGTTGGTACTTAGTGACATGAAAAATTCTGCTGCTTAAGATCCTTTTTGGTTGTTCGGTCACGGACACAAAATATTTCTGCTTTGCCATCCTCTGTCCACTTTTTTTATTTTTCAGGCAGAATTCTTCATTTATTTCTAAAAATTCTGATGTAAAATCATTAGACAAAAAATCAGAAGATAATTGATGACAGCAAGCAATTTAAACCACTGTTAGATTTAGCTCTTGAGAAAGCATGTCTTGAGACAAACCTGAGACAATTTTACTGTCATAAAATCAGACAGCAAAGCAAATACAGGTTGAAATAAAGATAGTAAACTTAACAAATATATAGACATTCAATGTGAACACTGAGGTAACTTTGCAGAGAAAGTAAAGATTTTTTTTTTTAATCAGTTTGATATTGAATGTGAATCAGAATGATATTTGAATACCTTGAACAGAAAAAAATCCCTTAAAACAAAAAAGCCATTCTGCATGGAGAAATGTATTAATTCTCTAAAAAGTGTTGTTTATATAACTAGATCTTTAAAAAAAGACACAGAGAAAAAATATTTAAAACACTAAGGGAAGGACGGCATGATACAGGACTGACAAATGATTTCCTTATTAGATATACCCTTGCATTATCTGAAGGCAATGTTCTTAAATTTATATTCTTTCACGTTCAATGCATCAAGTCAGGGTTAACAGAGAAGATCACGTTTGTAACACACCATGAGTTAGAATTAATGTAAGATAGTAACATTTACAGTTGCTGACCTGACTAAAATGTGACATTCCTTTGGAAATTCAACTATGCTGTAGTTGTGTAGAGATGAGTGACATTGTATAATTTTCTACTTGCATATGAGTGACTTTAAGCAATTTTTTAAGGAAGTTTGAATGGTTTTGATGCATTATTGGTTACTCTTAAATATAATAATAGTGTTTGATGTAATTTCATATATTATTGCAATTATTTTTTTCTTGTTTGAAGCAGTGGGGCTATCTTCTTTTCCTATACTAGGTGATCTTCCTGCACTCACAATACAAAGATGCTATTTACTTTTCACAGAACAGTTCAACTGTTTCAACAGATGCTCTGTTTCCCTGTAAAGAGGTTGACCCAAGAACTGTTGGTTCCATGACAGAAAAAGAATTCTAACCTCTCCATTTGTATTTGAAATCTTTCAGCTTCCTTGTATACAATCATGTAATAAGCAAATTAACTTCTGTGGCCCAATATTTGATTGAAAGAGTAAGAGATACTTACTGTGCAATTTATTTTTTTTTTTGGTAGACGATTCATTTTGTGATCTACTAATCCAAAATGAAAGTTTAATAAATTCATTGCATCTCCAGAAGACCATTATTTCTCCAGAGGTCGAGTAACCAGTAGGTTATAAGGTCAAGTAGTATGAAAGTTATGTTCCTTGTTTTAGAACAAATCAAATATGCAAGAAATTTTTCCTGAGTTTTTGGGAGCTGACTATGAAACATTTATGCACAACTGAAAAGAACACATTTCTATAATTACGCTGGTTAATGATGTTTGCATTTGCATAATCACCACAATGCTTCCTTGAATTTTTGCATGTTTCACATTTTTCTTTCCATTTAACAATTTTTCACATTGTTTGTGGGGCAGTACGATGAATTAATCCTAGAATATCTGCATTTTTCTATAAATAGCATTATGCATTGCTAAATAAATAAAGGACAGGGTTGGGGCTTTTTTTTTTGCCTGTTTTACTAATCATTTGATTATATGCTTTTCTGCTACACTTGTTTTGTTTGTTTGAAGAAATAGCTCCTAGGCCAGAAGCTGTATGAATCCTGTCAGAAACATCTGTAATGAGACTCTTGAAATAATATTTCTCTGTACAACACTTTTTTTCTTCAATAACTTAGAAAAGTCATTCCACTTTTCACAATACTTGGCCACACTGAAAGCACAGAAAAAAGTAGGATGAAAAAAGTGCTTACAACACTCATTTGCATACAAACAACTGAATTATAAGAAAATACTAGTGACGCTTATGTACAAAAAAAATCTCTCAGAAAGAATGGCCAGGAGAAAATCCTTCCTTAAATTTAGGAGGCCTGTGATGAGGTGTGTATCTCATTGTAGATGATATGCTGAAAGTGCTGCTAGAACATAACAATACAAATATTGTGTTCTGCAACACAGGTTACACATTAATGCAAAATTAATATAAAAACCATAACCACCCTAATTCTATGGAGTATCAGGTATGGTTGATAGATTTTTTCCCCAGTAATCTGCAAGAAAAAAAAATAACTATGCATATGCTATACATATGAGTTTCTACAGAATATGTACTTATGACAGTAACAGAGAAGAAAATGATCTGAAAAAACAATAAACAAGGCAGAGAGGGGAGAGGAGAAAAGACTGAATGGACGCTACTGCTTGTTTAAAAATATTACTTCTACCTAGAGCAATTTCTTATGTGCTTAAAGAAAAAGAGGTAACCTTGTATCTCAAGCTTCTTTTTTTTTTTTCATCAGAATCATGAACAGTTTAGATATCTAGACAGAGAGAAAAGATATGTGTGTGAGCTGATCTTCCATAGCTTTTAAGCTTTTAAACTTCTGCAAGTGCAGCCAAACTAGTTCAAATTGCTTGTATTTTAAATTTGGACTGAAAACGCCTCTCTTATTGACAGTCAGTACAGATAATGGTTATTTTTGTCTTCTGATAAACTGGTCCTCTGTCCTAGCCCTTTGGCTCTAACTTGTATTTCATCTTTCTTCAACAAAACTTACAGCATATTTCTACATTTAGCAATATACTTAAGTCCAGTTTAAGTAGAGTTTAAGCATATACTTACACACATTATTAAAATCAGTTCCCAGAATAATGAATGATGCTAATTGTTAACACATACCCCCACCCTGAGCCCTAGATTCATTATATTTTGATAACTTAAAACCATCAGAAATATAAAACCAGCAAAGGAAATAGTAATTTTAAACAATTAATGTAAAAAAAAAAAGGAAAAAAAATACATCAAGTAGGTGTGAAACAACAGATAATTAAACCCTTTTCTGATGAATTGTGAGCTGCCTTCAGTATCTCTTCCTCTGTTCTTTCTGCCCTTTTAGTTTTACTAACTAGCAGTCATACATTGATGAAACCTATATAAATGCCCAGTATAGACAGTTGAGTGTGATTATGTATACTGCATGTTAATTACTGTGTGATTAACACACTAAACAAAGTTATAATATGCGAATGTGTATATTAGGTATGTATCAGTATAGAAAACAAACTACAAACCATACTTTGCATAATCTATTATTTAAATAGTAGTGTTCTTAATATGTTAGAACCTGAACAGCATTGTTCATCAGTCTAGCAAAATGCAGGGATGTTTATTGTGGATATTCATGTTTTAAGTGTCTAAATAAGCATAAAACTTTTAAAAATTTCTTTTATATGAGCCAAAAAGTCAAAGTGCTGTGTATTCTTCATTGTTATGTCTTCAGTCACAATAAAAAAAGAAATTTGGTCTTGAAATATTCAGTTATAGTCAGTGAAATTCATTAAATATTTGCATACGAAGCTCAGTTTTGAAGATATTTACGTCTTCCCTTACTGATTTCATCTTAAGTATGTAGATAAAAATAAAAAAATAAATCCCTTTGATAAGGAACTCAAGTGCTTTCAGCATATACATTGATACTTGTGTTACATGATTTGTACTAAATTATTTTATTTATTTAAACCTATATGTTCATAGCAAAATATTTTGTTTACTCTCTATATAGCTAAATATATGTCAAGATATCATTTGATGTGTATTCTTATTAATTTTTTCCTCCTTAAAAGAAAGCACGTACTCTTAGTTACATAGCCTCTCCTACGGGCTGTAGTCAACGTGCAGTTTAAAAAGTAAACACGGAATGGCATAAAGAAGTATTTTATGACATTTTAGGATTCTCTAAGGATCCCTGAATTCCTTAAAGATTTAGGATATGCTGCATGGAGGAAAACACTGGTTAAATCTGGAGAGATAACAGTGAGGCCATCATTCTAACACTTCCAGCACCAGGGCTCCTGAATTAAATTCCTCTGGCACAGAACAGAATTTCATGATCCATGTGAACAATATTAAGACCACACTGCAACTGAGAGAGGTGATTCAACCCTGGTTGTGAAACTACCAACTACTTATGAGGTGAGTTGGAACAGCTTGTTGATCTGTGTGAAATCTACCCTAGAAAAAAAATAAATTAAATTGGTGATACAGCTCTCCCTGTGCCTGTCTGACCACTAGAACTGACACAAGGGGGAGGATATGTGGCCTGGGAAATAGGATGGCACTGCCACTCTAATTCAGCTTCTGCTACATGTGGAATTTCCACTTGCATGTGAATAAAATAACCTATAGGCTGTACGTTCATACTGGCAACAGTCTTCTCTTTGTGGTCTAGTAAATCTTGGAAGTATTTCCTGTACAAGGGCCTCACCTTCTAGAGGATGGAGATGCCCACCTCACCCCTGTATCTTATTTGGCACTATTCTAAGCAGAGTGCTCCGATGAACACCTTTACCTTGATGTGTGCAGGTAGTCTAAGTTTCCTCCCCAGGAGCCGTTCTCCTTGCTGAACTCTTCTGTGAAAAGATGAGAACCTTGCTGCAATGTGAAAATAAAAAGGTGCATGTCCATATATGCAGAAATGGTCAGTATAGTTTTTTTCTAGAATAAATTCACACCTGAGGTGCTCTCTTACATGTATGTATTGTTGCTTTTTTGTACATACAGAGAGAATTCAGGGCATATTTATTCCTCCCTTTTTCCGTTTGTTAGCAGGAGCTGAGAGGGGTGCAGTAGGGAATTGCCATTGTGTGTTTCTTTAGCAATGACTAAGTTGTGTTCCCTTGAAACTGGATGTTGTCATTCCTGGCTTTCTACTGAAGTATTACATGTACTTGTCACATCTCCTTTAAATGATGTATTGAAACATCATCAGAGAGATTTTTAGGCTATCAAGCTTAATTGAACAGAGGCACCTGCCTTCGTCCCGAGATACGTATCTGAGCCCTTGCAGAAAGGCAAAAGTTCAAAAGTATCTCTTGTTCAGTATTTTTCACTGATTATTGCAAATTTTTCATTACTTTGTAGGAAATCTGACAACTTCCAAAAAGACCAAATTCTCCCATATACAGTGCTTACCTCAGAGGCTTGGATTCCATTTTTCAGGCTAAGCATAAGCAGACACTGAAATGGCTAGACTGTAAGTAATTTTCCTGTTTGGATCTATCATCAATGAATATAGCTTACTTAAACATTCTTCTTTGTCTTTCTTTGGTTTTGTCATTCTTCCAGCTATTTAGACTGCAAGCTCTATACAGAGTGTTTTCTTACTTGTGGGATCATAACAGTAGAAAACATTGCTGCTGTTTAACAAAACTAAAATTCATTTGGTATTTCTGCTTTCCATGGTGGAGATTTTCCACTCAGTTTTGGTCTCTGGTTGATGCATAAAGCACACCTATCACTTATTAGCATTTTACATGGATGCTACCTGACTACCAGCACTCTATGATTATTATTTTGTTTTCTTCTTCATATATTGTAGCCATTCACTGCTCTCTTTTAGAGGCACAGGACTAGGCTCCTGCTGTTTAAACCTTTGCTAGGTATTTGTGCTCAAAGGTAGTGAGAAGCAAAGAGAACTTTGAGTGTTCTCTAGTGAAAAGCGTAAGTATTTTTCATTGATTGTCCTGTAACATGGAAAATTTCCAGAGAGCTGAAGTGGGGAATCTTGTATGTTATGTCAGCTTTAGAAAGTAAGGAAGTACAATCGAAATGGACTTGTAAATCAAAGCAGTTGTCAATAACTCGACATCCACCATTAGCATGTTTCATGAGGGGTTACTTCAGATTGTCTTCAGTCTGCTTTCATGGACTGAGTGGCATCAGTGACTGGAGTTCATTGAATGTACTTTTGACGTGCACCTTCAGCTTAGTTTCACTTGAAATGAACCCGGTTATGCCCTGAGACTGTGCTACAGAGTGTATCAGGACATAGTATATGGGGATGGTTAGTTTTTAAAGCACTTTCCTGATCCAGACTGAAACTGTAACATAGGCATACTCTCAACCACTCTATGAAACTAAAGGCAATTTCAAAGACTGTAGAGATCTCACGATGATGAGAACTTCATTAGATCATTGAATATTAAAACTGAAATAAAGAAAGAAGAAATTTCTCTTGTTGCATGGACTGCTGTTGAGGCTTTTTTGATGACTTTTATGTTATGGCTGTTAAGAAGCAATCGATCGACCAAGTATGGTAGATGTTCTCATAAAGAATTTGATGTAAAACAGAGTTTATTAATACTAAAAAATATCTCTTTTAAAGAAGATAATGTATTCATTTGTGGTTTTTTGTATCACGGGTTAAGTAATTTCCATTTTCAATACAGCTTCTTAACAGAATTTCATCAGTTGCTCTGATTACAAAGGTGAACTTTTAAGTTCATTTTCTCTGAAAAATAATTACAATCCTCTCTTACGTTCAGTATTAGATCTATAATGCTTAAAGCGTGGAAGCTAGCAATGAATTGTCTTTTGTCTTAAAATGAATTGGGTTTTGTCTTAGAGCCTTAGTTGTCAACATTTAAAACCTGTTGTGTCGATAATTAAGGATTTTTTTTTCCCAAAACGCTTTCATACTTTTATTTAAAAGAAGCCAGATACTTAATTCCTTATAAAGTATACTTCTGAATGATTGTAAATATAATATTCACATTGTTATTTCTATGTGGTTTTCATTTGGGGTTCAGTTCTACAATACAGGTTTTAAATCTTTTTTTTGTTTGTTTCTTTTTTACATCAAACATGCCTGCAGCTATTTGTTCATTGAGGGGGAAAAAGTCTTTACATATTCATAATTAATGTCTATATTTTCAACTTAGAGGATCAGGTTTTTTTGATAAATATCTGACATCCTAGTGTAGATTTTATTATTTACATAACATGGCATTGCATTGCTAGATGTGAATGCAACTGTTTGGGGTTTTTTTGTTTTTTTTTTTTTTTTGTTTGTTTGTTTGTTTGTTTGTTTTTTTTAATAATTAGACACCTATATAACTGTAGGTAAAAAAATATTAACTATTTGTAACTTTTCCCAGTATTTATGTTTATTTGAACTGAATGTAACTTTCTGTAAGGATGACAGTTGGATAATTGGGCAGATTTCTTGCAAAGCTTTGAATCTTCCATGTAAAAGCACTGCCTGTTTTTCTCCCTGAAGGCAGGCATATATTGAGGAATCCAATGCAAGACAAAAACTAAGCAGCAGTTTCTAGTTCTCTGGCAGGTCAGCACAATGAGAGGCAATCACATCCCAGCCTGCAGAAATTCTCCCCAGTGGTGCATTTCTGGGCTTTCTCAAAGAGGACTCCTGAAAAAAGTGTTCCTTACGATATTCTGCTCCTTCTTCAACCAACAGACAAGAACCTATTGCAGTATTTTCTGGCTAAGCCTGAGACCCATCATCTTCCTAAAGCTTGAACTAAGACTTTCTATACATATATGTGTATATGTATATTATGCATTGGATTCATAGGGTAGAGTCAAAACCAGGTTTACGTTATTTCAGCTCAAAAAAGTAGTGCAATTTGCAGTAAAAGAATGAGTCCACTTATATAGGTGTCTTCAATTCATACACCTCAGTACCAAAAATCAGACTCTGCATCTGCCTTTAGTGATGAAGCACCTATAAACCTAGTGAAATTAAATAGGTAACTTCAATGTATAATGCAAAACCTGAATGTATCAAGGAAAGAATGATGTACATGACGAAAACAGTGTGTCTGTTTGGGTCTTAGCTATCTATGCTTTCCAAATCTTGCCCATTTTGGGTCTGCATTGAAGATTTGTCTTGCATGCAAATTCCTGACTGACTGAATCTTACTGATTTTAAAATTAATGGCAGAGGTGAGAATAGTCTCATATATGCTTTATGAAATAGTGTAATAGCCAAGGAAATGGGATAACTTGCTCTATGTCTTTGGTCCTGTATCTCCAAAGCTTGAAGTAAGCACGCAGACCACCTCAATATAGTGGGGGGAAAGGGCACCACTGGTTTTTTTTTCCATTTTCTTTTTCTTTTGCTAGTTTTATTTTCCTTTTGAAACCACGTTGCTGTGTCATGTGACTAGAAAGAAAAAAATTAGAATTTATAAATCGGTAACTACAGTACTAAGCTTGGAAATGAGAGTAGTTTTGGGTTTATCAAATTATTTAGGGTAAAATACATGCAAAATCCTAATTTAGACAGCAGGGTAAATATAGCAGGTCCTGCTCCTTATTCTGTTCTTGCCATTCCCAGGACTGGCATTTCCTAGGAAATACAAAAGGAGACAGTGATAATTTTTAAAAGTAGAAACCCCAAATACATAAGAATAGTATTTCTAAAGATAAATGAGAACAACTTTAATGTCACACCATTTTTGTACTGAAAATTATTAAATTTTCTATAGATTTTTTTGATTCCTTGTGGAAAAAAATAAATTTTATTTATATGAAGCAGCCTTTTTTTCATGCTACTGTTTGCCTAGAACATTTTTTGTAGAAAACAAACAGAAATCTTTGTATCACTACCTTTTCAGAGAACAGTTGTAATGACAGTATTTTGGGCCTGAAACATTGAAGAAAACTTTATGAAGTGAGTTAGACATTTTTGTAATTTCTCCTTGGAAAGCTTGTGAATTCTTTTGTGTTCTTCAAGCTAAAATGATAAAATCAGCACAAATTATATGCATGTGTACCTTCTTCAATCATGTGAGAGGGTCAGCTTTTCTTATGTGAGTGGAGAATGAAAATCAGCCGTCTTCCAGTCTGTCTTTGCTCTTTTCATATGATGGAAAGCCACATCTTCTTTTAAGGAAGTGTAGAGGATGATAAGTAAACTTCAAAATATTAAGCACATACTTAAGCAACAGAGCAGCTACCTGACTTCTCATACACCCATCAACTTCCGTATAAGGGCGAACTTTGGTTTCAGAAAACTCCTAAAAAAATTATTTTTCTCATCCAGAAAACCCTGCACAAAGTCATTAGAATAGAATTATTTCCTCTAAAATAATGTTGTGAATTTGAATGTGGTTTTTAGAAGCTGGATGAATGCACTACTTGTATTTTATCCTCAAAGCAGAAGAAAACTTGCTCTGGAATTCAAATGTCTGGATAAGGTAGGGAGTGGTAATGTTTTCATGATAAGTTAGAGAAGTGGAGATTTTGACAAAGCTTTTCAATTAATAATATTAGACTGTGGAAACTGAAATGCTTTACCTTACCCTCTCTTTTTTGACAAAAGATAATATGAAAATAGCCTGATTATCGTAACAGTCACATGTAAATGTGGGATGATGATGTAAGGTGCTTATTCTGGGTCAAGGTAGGAATGAAATCCAACTAGAATTTCCCAACTAGGCTGTCTATTGGTTAGTTTTGGTTGCTGCTTTTTCTTATATTTGGGAGGGACAAGGTTAGGTTTAATTTTGAAAGCAATTCAAACAATGTTCTTATGTTTCTGAAATCTTGCAATACAGAAATGCCATTTTCTGAGTATCCGTACAATTAATGTATGTATCATGTTACTTGTACCAGTAATATTGATTGATGGTTGGGTGATTTGCATTACTAGGCAATAGGTGCTGAATGAGTATTGCATAGTCAGCTTGCCAAAACTTGTTCTGCGATGTTGACATTCCTGTAACAAGTGGTGATACATTTTATGCTATAAATGGAAGATGAAACTTTGCTAGGAACAGTTTAAAGATCAAAAGGCAAAATCTAGCAAAAGGGCTGTTTAAAACAGTCATTGGTAGTTTGAATATGCTCAAATGTCATTTATTCAGTTTAGGTGAGTGCCCTTTAGCTCGCCAGTCTAAAGGAGTTCAGTTTCTTATAGAAGAGCACTAGATTTTAAAACACATTTTTAAAAATAATAACAAATATTACAAGAATTTAAGCCTCTGAAATTTCCATACCGTTCATCCTCATAACAGGTTATGGATGACTATCCAAGAGTAGTTCTCAGGAAGGAACTATTTTTACATAAAGGTCTAATAGAAAAAGTAAAATCCATGAAATCCATATAAGAAAGGTATATTAAAATTACACACAGAAAGTCAAGCATCTCTAAACTTGTCAGTTTCCATGGCAGCAAACAATTTGTATATTACCTAGTATTTTAGGCACTGGATTTTCTTTTTCGTGGTTTTGAAGTATTCAGAGACAATTTAAATCTGTTATTTTTTAAAAATTAAGTGTAATCCATCTTCTTTTGTTATATTATAAGATTTTTTAAAGGTGCTTAATCATTTAATCTTTCTTTTCTGATCTTGGGCCCTGCATTTTTGTTTTTATAATTATGAGGAAATGGCATTAACACATTCACAGCCTTCAAATCCTTAATGATATAGGAAACAGTGCATATATTTCATTTTTCCTTAAATATTTTTATATACTGCATTATTTCATCATAAAAATATTATAAACCTAAACAATAATTGGAAATGAATGTATCCTTCATTTACAAAAGAGTAGGAGAATTTTTACATTGCTACATTCCTAGTAAATGGCCCTAATATTGCTCAGAGACGATGATAAGCAATTAGTCCAGTTTCATGGGTGAAGTTAGTCTGTTCAGAGAGAAACATAACATTATAGAATAATCATTGTTTTGCCCTTTCCATTGAAGAATGATAAAAAATGTCATCACGGAGGAAAAGATGTGGGTGGTTTGTTTTTTTTTTCCCCCCAGGTGCTTTCATGAAAATAAAACTTATGTTCTAGGAGATCACAGTCTCAAAATATTACCAGCAGATTCTACCAGAATCAGATAGATTAGATATATTCTGATACCACTCTGAGATCCTATATTTACAAAAAATCGCTCTTAAAATGTATACTGTAAAAATTTTTATTATGCAGTGTATCTCCTTATGAATGGCACCTGTAGTTGGATTTTTTGGCCCTGGAGTCCAGCAAGAATAGTATTTGTCACCATAAGTGACACATGTGAGAGCTCTGTTTTGTCATATCATTTCTAAAGTGTCATTAATGTTCAGCTGCAAAGAAGATAGAAAGAACAGTTTTTCCTCTTTAGACTAAACTGATTAAGAAGTGCTTTGAATGAAAGGAATATTTAGAAGCTGATTCATGTGAAGAATTTGTGATGTGTGTTATCTATTTCTATAATCTTTAATATGGAGATTCACTGCATACAGGTTGAAAATGAATGAAAATGTATATACAATCTAAAAATATTATATATAGTGTATAGATTTAACTTTTCAAAAAAAAAATAATTTTCCTATCCCTTTTTTTTTCTTCATCACACTATGCTATTAAAAGATCTGAAATCTAAGTGGAATCCAAATCTACATAAGAGTAATAGCAACAATATCCATATTGTTATGTTTCTAGTCAATGAACAGAGCAGAAGGAAACAGGTATGTAGTATTTCTCTGCTGTATTTTCATAGTAGGGTTCTATCCAAGAAATAAAAGACAAAGAAAAAAAAGCAAATTAGATTTAACAATAATATAAAAGTAGTGGGAAAAGAAGTAGTCAGAATAAGAAAAAACAAAGAGCTATACTAAAGTAAATCATGTTCCCAAGATTTTTTGGATGTTAGCAGAGGAAAACTGCTTAAGAGGAAAATAAATTATAAAAAAATTGGAAGCTGTTTTTAAGAAATAACCTCTTCTTGTTTAAAAAGTGACACTAGACATTGGAATTTTAGATATTTAGTGTTTGAAAGCTACATTTAAAAAAAAAAAAAAAAAAAAACCTATTTGGTGGACACCATATCCCAATTCACTCAATTACTAAATTTAATAAGGATATGGAATTAAATTTGTAATAATTATTGAAAGTAGAACAAGCAAAACAGGTTAGCAATCTTATTTCAGTTGATTGGCTTTTGGTTGATTTTCAGTTGAAAATTAAATCTTCACATATAAAGAAAGTTATAAATATTAAATACTAGCTCATCTATGAAAAAGATGCTTCACATAATGAGTGTTTACTTTTTGCTTGTATTCTGTTTCGATGGTCTCATAATATGACATCTTGTTCTGTGAAACTATTGTCCTTGACGGGCAACAAGCACTATTCTTGGGGTGAAATGTATGTACTCTGTAATACTGTATTCAATGCATTTATTTTCTTCTTTTTTAATCACAGAGACTCTTCAGTTTATGAACGCACCGGTCTAATAAATGCATGGTTGCAAAAATGACTAACACTTAAACCCTGCTCAGTTCAACTGAGTTAAGTGCATCAGTATTCAAGCATATGGCTGATTTTGCAGAATTGCTGTATGAAGTCAGGCAATGATCACATTGTGGTGGAATGCCTGACTTACACAGGCATAATATTAGACAACATTAAAATTGCTTGTGCGTCCGTACTGGAAAACTTCTGGTGAAAATAATGAGTACTTTATGTGACCTATTTTATGAAGATAATAGGTTTCTTCAGTTTCCCTTACATTTCACCAGAATGGTAAGTGCTCTGGATTTCTCAGAAGAAATCTAGATACTCTCTATGATACAGCAATATAGAGAAAAGTATTCAGTTTCATCATTCCTTCTTATGTGCACCACGGAGACATGGTCTACCTATAGGAACACGAATATGAAGATGTTCAAGATGTATGTGCTATCCAAACATTAATTTCTAGGCCTTTTTTCAGGATCATAGAGTCATAGAATACCAGGCTGGAAGGGACTTCAAGGATCATCTGGTCCAACCTTCCTTTGCAAAAACGCAGTGTAGGCAAGATGGCCCAACACTCTCTCCAGCTGAATCTTAAAAGTGTCCAGTGATGGGAAATCTACCACTTCCCTGGGGAGATTATTCCAATGGCTGTGTTGTAATTGTGAAAAATTTTCCTCGTGTCCAATCAGAATCTCCCCAGGATTAACTTGTAGCCGTTACCCCTCATCTTTTCCTTGTAAAAAGGCAGTCTCCATCTTCTTTGTAGGCACCCTTTAAATCCTGGAAGGTGGTGATAAGGTCTCCCCTAAGCCTATGAGTTATTTGAGGATGGTCTGATATCTTGTTTTGAGGATGCTAGTGAACACTCTGACCACGGTGAGCTGAATACCTAGCAAATTAGACAGGTGGTCAAGATCCTTATAGTCTGCCTCATTTTACACATAATCAGATCTGAAAATTAAAATAAAAGATCAAATTCACTCTTATACCACTATGTTAAAACAAACACTTTCTAAGAAATTTCACCTTTTAGAACAACTGAAACTACATGACGGAAAGGAAGCTTGAGGGGAAAAGATAATATCAGATCAATAAGGAGAGCCTTTTCATTAATAGCTACATCTCTTAATCCATCCTAAGCAAATAGCACTTTACTGTATAGTGATTACAGTGGCATATACACAGCTGCAGGTTTATGATATTTGAGTTTAGATTTTTTTTTTTTTTTTTACATTTAAAAAAATATTAGGTAGTTGTTCAACCTTGGTACAAGTTGGTAAGGGAGTTCAACGAAAGGCACATTGAAAAAGTTTCTATTAGCAGTTTACTGATTATCACAATTATCAGTTCACATTCTCCTTCAGAACAAACGAGAGTCCAGTCATCAATCTGGGAAACTTTCTAGGTTAATTTTTTAGAAAATGAAATGGGGAAAATCCATCTAAACTGAGAAAGTTTGGTGCTTTGTACAACTGGTGGTGGCTTTGAGGATGTCTTCTTACAGCTGTCCTGGAAAACTGACAGATATATGCACAAAGAGGACATTATTTTCTCAAAATGGGGTAGAGTTAATGTGAAATTTTCTGAGATTTTTTCCTAGTCTTATTATTTCCAGAAAGTAAATGTGAGTTGCAAAGAATGCTGAAGCTGAGCCTGACTGAAAAGGTCCCACGTTGCCTAAATGTTCAATTTTACTGAGACTAGTAGATTTCCTATTTTATTATTCTTATAATCACTGTGATTATAAGAATATTATAATATTGTGACTTTTCCTGTTTCACTAGTTTATTTTGGCTTTTTGAAAGCATATACATGCTGCTTCATGAGGTTTCTCTGGCTTACAAGTTCTTTTGGGGAAGTTGAAGCATAATCATGGTACTGGTGAATAGCATAATGAAAATATGCTTATATAATGTATTACGTTATTTTGTGAAGGTCTGCAAGTTTTGAAAATTAGCATCTGAGGAAAATAGACTCATTGCATGTGTCAGGTATAAATATAACATTTATCCTGCCACAAACATACATCAGATGTAATTTTTTCTATATTTACTTTTCCTAAAAATACCTACGGACAATATCTTTATAGGCTGCCAATTGTAGTAGTATCAAATCTCTTTTAAAAATTAGTTTATGCACGTATTTTATATTAGTATACATACATATTTGCATGTTTCATGGAGATCATAGTATCATAGAATCATTTAGATTGGAAAAGACCCTTAAGACCATCAAGTCCAACCATTAACCTAACAACACCACCGAGTTCACTGATAAACCATGTCCATAAGTACCACATCTACACGTCTTTTAAATACCTCCAGGGGTGGTGACTCAACCACTTCCCTGGGCAGCCTGTCCCAATGCTTAACAACCATTTCGGTGAAGAAATTTTTCCTAATATCCAATCAAAACCTCACCTGGCACAACTTGGGCGAAGAGACAGACCCCACCTCTCTACACCCTCCTTTCAGGTAGCTGTAGAGAGCGACAAGGTCTCCCCTCAGCCTCCTTCTCTCCAGACTAAACAACCCCAGTTCACTCAGCCGCTCCTCATAAGACTTGTTCTCTAGAGCCTTCACCGGCTTTGCTGCCCTTCTTTCAACACGCTCCAGAACCTCAATGTCTTTCTCGTAGTGAAGGGCCCAGAACTGAACACAGTATTGGAGGTGCGGCCTCAGCAGTACCGAGTACAGCGGGATGATCAGTTCCCTGGTCCTGCTGACCACACTATTCCTGATACAGACCAGAATGCTGTTGGCTTTCTTGGCCACCTGGGCTCACTGCTGGCTCATATTCAGCTGACTGTCAACTACTACCCCCAAGTTCTGTTGCGTTGCATGGGGTTATTATAACCCAAGTGCAGGAACTGGTGCTTGGCCTTGTTGAATCTCATACAGTTGGCTTCAGCCCATTGATCTAGTCTGTCCAGGTCCGTCTGTAGATCATTTCTAACTTCAAACAGATCAACACCCAACTTGGTGTCCTCTGGAAATTTACTGAGGGTCCACTCAATTTCCTCATCCAGATCACTGATAAAGGTATTAAATAGAACTGGTCCCAGCTCTGAGCCCTGGGGAAGACCACTTGTGACCGGCCACCAACTGAATTTAGCTCCATTCACCACAACCCTTTGGGCGTGGCCATCCAGCTAGTTTTTTACCCAGTTATAGATATGCACTTTCCAGCTAGCTTTTTACACAGCTCTATATATACTTTTTTTTTTTTTAATATATATATTAGGGGGTTTTGTGTTGATAGCCACAAAGTTTTACGACATCTAACTTCCAGGTTAAATGGGTAAGTCTAGACTTGACTTTCTACCAATTTGTCCTAAGCTGATCTGCAGCTACTGATACTCTTAAAGTGCTGATATGATTACATTTCTATCAGTAAGATGCTTCTGATGCCAGCATGCCTGCCACTGGTAATATCATGCATATTGAGACATACATTCCACTGAATTCTCAAGTTAGATATTCATCCACAATTGCCAGTTTCAGATAATAACAAAATCTGAATGAAGCAGAAATGAAGCCAAACTATTGTATATTTAGTACATACAGTAATCAGTAGCCATATATTTAGATTACTAATGTAGGCCATCCTTCTCCCATTTGATTTCTGGAAAAGACTTTTGACTTCTGAGTGGGTCTATCTGACTCCACATCTATGAAGACATTCTTATACTCTGAAGAACTTCAGTTCTTTACCTACCCAACTCTGGGATGTTCTTCCTAATTCCAGTTGTTTCCAAGCTGGAAGCTTGCTCTCCCGGCACTTCAGACCTGTCATTCCTCTTTTTTTTAAGTCGGAATCTGGGCATACTTTCTCGAGGGAAGTTCTATGACAAATGCTTGTTTCATCCTGACTTTTTTTACAACTCAAACCCATGAAATATAACTATCTTATATCTCTTGAAAAAGATGGTTCATTCCATAAGTAATTGTAATTCATTAACTATATTGCTGCATTGAATAATTAAGAAGGATATCACTGGGTAGGAGCTTTAAATGTTAGATATTGCAATACTTAATGTATATCTGCTTTCACCACTGAAGTCACGATATTTTTAAAGTAACCAATCAAGAAGATGCCTATATGAAATGAAGATAAGGCATCATGACTTTACAGTTGTAGCAGCCTGAAGAAATATACTGATCCAATACAAATTGCTGTACTAATCTTACTTTTTGTTTTCATTGACATATCCTGATTTATAATCGTGAACTTTTGTCATCTATTTAAGTAATACCATTCATTTTCCCCTTGCTTTAAAGAAAACAGAGAGAGATGTTAGAAGATAAAACAGAAAAAAAGGTTTTGTTTGCAATGTATTTTTTCCCCTAGCACTATATTGCTTGCAAAGCTTTGACGATATGAAGTATTTGGGTGGAGGATTTGTCACTAGTACAGTGCATTATGTGTTTTGCAATACCCTGTACTACTTTCATCACTTTGGTATCATAATTATTTCCTTCAATTTATTAAACAATATTACTAATGTGTTCCATATGTAGTTCATTTTCTCTCTCATGTTCTTAGGAAAAATGTACTGTACCAGGATTATTTTTAAAATGCAATGAACCCGCCAGAACCCACTACATTTTTAAGAAACCAAGAATGAAGAAGTACAACTTGCCTGCAGAATGGTAGGACAATGGACAAGTAGGTTTCTTAGTTCCTCATGGAGCTGCTCCCTGTTTGCAGGAAGCCACAAGAAAGCCTGTGGTTAGGGCTTTTTTGTTTGGATTTTTTTTTTTTTGTTTGTTTGTTTGTTTACTTAATAACGAAAATTTATTAAGGAAAACCTGGTCTAGTGGGAGGTGTCCCTGCCCATGGCAGGGGGTTTGGAACTAGATGATCTTTAAGGTCCCTTCCAACCAAAACCATTCTATGATTATATGAAATGGGAATTCTAGAATTCTACTTGATTTTGAAATCTTAAAAATCTTATTAAATAAAGTTACTAATTTCAAATATAATCCTGGACATTTTCATTAAAAGATGAAAAATAAAACCAGACCGTAGGGGCTGGCAGATTGTTTAAGTTATGTTCACTGCTACACTGAATGTGATCGTGAATTGTCTCTGTGAAACACATAGCTAAGCTAAAATCGGTGAACTTTAAGGTTCGTGTGGTCAGTGTGCACTGTTGAAATCTATCCTCCTGGTTTTGAGGTATGTGTGTGTTGGTTTTTTTAGTGAATGAAGTGATATTTTCCTGTTTGTGAGCCAAACTCAGGGAAAGAGAAGAATCTTTGTGGACATAGGCACGTATTTGTTTTTCTTCCAAAACTTTATATCATGCTATCCTGGTCTTTAATGTTTTATGGGATGTTATAAACAAGACAGAGAACAAGTTGTCTAACACTCTAATGGTTTGTTCCTGGAGAATGAGATATTCCATGAGACTCTGTGCATGGAATCTCTCTTTGGCCAGTTGGGGTCAGCTGTCTCATCTGTGTCTTTCCCAAATTCTTGTGCACGCCCAGGCTGCTTGCTGGTGGAGCAGCATGAGAAACAGAAAAGGCCTTGACAGTGTGGAAGCATTGCTCAGAAATAACTGAAACATCAGTGCGTTATCAACACTGGTTTGGTCACAGGACACCTCCTTAGCACCATGCGTGCTAACTAACTCCATCCCAGCCACAACCAGAACAATATTATATTAAATAACACAGTTTTCACATCACTGATTTGCTGGTAATTCACATTGATACGTGTTTGTCATTTGAATTGGAGTAATAAATTTACAGCCAGATTTCCAGAGGAGCTTTTTTTATGAACACCTAAACAGAAGCTGACCTCCCATTTATCAACAAATATCACCTTAAGTGTTAAAGTTGATTATGAGTATTCATTTCTTCCACTACCTATTTTTGCCCACACTACCTAGTAAATTGAATGGGGAATAAGCTATTGTATTTGTAAGTTATATTTAGAGAAAAATAAGCATATTTAAAAAATACTGTTCTATAAAATTATTGTCTGCATTTTAATTTTATTCACTATTTTTTTTAATACTTTTAGTTGCAAATGTAACATTTCAACAGCAAATTTTGTTTTTTACAGAATCAAGGGAACAATTTTATTATAGAACAACTTGATTTTTAAACTAATTCTGTTCTTCTTCATTATCTTGATTACATTGTCTTATACAATGACCCAAGAAATCTTCTTCTTTTTTATTGCGTTCACTGAACAAAGTGAACTTCAGGAAACATCTGCTATGTCTAATAATTCCAGTCAAACAAGCAATTAGTTCTGAAACAATTACTTTTTGTGTGCAGGGAATAGGAGTTTGTAAAAAGTTTGAGCTTACTTCCCAAACTTATGGGAATGCACACTGTAACCCATGAAATTTAAGTCTTAATTAGTGAATTTTCAATTCAGTTTTTTCTGATCATGAAATGCTGCGTTAGACACAAAAATGTTGTCCTTCTGTTTCCATATACCTTTTTTTTTTCTTATTTCAAAAAAACCCCACAAATTTGTGGATGGATTAAAACAGCTATTTGCTGTTGTATTTTCACCCACACCAACCCATTCACACTTGCATGTCAGTTGGGTTTTTTTCCCAATTTCTCGCATTTTCTCCACCAACTTCTCCCTACTGCTTTTCTCCTTGTTATAACTTGACAATACTTTATAAAATTGTTTAGATTTTCTTTGTGATACCTCTGGTATTGGAAAAAAATACTGCTTTCAGCACAGCCAATGGAACAGAAGATGAGGCTGATACAGGAAGACTAGCAAAGCATTTTTAAAAATGAAATTAACGGATTTCTCTTAGCACTTGTAGCACTTTGTTCTGTAATTACTGATAGGAGATCCATCTTTGAGGATCAGGGTCAATTCATGGCTCCCAGGCAGGTAGATTCTGCAGCACCTGCAAAAGCAGCATTTTTAGCTTTTGGAGGGAGCAAGGAAGTCTCTTGTAGTTTTCAGTCTTTTTGTAGTTTCCAGTTTTTGTATTTTTTTTCTTCCCAGTCAAAACTCTTGATTAACAGACTCTGAAGGAATAGGTCTTGTACTCCTAGCTGGGATCATAGATTCAGAAAGAACGAACAATATGGAACTGTCTGACTCCTGCATGACTCTACGGAGTGAGATTTCCTGATCTGGTTATCACTGGCCACTGTCATCACCATTCAAATTGGCCTGTGTAGCTTCTAAAGCAGTATAACTGTCAACATTTTGAATATTCTGAAGTAATATTGAAAACATTTCTAATTTTGCATAAAATGCTACATGAATTATTCACTACACACTGAAATCAGGGCATGAGAAGTGAGTTGCAACTCAATATACATGTGTACCTGTGTGTCTGGGAACCAGGGGCTGCTAAGTGTTTAGAAGACTGACAAATCAAGCCAGCTTCAAACTTTAAAACGTAACTTTGCTCAATTCCTTCACTGCTCATGCTAATGGCCAGTTCTTACACATTACACTGATCTCTACCACTAAATACACGAAGCACTCAGTTCTCAACAGTCGTCACCTAAACAATCATCCTAGCTTTGAGTACACCATACCAGGAGCTGATGTTGTACATTTAGTGCTCATGGCTGTAGTCCTTGATCTCAGCCCTGGAGGTCAAGGTGATGAGCTCAAGAGCACTTTAGCAAGAAAAGATGGATTTTTTTTTTTTTTTTTTTTTTTGCAGGGGGCCCTTGTATCGCCAGAGATTCTGTCTTTCTGCGTATCCTCCAGTTCATTTTACATTACTTCGAAATAATTATTTCCTGGTGGCTGATGCTAGTTATGACAGCAAATGTCTTCCTTGGATTTTCTCTAAGAGTTCCATTCATATTCTCACCCAAATTTTATGAAGTTCCATGAGATGGTAAAGTTAACTCCACAAATTACTGGGAGAAGGAAGAATCACCTTCCCTCCCACTGTCCCAGCCTTCCTCATCATTCACCTTCATTCCCATCCATCTAATTTCAGTTCACCTTTTGCCCTGACTTCAGTGTTGTAGCAATCTGGTTTTACTCCCTGTTTTCTGTAGAGCTGTAGAAAACAGGTTTTTGTAAATTTCACATAAAACTATGAAATTTTTTATAAGTCACTCACTGTAGTCTTGTTTCATTGGGACTGCGGGGTTAATTTCTTTCCAGTTCAGTTCTTCCTTACATCAATAACTAGTGCAGCTGATGGGAATGTATAATCAGAAACTGCTAGCATATGGGCAGAGCTAACTGAGATGAGGAGAAAGCAGAATGCTAGTGACCAGCTCTTAACTTCCAATGATTAACAGAAAGGAGCATATATAAATGGTGCAAGCACAGCTCAAAACAAAAAGCTGAGGTCTCACGACCATGGACTAAACAGATGGATGCCCTGTACATTGAGGTTGGAAGGAAATTCTGCAAACATATATATGCATGTAAAATTAACTTTCCCATTACAAAGATCCTACATATTATGTTCCAGCTGAAATCAGTCATTTTTTTGTGAGTTTTGAAAAGGCATTTCTACATTATTGGAGGATTTCTCCCTGTTGAAGTGAGTGCTGAAGGCTAAAAGCATACAGCTCTGTATTAACAGAAGCACAGCCAGTGCTCCCAAAAAGTGATTATTCCCCTTTACCTGGTAGTCATTAGAGCACAGCTGGAATACAACATCCAGTTTTTGGCTTTGCAATGCAAGAAAAACATTGACAGACTGCAGTAAGTTCAGCAAAGTGCCACCAGAATGGTCAGAGGCTGAGGCACTTGCCCTGTGAAAAGAAGCTGAGGAAGATCAGATTGTTCAGCCTGGAGAAGAGACAGCTTCGGGGGGCTGAACAGCAGCCCCCCCCCCAATGGCTAAACGAAAGATAGATAAGGGAGACAGGCTCTTTACACATGTGCACAGGAGGAAAAAGTGATACTGGTTATAAACTGACAGGTTATGGCTGAATAAGATACAAAGAGAAAATTCTTCAATCCACATACAATGAAGCATTGGAGCAGGTCGTCTAGACAGACTTCACAGGGTCCATGCTTGAAGGTTTTCAAAACTTAATTGGACTAATCCCATCATTTCAGTGTTGACGTGGTTTTGAACAGGATACTGGGCTAGATGACCCAGTGAATGGTTCTACGATTCTGTGATTTTTTTTATGCTGTATTACATATTATTACATACATCTATTACTTTAACTGTATTTGATTATTTTCACAAAGAAAGTCAATGTGTATCCAAGAATCTTCTGGATGAAAAATGTGTCTAGATATCACAGTTAAAAATATCTACTTTCCTTTAAAATTTCCATGGGCTGTTTAATGAGCATTATATCAAGACTTTGGAACATGCTACTTCCATCTGCAGAATGACCCCTTGAACCATGATGGAATTCAAGTTCACAGCTTACTGGAGGGCAAAAAAATCAACCACTGAACTACCAGCACAAATACCTAAAGCCGTTTAACTCTTCATCTTTTCTTTTCCTATACAGATTGAGATTTTATCTGACACACTACTTCGCTTGTGAGATCTGAAGTCACCACAACGAGAGGCCAAACGAATATAATTTTTCTGTTTCTTGCTGGATCTGCAGTTCCCATTAGCAGCACATCAGTTCTTGTGCACTCAGCAAGTGAAAAACAGACATTTTTTATTTCATGTTCAATCAATAATATTATGGATTGACTTCTCTGTTGAAATATTTATGGAGAAAATCCAGCCGCCTACCTATTAATGAGAACCATTTTCATTATTTGTATTTGCAGCTTCTGATTAATGTCAGACAAATTGAATTACTGTGTGAAAATGGTTTTGATTAAAGCAAAATTAAAAATCTAAACAGTTTAGAGCAGTGGATTTTTATTTCATTTCCTAATGTGTATCTTTACGTAGATACTAGAGCAGACTACTCATTTGATAAGATTTTTCTTTCATCTCTGTGACTACCAATTATGCTGCTTGCCTGGTTTCCTGCAATGCACTTTATGCTCAGTAAAAATTGATATGACTGGAAGTTATATGGAATCACCACTAAGACAACTAAAAGAAAAAAAAAAAAGGTTTATTTAACATACCCTTCCAGCATCCTGAAAAATTAAAGAGAATTTTTAATGTGAAATACTGTAGTGCAACACTTGGCAAAGCATACGCTTCCAATGACACGTGGATTAAGCATTAATGAATTTGGGAACAGATAGACAGAGAGATTTGTATCAGAACTGTTTACAAAGTTATTTCACTTTAGCTCCATATTTTGTTGATTAAGCATTATAGTGTGATTTTAAATATGGTTGTAAAATATAATTGAAGGGGTTGTTTGTTTGTTTTGGTTGTGCTTTGTTGTTTTTTATATTCCATAGTATGTATTGGACAGAATCCATATGTTACTGTACACGTCTTGGTGGCTTGTATTCAGACAAAATTAATCACCTGAGCTTGTTTAGCACAAACAAAGCAATAATTATGGGGTTCTGAAACCAGGTTATGAAGATTAGATCAGTAGTGCTTGCCTCTCCTTCTTCACTAGGTGCTCTCCCTACTACCTTTTGAATACACGTATTTGGAAAGCAAGGCTCAAGGAGTCTTCACAGCAGCCTTTGCAGCCTGACTTTGAGGTCTGGCATCTGGCCATCTCATTATGAGTGCGGCGTACTAGGCTTATTGGCAATTTAATTTTCAAATGAAGGACAGTGTCATTTTCCTAGATCCAGTCCAATATTCACTACTCTTCTGATGAACGATAATACCCACCCCTGGGGGTGGCCCAAATCGAAAAGAAAACTGAACTCTTAAAAATCATAGAATGGTTCGGGTTGGAAGGGACGTTAAAGATCATCTAGTTCCAACCCCTGTGCCATGGGCAGGGACACCTCCCACTAGACCAGGCTGCTCAAAGCCCCATCCAGGTAAATACTTTGTGGCATCTCATTCTTTCCTCTTTACTGTATATACAAAAAGTATTATTCAAGGATTAACTATGTCAAATATTCATATATGTTGCTATATAAATTTAACAGAACTTTTACAATGTGTACAATGGTAAGTCATAAACACAATGAGTTAATAGCACGACAGCAAATGCTAAAAGCATGGCATTTTCTAGGAAATCTAAGTACAAAATCTAAATATAATTTTAATAAAATTATATGTGGTCCTTTGAATTATGCATTGTTAGGATGTGTCAGTCTGCATCTTGAACAGGCCCTGAAACAACATTTCCAAATTAAAGTCCACAGCAACAAACATAACATAATGCATTATAAAACTGCAAAACGTCTGGAATAGAAAATTACTTTCTTGGATAGCAAGATTAACATTATCATTTGATTAGAAAATGCCCAATACTATTTTGCATTGGATTAGTTTCCCTTTAATTACCCATGTGTTCACAATTTGAGGTACTTCATTACTTGCACATTTCTGACTACATCCGTCTCTCCCATCTCTCTCCCATTATACCTTTTCAGTTGCAATGAAAGTGGTATAAAATTACATTATTATATTCACATTTTAACTTGCAGTATAATTATTAATCTTTTCCTAAACCTTTTAGGTTTAGAAAACCATATTATGCATAGGATTTTTCTCCACTAAGGACTCTTTTTCTGCTGACTGGCAACTTTTTGTTCTTTTTTTGGGATGTGGGTCAAAGATAGTTCAGATTCCATCACACCTGTCCTGAGACACACATTTATATGTGTACTATCAAGGTAAAGATGTGCTTTTATTTAACAGTTTTCAGTGGGTTTTGAATACATCACATTGAATTCCTTGCATATCAAATGTGATACATAAAAATTAATGTAATCATTTGAAAAACACAGGGCCAAGACATTGATTAGTTATCATATTTTACTTCAAAAACGATGGGATAGTTAATTTCAGTAATGTCAAAACATTAGGAGTACCATAAAAAATGACAGGCAACACAGGCCGCATTCAGCTCATTGAATTATGCCTGGTCCATAACGGCTCTTTATATCACAGTCCTTCCAATAGACCTTGTGAAAGTTTAACTTGACTTTTGAATAAGACTTTCTATCAACATTGTTTCATGGAAAATTTATAAAATGAGTAGGTGACTTCAAAACCCTTTATTGCAATGAAACTGAATTTGCGAAACGCTGCTTTGTCACAACAGATTCACCAAGAAAATTAGGTGGTTGATTCCTACTGAAGTGAGATCCTAATGCTTAAACTGTTTGGTGGTTTTGATACCCACAGGCAGATGAAACCCAGAAAAATGGCTTAGCACCTTTAAAACAGATGAACTTTAGAGTTCATGTACCTCGATAGCAATTAGCTGACTAAATAACCTTCATGTCCAAATCCTGATCACTTAATGTCTTACATCTGTGGTAATTTTCGTCTCGAATTTGGCCACAGCTTCTGGGCACGTAGGCTGTCTCACTAGAGCTGATATCAGAAAATAAGTAATGGAGCCTTTGTCTGTGGTTGAAGGTAATTCTGTTGCACGTACTTCAGTAGCACTGAAAATTAACACTAAGCAATGCTGGATTTCATTAACCGCCTTGGCCAGTAATGTTTCTGTTCATCTTCTAAATATGTAGGTATTACTTACTGATAAGAGGATTCCCCCACTAATTGATCTAAATAATATGATTTCACCAATACGAGGGGACAACCTCTGAGAAAATCTCTGGTTTTCTTTTTGAAAGCAGTTCCACATCGTATAAATAGCTACATATTTAGTGAGACTGTGATTGTCTGTACAGTTCATATAGCATTTATAGCCCTTGAAATCTCAGACTCGCATTCCTTGTCCAGTGACTATTTAGGAAGGAGACCACCAGAAAGACAAACAAAAAATAAATTGTCTTAGAATAAACAATAGCTTGTGAATAAGTCTGAATATAAAGCTGAACAAAATTGGAGCATAAACATTAATCTCACTTCTTCATGGATGTTCCAGCTACAGGTTAATTGCTTTTAATTCTGATAGAGAACAGTAATTTTTAAAAATCTTGAGTACTTTTGTGGAATGGGGAAAAAAAAAAAAAAAACAACCACCTTCCCCCCCCCAATAAATGCAAAAACTAGTCAGCCAAATCTGATATATTTTTTTTTTTAACTTGGCTTCTAAATTCAAGTAGAAAACTAAATGTTTATAGAGTAATAAAAAAGATTCTTGTGAACAAGAAACAGAAAATGAGATAGATGTGTATCGGATTCAGCAGTTTTCTGGATTACACTATGCCCAGTCAAAAAGGCTTTCCATTTGTTCATTTGCTTCATGGCCATATTAGAAAATAAGATATGAGATGCAGTTATTCTGGGTTTGGAAAGCTAAAATATGCTGGTAGTTTTGCTTATTATCAATAGCTCATGCAAAATTCTCTCTTATATGACTTGACTTCCAGAAAAAAAAAAAAAAAAAAAATCTGTATTTCAGTTCAGGGCCACCAGATATTCTTTTGTATAAACCTTGACACTATCTAATTCAGTATTTCATACATACTGTTTCCAGATAATTAAGAGTCTAGAGGAAAATCAGGTAACAGAATCAGATCAGTGGTTATTTGTTGGGTTTTTTTTTTTTTTTTTTTTGTTTTTGGTTTGGTTTTTTTTTTTTTAAGAACGGAAGTGCACAGAATCTTTCTACATACCCAAAAGACAAGAAACCATTTGGAAGGTTGTAATATCATAGAATAACCACTGAAAGATCAAGTAAGGGTCGTTATTTCATCACGACACATTAATATACAAGTAGATGAGGACATCATACTGTTACTGGCAGCTTGGATGGAAACTCTTTTACAGCTTATCCTTTCACAGGTGTGATATGCAGGCAATACTGTGTCATGGACTTGGAGACCATGAATCACGGCTGCAAAAGAAGGGGAAATACGTCGTAGCAGTCCTTCTAAGAGTAAGTAGTCAAATATCCTCCCTCCTACCCCCCACTCCGCAGACATTGGTTGTCATAGGAAGAAAATAATAAATTATTTTGCATTCAATGCCTTAGACAAGCCTTCAATGCATTCATCAGTAGCTTTATTTGTTTCTTATCTTCAAATTTCTAATACGATTTACTGGTGGAGTTAACCTGGGAAGAAAAATACAGATATAATTCTTTTTCACACTTTATGAATTGAATAACACAATAAGATCAGTTCCATCCCTTGATAATCTCTGAGATAGATTTTGATCCTTGTTTCAGATATCCTCTGTTCCTTTAACAAGCCTATACCTTTTCATTTGAGCAAGAAAAAAATAATTTTCTCTCTGCTATTAGAGTGAATATAATTTGTGAAACTGATCCAATGCATCACTTAGTTACACTGTTCCTGTTGTCTCCTTGTAGATTAACTACGGGCCTGGTAGATTAATTGTTCTTGATGGAAAGTAGGAACAAACCCATTTTCTATGCCATTCTTCTATGAAGTTAAGCCTCAGTGATTCTATTTTCCTTTTATTCTGTCACTTTTCTTGTTTTTCTGTCTCACTGTATAAAAGAGTTTCTTGCTGTATAAAAGGACTGAAGACTTTGAAGTATGATGGCCAAATCTGGGTCAATAAAATAAAGCTCTCCACTGTGTAGACAACTAGAATATAAGGACACATGTCTGAGATGCCCACTAGGGATCACTGAGAGCAGGACTTTCACTTAATGGTGTAGTATCTCCAGTGTTACGGAGCATGCTTAAAACCTGTTTCCCTACCCCAAAAATCTGCAGCATAGTTAAGTATAATGCCTGATTACATGTACTTCCAAGTACATGTAGGTGATTCTTCAGTGATAATATAATATCGTGTGAAAACACTTGATTTATCAAATTCCACCTTCTTAGGGTCATTTCAAGCAAATTATACGTCTTAACTTGAAGTCCTGTCAGGAGATCAAAGTACTGCAAAAAAGTGAAGTAAAGTAATGATAAGAAGCAAAACTAAATAAAAGAGGTCTCAGTAGTAGACTCTGTAGTACTCAGTAGCAATAGTGGTACCCCTGTACCTAGCCTAAAACTTTTTATTTAGTGATTCTTAGTTACATAATAACAACTTCACAAATACTATTTACAGAATTATTCAGATACTCTATTTTTTGCATGTTGAAGTAACTGTAGCATAATTCTATTAAAAACCTTTTCTTTCACCAACTTATTTTTAAAATCTCAAAATAATAAAACAAAGAAGTCATACGAACTAAGTGCATAAGGTATGCTAAGAATCTACCACCTTCACCTGGTAAAGTGGATTTAATGTTAGCCAGCTTTTGCTAACTTTATATGCTCTCAGACATGCAAATAACATCATTTTCCTTACAAGAAAATAAAAGGAGAAAAAAGAAGGGAAAACTCCACAAGAGTAGCTTTCCTAAACTCAAGATCTCTTAGATAAATTCAAATGAGGAATTCCTTTTTAGCTGGAAAATTTCTCCCTTGAATGAAGTTACAGTGTTGCTATCCAACCTTTGTAGTATTGACACAATAAGAATTAAAAAAAAAAAAAATAAAATCACACAGCTGAAAATCAGAAAAATAAAGTCTTTCATTATGACATTCAGTTGTGTGTATTAATTCTGTTTAAAAGTTATTCAATATTTAGTTGAAAAATTAACATATTTGCTTCATGCTACTCAATGAAGAAGACCATTTTGCCTAAAAGAGTTTATTGAGAACTCTGGAATTTATATGGGTTTAAACAGTGAGATGAATTCAGGCCAGGCAGCATTTTTTGCTTTGTTAAAGGTATGTAACAGTATGCAAAAGATTGAAACAGATAAAGATTAAGTCATATTTAGATAAATCTGAAGGACAGATGTTAATGGATCGGAGAAGATATATTTCTACAAATAAAAATAATCTGATTTCATCTGCTGCGTATCAAACTGCTAATTCAAAATGAATCTTTATTATCATCTAAGAAACTGAGTTTATTTTATTTGAACTCTTATTTTGCAAATACCTATGTGAACATATGACACCTGGAACCTATGGGATTTCTATGTAAGGGCATGAGTGTTGTCTTTTAAATCAGTATATCAGACTGGAAGGAAACCAGAAGAATTAATTTGGAAATGCTTGTAAAGCTCCATAGAGCTAAATATTAAATACTCATTAAAAGTTCCTTGGAATTGAGATATTAGATAAATTTTGTCACCTTTGAAAATGCTGGCCCTAGTATTTTTTAGTTACAGCACAGCCACTATTAGAATCTCTGAGACCCTTGTCTTATTTTCATTAGGTGTTGTATTAGTCCTACATTGACTTTGAGTACAGGCCTCCCTACCAATTGAAAGTCTCATCAACAAATAAATAAGTATCCCATAAATGAATCCAGTCAACCTGGGCCCTGAGAAAGCCAACTAGGACAATATCCAGCAAATGGAGCCAGTGCAAAGTGTTTCAACAATGGATGAACAGCATTCCATCCAACTCACATCATCTGGGACAAGCAGACAGAATTTTCTGGAGAGTCACTCCAACAGGTAACCACTGTTAACTGTAGCTTATGTGCATCCATTTCCAGTTGTGCATTCTTGTATTCATTTCATACAACTTCTCTATTCTCTTTTTGACGCTAAGCTAACAAAACAAATTTGTATGCTATTTAAAAAATAAAACAAACAACTTTTTTCTCAGTAGGCACCTTCCAAATTCTTGGAATTAAAAAATAGTATTTATTAGCACTAATGTATTCTTATGAGAATCTGATAAACAGGAAAGTTATCTACTGGGCACAGCTCTGCTTTATGCGGGACACATTTATACAAATTACTTGCTTATCTTTGTTGTTTAGTCAATTTGATTATAATTTTAATAGTGTTTGTGTTCTTAAACAGAGTTTGTGTTCTTGAATGTTAACCTGGAAGTGACTGGGAATGTTCAACATATTTTTCAATAGAGAAAGCAGTGTTTTTTTCCAAAACAGATTAGTACAGTCATATGTCCATTTTGATTAGGTGTTCTAAAACAGTAATAAAACGGAACTTAAAATATGAAAGTGGGACCAATACTATGGGGAAAACAAATCACTTTCCGGTTTGAGATTACTTGTACTTTTCCATCTATAATAGAAAATAAAACAAATAAAAGTAAAACCAAGGAAGAGAATATTTTTGAAATTTGGTGTGTAAAATACATCAACCTACAACATATTTCCTGAGATTTTCTGTTAGAATTTTTAAAGTTATGTCTAGTTTCAGTTTGGGACAGAGCTCATCCTCAGCCACATTTATCTGAGAACTTATGCAAGCCATCGATACTTTAAAAATATTCACCACACATACAATCTTTCACAAATTCTGTCAGGTTTTGCTAAAAAGCTACCACCTATGTAGCCTAGCTCCTCTACTGTTTTTTCTCATGCATGAGAAAAAATATCCTAAATATGATTCTCTGCTCTGGAATTCCCTTCCATTTTTCAGTTAATACTATAAGCCGATCCAGCACAACTATCCCTGAACCAGTAACTTCCCTTTACTTTGATCTTTGTCATCCTGTGACATATCCTGTTTTAGCAAGTCCAAATGGCTTCAGAAAAATGGAGACACAGCATTTTTCAGTATTGCCAAGTTTTACTCCTGTGCTCTCTGCTCAATAAGGACAGATGAATTTCGGCATACGGCTATGCAAATACAGACACGTAACCTCAACACCAGAGCTACTCGTACGTTTGGCCAGCTGACTCTCTGCAGTCATGCCCTCAGGCGCCCGTGTGGGTTTTAGCTTTTATCTTCAAATGATCTAACTCTTCAGTGGGATTGTCTCTTATTTTAATGTTCCCTTGGAGTCTTATATACATTTATGGAATAAAAATGGAAATCTATATGTATTACAAAGTGCATTGCAAACAGTCTTAACCAGCTCTGTCCCTGGATAAATTTATTACGTGTGTTCCTGACTTCATCTTTCAGAAAGTCCTTTTAGGACCTGCAAAACAGGTTATAGACAAGCAATCGAGTTGTCAAGTCTAAAAAGTTAATTCATTTCAGCTCCTTTGCTGTAACTGCCTGTATGCCTAGTCTAAGCCCAAGACAAATCCAAACTAGATTACTCAGTGAAAGATAATAGGCTATCTCAAATTTATTGCAAAGTAACACGGCCAATTAGGACAGAATAGCTCACGTATGGTAAATTCATGCTCTAGCACGTCCAACAGTAATTTGTATGTCCATTCAGATGCAAAAATATTCTAATGATTGCAGAGCATTTAAGTTTTTGAATTTTTTTTAAGAATTAAAATATCCAGATCAGCAGTGTCCATTATGATGACCGAGACGATCAGGTTTATTCCCGTGACTTTCCTAAGGTTACAGAATCGCAGAACCACAGAATGGCTGAGGTCGGAAAGGACCTCTGGGGGTCACCTGGCCCAAGAGGTGGGGGTCACCAGGTCCAATGCCTGCTCAAGCAGGGCCAACTGGAGCAGGTTATCCAGCACCAAGTTTGGGCATCTTTTGAATACCTCCAAGGAGGGAGGTTCCACAACCTCCCTGGGCAACCTGTGCCAGTGCTGAGTTACCCTCACAGTAAAAAACTGTTTCCTTAGATTCAGACAGAACCTCCTGTGTTTCAGTTTGGGCCCATTGCCTCTTGTCCTGTCACTGTTACCTCTGGACTGTTAAACACAGGTGTTGTGGATCCATTTGTAGCTGAAGAAGGTTAAGTCATGTCCTTTAGGATACAATTGGAAGCGTCAAGGTTGCATCACTTCCTAGTTTTCCTACTAAACATACATCATGGGGTTCTTTGAAGCCATATTTAAAAAGCATATTTAAAATGCATGGGAGCTAAGAAGCGATATACATTTGTCTCCTCTATTTCATATGACAAAGACATATGCTATGGAACTTAAATCAGAGGGGGAAGTAGGAAAAACTGCATCTTTTTTCTTCTCCTTTTATTTAAACTTCTCCTATTCAAACTCTGTTTTCCTTGAGAGTTAAAAACAAAATGATACCTGTTTTTAAAAATGTTTCGTGACACCTGGAAAACTAAGATGACTCTTTCAGTCATCTGTTTTTCCAGTCTCTCTTACACGGTCTTTTTCTGTTTTTTGTCCATTAGCACTTGTCGGTTTTCTCCCTTGTCAATGAATAAAATAAAATGAAAGTATTAGTATGCAAGCCAGAATGTAACTGATGGTATGTTAATTTCCTGCACTGCAAAAAATGGATAAAGCATTATAATCATACTGTGGTTGTTGAAGTCTTTAAAGCTAAGAATACTTCCATAGCGTAAATAAATTCTGCTATTTTACACTTTTATACTGTGGGTTTGGAAGATCTGGATATGCCATACGTTAATAGGTAGATCCCTATACATTAAGCAATGTATTTAGAGACAAAAATAAACATTTTTTTAATTACAGCTATTTAATTCCACACTGAACGAGCACTTTAAATTCAGGAGTCAAGCAGGGTGTCAGAAGGTACCTGAACAAGTTCGGTATAATGCAGTCTGCGTGTTATGTTTAAAATATTCAGTCCTAGAGTAAATTAATCACCTCTCTCAAAGTATAAATTACTAATAATGCACTTAAGCCTATGTTAACGCCATTTGCTACCTATAATGATGTTCTTTGCTTTTTATTCTCCCCTCTATCCTACGTCCACAGATATTTCTTCACTGAGACTGTGCTGGATCCTGTTTTAATCTTTATTTACAGGAAACATTTTTTTTTCAAGTATGTATTTTATTAAAAGTCTGCTACCTGCCTCCCAGTACTCCCTCTGCTGCTTGTCCTGATCAATCGCTTTTATAATTACTTGAAAAGACACTAAATAATTTAAATACTGACATCCTTATTACTTCTATACTAATTGTTCATAGAAAAAAATGTAAATAAATAATACCAAAGGTCACAGTTCTCCATATGAAATAGGAGCAGAGAAGTAAAAAAGCTGGGAAAAATGAAGGCACCACTGTGACTTTTTTGGGGAATAATTACAGGGTTATCTATAGCAGTCTTCCTTAAGGGATTAAGTTTACATAGCTTGATTAGCGTAAATGGATTAATGTATTGCTATAAATAAGGTAATTACTTTTAGCACAATGTACATAACAAGCCTACAAGCAGATACCTTTTTTCCTATTTTTTTTTTTTGTCAGTTTGAATTTCAGTAGAGGGATTACTTGAGAGCTTTTTGCAGCAAGCATGCCATCCTCACAGAGTGAAATGTGAGCTCTGTAAGCTTGGTAAGTAGCTGGTGATGTTTTCTGTTAACAGACCAAGCTTTCTGGGAAGTCATACTTTCAAGAAGAGGGAGCCAGCAATGGAAAAAAGCCAAAGTTTATAAAGACGGTAACTATGATAGCGCTGTAAAGAACTGAAAAAGGAAAAGACATCCTTCTACTTCTACGTACGCACTCTAAAACAGCATCCTGCCCCGCGGGCTGTTACTGTTGCTTGATTATTGTTTGATTGTGCCTTTATTATTCAGTGCCAGTAAATAGAACTACAGACAGTTCTCCTTTATGCTAAGCTCCTTTTTTACTTAGATTTTCGTAAGTGTGGAAGCGTCATTAGGATTCCACAACCATTCCAACCCTGCTTGCCACATAAATTCTGCTAGCAGACTGGGAATGAAAAGCTAACTGTGCACACTGTATTGTACTGCAGGAATTATCTGGATTGTCAAGTATTAGTATTTTGACTTTACCTTACAGTGGGGGAAGGAATTAGATATCCCGTTGAAGTATCTTATTCTGAATTCTATTATTCTATATTATAATGGCCCCCAGAAGCAGAACAGAAAGGGAACACTCCTGAAACTGTCCTTATTTACTCAGTAAGCTTTAGATTCAGCCCATAATGTCTGTGAGCAAGGAGCCCAAAAGGAACTGAAAGCCAGCTTTCCTTACTTGTTCACAGAATTAAGTGCCAGGAAAGTAAAACTAATTAGTTGGATAGAATGTTTATGTAGGGAGAGTATCATCTTACCTTCCTATAAAAAGGGGAACACAGCTTTGGCACTCAGACTTTTTGTTAATCCTAAGGATGGAGTAAATTCTATATCTGTAAATAAAACCAAACAAAAACAAATCAAAATCCAAAATAAAACTCATTTTAAAATAAAATTATTTTTTAATGTAAATGCTGATGAACATAGTAAACATTTGCATTAGTGCATTTTACATATGGATTTAGAATGACATCTAATTCCAGCATTATGTCACCGTTCAAGTTGATTCTACTGTAACTTTTAATTATAAAAAAACCAATAAAATTATATAAACAATCATTGTGGTTTCCAGTTAATGTTTATGCCATCTTCCTCTTCAGGAGATTAAATAATTATTATAAAATTTTGGCTAACATGAAAACAAAGGACACCATGCTCAGTAGTTTCAAGATGTTTCAGTGAGTGAGTGAACTCACTATTTTGTAAAATCTTCCTTGACTGCCCTGGGATTTTACTGTGTTTGGCACTATGTCTGTTCCTACCATAAAGGGAATCTCATCAAGTTCATCAAAGGGAAACGTGAAGTCCTACACCTGGGTTTTGATAACTTCATGCTCCAGGAGAGGCTGGTGACCAACGTGTTGAAAAGCAGCTTTTCAGAAAAAGACCTGGCGGTTCTGATGGACACCAAACCGAACATGGGGCAGCAATGTGTCCTCCTGGCAAAAAAAAAAAAAAACAATCAAAACCCACCAGCCTACAGCTGCATCAGGAAGATGGTTGTCCAGCAGGTGGAAGGAGGCGATCCTCCTCTAATCAACACCGGTAAAATATATCTGGGGTGCTGAGGCCAGTACTGGGCTCCTCAATACAAGAGAGACATGGATGTGCTGGAGGAAGTACAGCAAGGGGCCACAGGCCACAAAAACTATTAGGGGACTGAAACATCTGTCATACAAGGAAACGCTGAGAGAGCTGGGACTGTTCAGCCTGGAGAATAGAGCTCAGAGAGATCTTACAAAAATGTATAAATATTTGACGGGAAGGAGTAAGGAGGATATAGCCTCTTCTCCATGTGGCCCAGAGACAGTGAAAGAAGCAAAAAGGACACTTTTTTTTTTTTCAATTTCTATTGAAATACAGGAATTTACATTTAAACACTTAAAAAACAAAGAGAAACAACAAATTAAAACCAAAAACCCCACTCAAACAAAAAAAAAAAATACTGCTTTTTTACTGCGAGGGTCATCAAACATGGACACAGACTGCCCAGAGAGACTGTTGAGGCTCCATCATTGGAAATATTCAAAACCTGACTGAATATGGTCCTGAGGAACCACCTCTAGATTTCCTTCCTTTAAGCAGGATGGTTGGGCTGGATGATCTCCATAGGTATCTTCCTACCTCAACCATTCTGTAATATAAGTCTCTCTGAGAACATGAGGCAGCAACATGCCCTTGTGGCCAAGGCCAGTGGTCTCCTGGGGTGCATTAAAAAGAATGTGGTCAGCAGGTCAAGGAAGGTCATCCTCCCCCTCTACTCTGCCCTGGAGAGGCGGCATCTGGAGTACTGTGTCCAGTTCTGGGCTCCCCAGTTCAAGAAGGACAGGGAACTGCTGGAGACAGTCCAGTGGAGGGCTACAAAGATGATCAAGGGAATGGAGCACCTCTCTTATGAGGAAAGGCTGAGAGATCTGGGTCTATTTAGCCTGGAGAAGAGAGGACTGAGAGGGGCTTATCAACGCTTATAAATATCTAAAGGGTGGGGGTCAAGAGGATGGGGCCAGACTCTTTTCAGTGGTGCCCGGTGACAGGACAAGGGGCAACAGTCAGAAGCTGGAACACAAGAAATTTCACCTCAACATGAGCAAAAACTTCTTTACTTTAAGGGTAAATCACTGGCACAGGCTGCCCAGAGAGGCTGTGGAGTCTCCTTCTCTAGAGATATTCCAAACCCGCCTGGATGCGTTCCTGTGCAACCTGCTCTAGGTGTCCCTGCTCTGGCAGGGGGTTGGACTCGATCTCCAAAGGTGCCTTCCAACCCCGACCATTCTGTGATTCTGTAACATACAGCCCAAGTTTTATGTCAACTAATACTGGTGTTGTCAACAATATTAAGTTGTTGACACTTGTGTCAACATGCATACTATGACTTTTAACAGTTAGCATATATATTAGCTAGTCTCAGCTCATTACATGATGAGACGTATGAATATTTCTATAAATTGAGCTATTCTATCATACTTTAACTATATCTTTGAGCCATTATTTCTGTTTGTTGAGGTGTTACCTTTTCAGTCCCCAACTTTATAACCTAGGGATTATTTTATTTTTTTTCTGAAAACTAAACATTACAGAAATTCTTCAATTTAGAAACTAAAATTAAGATACTTTAAATCAATAGTCATACAGTGCATGTACAAATGATCTGAGTCTGTAAAACCCATAGTTCACTTTATCAAATAATGTCCATCAGCCAATAATCTCAATGTCAATGTGCAAAAATACCTATTTCCCACTGAACGTACAGTTTTCAAAATGCATTTGGCCTTTGGCATCCTCTTACTTTAAATGTTCTACCCACTTTTGTCTGCACAATTACAACTTGGCTACATTCAGTGAACTATTCGCTACAAATAGTTTGTCCTGCACAGTAATTTTGTAAATGGTTATTGAGATAAATTAATCTTCTACTAGAGACAATTAAGTAGCAAATAGGTTTTACCACCTCTGAACAATAAACATGCTGTGCTATCCATATGGTGGAGCATCTTAACTCTGTAAGCTATGGAATCACTATGCACCTTGTTCTTTCTGCCAGAACAAAAGGGAAAATAACACATCAACCTTCATAAGAAGTGTCCAACTGAACAAGCATTTTGTTAACTGGGACCTTGGAAAGGCACGAACCATGATCATGATGGGACATTGCTGTTGACAGAACACATATAACAAAACTGATGAGGAAAAATGTCGTTCCACACCATACTGTGGTAAAAGAGTGAGATCCAAAGATGTAAACTCTGTAATGGCAACATACAATCCCACATCAGTCATCAAAAGATCAGAAGTTTTGCTAACTTTGGTAACTTTCCTATCTTGTCATATACCTTCCTCCAGTTTCTGAATGATTCTAGAGAGAAATGGGCAAAATCAGACTAATAAACTTAACCACTCCCTCATTCAACTGTCCATCAAAAGAAAAAAAATTCTTCCTAGCGACAGTTTGAGCCCTAAAGCAAATGCTTTTGTTTGAAATAATATTTTGATGAAAAGTGCAAATTTCTGATGTTACATTGAGAGCTTGGGTTGAAGTCATTACTACCTCCAGCCATCTTTAAGTCCTTCCTGAATCTCAGCTTTTTAGATACCAAATATTTTGCTTTATTCTTAGAATATTTAAATGCATTTTGCTACATTTCTGCATTGCATTTTCTGAACAGAGCTTGGAACTGCTCTCTGGTGAGCCCTGTTGCTTCACTTTTTTGTTTGCTTTTCACCTTGAAAAGACAATTGGCAGCAAATGGTCAATGTCGTGTGAGTTTATATCTTCAGCAAGATTAGACTTCTTGTTTCAAACTTCTTTGAGTGTTTTTTGTCCTTGGTTCTGGCACATTGCATTTTTGTAAGTTTTCCATGTAACTGCTTCTTTAAAAGAGGTTGTTTAAGCATCCAACTTGGTTGGAATGCTATTGTTCATCTCGTATTATTTTATATTACTACTTGCAGAAACACTCTCATCAATAGAGCTGATAATTTCAATGTTTTTTTCATGGTTTGGGCCAGGTTGGCCAATGACAAGACAACAGATGCTCTCCCCCACCTCACACCCCAAAGCAAGGAAGAAGAAAGATAAAGAGATTTAGGAGTTTAGAAAAAAAATAAACTACTACAATGGTAATAATAAAATAAAAAAGGAAATAAGGAAAAAGATACAAGATATACAAAACTATATCAAGCTCACAGGGAAATGTCACCAGCAGGCACTGGGCAAGTTCCCGACTGGACTCAGGGACAAATGGGAACTGGAACACACTGACCTGGATCAAAAGGCAGATGAGCTGACGGGGTCCTCCTCAGACATCAGTCACTGGAGAAAGAGTCCTCAGAGAGGAGCCAACCTGACCCCTCTCATCCCTCAGCTTTTACACTGAGCATGGCAGATGGGATGGAACACCCGATTGGTCAGTTTGGGTCACCTGACCTGCCCACAGGTGTGACCCTCCCACAGGGTAAACACCCGAGTCAGCTGACCCTGGTTGCCACGGCAACAAGTGTGAGCAAGGGCCTCTCACTGAACAGGCCGCTGGCTCTGCTTCACCCCAAACCAGGACAGTTACTGAAAAATTTTACTGCTATATTTTTCCAGGAAATAACATTTCCACTCCTTTAAAACACAAAAGCACTGTTCTGCTTTTACACAAAGGGTATTATACAGAACAGAGGATACCAAGCTAAGTTCTGTTACTATTTTGCAGCCAGTAAGCATATATTGACTTTTTTAGGTCAGTATTAAGACTATTGACTGGAGGATTTAATATTTACAATATTTTGACAGAATCAATATGATGACCTTAAAGGGTAAAAGAAAATGGCTTTGAGTCAACTAAATAACAATGTTTTCTGTTTGTGCCAGAGCCTGATGATATTTAAATATATCTATGGTGAAAAATTTGGAATGTAGTTACAGTTACCAGCTCATCATTCTTTGTCTCCTGGAACTCCAATTTTTTCAACACAAAAAAATACTATTTTTGAAAAAATCTACACCACTTGCTAACACTATCTGATGTTCCAAGTCCTTTTTTTTAAAGAGATAACTGATGTCCCGTGTGAGTCCACAGACTTTAATTTCAGAGAAATTCTATTTTATTTTATGTTTTTAACATGCAAAGTGTTCCTTTCACTTTTTTGCTAGCCACTGGTGCATGGAATTTATTCATATTAATTTAATCATAGTGGCTTTAAAATGTTTTGGAGCTCCTATCCAGTTTGTATTTTTTGTAATGGGGAGGATCGGAAAACTTCATCAGAATCCCATTAATTCTTTGTGTGTGAAATCCCTACTACTTTATTAAATATTATATGATAAATAGAACACAGTACAATGCAAAAGTAAAATACTGTGCTATATATCATATCATATCATATCATATCATATCATATGATATATCATATCATATCATATATCATATCATATGGGTTGATGGCTGACTGTTATTTGCCAACTTCTGTCATATTGGTTTTGATGTTCTGCTTTAGGGAATATGCTTTTACTCAGTTTATTATGAAAAAATAAAAATAAAATAAGAAACCCCAAATATTTTAATTTTTGTCAAACAGCTTACGTTGCACTGCATTAGCAGTGTTCATTGCACATCAAGCTCCAGACCAAAACAATGTGCTATGTAGTGGATTTTTTTAACAAAGGCACATAGAAAAGTAGCAAAGGATGATGCCATACTTTTTAATAATTGTATGCTTATGTAGCAATGTACAAATACTATTTATTTATTTATTTATTTTACAGTTGTTAGTGTATGATATATTTTCTTAATTAGGAAAGTGTCTCTGTATGTTTTGTTTTTACTGTGTTTGCATTATTCACTTGTTCCATCTTTTCTTTTAGAGATTCTAAACATTAAAAATGTCAGTGGAAGTCTATCGAAGAAACCCAAACTGAGGGAACTAAAGTGATTTAATTTTTCTTGTAAAATTTGCTTCATAGATCTTTAAGTATTAGAACTGGTAATAGATCAGATCATTCTGTTTTTTATACTAAGACTTCAACACATTTTGAGATGTTGAAGAAAATCTGGAAACAGAAAGATAGAAAAAGGAGCACTGAAATGTCTAAGGTAGCATGTGAATCCCCACTGCCCTCCAAATGGATTTAAAAAAATAAATTTCTAAAGGGAAAAGCTATCATTGCCCAGGTGAAAAATAAAGTGGTTTTTTTTTCATTTTCAGATGTTTTTAGAGATGCCAATATCTAAATACTTTTATAAAAGCATCTGGCTACTTTGCTATTCAGTCCTCAACTCTTCACAACTTGTCCTGAAGACATTCATAACGATACAACATCAGAAATGGTAAAATAATTGAATAATCGGTTTAAATGCTTATTTTTAATGTATGCAAATGATTTAGCTGTGGTATTCTCACTGTTGTAAAATAACTCACTTGTTGATGTACTGGATTGAACATCTTTAGGGAAAAGAGACAAAAAAATATATTTTTTTCAAGTTGAAAATACCAATTTTTCTATTAAGAACCTCAAAATCTCCTGGGATGAAAATAGAAACAAAAGAGCTACAGAGATGTCAAATGGAGCACTCTATGATGTCCTAAAAGCTTATTTACTCTAAGAGAAAAATATAAGGGGAGAAGAGAGAAAGTGGTTGTAACAATCCACTGTACATGTGCTGTTGCTGAGATACGGTGTATTTCTTAAGGAAAAAAGTTTGGCAGTATCTAATGCGAACTCTTGCTCCGTGTTACAAGGCAAAAATAGCATCTATAGAAAGAAAAAACCCACTGCTCTCTTTTAAAATTTCACTTTGGTTTGTTTTTATTTTCTTCCCCTCTGGATGCAAATATACTGGTCCTTGTATTTTTGTCTAAATGACACCAAAAGTAATTGAAGGGTGTGTTTGATTTCATCACAGCATGGAATAAAGAGTGAAAACATCATCACAATTTGTGTCTTACTCTCTGAGGGCCCGAGCACACAAATTTAGCACTTTTCTCCTCTTGCCTTGTCACCTTCTTTGCTTTTCTTCTACCTAAATCCTCTGCTTAAGTATAGGCTCTTATCTTTACTCACCTTTTCAGCAAACACGGCATGAATAATGAGGGAAGTAGAAATGGAAGAAGAGCTGTACGATGTCAGGTGAAAGGTTAATCTAGTGGAAGACGCATTTGTGCTGGCTCTAGCAATAGCCAGGAGCAGATGTCTAGCGAAGAGTAACGGAGCGGGGGAGCCACGCGATACTCTCCTAGAGGACCTTCCTAGTCTCCAACTATTTTGGCACAAACACTTTTTGGGCCAGAGGTGTTTTCTTTGTATTTGAAACCCTGGATGGATTTCCACTCCTCCTCCTGTGTTTGTCCAACCTGTCTTTTGATCCCATGTCATGTAAATTACTACACAGCAGATTGTCATTAATATTACTCTCAGGCAAATGCTGTTTGTTTCAGATGTTTTGCAAAACCTCTACACAATTCCGAACATAATAAACCAAACACTTATTAAGAGGAATATTTTTCTTTTTTTTTTCTTTTCTTTTTTTTTTTTATTCTTAATGTTGCACAGATGACATTGCACTTGCTGTTCCATGATTGCTGTAAAAGAAGTTCCCAAAATAGCTCCCTCATACTGCCTTGTCTTAGGCAGTTTCCCATATCTCTTAGACTGCCCTATTTCCCTTTTAATAGGGAATAAACTTTTTCTTATCTTTTTTATTGAAGTCTTCCCCTGAAAAACTGCAATATACCTCTCAAATGGAAGTATATTCATTTTCACATTTGAAATATTATCCAGGAAATATAAAATATTTTCAAACAAATGCTAATACTTTGGTGACAGGGAAGATCATAATCCATTATAGGAAAAAAATATTGTTCAAAAAAATTTGCTTCTTGAGCTATACTTTGAATGTTTTTCACCTATTACGTATATCTTCTTTTAAGCTAAAATTTTTAAAAATCATATTAAATGCAAAACATAACCATATGTTGAATTACAGTGTCTTTGTGGAGAGATTTGTGCAATTACATTAAGACTGTAAATAACAGTCAAGTTCCTTAGCAAATGAACCTTAAATTCAGTTTTAAAACTATACTCTTACGTCATATATCTTTTCCTATAATTAGATGCAGGAAGGTATAGAAAAAAATGTATGTATATAATTGATAGATATATAAAATGCTGGCATAGATTAAAGAAATACTTCCCGGTTATCATAAACAGGTATATGAGTCTCTGTCTGCTTGATTTCTAGAAGAAAAGAAAAGAAAATCACACTTTTTGGTTATGATTTAAAAATTAATTCTAAAGAAAAAAAAAGTTTATCTTTTAAAGAAAGTGCAAATTAAGTAAAGAAGGCGACTTGTACCTCTGAGCCCAGTTACTCTGACAAATGTTTCCAAGATTCTCTTGGTCAATCAAATCCATATAAAGCAGTATCTTCTACTAGTGGAATTGCACCTCGTCTATTTTGTAACCAAAGAAAATCTGAAAAGATGTTTTCGCTGAATACTGTGATACAAACAAAATGTGCATTAAAGCTACGTTGCATTTACACCAGCAGTCCTGCCTTGTGGGGTAACATAATCCAAGTATGCACTGACAAATTATCTTTCAAAATATTTGTTTCGTATTTGGATTTGTTGCATATGCTTGTTTTCTGATAGTCTGAAATTTAAAAGCCTACATGTGCAAACCTAAGCATGACTGATTTAATGAAATCTTTCAAACTCTAAAATTAACATGAGTTTGACACAAACAAAAGAGTAGGAAGTATGTTAACGTATCTTAAATCTCTGCAGGGCGGATTTGGTTTTGGGTTTTTGTTTCTTTTTTCATTTTTGATTGGATTTAGTCTAAGAAGAGATTTGGTGAAAAATAAGATGTGTATATTTATGTACCTCATATTCTCACCTGTGTAACGCTGCTTAATGCAGACTATCTGCTGTTCCTGATAAAAGTTAAGAGCTGCGGAAAGGGACTTACCACTGAACAATTTGAATTTGACAGAGGAAATACAATTCTTCTACGGACGGTTTATTTAAGGCTATTAGCCAATATGTAGCCATAGCAGAAGTTTGGTTCAGAACTGATTAATGAATTCCTGATTTGAATGAGTGTAAAATATAGTACAGGAACTTGTCCAGGCTATCTGCACTAGACCACTCTTCACCCTTCGCAAATCCATAATTTTAACAGTCTGAGTTTTCTTATTTATTTTAGTGATTTTAAAACGTGTAAATATTGCCTAAAAGGACTGATGCAGATGAAAAAAACTCCAACAAACCAACCAACCCCCCCATGGAAATAGTGGAAGAAGAAAACCAAACAACACAGCTAGCACAAACTAAGCAGGGGTATAACGGGTAGAATGAAGGCAAATATGCAAACAAGATCTGAAAAAAAAAAATTCAGGACTGGACATCCAGTATATTTTTTCCATGATATTATTATACAGAAAGTCACTGAAACTTAACTGAATAAAAATGTTTATTTTTAAAAATAGTAATTTTTAGCTAGAGTTAGCAAAGAAGTAACAGGAACGTGGTAAATGTTTATTTCCCTCCATTTACTCTGTATGTTTAAATTAAAAAAATAATAGCCTTGTCATGTAAACGTTTACTACTGATATGTGGGGCAGCTATAAAAAAAGTAAGCTGATGCAATTAGAAAAACAAAAGTGTCTGAATGCAGCACTTTTAATGGAGATGAAAGCTGAACCTTCATTAAAGCAATGTGAACTGCTGCAAAGGAACAGCTATACAACTTGACTGAGGGAACAGCTGCAGGTGCTTCTGTGAATTTTGAACTGCTTTTAGAAGCTATATTTTACCGGGATTATTTAAGATAACTTTTTTAGTTTCTCAGCCTTAAGGCCTGACCTTTATGATATTTTAACTGGGAATATGACTCACCTCTGATCTGAACGCTGAGATGCCGGAGATAATGAGATGTCGAGGTTATAGTTGATATTCAGAAAATAACTTAATGCACTGAATAGGAAGATATTTACAGAAATAACAAATGAATGAATAAGTGAACGGATGGAAGGGAATTAGAATGTGCCAGATTTTTTTTTTTTTTTTGCAGAAGAATACATATATTATTGTGGGTTACAGGCACTCTCTGTTCAAGTAAAGCAATAAGCAAACTGTTCCGCTTTTTTGTACATGCTGAAACAATGGCTGGAAAGATGAATTTTACTGTTTCTCAGATGATGGGAGAAATCTACAAATTCTTCTCATGCAAATTACACAGTACTCATGCAATATTTGAAAACCTAGATTAAATAGTAGCTTAATGAAATGACAAATTATTTTTCATACCTCATTCCCAGATCTTCTCAAGAATCATTTACTTTATTTTATTGTTGCGTGCAGAGAGCTGCAGCTGGCTAAACAAAAGGAAAGTGTCTGTCTGTTCCACGCGTTTGTTATCGTGTCTATAAAGTCTCTGTCAAAAAAAACTGACAAAGGCTTGTGCCATTCTGTGAACTCTGTGTAAGTGGCACTGCCTCATTTATTTTTACCTTCAAGTCCTGCATATTGCAAGACTGCACTCAGCATTGTGTCATATTCATACTGCAACCTAACAGACCCTTCATGTTCTTTGAGCCTCATACTTGCAATTTGCCTGCTTGAGCACAATTTGGCTCATTGGCCTAATGGCAAAACACAAGGAAACAGAGACAGAGCACAGTGCAGGATGATCATAAAAGCATAGTTCGAAATATAAAACCAAAAGGGACAGACTACCTCTCCAAAACAGAATTAAATTCGTGTATCTGCTCCCTCTGATTCATTAAAAGCTGAAGAAAAATACTTCATTTTTTTCCCCGCTCTTCCTCCCCACTCCACTCCTCAAAATACAATTTTTTTCTCATAGAATGTTTTGGGTTGGAAAGGACCTTAAAGATCACCTAGTTCTCCTACAGTAATGAGCCAAAACAATAGGAAATCAAAACCAGTTCCTAAAATAGATGACTGCATGGCCAGATTTCATAGACAATTAAAGACACCGGTATTAGTGGGTGCCAACAATACAGTAGTGAAAAGGTGATGTTCAGATAGAATATGATTTTGAAAAGATTTTCATTTTTGGATAGCTAAAACTTCAAATATTCAAATATTAGTTAAGATATGAATGGCATACTGAACTGCGCACACAGAACTATTCCATAAATTCAATTTATTTTATTGTTTTACATTAGCCACATTCTTAAACCTGTAATGAACTTAAAGAAGTAAATACAGGAGTTCATTTCAGATACGACCGAGTCAAATAGTTTTATTCTGTGTTCTCCTGGTAATTAACTATTTGCAGTAGATGGAAATCAAGTAGTCAAAGGGAGTGCAGATGAGTTCTTTTAACTGACTGTTCTTTAAAATACTTTCAATAGTCTTTGACGCTCATTTAGGGCAGGCTCTCTTTGCATTCTCAAATACGTCAGAAGAAAAGAGAAAAGACCTCCAAACTACAGTTTCCTCATCTTCTTGCTAGAGCATGTATCTGCCTCTGGGAATTCTATTTCCAGGAATAAATTCTTTTTTCTTCTTTCTTCCAGCATGAGACCTTCGCTCATGTGGGTATGGTGAAAAAGAAAGCTGTTGCTGGCCTTAAAGTTGCCTGTGTCCGTCCACCCCTGTAATATCCTGAGAGCTTTGTGTGTGATCAGTTGAGTACCACAACTGGAATTTTCAAAGCACTCTTTCATGCTTTGAGAAATTAAGTAAAAAGCAGAAACACTTTTAATTACGACAATTACTGTGTGTCATAATTCCATCTTCTTAGTACATTTGGAAATGCTGTAAAAAATTTGCTATTTTTTTCTTAATCTTTCTATTTCACAGAATAGAAAATTAGAACATTGTAGAGAATGCTACAAATAAATCCTGAGATCATCAGAGTACCAGAAGTGTCATGACCTTTCCTGATTAATAAGTGTTTCCATCTTACTCTTTGTATACATTCTTTTACATATTGTAGATGACAGTCTTGTCTGGAGAAGTTAAAAAATAGTGATATAGCTTATATATTAAAAAATTGTATAAAATCTAAACCACACATGATCCCAATATTTTTATTAGTGCACATTAGACCTAAACAAAAATTTTATAAAAAACCATCTTCTTCCTTAAAGAAATTAATTGACTTTTTCTTCCTCAGTATTGTTTTCTTATTCTTCATGGGAGTGTAGTAATGTCCTATTTATTTCCTATGTCATGGGGAAAATACACTGAAGAAAATATAGTGAAATATACCGAATATAGGAAATTCTTCATTGTTGAGTTGTATAATAGGAAATAGAATGTATTCCTCCTGACTGCAAAACCTTTAACTGACATTTTTTTCCAGTGATTCAATACTACGCAGTGGCTTCAAATGTGTCATTTTCCTTTTTTTGGCACAATCTATTTACATTGGGAATATGTCTATGTCATATTCGTACTTTGATTGCATGTCTGGAAAAAGGTACTGTGAAATGTATAAGCAAGGACTTACAGGTTGCAAATTATTGATGGCAGTTGTCTAGCAACTGTTTTGTTTTGGAAATGACCAAGGGGCCATTTCAGTTATGTTTTAACCATTGATAGCTTAACAAGTAATGTCAAAGACAGGTAATCTGTGTCTGAAATATTGCTTAAACTGAAGACTTTGTGCCCTTTCATCATTTAAAATGTTTGCTTACTTACTATTGCAAACGATACTTCATGTAGAAGTTGGCCAGATACAACTTCTTCCTCTAAAAATATTTACTCACATTTCAGTGAATTAGGCAATCTTAATCAGCATGTTGTATGTTTTCTTCCCATTAGTATCCTATTAAAAAAAATATAAATCTTTGAAAATAGTAGATTCTGAACAAATATTAAAGAATATGAGCAGAAAATGAGCTTTGAATTTACAAATACAAATGTAAATTCAGTTATTAAAGCATTTTTCTCATCCTATCAGAGGGCAGGAACAGCCTATTCTCAACACAAGCTACTCAACAAGCTTTGAATTTTGAATTTTAGATTCTTGCAGGAAACCCAGTTTGAATGCAAGTTACAAGCCAATACTTACTACGGGTAAAAATACAATAAATAATTTTAGCAATGAATATATTTGATTTAAAAGATCTATTTGTATGAGCACAAGAAGGATGTATTAGATAGGTAGAATACATTATTTGCTCAAAATGTATATTTATTAATGTCTTTATGTTCTTGATATCATAATTTATTACAATTTTTCTAGGTTTGGCTAATGTCTTGCAACTTAAGGAAATAGATAACAAAACAATTCCAGAGCTCTAAACTGTTTCAGCAACTTGCTTAGGGCCATGTTATTCTATAGCTGGTAAGGTGAAGGACTCATCACACAATTTGTCCATGAATAAACTCACCATCAAAGTCTGTAGTACAGAGTAACTATCCAAAACACATGAGATCTTACCTTTGAACCCTGAAAATGTACTGCCTGAGACAATAACTACATATGCTTTGGCTATTAATGCAAAATAAATCATGGGAACATTGTCAATGACAAATTAATACAGGGAAGTTTTATTCTTTTCTGGATCATACCACCATTTGGAAACTAAAATACTGAAGTACATCTAAGTAATCAATAAATACAGGAATTCTAAACTTCCTTTTAGCCTGTTTGGTCACATCTGGTCATAATCTCCTCCTTGCATTTGGATTGTTGCGATCTTAAATTTCTTAACCACAATTACAAAGAAGTTTCCTTAGCTTTGAACAGTATGCTATTTTCCCCTTTCCACATATTTTTTCACTGTATTTTTTTAATGATAGTGGGAAATACGTGTCACTAATTTGAACTGTATATTGGAGCTAAAAGCTAGCTCCCAGTTTCAAGATTTCCAAACAATATATATTAGTTATTATATTGAAGATAAGAAATATTCTGACTGAAGGTAAGAAAAAAAGATCATCCAGTAACATTTAAAGAAAAGAATTATCCATGCTCATGATATCCACCACAATGCGTGAGTTTGTACTAAGCGTACTTGCAAGTAAGGGGCAAAGTCTCATAAACACCATACTTTTCACTAATTTAAGTCTTTACTGTAATTTTTTTATGTATATATATTCAGGACTTCATGTTAATATAGCTACCACAGAGGACAGGGCTTAATTTCAGTTTTTAAAAATGATCTGTGGGAAGTCCGTAGGTCTCCTTGTCTTCTGTTTCAGATGCCATCAGATTATAACAGATCAGAGAATACATTATATAGCTAGGCCATGCATATTTAAAATTACCTTTCATGGTTATTTTGAAATCTGGTTGTGTCCTTGCAATTCCCTCATCTTCTTCATGCTTTATAAAGAGAAAGAACACAACAACTATATCATTTTAGAAAAGAGAAAGAAATTCTCAATGAATTCTTCAGAATCATAATTATTAGAAGCAACCAAAATTAAGAAGTATAAAAGCTGTAGCGCTGGCTTATTGCCACAACAGAAAGTTGCAATTATGTTGTACAGCTGAATGAAACAAAGCAAAACAAAGTAACAAAAACATTTAATATATGTATGCATCACTGACCCTTGTGTCTGTGTTAGATCAAAAGAGATAATTATCCTCATTCACAAAAAAGTTGAAAAAGCCACACTGAAAATGAAGTAACAAAATAATCAAGATATATATGGTGCAATTAAATTAAACTGTAAAATAAACAATTAGAATAATAGCCATAGAACTCCGTAACGTTGCTCTTAGTCTGAAAGCATTAACTGGATCTTCTTTATAATGAAATCTATTGGAAATAAAAATAAACTGAATTATTTTTCAATCAGTAGTTTGTGCTATTACAGGTTTATACCTAAATGTGAATCTCAGACAAAAAGGGCACTCCACATTTGCTAAATTATACTATAAATGTCATCCCACAAATAAATTCAGGTAAAGACAATTTTCAGCTCTGTATTTTACAATACCTTTATCTTTCCAAAACTTGCAGTTGAATTCTCAGATCCCTGCAACAAAACAGTAGAACAGAAAACAAATATTTTAAGCCTGGCAAAGGGGTTTTGTTATTTGTAAGAGAAGGCAACACGGACGAGACATTAGAGCTTCACTTGTAGCACCCTACTTATTTCCAGCTGTTCCATTGACTCAGTATAGGTAAAATTTACATTGAGCATCGGATGTATAAATCTGACGGCTCATAAACCCCACTGAATATAGGAATGATTTTCATCTCTTCTAAGATCAGTTAAAAAATTTAATGATGTTTTAGATTGTATGCTAGGTCACTGTCCATTTAAATTTTGCTCTTTCTTAATGTCCTTGTTATTTGAGAAGAAATACTTTGAGTAATGGAAATAATGAATAGTAAATAATAAAAGATACCTTGGACAATGGAAAAATACCCATATAATGCGTTATGTAAAATGCATTAGGATCTTAATTATAGGATGTTTATTTGCGTGTTGATATAGATGCGGGAAATCTGCGGGTGATCTGAAAGTGGCTCAAGACTGTTACACAAATTGGTGAACCTTTTCTAAAAAAAGTCATATTGTATAAAAACATGCAGAGGTAAATAAACTGATTTTTTTATTTGTATAGGCGGCAGTTCTTGTGAATTTGTGCTTGAGAGAATAGATTGATGTGTGAATTTGGAAAGTATCTGAAATGATGCATGACCCATTCCCTGTATAAATCTAAAGTAATTATGCTTACATCTACCTAGTGCTTGAGAACTTCAGGATTAAGTACACAGTATTTATTAAAAATGTTACTTTGATTATGTTTAGAGTGTCTCTAGTGATAAGAAAGCACAGGAAGGATTTCACAAAAAAAAATCACATAAATATTCAAAAACACAAGTTCATTGTCTAGCTTAAAGAAGTGGAGACTGAGAAGGTATATGACTACAGCCCTTAAGTATACAGAGGAGTTTTGTGAAAAGGAAAGTAATGATTTGCTCTTTATGTGTGTGGCAGATAAGGCAAAGGCTGATGGGTTTGTATTGTTGGATAGAAGAATCATGTGAGATACAAGAGTAAGCTTTATTATCATAAAACAATGTAAAACAAAAAAAGTAAAACAGAGGGATACATTCATTGGAAGAAGGTTGGTGTGTTCCTCATCTATAGTCCTTAAGAACAAAATAAACTATCAGAAACTAAATAAACTAGTCCTCTCCTAGATGAATGCTCAAGATCTAACACTTTTCCCCTTTTATTGTCCTTTAAGACAATTCATTTGAAAAAGGGAAAAAAAAGTGTTGCTGAGACTGTTTAAAATTGTCAAGTGGTAGCTTAGCTTTGTCAAGAAGCAAACAAAAAAAAAGCAGAAGCACTAGAAAAAAATAATATTTTTTTTACTTTCTATATGAAAATCAAATTTCATTTATGCTGCTACATTGCAGCTACACCAGTGCAGAGCCACGTCCTTTGTTGATCAAGATCCTGAATCTCAGCCACAAATGTGACTACCTGGTTTGACCTCAGACCAGCCCCATCATTATGGACTTGCTGATGGCCACAGGACTGTGGCTAACCCTGGTTACCACGACCATGCCTTAGACTGTCTCTTACTTGCGGAATTCCTGTCCCGGCTTCACATCGTAACCTTCACCGTCACTATGGACTTGTCTGGTTATCTATCTGGGTTCTTGGCTGACCTTAGCGGCCACCCCTGGGCCTGCCCCGCTCCCCTTGCTGGGGTGCCCAGTCCTCCTATTCCCTGATAAAACCAGTCTCCTGAGAATCATTAAAATATCTTTGAGTAACAAAGGATATTAACGTTAATTGCTGGGTGAGTTGGAGATAGCATCATTGGGCAAATCACCTGTTTTCTGGGTAAGCTGTCGAATGATACTATCACAAGAAAGGAAAACACTCCCTTCTAAAGGAAAATGCAGCAGCTACTGCCAGAATAATTATCACTGTATTTGGGACAGTGCCCACGGCTGCTAGAGAGCTAGGCACACTTTGCAAACACTTAATTGTGGATTTGGAGTGGAAGAATATCAGGCTTTTCGGCTCCCTGTTACATCAGTCATGACATAATTTAAATTTATAAAACTGAAACAACTATTGAAAATTTAATTCAGAGCCCTGTTGACACTTTAAGGCTACAAATTGCCATGAGTCTGAAGCTGAACCAGCAGGTAAGTTTTAGGGTGAGGTACCTAAATGCTATGCAAGTTCTACATTAAAAGAAGAAGGTCACGCTTACAATGTACTATGGAGTACGATATAGAAATCTCACCTCCAGAAACATAGCAGGCTATCTGTGTAATTTTTGGAATATGTCTATTTTAATTAAGCATGTTGAGAAATAGAGTTGATTAGTCCAGGCACAGTGTCACCCTCCAATGACTATCCTGCTTTTGGGACCTGAACTCACAGTCCCTTGTGGTGTGTCACAGCATGATGAAAACGTGATGGCTCTGATTGATGCTAGCTAGGGGGTGTCTCATGAAATTACCCTTCAGTAATTAGCATTAGATAGATTTGCAAACTGAATAGTTTATATGCCACCTACATATTCAGTTCCTGTATGGCAAGATGAATGCTCTCTAAAAATAAAATCAAAATATTTTTGTAATCTTTGTTAAGTTTTTCAGCATTTTATTGTTCCAAAGCAAAATGCTTTTTAACACATTTTTTTTATATTTGCTTGTGATACACACAGATTATTATCCTTTTATAATGGTTGTGGACGCTTTCCTTTCTGAATGACTGGAGATCCACAGTGAGAGTGTCATTTATTACAAAGCCATTTTTATCATTTTCTCTGAGACTGCATGAACAAAAAAAGGTTTCTAAGGTGTCTAAATGGATCAATCATCAGGCTATACTTTAAGAACTGAGTTGGACCAACCTTTCACCTCCTTAGATGCAAAGAATATACATGAAAGGAAAGAAGAAATGTTTTTCTCTGTTACAGTGAAGTATGAGGTCAAGGATGATCACTAAACCTCATGAGGAAAGCAATTGCTGCTGTGTAGTTTTCAACTTAATAGACATTTATAACAGTATCCCAAAACACAAATTAAACTAAAGAAGAATACAATATAAAATATTTGTTTCATGAGCTTCTTTGGACTTACTCCACAAAACAAATGGTAGCAGAACTGATTCTTGCTTATTGTCTGATTGGTTTTGTTTTCATACAGAAAGGTGTAACAGAAAAATTGCTTTGCATGTGTCACATGCATATAAGGACATTTTGTCAGGTCCTTAAGAACACATAAATTTGGTTGAGTTATTTGAATATATATAGACTTTTTTTTTATTATAATCAGTGTGAAAGTTGAACTTTTCTAACCCTAAGTATTTACCTTCTTGCCAACAGCATCAAGAAATCAAAATACAGAATTAACAAAAGGTTTACTGTAGAAATATCAGTAGAATGACAGCAAACAGAGATATTTTTCAGATGTCCGGTGAGATTTCCTGTCTTCTGGTATGTGTTGTGTTACCTTCTGACATAGTTTCACCATACATAGACCGGATCTTGTTTTGTCAAAATAGTCCTACTGAGGTCACAAAAGAAAGAAATCTCTCTTATACAAACTTGTAGTTGATTTACAAGTAAAAATTCTCAATAAATTTTCTAATTGCAACCCTCAGTTCCTTCTGGTTACTCCATGAAGATCCTCTTGCAAAGCTTATGCCTATTTTTTCTGTATTGTGCACCCAAAGAACACATTGATGTCAGCTGTGAAATATGTGCATCCTCATCTGTGGCTCAAGGACAAAAAGTTTGTTTATATAGCAGCTGGCATAAATACTTCACTGTGAAATCACCACACTCTAACAATGGAAAATTCTTTCACTTAAGCACTTGAGGTCTAATGTTACCCACAGTGATATGAGAAACAATTTTCTTTTAATTTCGAAAGGATTTTTCTCTTGAAAAGACTGGCAAAAAAATGGAATTTGGACCTGAATTTATTAAATAAATAAATAGGATGAAAGATTTTATGGGTTTGTGTGCATGATCCTAGAGATGAAATTATTTTATTAATTTTCTCTCAATATTAGGCCTACCAGACAAAAAGATTACATGTAAGAACATAAAGTCTAACCATAAATTTCTTGAGGTATCTTTTTTCCAGAAGAAAGAGGAACTTGACAAAACAGGTCTTGATACTGAATTGCCTTATATCCCAACTCACACCAATATGTTGATGGAGTCCTTCTGTATTCACAAAACTATCCACTGACTTGTCTCCAGAGTCTTCTAGTCCCTCTCCTGGACTACACCAGCTGGAGACATAAAGAGCCTCACTTTGAGGGAATGGCCTTTTGTCTTAAAAGATTCTTAATTTAAACAAAATAAATAGCAATGTTAAAATTTTGTTTGAAAAGTTTGAAACTTCATGTTGTTCAGCTTCCAGACAAGTTGTCAGCACGATTCTCACAAGCCTAGCAGAGCATTTAAAGGCAAAACAATCTGCTATCCTTTTGCAGTGGCTACCCTAAGTTCTGTTGAAATAATTGCTGATTTGCTATATGTTGGATCTGTTCAGACAAAAGCACACCAAATCATCTTCTTGTCAGACTGTCAATTATGTCCGTCTCAGACAGTTTTAGGTATAAGCTAATTTCCTACACCAAATTACACCAGTTGGATAGCTTTTTTGCATGACAATTTTGGAATACAACACCCAAATCCCATCTAAGTTATGTTTTCCGCCATTAAACTGTATTGAGAATCTGATTAATTTTGTATCTGACCCTTGGAACATAATTCAACGAACTATTCAAACACATATTTAACTGAAGAACATGCTATGTTGTAAAACCACTTGCACACGTGTAAGGTTAAGTACTTGTTTGTGTCTCAGCTGCTAACACGCTGATAAGGTATCTGCTACAGCGGTCAGGGCCTTGTAGCAGTGATTCTTCTGAATATTATGGCTAAGTTTTGTAGACGATTGTTCTAACAGGATGCTGTTGGCCTTCTTGGCCGCCTGGGCACACTGCTGGCTCATATTCAGCTGGCAGTCGACCAACACCCCCAGGTGTCCTTTTCTGCCAGGCAGCTCTCTGGACACTCTTCCTCAAGCTTGTAATGCTTCACAGGGTGTTGTGACCCAAGTGCAGGACCCGACACTTGGCCTTGTTGAACCTCATACCACTGGCCTCGGCCCATTGATCCGGCCTGTCCAGATCCCTCTGCAAAGCCTTTCTACCCTCAAGCAGGTCGACACTCCCACCTAACTTGGTGTCGCCTGCAAACTTACTGAGAGTGCATTCAATCCCCTCATCCAGACCATTGATAAAGATATTAAAGAGAACTGGCCCCAATACCAAGCCCTGGGGAACACCACTTGTGACTGGCCACCAACTGGATTTAGCTCCATTCACCACCACTCTCAGGCCCCGACCCTCCGGCCAGTTTTTTACCCAGTGAAGAATACTCCCGTCCAAGCCATGGGCAGTCAATTTCTCCAGGAGGATGCTGTGTGAAACTGCATCAAAGGCCTTACTGAAGTGCAGGTAAACAACATCCACAGCCATTTCCTCATCCACCAAGAGGGTCACCTTGTCATAGAAGGAGATCACATCTGTCAAGCAGGACCTGCCTTTCTTGAACCCATGCTGACTGGGCCTGACCACCTGGTTGTCCTTCATGTACCGCATAATGTCACTCAGGATGATCTGTTCCATAACCTTCCCGGGCACCGAGGTCAGATTGACAGGCCTGTAGTTCCTTGGATCATCCTTCTGGCCCTTCTTGTGGATGGGAGTCACATTTGCTAGCCTCCAGACAACTGGGACCTCCCTGGTTTGCCAGGACTGCTGGTAAATGACGGAAAGTGGCTTGGTTTCCATCTCGTGAATGTATATAAAATGTGAAGGGAGGCTGTAAAGAAGATAGATCCAGGCTTTTATCAGTGATGCCCAGTGACAGGACAAGAAGCAAGAAACACAAACTGAAACACAGGAGGTTCCATCTGAACATAAGGAAATGTTTCTTCTACTGAAACTGGCACAGGTTGCTGCTTCTACTGGCACTGGCACAGGTTGCTCAAAGGGGTTGTGGAGTCTCCATCTTTGGGGACGTTCAAAAGCCATCTGGACATGGTCCTGGACAACTGGCTCTTGGTGAAACTTCTTGAGTGGGGGGAACTGGACTCGATGACCTCAAGAAGTACTTCCTAACCTCAACCATTCTGTGGTTCTGTGATCTTTCATGTGGAAACAAGAACTTAATATTAGTCAGTCTAATTAAAGTACCGGTAATCTAATAAAGACTAATAAAATTATTAATCCAGTTAAAGTTATATGAACAGTTTAAATCCAAAGTATTGAATTACTGAAATGAAATAACTCCTTTTGAAAACATGGAAATTAAATGATTGCATTTCAGAATAATTCCATTGAAATTAGCAATTTCAAATTGTTTTGTGTGAGAACTTTGTGACTCTGAGTGTCTCAGATAAGCCAATAAGTTTTGAAACCAGAAAACAAAGCCCAGAACTCTGACAATTCTAAACTGGGATATTTGAAGCAAAGTTCCCAGATCTGCACAGATGGGGACCCGGCTGGCCTAGAATTGTACTCTAAATGGTTCCAGATTCCCTCTGTGAAAGAGTGGAAATTCCGAGATCTCTAGATGTAGCCTTCATTATCAGAACAATGGCCCTGAGCCAGGTATTTGGAAACTCATCAAACCAAAAAATTCCTAAAAACTATTTCTGTTTCAAAAGTGGTATTCCATAAGAAATCTTTCACTGTGGAATTCTTGTAAGTTTGTAGTGTTCTGTCATAGAAGGATGGGGGGAAAATGAGGATCAGCCCTTTTACTCTTTTCTTGTTCTATGTTTATGATCTCATCAACAACAAAAAAGAGGAAAAGTAAGTGTTATAAATGCACAGGGAAAGACTCTGCTAACTCTTTTTCCATATCTAGCAAGTCAGCAAACTTATCAAGAAAAAGTTTGCTTTTGTCTGGTAAAATTTACCTTTTACCTCTATTTTATAATCTTTTCCAGTTACTTCCATGCCTGAACTTCATCTTTTCTTTATTTTTTTTTTTTTCTAAAAGCTCTTCTACATAGAAGTCAGGTGAATGGACCTGTGTTTGCCTGTATCACTTCTTTCCACCTCTTTTTCTTAAATGCAGATAGTACATTCAGCAGTCTCTAGTCACACAATGCAACTTCTGTTTCGGTATAAAATCCTTCCAGGTAGATCACTGATTGAAAATTTATAATCTAAACTATTGAGTTCCTCCAAGTTCAGAAAATTGCAATAAAGAAATGTTAGCATGCACTTAAAACTAAAATAGGACATGTTCACTGATGACATAGTGGCTGTGGCTGATCTCCCTTTTTCAATTGATTTTTAAACTGATTTTCTTCAGGTAAATACAGTGTCATCACAAGCACATGGTTAGCTTAGCAGAAATATAATCAGCAAGGACACTCCTCTTGGACTGACTTCAGATGATGTGCCTGAAGCATGAGATATTTTGCAGCTTCATAGTAGCCGAAAGGACTGCACTGAGAAATGGTAATTCTGAACACCCAAAGTTGCTTACCAAAGGTTAAACAAGATGCACACACACACAAAAAGTCAGTCACTAAAATCATGCAGTTTTTACAGTTTGTTCTTCTTCTCTTGAGAATGTTTACCATTTCCTCAGACAGTTAAGATAAGGTCAGGTGAAAAATGAAGACTTTGAAATACCTGATGGCAACAAAAAGTAGTCTACATTATATTTAGTTAAATACAAATTTCATGCCTTTTAACAGCTGTAATAGTAAAAAAAAAAATAAAATAACATTCCAACTATTGTAAGGATGAACGAAGAAATCTTTTGAATCTTCTAAACAAAACAGAGCAAATTGCGAAGCTTGAACTGGAATTTCATCTGCTGAAATGATGGAGAGCTGGAGTTGTTTACCACTGTTTTACCCTACTTGATGCTGGAATGGAATGGCACTAAAGCCAAATTCCAGTATTTCCATTACTGAAATGGGACAAGTTAAATGATCTAGGAAGAAAAACATCACTTTATTTAAGAAAGTTTTACTAGATCCATCTGATCTGAGAAAATAAGGAGGAAGGAAGAGAAGGGAAAATAAAAAAACAACCAAGAAGTAATGCCTTCCTTTGGACATGTAAAGAAGATTGTCTCATTGTGAAATAATGGTGAACCTAATGGCGGATTTAAAACTCAGGAAAGCAAGTAAGTATTTATATTCTTAAAATGTGAAGGATCTTTGTTTTATATCTCTGGAAACTGTTGTAATCGCTTCTGCTATCTCTTTAAGAAGCTGAACCGACTTCCAGCCACTGTAGCTTTCCGTTGTGTTCACCATTAAATGTTTGTATTACAGTTCAGTTTTAGAAAATCGTATATGGCTTAGAAAAAGGACACTATTTGTTCAGTCACTAACTCAAATTAATATTTTGTGTTTTTTTTTTTTTTTTTAGAATTGCATTCCATTTTTAAGTCATTAATACAGTGTAATATGCAATGATTAATGTATTTTTACTTAAAAAAATACTTGGGGATTTACAATCTAGATTAGACTACTACTTTGTTATAGTCAATTGTTATTGTTAATGCATCCAAACATAACCTTAAAGAAATGTAAATTTTAACTCCAGAAGAAAGATTTAGATAATATAGTTTGATCTTCTGTATAGTACAATTTTTTTCCTGGGTTGAACCTAGCAACATATATTCATCTAAACTTATCTTCTCCAATGGATCTGTCACTCGCCGAGACGACAGCTCCAGCGCTGGCACGTCGGCACCGGAGCCGGGCGATCGCGGCGAAACGCGGCTTTTCCCCAGTTTTCCTGAGGCCGGGACAAGCCCGGGCCGCGGCAGGGACCCGCCGGGAGCCCGCAGCTCGTGCCGGGGCGGGGACGGGGCGGGGACGGGGCCTGCAGCGGCAGCGGCAGATTTAAACGAGGCGTAACCGCCACCGACGGTCACTCGCCGAGAGAAACAGCTCCGGCGCTCGCTGCGAAACGGGGCTTTTCCCGAGTTTTCCTGAGGCCGGGACAAGCCCGGGCCGTGCCCTTAAAAGGCGGCCCCAGGGAGCGCGAGCGGTCAGGGCGTGGCGCGGCAGTTTGCGCGGGAAGGGCGCGCGGGACGGGCAGCTCAGCCGCGGTCTCTGCCTGAAGGACGCAGCTTCCCGCGTCTTCCGCGCTCGCCCGAGCAGACGCGGCCGTACACACGGAGCTCCCGCGGAAGCGCGCAGCCACCCGGGTCGCCGGCTGCAGGGAGTGCCCTCACCTCTCAGGGCTAGCGGATGGTAGAAGAGGCGACAGCCGCGTGAGGTGCGACCAGGTAGATGATCTGCTCAGCCTGGTGGCAGAGCTGAAAGAGGGAGTAGAAAGGCTGAGGAGCATCAGGGAGAGTGAGAAAGAAATTGATTGGTGGAATCAGACTCTGACCTCCCTGAGTAAAAAACCAGAAGAGCCACCAAAAAAACCCCGAGCTGAAGGAGATCTGGTACCTTCGCCCTGCCAGACGGAAGGCAGTGGACAAAAGGAGGCTAGTGAATGGAGGCTAGTCTGTACTAGGGAAGGCAAGCGAACTCCCTCCTTGCCCACATCCCCTACCCAGGTGCCTCTGCGCAACAAGTATGGGGCTCTTGAGGAAGTAGGCCAACCCATGGATGGCATGGAAGATGTTTTGACTATACCAGAAGAGATGCCAGGACCAGCAAGGCCTACCCTCAGTTTAAAAACTGCCTCTACAAGGAAGAAGAGGCAGATTATAGTAGTAGGAAACTCCCTTCTGAGGGGAACAGAAGGCCCAATATACTGGGCAGACCCCCTTGACAGGGAGGTATGCTGCCTCCCTGGGGCCTGGATCAGGGACATCACTCGAAAACTTCCTAGCCTGGTTCAGGCCTTGGACTACTACCCGCTGTTGCTGTTTAATGAGTGGTGATGAGGTTGCAACACATAGCCCAAGAACAATCTAGAGAGACTTTCAGGGCAGATCTGAGGAGAAGGAATTGGGGGTGCTGGTGGACGAGAAGCTCAACATGAGCAGGCAGTACGCACTTGCAGCCCAGAAGGCCAACCGTATCCTGGGCCGCATCAAAAGAAGCATGGCCAGCAGGTCGGGGGAGGTGATTCTGCCCCTCTGTTCTGCTCTGGTGAGACCCCACTTGGAGTGCTGTGTCCAGCTCTGGAGTCCTCAACACAAGAAGGACGTGGACCTGTTGGAATGGGTCCAGCGGAGGGTCACAAAGATGATCAGAGGGCTGGAGCACCTCTCCGATGAACACACAGAGAGAGCTGGGGTTGTTCAGCCTGGGGAAGAGAAGGCTCCGAGGAGACCTTATAGCAGCCTTACAGTATGTAAAAGGGGCCTACAGGAAGGATGGGGAGGGACTCTTTATCAGGGGGTGTGATGATAGGACATGGTGTAATGGCCTCAAACTGAAAGAGGTAGACTTAGATTGGATATCAGGAAGAAATTCTTTACTGTGAGGGTGGTGAGGCACTGGCACAGATTGCCCAGGGGAGTTGTGGCTGCCCCATCCCTGGAGGTGTTCAAGGCCACGCTCGATGGGGCTTTGAGCAGCCTGGTCTAGTGGGAGGTGGCCCTGCCCATGGCAGGGTGGTTGGAACTAGATGATCCTTAAGGTCCCTTCCAACCCGAACCATTCTGTGTTGTGAAAAGTCTAAGATGGACAGAATACATTATTGTCCTTTGGTGATAATTACAGTAATTAATTACCTCACTGTTAAAAATGCACGTATTTCTGCTTTTAGTTTGTCAAATTTAGTTGAAAACCACTGATTCTTCCTACATCTTCCAATGCCAGATTAAAGCACTTTTTAGTACATAGCATTTTATTCCTCCAAAGATGCTTTAATTCTGTGATAAAATTTGTAAACAATAAAGAGTTCATTAAAGAGCAAAGTTAATTGACTAGCATTTATTGTATATAGGTGATTAGAAAATGTGAGCAGTCCTCTCCTATGCTTTTTTAAAGAATAAATCAGAGCTTTTCCCGCAGCTTTGCGTGCATTTAGTGTTAGCTTAATGTTTTTAATAATCCTACCTGATAGAAGTAGGATTATGGACAAATTGTCATGATATGCCTGGTGTTTATCCACATTTTTGAAGCAGAAATGCTACTTATTTTAATCTTTACTTTTTTTCTGTCTGAAAACCATTTAGCGGTTCTGAAAACCAATACTTTTGTTTATGTGAACCCGACTGTGATACACTCACTATAGTATAGCTTTAAGTTAATCTTTAGCAATGGTTGAATTGTTTGGATATTGCTATTCCAAATTTGCATATGTACGATTTATTCGTACTAACAGTTTGCTTTTTTTATGACCGCTTTTTATTTTATGCATCAAAGTGAGGAACTGGCTTCTATAAATCATTCTTCTTTCATTCTTCCATGAACAGTTGCTAAAAACCTTTCAGTTTTTTGTATGTGGAATATAGGCAACAAAGATAACAAAAGCAAAGAAAAGGTACTGAAAGAAAAAAAAAAGAAATACCTGTGCTTGTCTTTATTCTGCAAGTTTTATAAAAAATGATTTCACAGATTGCAGTCAGAAGCAGTGATTATTGAACAAAGTCTTCCCCAAAGCACTCTGATTTTCCTTTACAGTGACACTTCTATCCAGATCTGAGCACTTTCATATTTGGAATGTACACTGAACTGTGACAATAGGCATCCTGATATTCAGCTGATGAGAACTATAGAAAATCCTAATACTAATTGGCTTTCCATGGGAATTATTCAAGGGTATAAAAAAAGGGAAAAAGGAAAAAGAAAGAAAAATAATATTCAGAATGATTTTGTCTATATCTAAAGTCTGTGCTTTTAGGGTAACACCAGAATTGAGTGGCTGTAGTTCAGAGACTGACTGCCCAGAGGACTACAAGGCAAAATCTAGAAATTATCTCTTTGCATTTTTAGCTTGTGTTTTCATTACTTCAGTAGGACTGCAGGGCACAGAGAGCCTCAGTGGTTTAGACTTTGTACATGATGCTGTAGATTTGAATCTCTTGTTCAGAATGAATTGTTATTACTTTTCAAAGTTTTAGATATTTTTATAAAAAGTTAGGATTTCTTAAAATTCCATTAGCTTTTGTTATCTTATACTCCACTTAAGAATTTTAAGTTGTTTACCAGTGGAAAACTTCAATGAGTTCAAATAAGATTGCTTTCTGACCCCCTGCTTTTGGTTTTTGGTTGGTTGGGGTTTTTTTTCTGAGAACCAAATGATACAAAGTTAAGGTGCATAGGTTTTCTTATGCAGATGGTTTAGCTAAGAATAGCTGTCATGAATCTATGGCACAAATAATGGTCTGAAATATCCCTTAGAGCCTGCTTGACTGATAATGACCCTTTTGTCCCTCCCAGCGATGGACCTTCCTTTAAACCAGCAACCATTTTCCTGAGAGACCATAAAATCTTCAGTCTGAAGCAAATATAAATTTCTCATGTTATAAATGATTTCCACATTTCTCAGTGAGATCATATAAGCTTCACTGCATTATCAACTGCCCTGGGCATTTCTACTGGCTCATGTTGCAGCAAGGTCATAGAGGCCAAGGGCAAAAAGAGAGACTGAAAATGCAGGATGTGTAGTAATGCAGAATCAGAACTTTCACTAACCTCACTGAAAGTTCAAGGTGAAAGTGCTTGCATCTTCGCCCTGTGTGACTCTGCTGTTGGTGACTCCATTCTGTTGTAAACAGCTTTTTCCATTACTACTCTTTTCAGCAGCCTGGGGCCCTAAGAAACACCTATGTTGTATTCCTTTTGACTCCCAGTATGCACTCGGACTTAACCTCTGCTTAATAGTGTTAATCTTTGAAATGTCAAAAGAGCATAACAAATAGTAAAATAGTAAAAATGTACTTAAGAATAACTGAAACTGCGTCAACGACAAAAGATTGTCATAAAGTTCTTCCCTGTGAGTTATAAAGTGATGTGGTAGAACAGATTATCAGTCCATCTTGGAGAATTAAAGCTTCTATGAAGCATAGGTTGTAGTGGGAGGAAATATCTTATATTAGACCAAATGGTTTATTATGGTATAGCAATAGACTTTTAATTACTATGTCATAAGGAGATAAACAAGGAAACTAGTATGTCTACTAAGAGATGTTATTTCATAAACTGAAGTGAGAATGTTTAAACTCTGGGCTTGGAAAGAGGCATTTTTTTTTTATTTGTTTGTTTTTAATAATGGAATTTATTTAGAGATAAATAAGGAAAAGTTTGCAATGGATGATGAAGAGGTTTGGAGGCAGGATGATAAGGACCTTTATAGCCTCTGAGCCAACTTAACACTTGTATTAGTGTTCCTCAGGTTTTGCAAAATACAATTATAAATGCTCAAAAAATATTTTTATTGTATAGAGGTTTTAAGGATACCTGTTGTTTATTATTTATTTTTGTCAGCTTTCATCACAAAAGCAAGGTTTTTAAGCTCTGATTTTCTGTTTACATGTATTAAAAAAGAAAGATTGTCGTTGTATAAATTTATGGCTGCTTTATTTGGTAAAAAAATTCTTATAACTATTTTTTATCTCCAAGCACTTTTCCAAAGGCATATAATTTATAAAACAATCAGTAAATTTTAGACCAATGTAATGGTATACAGCTTAATAGTTGAATAGGCACTGTATAAACAAATTGTAATTATTAAGAAAAATAGAAAAGATGTAAAAAGACCTTTCAGAAAACCAATCAAATTTTACTAAAATAAACACCCAATAAATAATTTATCTAGAAGAAATGATCCAATCTTAAATTAAGGAATAAGTTCAATTTTAAGGAAAAAGTTAAATTAATACATCCGTAAAACACAAACACTTTTAACACTTCATGTAGGAGTAATAAAAAAAAATAATTAAACACCACCCCCACCCAAATATTTTAACAGTTTAATGAGTAAGAGTTTGTATAAATGGAACAGATTTTTTTCCTGAAACATAACAGTATTTGCATATAATGTCATTTTTAGCTATTCATATAGTCTTCCAAGACATTTTTTAGAATCAGGTAGAATGTGGCAGAAGTGTAAATATGTAACACGTATGTGTAGTAAAATGCTAGGAAATTTTAGCATTCCTTTGACTCTTGGATCTTACTATTCAAGTCCTGTTTCTTCTGTGATATTTAATATAAACATCTTTTCATGTTAGCATGTCAGGCTTAATACCATTAATATAGTTTTCTTGATATCATTAATATTTTTGTCTTAAATTTTGCTAGAAGAGTCAAATCAGTTGTTGGTATCAGATACACATGCACAGCTTACAGTAGGAGGAAAAAGCCAATCGATAATGTATATACTGAAAACCCAGTGCTCCAATGAAAAACGTATCTCTCTCAATATAGCAATATAGAGAATCACATTATTTATATATGGTTATATATGATTATATATATCACATTACTATTATATGGTTCTTCAACGTGTTTGCTAGTTTAAAAAAAAAAAGAATGAATAGCAGAATGTGGAAATACTCTGAGATCCATTAGGTCTTGTAGGCTGTTGAGGACAGACGCATTCTTCAGCCATAAAACCATGCTGGGATGAGGGATCAGTATTTCTCTTCTGTGTTCAGCTAACTTATAGCTGTATACTATTTAATCTATTAGGAAAATTGTTAATGGATAATATTCCAAATGAACTGATTAGAACTAAACCATGAATATTCCTGAGGAAAATTGATTCTCTGGGTGGTCCAGAAACTCTCCAGCCAGCGATCTTCATATACAAGTTAATGGACAGGTTTGAGAAAATGGAGTGACTCGGTACTAGGTGACTAATTGAAGTCTTAGCAACACTCACAATTTGATTAATTGGTGCAGGAATTCTCTAAGTGGGAGTTTTAGACTGTCCTGAAAATTCCCTCCAGGCAGGTCCTTCTGTGAAAGGACAGTTATGTGTTTAACTATGTTAACTGATGTCCTGAGTGGAGAATCTGGCTCTTCCTCCCAGAGACTCCCCTAAGTGGTTCCTACTACAAAATTGATCAAATTATGTATAGATAAAAGACTTTTAATCAAGTAATTCAAACTTCCTGCAGATGCAGAAATGGTCATACTTGAGAAAGTTAGGACATCTTTTACATGTGGATTAAGAAAATCTATGGCAATGAATTACACATGTGCTGAGGTGGTCACATAGGACTATGGGCCATCTGCATTATGAGACTTCAGCAGAAGAGTCAGACCTGCTCCAGTTGAAGTTGTTGTTGCAGTTTTGGAACAGATACTCCCATTTCCATCTGGACAGTGACCAACTGTCCTGTTTCAGACATTCCCTGCATAAGAGTTACGCTATTCAGAGGACCAAATAAATCAACTTTTTTATTTGTTTGCTTGCTTGCTTTTAAACAAATTGTTCGTAGTGTCTGTGCAACAAGGAGAGAAATTATATGACAACTCCATAAGGATGTCAATTTAGTTATAGATGGTTTGCATGGGAATATTTTCATAATTACTGCACAGTGACCAGACTGTACCTTACTTTTATTACTGTAGAGCTACATAGTACTTGTGTCCTTTGAAAGTTATCTATGTGTAATCACCACCGAGATTCTTAGATGTTTCTACAAGCTTAATATAACAGAGTTTTAGTCTACAGTTCTTAAATGCTGGAACAGCAACACTTATCAATATTATTTTATGGTGGGATTCAGTAAAGCTGAACCAACAGTGAACAAAGGACACAAAACATCATAAAATGAACCACCGTGGAACACTTGTCTATTTACCTATTTGCTTTCCAAATACAATTGAAAAATTCCTTGCAATGATAATTACTTAAGAAAATGAGATGGGGAGAAGGGGAATTTTTCATAAAATTGTATGACTTCGGGAAAATAAAAACAAAATGCAAATGAAATTGAAAATAAATCATCAAGGATGGGTATATTATAAATGTCAGTCTCTAGAGACCTCAAAAAGAGTGAAATACTACACATAACATTTTTTGTGCAAGACACCTGCTTTAACAACCGTAGTTACCAATGGAAAGAATCTCATACACATTAGTGGGAGTTATGTTAGGGATTTTTACATCAAATACAGAACAGCTCATAAAATATATCAATGTTCACCTGGTTCCATTTGTCTTCAAAATAAATATGCTTGCAAAAACCCCATAGGATTAATTTTCAAAGCCAAACAGAAAGCTTATTTAGCATGTCTGTCAAGAGCACATTTGAATGAGAAAGCAAGCAAAATCTGAGGCTGTTTTTGGAAATGAAGAGTAGCATCTGCCATTTTAGTCACAGTAATCAGATATGTCTTTTAAGAGACTCTAAATAGCATGTACCTGTTAAACTTTCAAAGTAATCCATCTGCCTTGTTATATAAATAATTCTATAAATGCACTTAAAGAAGGAATATTTTATTAATGAAGCCAAACCATATTTTTTTGCAAACTTTTACACTTTAATAGACATTTCTAGTAATTGAATCCTTAGAATAATTACGCTAAATATTTAATGTTCATTCAGTATTAAAATTATTATTACATAAAAATATTTTTTCAATATTAATTAAACTATATCAGAAAAATGTAACATGGTTTTACAAAATGATATCACATATACCAAAGTGCTGAAATAATCAAAAGTTTTAGTCAGTGGGATTTTGAGTACTCAATATTTTATGAGTGTCATAACGATCCAATTCCTCTTCTGCATCCTATTTCAGGCTTTAAATATCTGACACTATTCAAACACTGCCAGTTTTCATGGTGAACATCTGAAAACAATGTGATGGGTATTTAAGTCAGCACCACTTCATGCATTTGTTTTATTGAATTTACCTGTTTATTTGATAGATCCTGCTGACTGTATCACAGGAATCTATGGTAACCTAGGGGTCCTGGACTTACATAAGAAATATTCTGACTGATATGAAGTGCTAGCTTTGCAATCCTAAGTGTTGACAATGTCCGACTTCAATGTTTTTCTGCTGGAAATAAAACCCCTGATAATTACTGTGCCAGTTAATCAGTACAGTAAAATACTTGTGAATCAATAGATTGAGGAAGCTGGTGCCCAGATTGCTAATACCCCTCTACATTGATGGTTTGGTTTTGGGGTTTTTTTTGTGCAGTGGAAGGTAGGGGGTAAGATACAGTTTACCTGGTGCCAAATGCCTCTACTGCACAGATGGTTCACAGCTTTCTAAACAAAAGATACCTCATAAACTTTTCCTTCCCCAGCTCTGGGCTCGTGTATGAAGAACCATACCGATCTTTTATCTGTTTCAAAGAGAGGGGTAGCAAATTAGTGTCCCTGTGCCCGGTGTATCTGAGCCTTATTACTGTTCCTCCTTGTGTTTTTCTGAACAGCTATCTGATACCTGATGACCAACCCACCTCCCAGCTATGAGTTTGGACAATGTGCAAGGTGGCATAGTGGGGGAGTGTTAAAATCAGTTCGGTAGCTGCAGGAATAATGATGGAAGGACATTTTAAATGAACTGATGAGAGTTCTCCTTGAGGTTCTTTCCCTTAAGGAATCAGGTATTTGAACAAATCTAAGTCATTGCTATTGCTTCACATTTGGTTTAAGAGACAGTAGGAAATATCTTCATACCCTCTTACCAAACACTTCATTTATGGACAGCCATCCCTTTTGGACATGTGTGGTTACTATGATTGTTCTCTATATATAGTTTTTGCCCTTTTATGTGTATTGACAGGAAGCTTTGGCTGATACTTCTTCAGATACTTCTTCAGCCCCCAAGAAATACTCTTTTATTTCTTGAGAGATGGCCTTCACTACGGTGGGTTTGGCTAGGAAAATGTTACAGTTGGTGACTGTAGGTGCTACTACAGGAGCGGCTTGGCAAAGGCATTGAGAGGGTGAAGTTCCACAGAAGAAAAACTCTAAAGGAGTTAGGGACACATAAAGGTACCTGTGTAGCTCACTAGGCTGTGGTGTCTAGAACACAATCTAAGAAGGACGGTCTCTCCTTCTCCCATCATGACTAAGATAAGAGCTTTTATCCTTTTTAGTTCTATGGAATTTTTTATCCTTTGTGCTGTTCATCCTCTATCTTTTTTAGTTCTCTGAAGGCAACACCCATTACTCCTGTTCTTAGGCTTTGGCTGTTCCTTGGCTTTGGCTGAAGCATTCTATTCAAAAAATAACCATGGTGGCTCATCAGTACCCCTTGGGTGATGCTTTTGACTCAGAGCTTGACTTTTTCATTCCCAGGAGCCACCCTCATTCTGCTGCAAGCAAAAAACTTGCAGTGGAAAGCCTGTTCTCTCTGCCTCTATACTCCTTGCAAAGAGTTATTCAAAGGCACTTTTTGTCTTTGATGGACTGTCAATACACCTCCCTGCTGCTTTCTACCTCCTGTTACATCCAAGAACATATATGCAAGAAAGCATATAGCTTTAAGTGAAAGTCAAGTATGGGATGAACTCTAGCTGAACAAAGAAGTGTCAGAAAATATTTTCCAACAGTAAAAGACTGATTTCCTCAGAAGCCAGTATGACCCATTACTAGAATGTGTGATTGTATGATTTGGCTGTGGATGCGTAAAGAAGAAGAATTAAGAAATCCTTTTTGATCAAAGCAACATTCAAAATTGATGTTTCTACTCCAAATTGGTTTTGATGAATCAACATTTTGTAAAGAAAAAAATTGCTAGCACATTCCTGACCAGCCTAATAGCAAGCCCAGTATATATTTTCTGATACCATATCTGGAGTAGATCAGTAGTAAGGGGACAGCAGTTAAAAATTCCAAAAATATAAGTGAATTCACCAAGATATAATAAATTATTTAACCAGTTTCTAGAATTCTGTTAGAGCTGCATTTTGTGTAACACTTTAGATATAATTAATAACAAAGTGGTTCTTAAACCATTAAGCATATATATGCATTTCCTATTTTGATATAAACTAATAAGTGAAAGTGTTTGCAGAATTATGGTATCAGAATCGATCTTCTCTTGGCTTGCAGAAAGTTAAAAAATAGGTCAGGTGTGAAATGCCGACACATAACATTTCTTCTGAGACAACATTTTGTTTGTCATTATTATTACTCAGATGGTCTACAAGAGTGTGTCCTTAATCATAAATTTTATAAGATTGATATATGCTAAGCTGATTACATGAGATCCATTGCAAAGTTCTTATTTCTAAAAAAGCATGATCCTTGATCTCCTCTTCGAATCCTTACTTAAGTTATGCTTCAACAACAGCTTTTAGTAATTGGTATTATTTGATAAAATAGAGCTAATAGAGATACCAAAAGTGTGTCTGATCATAACCCTTGTCATTGCCTTTCATGATTTTTTATGAAACCTGTGCCTTCTCAATGTAGCAACCATACAGCAATCAGTGTTATGGTGGCCCAGTTATTTTCACTTCATTGCATCTTAGTCAGTTTTTAAATAATTACTATAGCAATCAAATCATTCTTATCTCTCTCTCTAGTATTTCTGAGCAGTTAATACAATCCACCGCTTAAGTATGACATTCATGCCTGCATATTCAAATAATGTATTTTTTTTACCAATCAGCATTCATAACTACATATTTCACACATGTCTTTTCATGTGGTGTGCTGAATAGAAAAAGGTATTGAAAATTTTCCCTGTGAGCATATTAGCTGTACTAGTATTTGTTGACTGTCATATAAACTCTTTCTATAATTTACACACATGTATCTGATCTTGTAGATCTATGCCTGCAATTTTATATATTAATTATGTAATCCTGATGAAGGAATTGGAAACCATTTTCATCTTCTTGATATACTGCTGTGGGATGCATACTAGTAACAGGACAATCATTGACCATTTGTCCTTACGCAGTTTTCTGAGAGGATGAGTAGTACGCTCTTGGCACACCTATTGCTTCAAATGATGCCCAGTAAACTATATACTCTTCCATGGATGCTACAATAGTGTTTTAGTGCAGTATAAGCACTAGCCAAATTCTGGATAATGAACATTTGTCTGTCTGCAGCTTTCCCTTCCCTCCCTCCCTCCCTCCCTCCCTCCCTCCCTCCCTTCCTTCCTTCCTTCCTTCCTTCCTTCCTTCCTTCCTTCCTCCCTCCCTCCCTCCCTCCCTCCCTCCCTCCTTCCTTTCCACAAAGCCTAAATTTGCGAGCTATTCTTGCTTGTTAATACGTATGTTTTCAGGTAGTAAAATTAATTTAACAAGATCATTAACTCCTGTACCTAATTTAATGTCCACATTCATAGGACCAGGAGTATACTTTTAATTTGTGAAATATGAACAGCTGGAAAATACTTCTGCGAGAACATTTTATGATTATTCCTTTTTAATATTAAGACCAGTGACAGTTGCAATCCCTACTTTCCCTTCTTTTTTCTTTTTTTTTTTTGTTACCCTTTTTTTCTTTTAAACTTGTATTCTCATTCCTCAAGCAGTGCATGTAATGCAGGGGAATAAGAGACTGCAGGAGTTCAAGTACATGCCCTCTCAACTCACATTTGGTTATGTAAAGCAAGCTAAATGGCAATTCACAGCAATAGCATTCTCTGGATTGTGCCAAAAGCACAAAATAGCTCATATTTTCTTGTTCTACGGTTCAAGTTAGAGGCAGAGCTATGGCCCTTCACACTTTCTGACAGTGTGGTGGGTTATTTTTTGTAATAAAATATTTTCTGTGGCAACAATTCATCATTTAATCGCTATGTGAAATACATAATAATGATGACAATGTAAAAGAGCTAATAAATTGCTAGTCCTACTACAGCAATAAAGTAACATAAAAATAGTGATGGAACATTTATAGTTCTTGACATGATACAGCATGTGGAGAATATTATCATCAAAGTTTAATTTTATTTGGAAGAAGTTACCAAGGGCAAGTACATCATTAAAAACAATTGCATTTTAAGCTGGATATTAAAAAAAAAAGGCAGGCAATTCATTTGTCTTGAATGAATTGACCGTATAACCTTGAATGAAAAAAAAAAAAAATTACTATACATCCAAAGGATTAAGGCAGACACTGACAAATTGATGGAAGTCTGTCAATGGATCACACAAAATTATTTAATATGTCATTGAAGAACTCTGGATTGTTTAATGGAATAAAGTGTTCTAACAATGTAATCTTTTAGCAGTTTTTACAGACATAAAAGGGAGTATTTTGCATATTTGTGCAATCAGCTCAGATGGTCTTATAACTTTGTGTCTCTGGATCACAATACAGGCACCTTTTCCAAGTTGCAAAAAGACTCTGCAGGAAGGTTACGCATAATTTAAGAATGTAAATAATATTTTTTCCCTGTAAATGTATCCAATAGATGGCCAAGATTAATAATCTCCCAGATTAACATTTAATATGCTTGCTATTTGAGATGAGACACTTGATGTGTCTTTGCTAGTAGAGAGTCATTCATCAGAGGGGGAAGGATGGCCTCTCTTGCTCCTTGGAATGGGCTGATCCTTGATGTTGTCATCTTTCCACATATTTTTTTTTTTCCTTGGGATTTTGTACATTTCCACATCAATGCTTTTCATCTTTAATACCTGAGTTGCTGACTGTCTTATCTCAATTATCCTACCTCTTCCTCCATTTTTACCCTTGTTACCTTTTATGGTTCTTTCCTGTGCACTTTCTCACAACTATTTCTCACAAATTATCAATTTTCTCAAAATTTTGAGCCAAGTTTGCACACAGCTGGATTGTATCAAAACTATGTATCAAAACTAGACCTTGGATCACAGACAGCCGAACCACTTGGAAAAGATTTACAGCCTTTTTCTATTTCCCTGTTTACATTGATTTAGCTTCCTCCATAAGCACAAAGTTCTATGTAGGTGTGGTCTGTATGGAAGGAAGAAACACATCAGAGGAGAATGATAATATAAATTGTTTTAAGGCACCCTTTCAGTATTTTGTTCCAATGTTACCTTACATAACTAAAAAGCTCTTCATTGGCTTTGTTTGGCTTTGTACCAGTTATGGTGAATGGGATTGACATACCGTAATAACTAAAAAAGTGGTAGCTTAAAAATATCATGGAATAGTTTGGTGGTGGAACATGCTACATTTTTTCCCGGCATTCAGAGTTTATTTGACCAAGTGCAGAGGGGAAATTATTTAGGGGGTGAAAAGAGTTCCAATGGCTACGTAGTAGGAAAATATAAAGCTATGTAAATGTTAAAAATCTTTTCATGTAGCTTTATTATTCAGAAACTGTCATTTTCTCATGAAAAAAGATGGGGGTGGGGGGGAGAAGAAAAATTACTTCTAACCCTACCTCAGTTCAGAAGATCAGTTTCATGGCCAACCTCTTTGAATACATGCAAAACATAAATTTGTCCCAGACACAGGAAGTCACCTACAGAGATAAGCTGGCAAATAAAGGGCCTTGGATTTGAAATTAATGACCATTGTGGGAAAATGTGAAAATGAGTGAAGCACTCACAAGTTCTCAGAAGACAGGTGTTATTGTAACCTGTTAAAATGACCCATCTCTCCACAGTGTTTCACATTTGTTTTCATTCACCATAACCTGTATTTCCAATTTGGTTAAATTAATGGAATTATATTTTTAACTTATGGTGTTATCTATGGTATCCCTCCTCATTGGCATATTCTTCATTACATTGGCTAACAGTAAATAATACTTCTTGCTGACTGTTTACAATAACAGTTTGCTACCAGTTTAGGATCATAATCCAACTTTAAGGACAGTGAAATATACTAAAATTAAGTTGCTAAGAAAAATAAAGGAAAAACTAAATCATGGTTATTTTAGAATCCATCTAAGCCTTCCCTAGCGTAAATATAAAGGTAGCAACAGTGACTGAAGCCTTTACAAATCTCATTTTCTGGGATAATGTGTAGTCTGGTTAGGCCAGGGAAACAAGTAATAGGAGATCCCAAGTTTTTAAAATTTAAATGATGATCAAAGAGTGTATTTCGGAAATCAAGGATTACATGGAATACAAGCTACCATAAGACGTAACGGTATTTTAGCCATATTCTTTCCTTCTAACTGCGTTGTAGGGCAGATGATAGCCTAAACGGCTACAAAATTTTTTTTGTCAGATAAAATGTTGATGCCATCAATAGACTTATGTTACAAAAATGAAATAAGAGATTTCCATACATTGTGTTAACGCACGGAAGAGAAGTGAGCCATGGAACACAGGTTAAAGACATAGTCTGCACAAGTTCCATGCATTTTGTTGCTAATTAGGTTGTGTTAACACTTATTTTATAAAAAGCAATGAGTTTTGAATCTTATGAAATGTCCTAAAAAACACACTTTTGTGGATAACCTCGAATGAAAAAGCAAAGTCAAGAATTTTCCTTGTGTAGGATTTGTAATATGTTAGGAAAAAATGTAAAAAAATCCCCAGAAATCTGAATTGAACTAAAGAAACTATCACCCAGACCAAAAGGTTCCCACTCATTGCTAATGCATTTATTTGATGCAAGGCCTTTTATTCCAGAAAAGCAAAGGCTAGGCATGTCTGTTTACATTTACTTGTCTGTTGTTATTCATGTAGAGCACCTCTGACACTAGAAGATGGTATTTCTCATTTTCCACAAGAGGAAATATAAACAGTAATTTTTTTATTTTTTTTTTAAGCGGGGATGTACTATATGTTTTCCACACTCTCTTTCCAATTTTCCTTTAAAATTCTGTGCTGGGGTTTTCCCAAATGAAAGATATCTATTAAACTCCTAGACTTAGGATGGAGATACTTTCAACCTTAGTAAAGGTCATTTTTTCAATCATGCTAATAGGACTCCATCATGATTTTAATCTTGTTCTCTAGAAAACAAGAAACTTCTACCACTTCTAAAAACAAAGGAAAGAGTTATTTGTTTGTCGGTTTGTTTGTGGCTTTTTTTTTTTTTACCTTTGTCTTTTTGTCAGATAGTAAATTCAGTACTATGCATTGCCTACCCAGAGGAATTAGGAATTTAATGTATTTCTACATTATACTATACTTTCTCCATGAAAAGCCAGCTGGCAGCTACTGAATGCCTGTTCTCTGCATTGATAGAAAAGAGATAGAAAATATGTAATAGGAAATGAAGCATCAGAGAAGTGCAGATCTGGGAGTGATCCTCTAAATGAATGACCTCCTTACAACTGACCTAAAAACAAGCTATGAAAGCAACTGAATTTGTGAGGGGAAAACAGTTACTATTTTCTTTGTCTGTTAAAAAGGAAATATATTCATTACCACAGTTGGTTTTTAAGACTCAGTTTGTGTTTGGAATTGCCACAGGGTAGCTGTGTGACATATAGGAGATGCATTCTAGCACTTAATCGAAGCTTGATGCTGCTCGGAGGTAGCCAACAGTCAGATACCCTCTTTGAACCCCTACCAGTAGCCTTCTGTGAGGTCTCGAAAGAACCAGTCCTTGCTGTCCTTAACAGCTATCTTTAATAGGTGTTACTGCCTGTCTTTTGTCATCCCAGTTTCTGTGATTGAAGTCAAGAAGCAACAGACCGGTGTTCCTATGTATCAAAAAAAATAAAGACTATTTTTCAACACTTTTAGTATTTTATTAAGTAAACCCCTTGATTATTTGAAGGAGCTTAAGACTTAACTGAGCTTATTTTACAGAAAAGAGATATTTAACTTTTGACTTTTGTAAGTTCTGGGGCTTAAAACGAGAGCAACAAAACCTTACAGAGTGAAGGAGACTAAGTTCTTTTTTAACAAAAGAGTAAAGAATTGCTGAATACAAACTGTAGATCTGGCTGAGTAATCATGATAGGTGGAAGTTTTAGGAGAGTGGCAAGCTTGCTTTCTGTAAATATTTGCAGGGTATGAACATCATGAGTGAGATCTTGACTCCTGTCAAATCAATGGCAAAGCCCCAATTGATTTCAGTAAAACTGGAGTTTCAGCTGCAGCAAGAGAGAGGGATTAGATATTCAAGAAAAGGCATAAAAGAAGAGACTAAGATGAAAGAGAAAAATTGAGGATAACAACCCTGCCTCTTCAAAAATTGCATATTTATATATTAAAACAAACATATATAAACATACATATATACATTCATATACTAGCCAAAATACAGGTCTCTGGATTAATAAATTCACAAGGAGACAATGGAAGCTCATCTTGTTTCTGAGATCCAATAGGCTTCTTTTAGAGTAGCAGACATCAGGTTGAGCTATGACACAGAGCTATGTAACCTTTTTGTTTTTCACATTACGTTATTATAAACATTGAGCACTAGGGAGTGCTTATTTTTAAGACACAGTATAGATAAATTTCTAATATTATGAAAAGCAGACTTGGTAGATAACAGAGACTTCATTTTCTTCTTTGAGGCAAATACTTAAAGGCAAAATTTGGCCAAGGTGTTGGAGATGAGACAACAATACATAGCCTAAGATTTCTGGAAAGAGGCGTTGTAACTGGAGTTCCTTGGGAATTCATCAAAAAGTACTTTATGTCTGCTATTTGCCAATGCCTCTGAACGAAACCTTCTGCTGAAATGTGTAGTTTCTTTTAGGAAGATTGTTCCTGTACAGGAAAGACTTCTAAGCTGCTAAAATAGAATATGAAGAAAACAGATTCTGATTAATCAATACATTATCCAGCTTGAAATATATTACAACTGCAATTATAATTCACATAAATATCTTCTTTCATCCAGAAGAACAACTATTAATTTTACCAAAATCAGCCACATCCTTATGTATTTATACTCTTGTCATCTCTCCTATGTGTAATTTTCCTGTGGGTACTCTGAAAAACAAGGAATTTTCCTGACCAAGAATATTTATTATGTTTGATTTGCATTTCAATCTTTCCGCAGACAGGAAAAAAATTCTCAGCTGTTTCTATTTGTGAAAGTGTGTCTTCTGATTGTTATGTATAAAGGAAGTAACTCTAAGCGTATGTACTCTGCTTCATTGATTTTTTTGTCTGCTGGGCAGCCAGTGACAGGCCTCAGACATCTCACAATGCTCAGAACAGAGGTAATGGTGGTATCATTATCAGGACACTGCTGTCAGAAAAAAAGGCAACGCTTTCGAACTTGGTGATAACAGTAAACTCTGTAACAACCTTTGTAAATCATTAAGTAGCAAAGTTAAGCTTTGATACCTTAATACAACATTCTTATACAATTATGCTAGCAGAACATTTGTCTCGGTAGTAATTCAAATTGAAACAATAATTAGCAATAAAAAAAAGGAAATTAGTTTAACAGGGCATATTTTAACGTGTTGACAATAGTTTCAGTGAAGGCATTTCTTTCTCCTGCAGGAGATAGTGTGTCAGCAAAAAAAAAAATCAATAAGACTTCCAGAAAATAAATAAATCCTAATTAGCTTTTACTGCATGTAGTGTCTCATATAAAGATACTAACTCCTTGTGTTCCCAAGAAAAGTGCTTTTGTTTCTCCTAAAGCTCCAGAGCAGAGTATCTCTGAGTCAACACTGGTAAATATCTTCAAAAAGGGAAAAAGGGATTACCCAGGCTGGTCAGCCTCACCTCAGTGCCTGGGAAAGTGATGGAGCAACTAGTCCTGGAAACTATTTCCAGGTGCATGAAGGACAAGAAGGTGATTGGGAATAGTCAGCATGAATTCACAAAGTCACCTCATGAAAAGTCAACAAAGGGAAGCGCAGTGCTGCACTGAAGGAGGAGTAATCATCTCATGCATCATTATACGTCGGGGGCTGGCCAGCTAGAAAAAAGATTTGCAGAAAAGGACCTAGGAGTGCCTTGCAGCAAAGAAGTTTAGTGATGGGCTGCATTAGGCAAAGTATGGCCAGCAGGTCGAAGGAAGTGATCCTTCCCCTTTACAAAGCACTGCTAAAGGCCCCATCTGGAGCACCATGTTGCAGAACCATGGAATCACAAGTTGGAAGGACCTCTGGAGGTCATCCCGACCAACTCCCCCTACTCAAGGAGTGCCACCTACGGCAGGTTGCCCACGACCATGTCTAGATGGTTTTTTGAATATCTCTAAGGAGGGGAGGCCCCAGAGCCCCTCTGATCAACATGCGCCAGTGCTCAGTCACCCTCACAGGGAAACAGTATTTCCTTCCGTCCAGACCGAATCTCCTGTGTTTCATTCATTTAGTGTCCATTGCCTCTTGTCCTGTCAACTGGGCACCACTGAAAGGAGCCTGGCTCCATGCTGTTTGCACCCTCCCTTAAGGTACTTATATACACTGATGAGATCCCACAAGTCTTGCCTTCCGTAGGCCAAACAGTCCCAGCTCTCCCAGCTTTTCCTCGTAAGAGACATCCTCCAATCCCTTGATCATCTTTGTGGCCCTTTGTTGGACTGTCTTCAGTGTGTCTGTGTCTCTCTTGTACTGGGGAGATCAGAACTGAACACAGTACTCCAGATGTGGCCTCAAGAATGCTGAAAAAAGGAGAAGGATCACCTCCCTCGACCTGCTGGCAATCCTCTACCTGACACAGCCCAGCATAACATTTGCCTTCTTTGCACTAAGGGAGCATTGGTGGCTCATATTCAGCTTGGTTTCCACAGGAACAGTCAAAGATACTAGCAGACCACATTGCTACCTGTTCACAATTTTTTTTTTACAATATGATTAAGAGAGATGCCTAAGTATTTTCTGAAAAGTCTTCTAAAGTGAAATACCATTCCTTATTCAAGTTTTTTTGCATTTGTAAATTTACTGTGACTCCGAGTAGTATACATATGAGCTATGCAGTAGCTACCGTGTGAGAAATACCACATTGGAAATATAAAGCAACTTTTTAATAGGATACACGGTTCTGAGCAATCAGAATCTTGATTGTTGCTGTCTAAATTAATCATGGTTAGTTGACAACTCTAGTCTTACAGAACTGGTAAGAAGTTAAACATCTTTGAACAGTTTGAAGCATATTTTGTTTGAGCCAACATAAAGCCTAGCTATCTGTACAAAGGGTTTGGGAAGTAAGCGTGCAGACTATGCAGTTCATTAGAGCGCTGTATCTGTATAATAGGGATTTATTTTCCCTGCCTGTCAGCTCACTGCCTATTATTGTCTGTCAAGTCAGACTTTTGTGAATCATGGTCTACAATATAATATTTGAAAGCCAGAGCTTTGTAGATGTGGCCCACCATTAATGGTTAGGCAAAGAAGCTTTTTCATTTGCTTAATGTATGGGAGTAAAAGGTTTGCTATGATCCTGGGATGTCAAAAATTAGACAAGTCTTCAGTATCTGGTAAGTTCCCAGTGAACTGCTATTAGGAAACACAACAGGAAAGCCATCTTTACAGAGGCAGCAAAAATGAATACAGAATATATTCCCTGAGCGAAGTGTTCTAAACTTTCCAATAAGGAAAAAAATCATACAGCAGCAACACAAGTTCACTATGGTATCTTTTTGGCAAAAGGTAATAATTCCTAGAATAATGGATAAATAAGTGGGATACAGCTTAATAGGTGTAATATTTCACTTGGCACTGTGATTTATTTTATCGAACATCAGTAAGTGTTATAATATTTAAATTAACAATTTTACTATGAATTTAAGAGATGGCATAGCAAACAGCAAGAAATCTTGCTCTCTGCTTCAGTCTCCCTAAATAATGTCAATAACTACAGCAAAATCTAAGCTCCCTTCACCATTAACAGCGAAAGACAGGCACATCTAAAGGTGTATCTGCCTATCTTGGGTACCCGTTTCTAGAGCAAGATAAATAACCTTCCAGAGGTTCATTTAAGATCCCCAAACACCTTCTATTAAATCTAGCCCTCTTGTTGCTTGCAATGAGCATAAAGAACTGAGAAGCTACTGGTTATTTAAATGTCAATTAAACATGCCCTAGCTCAATGACTTTAATAGGGTTGCAGAACATTAATGAGAAGACTTGATTTGCTGCAGTATTATTTTAAAAGTAGAAACAAACCCCAAACCACCACAGTAACTGCAGTGGGTTGTATATCATATTTGAAGAAAAAATATTTTTGTCATAAACTTCATAAGTAGTTCATGAACCATCCATCTTTACTTTGAATAAGAATGTGTAGTAAAGGGTTTCATATTATAAAAGTCATCACATGGATTCCAAATATTGTGAGATGGTATAGTGCTGCTATATGAAATAGATTCTTAGACATAGTCACTGATTTATTTTGAGTAGTGTGTCAAACTTTTAAAGGGAAAATAACATACTATTTACAGCTGCTTTCAGCTTCCTACTTTTTTCCTCGCTAAATAGCTATAATACCATATAAATTTACAATATAAGTTCTTGAAGATTTTTCATTCTAATTCCAATTTGGCAATGCTAGAAACCTACATGAGGATTATAAAATGTGAAAATTGATTTGTTCTTCTCTGAATATTCAATCATATAATTTTTAGAAATAGTTGTGTCTCAACCGCCCATGTATTGTACATATAAAATAGAAACTGCACGCCCAATTTTCACTTTAGGTTTAGCAATAAAAATAAAGATATGAAAACTTTATGAATACTTTGACAAAAATAATATAAAATATAAAATACTTTCATAAAGATAACGTTAATGAGGTTCATATCTGGAGTACTGTGTCCATTTCTAGGTTCCTCAGTGCAAGAAAGATACAGACATAATGGAGCCAGTCCAGTGCATGGCCACAAAAATGATAAAGACACAGAGACTGGAGCTTCTTTTCTGTGCGGAGATGCTGGGAGAGCTGGGTCTCTTCCTTCTGGAGACAAGCGCTGAAGGCTCATAGGCAATTCTCTCGATTTGTGTAAGTACCTTAGCGCGACTCTCCTCAACAGTGCCCAGGACAAGAGGCAATAGGCAAAAATTAAAACACATGAGATTCTATCTGAACACATGAAAACACTTTTTTAAAAATTTTTGTTGTGAAGGTGTTCAAACACTGCAGCCTGTCCAGAGAGACTGTGGAGGCTCCATCCACAGAGATGTTCAAAACCCAAACGGACACGATCCTGGGCAACCTGCACAAGGTAGTCCTGCGTAAACACTGGGGTTGGACCAGATAATCTCAAGAGGTTCCTTCCAACTTTAACAATTCTGTCATTCTGTGATTTATTTATTAATTATTTAAAAGCATTTAGCAAATGATGTTTTACCTACCATATAAACTGCTTGCAAACTAAAATGCACAAGATCATTTATAAACTTCTCTGTGGTATACTGGAAACCTTCTCATTCATTACTAAGCACCTATTTTATTAAGCATTTATAAATATCAGCTGCGTTTAAACCATTATTACCACAGCTCAACCGGTAGGCTCCAAATAATTTTTTTTGTGGTTAAACCCCATTCTGCTCAGCACCGGAAGCAGAGCTAAAAAGGCTCGGCAGCCCATGATGATGGTCCCATTCAACTTACCTGGATTAAAGAATGGGTCATTTTGTAACGGCCTTCTGAGTGCCCTTTCAATGGCTCCAAACCGTGCCAAAACAGAGAATATCTGAAGTCCACATAGTTATCATATTAGTATCTAATAAGACAACTGCAAAGAATCCAGGAAATATAATGAAAAAATTAGCCATTGGGACTTAATATTTCACTCTTCCAAAACACTTTTTGACACTAATATTTACCATTTCATTTATGTTTGTGAAGTTCTGTTTAATTCTGCACTGGGTGTAGGTGTCAAGGTGGAGGGGGCTGCAGGAGTGGTCTCTGGGGGAAGAGGCCAGGGGCTGCCCTTTGCTGGTCCAGCTGATTTTTTTTTCTTCACTGAAAGGGTTATCATAAGCATTGGAACAGGCTGCCCATGGAAGTGGTTGAGTGACCATCCCTGGAGGTATTTAAAAGATGTGTAAATATGGCTGTTAGGGACATAGTTTAGTGGTGGACTTGGCAGTGTTAGGTTTAGAGTTGGACTTGATGCTCTTAAAGGTCTTTCCCTATCTAATGATTCTATGAACTAAGAGTTCCTTTTCCCCTCCATTAACTGCAAAGGAATTTAGGATGACTATCTCTGTGTTAGAAGTCAATGCCAGAGATATATAATATTATGTGAGATGAACTCAAATATAGAATTTTACCATTAACCCTGCAGTAATCAGATACTTGTTTTGTATTTAGATTTTTTTATCTCAGAAGGATTTCTTGTGATAATGTTTGTTCCACATGCTCTCATGTTGTACTGAAAACTTGAACAATAGAAACTTGGTCATAGATAATGGCCAAGAGTCTTCTGGATTTTTGGCGGTTTTGTTTTTCTTTTTTTCCTTCTGTTTAATAAGTCAAAGAATATGGTTAAAAAAAAAAAGCTTTTCAATCAGCAATTGATGTAAGTACATGTTCAATGCTACTAAGTCCTGTCAACCATTCTTCCTCTGCAATAATATTGTGTTATCTACAATAAGAATACGGTTCTGATCGCAGTTAAAACAATAATAACTGCTTAACATAATCAGTATTGTAAGTTCAAGATTTATGCTTTTATCTCTATCTTGAAACAAAAATTAATAGAGACCCAAATCCCATAGTTTCAATGAGATTAATTTCCTGAGAAATGGGGCCAAGTACAGAATGAGATTGGATTCCAATGAATTGTCCATTCCAAGGGTCATAATTAACTAATTAATTTAATTTAAGTAATAATAGATTTCTTGCACTATTTATTCCTTGCAAATAATCCAGGCTACATTAATAGTGTATCTTTGGGAGCTACTTTTTTCATATTTAAGAGGTAATAGACACGGAACACAATTCCAAAGGACAGCACTGGGAAAAGCTTGTTATTTCCATTGTGAACATGAAGGTAAATCTTCAAAGTATTCATACGTATACACATTTTATTGCCACGATCATGACTATACTAAAGGACAGAAAAATTAGAAATTCAGCTTCTGTATAGATCCCGAACATAATTTTCTTATACTTTCCATTGCTATGATTATACAGCATTCTGCATTTCAATGCTATTGTGTTCTGCTGTGCTAGCAAGTTCATCTGAAAAACACTCAGTGACAGCAATGAAAAAGCATTGTGCTAAGCAACCGACATCACTAACATGGCAAGAAAAAGCTCATTTGTCCATGCTGAAACAGTTCTTGCAACAAAAGGAATTGCAATCCCAGTTAAAGTCCCTTACCCTTTTTCAAACATATTCACAGGCCTTGCTACAGAAATATAAATCAGACTTTTCCATGTCTTTCCTTTTGCTTATAGGGGATCAAAGGTTAGTAGCTTCCAAATTTGGCTGAATTTAAGACTTCCTTCTGGGCATGTTTATCAAACACATTAAATCATGCCAAGTTTCTTAAATAAAAAAACGGTGGTGCTTTCTCATGACTGTAGCACTGTCTTTTATTGGTATTAAGAAAGTAGTGCCTGGATATTCCCATGAATGTTTCTTTCTAAAGAATGAATTAAAGACAGAATGAGGACTCAAGTTTGCCATGCCAAGCATGAAGCACTGCTCTTAAGGGCTATGACATGTAGATTTATACAAAAAGTCTGAATAGAAATTGGATATGCCTTAAAAACATCCAATCCACTGGAAAATATGATTTCTTTTTGTCTCCTTCTAATGAGCTCTCCCTTTCTCCAGAAAAACTACAAGTTTATGTGTCTGTCTTTACTACTGGGTTGTTGGGTTTTTTTTTTTGTGCACCCAAATGCTGAAGGGATCCTTCCTGCTTCATATAGTTTTGTACTATCTATGAAAAGGAGTAATGCCTTTCTAACATCATATTAATTAGTCAAACTATTAGTTAATTACATAAAGACTCATTCCCTTCTCCCACAAGAAGTCAAGCAAAATTTACAGCATAAACCCATGGTTGTGAAGAATTAGACAACTCTAGTCTTCATTTACAGTCTCTGCACAGACAAGACAGGGGGCATGACTGCTTAACTGTGCATAGCTAATGGATATAATAAAAATCCTATAAAAAACTGCATGGTTCTTAGACAATCTAAATAGTTTTTAAGCTATGTATGCTATTTAAATGTATTAAACTATTTCAAAGCCACATTTCTGCCACTGTCTTCTGCTCTAATTTCTATTGTCATCATAATTTGTAAATATGTGGTTGTTAAATTGTTTGCCATATGTTCCTAGATATTCCTTGCATATTATCTCTTCTTTTGTTCTCACATAGATTGGTAGTGGTGGAGAATATTCTGCTGATGGCCTCGAAGTTCAGGCTTGATTTCAGCAAATTCGACTGAAAACAATAATTTCTGATTAGTAACTAACATAAATTAACTTGAGGTCTCTGTCATATTCTTAAAAAAACCTTGTAATTAAACCCCAAAGCCCACATTATTCCTTGTTACACTTCTGGAAGAGAGTACTTAGTAAATTCGCACCTTTGGTTTCATTACCCTAAGTAGCAACTTTGAGCTGCAAGGTATTACTAATATTTTTGACTACTCTTTTTGCCAAAAATAGAATTGGATCTGTTGTGGCTGCAAAAGTTTCTATCATTTTTCCTTACCAACTGGCAAAGAAATCTCAGTTCTTGGCTTAAACATCTAAATTACACGGAAAGTAAAAGCTACAATGTATGTCACAGTTCTGATGTCTTAAAATACAAAACCTTTTATTTTATGCACAAAATTTTCCTTCTCATAGAAAACAGAGGAACACAGAAAGGGGAGGCTAAGGCCAGGTAAGTTTCTCTGGACTTCCTCACAAGAGTGAGCTGCTTGCTCTGATATAAGGTGACCTGTGTTGATTTTGTCAACTTTTTTCTAGGTGCTTCATTATGCAGAAGACTAATTTTTGAGGAATCTCAGTTACTGCCAATGGAAAAACATCAAATATAGTTTAAATAAAACATCTTTTGGCTTATAGTTTAAATAAAACATCTTATTAGTGTATTGTTACACACTTGTAATTTTATAAACAATTTGCGTATTTCCTGTTGAGATTTCATAAATCTAATGTTTGACTACTGTTATCTGGCTAATGTCTACTTAAATACAAAATTTCAAACTAAACTGTAAACATATTTTAAACAATAGAAATTAATTGTTCATAAACTAGCTGCAGCTGTCCTGTGAGGCACATTCTTATAAATGGAAAGATAACCCACATGGGATTACTTAAAAGATAATACATTCACATTTTATGTGAAAACATTTGTTACTGGCAAACTGTCAGGATCATGCTGATACCATTTAGGATAAGACATTATGCACTACATTCTTACTTTTTTTTTTTTCAGTTTTCTCTCAAGAGTCATTTTCTAGTAAATTCTTTGGGAAAAGGCCCTTTAAGAGCGATTTTAAAGATATTTTGTAAACACCCTGCTTTTTCAGTCAGTACTTTTAAGATTGGTGGTTACACCCAAGATAATTTCACTAGTTAGTGGACCGAGATATTTGCAACTTCATGAACGTGACTAATACAACAAATACCTCATTTGCACTGTTCATTTTCTTCATTCCACATCATCTGCCATTAGCTCTTTCTCATTCTTTTCTCTCTCTGAACCATCTGATGTCCATTGTGCCAGTGTTTCTTTAGACCCTACTGTAGAAAAATATCCAACTACTAAGAGACTGTGATAAAATGGTAATTTATTTCTGAAAAATTGATATCTCTAATTATAGTGGATAATTACATCTGGTAATTCATGACTATGCTAGCACCACAGATTGAATTTTTTGTCCTGCTCAAAGGGATTAAGTAGTAGTAAGCAATTAAATGAGCTTAGTCCTCTCAGTTATATGTTTCTGTCCAATATTTTTGCTATGGCTTTTACATATGATTACTGTAGAGAATAAAACAAAAAATGCCAAATAAAACTATTTTTCTGCACTTTATGAAGATCTATATATCCTTCCTTAGTGAAACAAGCAAATAGAATTTCAAGGTTCCAAACTTGGAAAATTATACTTCAAATAAAGAAAAAAGAATCCGTGTCCTTAAAAATGAGCTATTATTTACATCTAACAAGGAGACATGAAGTTGTCAGGCATTCGGGTGGATAAAGTGATGTATTATAAATACTTAGAAAAAGAAAGGATAAAAACCTGTTTGCTTGCTTGCTTTCTGTTTTTATTAATGTCTTCATTTTCACTGCAGTATGTCAAGGTCTTGGGGGCACGACCAGGCCTGACTGTTCCTGTTCAACCTCCCTCGGGGCCATCAGTCCCTGGCCGTGACCCCACACTCCCTTTCAGCACCCCCAGGGCTGTCTGCCCCTGCCCCAGCGACACCCCGGCAGTGCCAGCCTCCCGCTCCCCACAGCCCTGCCGAGCCATGGCACCCACTGAGCTGGGCCCACCTGTGGCCGCACATCCCAGCCCAGCTTCAGCCCATCCCCAGGGAGGCATCCAATGCCCAGGGCTGGCGCTGCCCCCGGTGCCCTCCAGCCCTCACTGTTCTCCAGCTGGGATGGTGGGACGGGCTCTGGCTGCCAGGCTGTGTCCTGCTGCTCCCATGAGGAGCCCCTGCAGCTCCCACTGCCCTGACCCCAGGGACCCGCTGGCCCTCAGTGCCTCCTGACACAGTTGAAAATATTCTCATTTTTTTTTTTTTTCCTCAGGTAATTTCTGTAATTAAAATGGTGGGTTTTGCCTTCAAGAGTTGTTTTCTTCCATCATAAACTTAACTTAAAAAAAAAAAAAGAAAGATGAAAGCATGTAGGTTTTCCCGAGTAAAGAACTTAGGGATTTTAATTTTGGCATTGATTATCTATAGTAGCAGTTAAATCTTGTATCCTGTTCTAGTCCATTGTGATCAATCTATAAAGGAAAATAGACAGAAACCCTTAACATATAATTGGTTACCAAACATATTCAATCTGGCGCAACTGGCTAATAGAAAAATAGAAATATGAAATGGGATGAATATTTCTATCTCTTATTACGGAGAAAAAGAGAAAAATATACCAGTAAAGTGGAAAAGAACCAAATCTGACAGGGAGTGCTGAATTTCACTGTCTTTTTTCATATCATAGAATCATAGAATGGTTTGGGTTGGAAGGGACCTTAAAGATCATCAAGTTACAAACCCCTTGGCATGGGCAGGGACACCTCCCACTAGACCAGGTTACTTAAAGCCCCATCCAGCCTGGCCTTAAACACCTCCAGGGATGGGGCATCCACAGCTTCCCTGGGCAACCTGTTCTAGTGTTTCACCACCCTCATAATGTAGAATTTCTTCATAACATCTAATCTAGATCTACCCTCTTTCAGATTAAAGACATTGCCCCTTGTCCTATCACTACAATCCCTGATAAAAAGTCCCTCCCCATATTTCCTGTAGGCTCTCTTTAAGTGTGGAAGGCTGCTATAAGGTCTCCCTGGAGCCATCTCTTCTCCAGGCTGAACAACCCCAGCTCTCTCAGCCTGTCTTCATAGGAGAGGTGCTCCAGCCCTCTGTCCGTCTCCCTTTCTTGCAATATTCCAGTCTATAAGCAATCAGTATTTTTTTTTTTTTATTGAACTGCTAGCTGTATATTCAGCTAAAAGAAGGAAAAAACTCAAACCCGATATCTACTATGACTGGCCAGAAACTCAGTTTTATTAAAAATTAATCCAAATAGTACACATGTGTAGTTAAGCATTTTTGTCAATAAGGTGAGGCAAAAAGATACATGTAATGCACAGGTAGGCAATATTAACATGCAACGGAAAATCCGTTACTGTTAATGTGCTGACAGGTATGCATCTGCAACAAAGAAGAGTAGCAGAACCACTAAAAAGGAGAGTTTTGAATATTGTATCTATAAATAATATGTGAATAAATGTAAGGATAATGTTTAATTGAAGCCAGATATATATTGTTTATACTTTTTTATATCAGTATAATTCAGATGTGGCTGTTGGACATGTCAAAGGAATTCAGTTCAGTTTGTTATATGATTTCTTTCTTAAAGCAAAGAATTTATTTATCTTGTACTAACCCTGTATCATTGTCATGGTTTAATCCCAGCTGGCAATTTAGCACCCTGCTCGCTCACTCCCCCCTGCCCCTCCCCCCAGGAGGATGGAGGGAAGAGAATTGGAAATGTAAAAGTGAGAAAATTCGTGGATTGACATAAGAACAGTTTCATAATTTAAATAAAATATAACAATATTAATATTATTAATAATAATAATAATAAATAATAATAGGACAATAACAACAACTGAGAAATAAACCCCAAGAAAGTCAAGTGATGCAAATGGAAAGAGCTGCTCACCACCAACCGACCGTTGCCAAGCCAGTTCCTGAGCATTGTCCCCCAGCCAACATACTCACTAGTTCATGGCTAAACATGATGTCCTATGGCATGGAATATCCCTTTGGTCAGTTGGGGTCAGCTGTCCCAGCTGTGTCCCCTCCCAGCTTTTTGGGCACTCCCAACCTGCTCAGTGGTGAGGGGCTATGAGCAGCAGAAAAGGCCTTGGCTCTGCATAAGCGCTGCTCAGCAATAACTAAAACATCCCTGTGTTATCAACACTGTTTCCAGCACAAATCCAGAATGTAGCCCCATTCTATCTACTATGAAGAAAATTAACCCTCTCCCCGCCAAAACCAGCACAAGCATAGAAAATAAAGTTTATAGAAATAGATGGTTCATCCTTTGGGTAACTTGGATTATAAGTGGAGCTTTTTTTGTGCACGACTCATAACTTCACTGGAGAAACAGGAACAAAAATTTGGGAAACAAAAATATTTAAGATTGATGAAGTACCCATAAAAAAGAGAGGAATGCCTAAAATATAAGCATCTATGACAAAGGGACAGGATAAATGTAATGCTACAGAGATTTAACAATAATTCTACACAAACCCAAGGAACTATGGGTGTCCAGTACCTTGGGATTCTTCCCCTCTAAGTACATTAATTTTACTCTCTATTAAGAGAAAAAGAGTAACTTAATGAAACATTTTTCAAGTCATACTGATCCTTCTTTTCGCTGCACCAGTCTTTCCACATGAAAATGAGACTTACTATTTGGATGTATATGTCTTTGCTTTTGACTCTTACTTGAATAATCACTGTGCAATAATGTCTTAATTTACTCGATGATATTCCATGAAATGCTGGTGAATAACTTCAGCATAGTAAATTTTGGAATATTTTTAAAATACAAAAATCAATATATGAAATCTAAGATATATTTTTATTCAACACATCTATGAAATGCATCATGACGACTGTAGCATCCTGACCACTTCCTTCTTTCCATGAGAAGAAAAAAACTTGCGAAAAAGATTATAGCACATCAAAATCCACCTATTTCTTGGCTTCACATGAGGCACCTATACAAATTTATGAAATGGTGAGTCAGAAGAAATCAATGGGTAGAGGCTGGACTATCATATATATCATAGGATAGTTCAGGTTGGAAGGGACCTAAGGAGGTCTCTGGTCCAACCTACTGCTCAGTGTGGGGTCCGCTCTGATACCAGAACACATTGTTCAGAGTTTGATCCAGCTGAGAGACTGCAGAACCTCTCTGAGTAGCCTTTTCCACAGCTTGCTTGTCTCTATAGGGAATTTTTTAATCTTTATTTCCAGTCTAAACCACTTTTGCTTCAACTTACGCCCATTTACTGTCATCCTCCCTCCAGACAGCTCTGTGAAAAGACTCACCCTGTTGGCTTGGTGACAGACTCCTCTCAAAGCTGTCCCTTCTCCAGGCTGAACAAGCCCAGAACCCTCAGCCTCAGTGTATTGATGTATTGTTCTATTTCCAGCATTATATTCTCCCCTGCACTTAAGAATCTTCAAGCGTTCCGACCCTGAAAGTACAATCCACAGGAAAAAATTACAGTAACTGTACTGCTAACTGTGCATCCAAATATGGGCTATATCTATGCAGAGTTGGGGTAGAATAGAAATCAGATTACATCTGTCACTGGCAGACAGGAACATCTGCAATTCTGGTTGAAAGATGTGAGACTGACGCAGCTCAAATTGTGTAAATTTGCATCAAATCTCTCAATAGCAAATCAATTAAAAAAGAATAGGCATGTGCTTTTTTTTTTTTTTTTTTTTTTTTTTTTTTTTTGGTTACTAGAGATGGAACTCTGCCCCATACATCAGACAGAAAAACAGTTGAAGAAAGAGATATATTTTAGATAATAGCATCAGGGTCAGTACATCTGGCTGAGTATTCACTTTTCTCAGATCTTTTCAATAAAGCATGTGACAGTTACACAGATTTAATACAGTAAGGTTTGGGGCATTCAGCAAAATGAGTCTGCTTATGGAAATCAATTGTGGAAATAAACTTTATACATTTTTTTCAGAGAGTGTATTTGTTATAATACAAATAACATACATAATACAGAATGGGGGTGAAAGAATGATATCTTCTATGGATCAGAGCTGCTGCTTGATATAATGTTCTTTTACGGCCAGTTTACTAGACCAGTTTGCTCCCATTTGCAGTGCTAAAGTGAGAACAAATTAAATAGAAAACCCACAAAACCTAAATCACAGTTTTGATTTTATTGTGAATAATACCGAAATAATGCAGAACTTCATATCACATTTTTTTCAGAATTTTTGCTTTTATGATATGGGACTTTTCTAGAATGTTTTTAAAATGACAGTTGTTGCGTTTCATCCTGGAGTCTGCCTAAAGTTGGAGTCTCCCAAATATTCTGCAAAATTAAATATGCAAAAGGATGTAATATATTACAATGTTTTCCTTGTGGATTGTGTCTTAGGATGAATGTGGATAAAGCAAACCCTCCTGACGTCTCTATTTCCTCTCTTTAAGACAAGTATGCATGTTAAAGCTTCAAAAAGGATTTTCCCTTGCCAGTGTAATTAATGCAGACTGCTGTGTAACCTCACTAAGCTGGGCTCTTTGTTACAAAACCAAACCAAACCAAATAAAACAAAATCCCCAAATCCAAACAAAGCAACGACTAGAAATGGTCACGTGATCATCTTTAGCATCTGCTCCTGCTACTTTTTTATGCCTTCTGCCTGTTCTTATGCTGCAGCCGGTAATAATGTTTCTGATATTTTACTGCTGCCTGACCTAAATCTCGTATTATTGATAAGTCCTCTGATCTAATGTTAAACTGGCAAAATGGTCACATTACTTTTTATGCTGTTCTCTGACATGCCACAGAAACATCAAAGAAATATATATCTTTAAATTCGAACTAAAGATACCTCTTTGATACTTTTTGAAGAACACTTTATATAGTATTATTATCCAGTATTTTTTTGCTACTGGTAAAAGTTTGCAGTATAGTATCCCTAAAGCTCTTTGATCTGGTATTTCACCTCCCTCTTACCCTTTCACTCCCAAGTCCTTTTCCATTTTCTAAAACTTGCTGCTGATTGTAGCTGGTTGATACTTTTATACTGAATAGGATTAGGTTTTCTTTTGTTGCGTTACTGCCGCTGGACAACTAACAGTTCTCATTACAGGGAAGTGAAGACTCCCTGAACTTTTAAGTATAATTTATGTTGTCTAATCATCTAAATTTTGGATAGCCAGTAAAGGATAGTAATTTAGACTGCTTTTAACTAATAAATGTCCCTTTTGATATGATTCATTGTTTCCTAAAACTTGAATGTAAACTGAGTGAGATGAATCACGCTTTGGGAGGTTCTACTTTCTCCTTAGATTACTGATGTAGATTAATCAACTATTTCTGAAACAACAGTTTTTACTGCCCTTGTCTTTTCTTCCTAACTATACAATATTTTTTAAAGGTAAACTCATCCAGTGTTTTTTCTGTTGCCTCCATGCCACCAGAAAAGAATCCTAGAGATACCAAACACAAAACTCAGCATTCAGAATTAACTGTATCTGAATGTATTGCTTAATACTGGGAATGCAACTACCTCAGCATGATGTGATTTTTTTTTCTTTTTTTTTTCAAATGCAAATACTTCTATTGTATTATTTACAGTAACTATACAAGACTGTTCTCCTCTTTATTAGATGGGCTGTACTCGTAACTCCTGTAAAGCACTCTTATTTCCTTCTTTCATTACCCTCAGTTCTACAGCAAGATAAAGACAGAGAGTTATGAGGAACATAACTGGTTTTGTCATAGACTCTGTTTATGGTCTTCTAGGGACCAATGTCAGTCTATGGAATGCTGCACTGGATGGACAATGCCATTTCTGCAACCACAGTACTCCGCGTACTATTCAATCTACCCTTCCAGTCTGTGAAGATTACTACCTTATCCGAAAAGGTGTTTGGGCTCTTTGGTTTTGGTTTGGTTTTGTCCTTAAGGTAAGATTTGTTTTATCTTCTATAGCTTTAATTTTGTTTCCCTTTTTAACATATTGCAATAGTTACGGGTTTTGTATGATCAGAAATTCTCTTTCACTTCCCCTGTTTCTGCTTTTCAAAATTAAAAAGAATAAGATTCTTTTCACTTCCATCATGCACAAGTTTTTTTAACTTGTATAAAGTGTGCCTTAGCAAACTCAAAAATCACTGTAAATTGCCACATGCTATTATTGCTTGCTTTGAAAGGTATCTAAAATGGAATCTTACATTATAAGATTTGACAGATATCGTCCAAGCCATCTCTTCCTCTGTTTTAGCACATTTAGTAGAATAATGCTGCAGAAGAAATGCATAACAATCAAGTAAGCAGTAACGTTCAGAAAATTTTATATGGGTTGATCATCAGTGAGAAAACCATTTAGGAACAGAGAAGCTACCGGGACAGAGATAAAGAATAGAACCCTGCTTCTACCGAAATAAGCTAAAGAGCTGGAGACATATGGATTAATGTTACTGTGCATATGCTAATTAAAACGGGGTATTTTGCCAATTAAAAAGATTCATGACCAAGACTGAGACTGCCAATTTTGCTGATGATTCACAAGAACAAAATAATTTATCCCTTTCAAGTCTACAGCTTGTTCAAATCTGCAGGACAAACAAGTATTCACTTGTTTTTGTCAGAATAAGAAAATCCAAGATGTCAAAGAAGGGAGAATGGTGATTTTCTGTACCATTATAATCTTAATTTACTTAATTAATGAGTGTATATAACACTGAAATGTTGTATCAAAGTGCTTTCTACCATTCTAGCTGAAATGAAAAAAAAAGAAAACTGAAAAGTCCCCAGTGAATATTATGGTAAATAGAATTAAAGTCAACTTGGTTTAGAAAAGAATGGATTCACAGTCTTTTCCTATTGAGAGCCATTACTCTTCCTATTAATAAATCAAAGGGAAGAACAGAGAGTTTATCCTTTAAAATGCCGTGTAGGTGGTCAAAGAAATTAAATCCTGGCATGATTTGAACCCAGTAAAGGGTTCAGCAGATACTGAAAGATTATTATAAAACAATTTTCACTGGATTTATGATAGTCCAGGAAACAGTGGAAAGCAGGAAATGAAATCATAACAAGTTATATGTTAGCGTCAATGTTTACAAAACTCTGAAAAATGATAGTTGAATCTCCAAAAGGCACTGATACTTAAAATCACAAGGTGGATTCTTCAATCTTTGTGGCATTCTTTTGATTTCAGTAAGCTTTTTATCAGACACCATAGTCATATACTGCAAGGCAACAGCATACGTCTTCTTTTTGCTAGAATTGAATGCAGTAGCAGGTGGACTGGAGCTGACTGTTTTAAGCCTGCATCTGTCATTAAAACAGTATTTTTCCTTCAGCTGTCTGTGTGACCATTCTTCAACATCCCTACTCCCCAAGTTTATTTTGTCAGTACTTAATACTTGTGTTCAGAGAGATAACTCATTGTTTATATCTTGCAATATTTTTTTGCATTGTTACCTTCATATTTAAATTTTCCTGCATATATTTTAGTACATAGAAATATTTTCATCTATTTTAAAATAAACATATTGAAACTACATTTAAAAAAATCATCCTCCAAGGAAATATGCTTTTATCATTCTTGTTTGATGGAAAAAATCGGCATTAACACCTCTAAGGAGCAGACATGTAGGGCAGTGACTATTCCTATTTCCCAATATTGGCTTCTACTGAACTTGGCCCTAGGGCTATATTATTTACATGTATACAGAGAGGTATTTCTTCATGTTTGTCATATAAATTATTGCTCCTTGTAACCTGTAGTGTAAGGCTATTGCCACTGCTGGTAACAGGCCATAAGCTTTGCAGTGGATTTGCAAGTCCTCAAAACTGAGGCTTGTCAGACTTGCTTTGGCTGAACTTGACCTGTTCAAGCTTTGAACAAGTTGAGCTTTGTCTCAACTTCATTTAGCAGTGTCAGCAATTTCTCTAATTGACCAGGTGATTAGGGCTAATTTATTTTACTTTTGTTTATCTTTCTGTAGTACAGCCATAGTTTCACATAGCGAGGCCCTGAGAAGCAGAGGCACAGGATGAGAAGGGATGGGTCATAGGCCTGGCACTGGAGGCACCATGGCTATCAGCAACAGCACCCATGGTCAGTTAAAAAAATGGAGATAATTAGGTTGATGGTTGGACTTGATGATCTTAAAGGTCCCTTCCGATCTATGATTATATCTGGAGCTGGGCAGAACTGATTTTAGGGCTAACAAAGAGAAACAAAGAAATGATATGTATCATACGTAAAGGTCACAATACATAATAAATATGGATGTAACCTGGAGCTGTAGGCCAAGCGAGAAAGAGGAAGGTGTAAAAGTATGTTAGCAAACACATAAAAATAATCCCAAGTCAATCCTAGAGGGCTGAAAAAGAAACCATCAACATGAACATCATATTCCTTCTGGTGAAGGACTCCAGATGCTGACAATTCATAACATGCCCTCCTCCTTGGTGTGAAACCACAGATCTTGGGCCCAGAGGAGCAGGAGAAGGGTGAACATAACACCAGGAAAAGTGGTAGAAACTAAGAACTGTTTGTAGAACAATTTTAGTTGCATCATTATATTTTCTAGGTTTTTTTTCTTTTTTTGTAACAGTTAGATCTGCACCAATAATGGTTAGACTCTCAAGATAAATTCTTGATTTTATTTATATATAAGATGTGCTTCCTCTTTGCCCATAAACATGATTTTGAGCGTAACATCCTTTAGGACCTAATTCACTGCAGTCAATCTGTTCTAATTAGCACTGTTGACCTCGTGGAAACAAGGTAAGTAGAGCACTGCTAATTAGTATAATATCAACACAAAAAAAAAAATCTTACTTAGATGGAAGACTTTTGTTTCAATCTTACAACTCTCTCAGATAAAAGATATAATTGTCTTTTTATGTAAAACTGACCCAGTTATAAAATCTATGTGAAGAATTCTTTCACAGGTTCTGCTGTCAAGACTAAATCCTATTTGCTAATTTCATGAGCCAAAAAAGAGAGAAAAATTGTATTTGTGTGGTGCAACTGTAGTTTTATATGGACAGCTGTAACAAGCGGTCATTCTATGTACAATAAGATATTTGACTCCAACACAGTGACATATTGCAGAGAAATTCCGACATAGTGTGATTGCAGAGGCCTTGAGAAGTAGTGACACAAGCTGCATCCCACAATTTGTTGAAGGCTTCATGCTCTGTAGTCTTCTGGTAGGACAGCTGCCGCTAGTATTGAACCATGATGTATTACAATCATCTGCTTTGATGGACAATTGAAAGGCAGTACTGTTCTTGAATTAGTGTGAAGAATTACGAGTATCTCAGTGTGATCCTAGTACAGAACAATGTATTTAGATGTCTGTGCAGTATATTTTTAATGGACATAATACTAATAAACATGAAATTAATAAACATGAATCCCATAAAACACGGGGTGAAAAAGATGTCTCATGTAATGCCTCTATGACTGAAAGGGAAGTACCCCATTGAATTTACCTTGAGATCTAAGTTATGAAAAATTCTAAAATGGAAAAGGAAATCTGAAAAGTTTTCAACAGTTTTCATCTATTTTCTAAATCAGAAAGGAAAGACATGGTAAGAATCGAGTGGCTAATTAAAACCCGCTGCTCTGCAGTTATAATGACCCATATATTCTAAAAAAAGGTATTAGAGAAGGGCAGATAACAGATCACTCAACAGAATAGTGAAAATAATAGTATCAAAAGCAAAAAATAAAATAAAAGTGGGCCAATTACATTAGACAGAAAGAAAAGAAAAAAAAAAAAGGTGGGGATAGGAAAATTCTAATTGGCAATATTGAACTTTATCTTTACTATAAATTCCAAAATCCCAGGTAGAGAAACAGAGGATCCTTTTAGTTTGAGCTTCAAAACAAAAAAAAAAAAAAAAAAAAAAAAATTCCAAGACTAGGCATACCAGTTATACCTTAATCTTTCTTCGGTAAAAGTATGTCTCGGACATTATTTCTATTTTTTCTAACATGATGGCCATTTGACCAATAGAGGAGAAAATGACCAGGGGAAATTGGCAAAAAACCCCAGTCCTGAGTTCAGGAAAGTCCTTTGTTTCTTATCTACCTACATTTCAAACACTCTAGAGGTTACACTAAGAGACGCTTTCAGGCCATGGTTTTGCTTGCTCTGAAAGTTTCAGTCTCGTGGGTTTTACCTCTCACAGATTTAGTATCTGATCTTATGGGCAGCTTTTGGGAGTGAAGTATACTAGACTGAGTCTATTAACAAGATGATGCCCCAAGGTAAAGCATTTTTTGTTCACTTGCAAAGGAGTCTTAACAGAGAGAGACACAAAGAGCTACTCTACAGAAGCTGCTACTGCAATCCGTTTCCTGTTGACAAGTCTTTAGTTTTTCTGTCCTTCAGCTCCGTACCCTTTCAAACGTACAATAGTACTTTCCAGTCCCTCAGGGCTATATTAAATACGAGCTTATGAAAAGGCTGTTAGATGTTTTGAGCTTTTATTAGTGCAGGCTATATACATATTTTAGGTGTGTGCGTGCACATGAAGTTTACAATGCACATACTAAATATAGCTTTGATAACTGATGCACAAATTGACAAAGAAAAATTACCCACAAAAACCAGAATACCAGCCAAGCACGTTATTTTTAGTATAACGAAGTCTGCATTATTATGTCTACACAAGATCATGATTTATGGTATAAATCTGTGGCTATTTGTGCCAACTCTTATCTCTTTATATCTTTATATCACTGTTATGTAGCATAGTCATTCATTGGCTTTTGATCTGTCACTTTGTCCAAGACCAAGACTGAGAAGGTCTGATTTCCAGCAACGATTTACTTATTGGCATATCTGTTTAGATTTTATGGGAGGAAGAAAAGGTGGGCAGCTTCTTCTTCCTTTGCTAGTATAGGTATGTAAAGATATTTGCTATGTGATTTCAAAACAGCACTAGAGTAATCAAACTCTTAATAACTTGGGAAGTGAAACAGCTCAAGCATGAGAGGTTTCTCCAGCTACTACTTGCAATAGATTTTTTTCCACCCATTGAAACATGTAACCAGGCCACCGTTTAAATCATAAAAAACAGATTATCAAGACACATTAACTTTCCCACAATAATGTTCACATCCTTCTACTCACTCTGCTTTCTCCTTCATAATGACTCGCTGTTGAGATGATTGTATTGTACAATGCAATCTCTATTTCCTTTTCTGTGAGAGTATTATTACTTTTCACTTTTGGGTATTTAACATTTCCTCTGTGTAACTATATTGAGTATGTGTGTGTTTGTTTTCCTTAAAAGGCAAATGTTCCTCTGCCCTTTGCAGAAAACTACAATTGAATGCTTGCACCAAAAAGTACTGTATTATTTAGGTACTATTGATATGTTTGGTGTTCGAAACATACCTTATGATAGGAAACTGCAGCTTTTCAATAAGTGTAGGTATAAGTACATGTGATATGCATATGTATACACAGTATACTTCTGATCTCAAATGCATACACTAAAATATATCTTTAGGCATTAAATTGATTCTCAGATCCTGTAATACATTTTGTAGCATTTGTTTTCCCTCTTCTTTCACCCTCTAACACTTTCTTATTAGTCTATACTATACGGAAAAACTTACAATTTGACAATGAACTAGTCATTAAGATAAAGAGTGAAACTGTTTGGATAAAGTGCAATTAAATACTAATTGAAAAATAATTACAATAAAGTACCAACCTGAAAATGAACTTGCTTCTTCTTGCCTCTTAAAATTACAATAACCGTACAAGTTACTGGTATTCTATGTAATACTATAATTATTCTCAGAGAGAAGCATGAGAATTAAAATTATTTATTTCTAATTCGCAATCTATTCATAAATGTATGTACCAGATTCTAACCATTTAATTTACTCTCCTACTTTTACTTGCCTTGCTTTTCTCCATGTATTATAAAACATCGAAGCATATTGCTTTTTGCATGTAGAAACACCACTTGAATGCCTGCTGAGATCTGAATTATGTTTATTTAGTGGTTTCAGGTAATTTCCTATGACAATTTTTTCTTGTACAATTTGAAAGAACTGTAGGTTTGTGAGAGGTTGAAGAACAGAGTCACGGTGGAAATGCAGGTAAGCCTCATACACTCAATAAGTGTTCATATCACTCCATAAAGGTATACTTTAATTCATTAGAAAAAGAGAGAGAGGGAATGATGATAAAAGTTAGTTGTTAAAGCATTAAGCTCTAATTTGCCTAGGTGCTCACTAATCGTGTAAGATTATTGCTTATCAAAGATTCAAACGAAGCCATGAAAAACATTGTTTGAACAGAAAATGAAGACCTTACCTTTCAGACTTTGTCCTGTTGAGATACACACACACACACACACACACACACACACACACACACACATATATATAATGTTGCAATGTATGTTACATTTTTCACCACCCAAACACTAATTTAAATTAATATCTGGGTAAGATGTTTGGCCAAACTTTGGTAAATCTAATCAGCTTCAAACTTCGTGTTAGAACTAGGATATTTTGGCATTATTTTTAAAGACATATTCAGGTCTTATGCAACTAAAGCAGTAGTTGGGGTAAACTCAAAGGTATAGTCCAGAAAATTATCCCAACTACAATTTCATTTGTGAGGTACTTAAGCTCCTTACTATTTTACTTTTTCCTATGTGGGCATCATCAGGCATCTGCGCTTCTGGTTTTGTGCATTTATGAAAATTCCAATCATAACACTACTGTGTAGTTTGAAGCCTATTTCACAACTTATCTACGCCTCCCTGCTTTCTCTTATGATCCTCTCACATCAGACACTGAAATCATGATATCTGCCACTGAAAATAGGATTTCTGAAAACCTAAATTAAGTTAGCTAGTGTCTAAAACAGTACAGTCTCCTTCATAATACTCCTCTCTACACTACTGTATCTATACCCTTGCGCTGTTCCCAGTCTCTGAATTGAAACGTGAATCGTTGTGTAGGGAGGGTTCTTATAGCTGTTGACTCATGGTATAAAATGCTCCTGCTCAGCCAGTTACCACCTAATAAGATCAAGTTGTTTGTAAGGGGTCACAGCTTAAGACATGGGTTTAAAGCAGGTACTGCTAGATAGCTTTTATTTTTGACTTTGAACTATGAGGGAGTACTCTGTATAGGTCGTTATAGAAAATGGCAATAATTTGGTTTTGTGAGCTGTTAATGGTCCTACCTAGAGGAGGTAGGATGTGTGGCTTAAGTAGTTTACATGGACAGGGTTAAGAGCTGATGTCATAAGTGACAGACAATTTATATTCTGGAATAGTTTGACTCTGTTACAGACTAATTTTGGTATAAATTCACCTTTTTTTAAAAAATTATTTAAAGGGAAAAAAGGTGCTGTGCACCTCCTCTGTAACAGTTTTAAATTTTAAGCTAAAAAGTGCAACACAGACTTTACTTTTCTTCATCCAAAAGGAAGCTCATACCTATGTCTGACATGTCAAGACATGGTCATAACGCTCTATAGAGCTATACCTTCATTCATTAGAAAGAGACAGACAGTGAGAATGATGACTAAAATCAGTTGCTAAAACATTAAGCTGTGATCTGCAGGACACATGGAAATGGGAGGAATGGCTAATGCAACAGGTGAACGTGCTTCCGTTCTGAGAAACTTTGATGCTGGACAAATGAGCTGACAGAAAATTCATGAATTCAGCAAAGGAAAATGCAGTCCCGCACCTGGAAAGAAATAACCTCATGCACCAAGACAGGCTGGGGGCTGATTAGTTGGAAAATGACTTTACAGAGAATGACCTAGGTGTACTGGTGGACACCAAGTTGAACAGGAGCCTTAATGAGCCTTTGCAACAAATAAGGCTGACAGTCGTGTGGGCTGCATTAGGAAATGTGTGCCCAGCAGCTTGAGGGAGGTGATCGTTCCCCTCTACCAGGCACTGATGAGGCCACTTCTGGAGCACTACATCCAGGTCTGGGCTTCCCAGTACAAGAGAGACACAGACATACTGAAAAGAGTCCAGTGAAGGGCCACTAAGATGTTTAAGAAACTGGAGCATATCTCATATGACAAAAGGCTAAGACAACTGGGACATAGAGAAAGCTCAGGGGGAATTGTAATCTTGTCAATGTTTATAAATATCTGATGGGAGGGTGTGAAGATGACAGAGACAGGCTGTTCTCACTGGTGTCCAGTAGAAAGACATGAGGCAATGGGCACAAACTGAAACACGGGAAATTCTATATAAACAAAGAAAACACCTTTTTAATGTGAGGGTGATTGAACAGTGGTATAGGTTGCCCAGAAAGGTTGTGGAGTTCACATCCTTGGAAATACTCAAAACCCAACTGAATACTGTCCAGGGCAACATATTGTAGGTTTTGAGCCAGGGGGGTGGGAAGGAGGGTGGATTAGATGCTCTGAATATGTCAGCAATTCTGTGATTCTGAATTCTGTATAGGTTCTTGTGCCTGTTTCGCAAGATCCATGTACTTTTATAAAGCAAAAGCATTGTGGAAAAATATATGAAAAAATCTGTAGAAGTGGGACTGAAGTTTATATCTCTGGCCCCTAAGAGAGAATCCTGCAGCCTAATGAGTCCTGACCTCGAGCATTTCCTTTTTTTCTAATATATTTTAATTTATTTTCTTTACAGAATAGCTATATTACAAGAGAAATAAAGTGTTATTTTTGCTAATAAAAAGAAAATATGTCAAGGGATATAGTGGTTGTGGGCTTCAGTTTGGGCAACAAATTAAAGCTGACTACTCACTATCTCAAGCAAGTTCTAATTGACAAACTGTAGCAAAAACTTAGATAAGTGGAATCTCTTGTAGTTATTACTTTGTGGCAAAAGTAATGTATCCTATTTATCATCAAGGGTGTTCAAATTTTTACTGACTGCTTCTGTACCAGAGATTTGAGAGAAATACATAATATTATATTGAATGTACATTGAATGTATTCATAAAAATGAATATCTATGTCTGTGTTTATGTGAATTAATGGTCCAATACTGTTAATGTTGTATTATTCTGTGTTGCATATTCTCCTATTCCCTAGTATGATTTGCATATGAATTCCCCATTCCTTTGTGGAGTTAAGATTTTCTTGACAATAATATTAAAGCATTCAGCGCAATTCTTATCTCCCTGGAAAAGTCCAAGTCTGCAAATTTTTCTGTGGGAGTAATTTTGTACCCGATTCCCTGTTTATGCTTCTTTAAGACTACTGCATCTCTGCTCATAGCCAGAACGTGATCATGCTTCAGTCTGTGGTAAGTGAGATCAGAACTTGTCCTTTGTCCTTTGCCCTTTGCTAGTACAGTATTTTGTGCAAGTTCCTGACGGATAATTTGCAGTGTGGCACAATGAACTCTGAACATTCACTTTCTTTTAAAATGCTTTGAAAAATCCTAGAACAAAAATAAGATCACATTTTGTTTTAGCCTGTCATATTAATGTATATCTGTTCTGGAAATGCTGATCAATTTCGTCATTCTATCTTAAAGTAAACACCTGAAAACTCACCTGGGGTGCTCACTGAATGCATAATTTGTCAATACAAGCTTTTATAGTTTAAAGCTTTCTGTTTGTAATTTATATGCAAAAATAAATAATAAAATGTTTAAATGGCGCTGTCTATGTGGGAGGGCGGGGGGTGTGCAGGGTTATTTACATGAAAATAGTCACAGTACAAAATTAAACTTGTGGTAATCTTGGCAAGATCAGAATCCAGAGAGTACCAACTTTTTACGATATACTGTTCTTGTAAAAGGAAGTGAAAAGGAGCTAGCAAATTGTATTTCATCCTGTCAGTGAATATGTTTTATACCATCAGGTTGCACATAATGTGCATGTTTTAAACAACTAGTACAAGCAGAAGTTTTGCCAATGTCAAGCCATTTTCAGCTAATTGGTACTAACATACTTTGCTGCTGCTGTTGCATTTATGATTAAAAGGTAGCTAAAGAATATGGTTAAGATTTATAGCAATATGTGCCAATTTCAGTGAAAATGAAAGACAATTTTCAAACGCATGCAGCTACATAGCAGAAGCTAAAATGGTTCTGTTAATAACAAATTTATCTCAAATACTCATCATGCTGACCAGGTTAATAATGTAAAAAAGAATGTGTAATCCAAAACTCCAAGTTTTATTTCGAGGTCATTCGCTTTAATATTATATGGACTTCTTTTTCTTACTAGTTCTTACTGAAGAGAATCAATGCTGTAGTGTTAAGAACATCAAACACATGTAGTATTATTAATCTTAAAAATCCTAAATAAGCAGTGTTTGGATTTCAAGCCACTTTCATTTAATCCAAATTGGTAAATTCTCTGTATCATGTGCATGATCTGCACTCATTTTGGACAGCTACGAATTCTGTATTCTCTCATTAGCCATTCTGTGTTTGTCTCAAGATCACCTTTTTCAAGGAAAACTTTGACTGTAAGAAGGAATGAGGTATTGTAAGGAATGAGGTATTACGTGCTACATTTGATTGAACAATTTGGTAGACTTTTCTCTCTCATTAGGAGAAAGATCACTGTACAACTTTAACACCATGGTTTTATAACTGCAAACAACTTGGACAGCTTTATTTTAAAAGAGAAATCTGTAGAGAAAAACGCTCTTTATTTGAAGCAAATTCTTGTATTGAACAGTGTGTGCACATTACTGTTATGTGTTTTTCATTAATATCAGAATTAACTTACTCCACGAAAGACTAATGCTGGGATAATATATCTGAAGATATTTTAAAATAAGATTGACTATGAAAAGGTGATAGGAAGCTGTTGTAGGGAGCAGTTATACTTCTTTTTAGACCCTCATATCACAGGGTTTGCACAGGTAATTTGTTATAAACCTGTGGTTTATTGTTTTTCACTCTTTTACAGACTAAATCCATCATCATCCCATGATCTTCTAGAAGACTAAATTCAAATGTACAAAGAACATGGTTTGATAAATTCATCTAAAAATATCTTCAGGTGATTATTAAACAGGAAGATGAAGAGGTGATTGTGGAGTTGGAAGTTCTAGTTGAAGACTGCAGAAAGCTGGAGCATATGGCTGTACGCTTTTCTTGTTACTCTATGCATCTGTTACTGCCTATATCAGACACAGGTATGAAACAGTGATCATTCTTATTTTCTTTAGGGTATTAACTAGACTAGGTAGAAATGCATGTATTAATTCAATTAAGCTTGACTGCAGTTGCTATCTCAGGATGGGATGAAACTATCTTCAGGAAGACTTCATTTGCAATTATACAGCCATATTAGGCATGCTAGAACAACATCGCATATGCCCAAGGTCTAAATTATCCCACAGGTGAGTCCCCTAATTGAGCTTCTGCTAAAAAGCACGGGCAGAATACAGCTGTTATCTTCTCTATTCTAGAGGCAAAAAGTGAACATCCTAATAAGACCTTTACATTTGGTATGGGATTTCTTTCCTGACTATTTTGACCATTTTCTTCACTAGAAGTCACAATCTTATATCTATATAGGAGTGTATTTAATGCATATAAAACAAAGTATGCTATTCATACACAAAACATATTTTTTCCCAGTTAATTTATTATTTGCTGAAAAATGCAGTTCTTCAGTAGCTGAAAACATTTGCAAATTGAGAATAAAACAGGCAAAAAAAGAGACTAGTTTTGATTTTAGGGGACTAACACTCCCACCTCCCCCCCCCCAAAATTAACAACACAAAACTCTGTTTTGAAAATAAAGAAAAAGAAAATTACACTTGCCCGGTGATTAAAGTCACCAATTTTTTTCTTATTGAGTTATCAGTAAACATGAAATTATTTGAGACATTTTATGCATAGAATCACTGAGACATACTTTTCAAAGCATCCTTTACATAGCTTTAAGAAAACGATCATTCCAGAAATCATTCTGAGTCCAGCATCCTTTAATAAATATTTGAGATGATGATTTTAATTTAATGAAAAGTGTGAATACAATCATGTTGTATAGGTGTTTTGAATTGCCATTAATTATACTTCTGAATTATTATGACATTAAAAATAATGATTTACCACAAGCTTAAACGTATTTATGCATGGAAACAAATTTACTCATACATGTTGCCCAAGTACCATCAGGTGATTAAAAAAATCATTATTTCTGTAAGAATTTTTCTCTTGGGACAAAGCAATATTTCTATTTCACATATATCTCTTGCAAAACCTCTGTCAGACATGTTCAGGAGTGTGTACAATAATGCCAATCAACGGTTATTTGCACAGAAAAAAAGAAATGGTTCTGTTTACCTGTTCTGATTATCTTTCTCGGTCGTATTAAAAAAACATAAAAATATTGCGAAAAGTCCAGAATGCTTCCAACTCAAGAGGAAAAAGACATTGAATAAACTGGTTGAACATCTGTATTTTTTATCACTTAAGTAGATGTAACTGAACTTCTCAGGTTTTAATCTTGCCCATCATTTATGTAAATAAGAAACCTGGCAACTGGTTATGATAATATATGGGTGGATGACTGTCTATAAATCTTGCCATGTCAGTACAGAGAATATGTTTTTGTTTAAATACTGTCTGCAGATAAGCTAGCAAGAAGGCAAGAAGGCTGTTGCCATGCCCTTTTCACCTTTATATGATGATTTTAACACACGCAGAAAAAATTCTGCTCCAACAGCAAGCTGGAGATGAGACCACAGTTAATGACACTTTCTATTGTGACATTTCTCATTTTATTTTTTTAGTTTAATTCAGTTGAAGTACAGCCATTGAGATTGAAATGTTGCATGATAGTATCTTTCAGACAAGTCTTTGAAATTTCTGTTCAGTTAGTTCAAACATTTCTCAGAAAGGAATAACATTTAGTGCACACTAATCTTTTAAAACAAGGAAATAACTCTCCTGAGAATGTACTGCATGGCCACTTTGTATTCGAGGTGTAAAATTTGCAAAGACGTCACTTGTGCATCTTGCAAGGAGTTTTCATCCTCATTTCTCTCAATTCTGTAATTCGGGTAATGAGGAGCCCAGAACACAACACAGTACTCCAGGTGTGGCCTTACCAGTGTTGACTATAGGGGAGGGATCATCTCCCTCAATCTGCTGGCAACACTCCTCTTAATGCCGCCCAGGATACTGTTATCCCTTTTTAGATCATGTTCAACCTGGTTTCTACCAGGACCCCTAGGTCCTTCTCTGCACATCTGCTTTCCAGCTGGGTGCACCCCAGCATTTATCACTGCATTGGGTTGCTCTTCCCTGGGTGCAGGACTTTGGACTTCCCGTTATTAAACTTCATGAAGATCCTGCTAGCCTGTTTCTCCAGCCTGCCAAAGTTCCTCTGGATGGCAGCACAACCCTCTGGCATATCAGCTACTCCTCTCTGTTTGGTGTTGACTGCAAACTTGCTGAGAGTACGCTCTGCTTTGCCATACAGATCACTAATGAATATGTTGAATGGAATTGGACCCAGTATTGATCCTTGGGGTACGCCACTAGTCACTGGTCTTCAACTAGACTTTGTGCCGCTGATCACCAGCCTCTGGTGATTTGGCCAGTGACGACTGCGCACAAGACAAGAAGTTTATAATTAAATACTGTATCAGAATATGTGTGCACAAAAAGGACTAAAATAGATCACACAGGAAACTTTTGTCTCTATCTTGTAATCTTTATGTTCTTTCAGCATAGTTATCTTTTTTATGTAACACTGTAATATTGTACATGAAAATAAGAAAATTGCACTCTTGTAAACTAATAACAGTGAATTGAGGTGGATAGAGAGATAAGAATCCACTTATGACATGGAATGACTAAGTATGAGTGCTGCAGGCATTAAAATAGACAAATTAGTCATCAGCTGCTACATTGTGCTCTTAAGGAAGCACTCGGAGGACAAAAAATAAAACAACCAGCTTGTAAAGGAGAAATCACCATCGTTTGTTGAAGTCAGAACTAATACTGATCTTGGACTCTGTTTGTGTGTGTATTTAAAGAAAAAGCACAGATGTTTCAAAGGGAATAAGTGTATTTCATCCGAAACATCCAAGACAATTAGATTAAGTTGTGCTTTTTATGACATAAAATTTGTTTTAATTATAATTTACAGGACTTGGAAGGAGATGGAGCTCTTCTTGAAATGTCCACATGTAAAAGAAAATGCTCCTTTCTCAAAAAGTATAAGTTTTGGGGTTTTTTTTGACAACTTGGTATTGTATCATGTCCTAAGATGAAAAGTTGACCAAGACAACACACAAATGTTTGGAGCTGAGTTCATAAACATGAAGAGAAAGAAAAGGTTACAATAATAATATTGAGATTGGACAAGCAGACAGTTTATGTATATTTTTCTACCTTTCTAATACTTCAGAGCTTGATTGCAAAAGTAAAATATCTGTGCAGAAAATCTTCACAAGGACTTTCAAAATTTTGCCCTAATTTTTGAAACTAATAAATTAATACATTTTTTGCCCCATCTTTTGATGGGTTCTCCATTGAAAATTACTTAACCAGTGCCCAGTTTTGTATTTGCTTCTTTGTAAAAATATTCATTTGCCTTTTAAGGTTTTACCTGAACTTAAAATAAAAGAGAGAAGGAGCTTTACTTCTGGATGATTGTCTCTCTTGTCTGGATTTTGCAGACATTTATATACACAATAGAATAAAATATCTTAACGACCTAGGGCAAAAAGCATGAAACAAATTTAAGCATTGATTTCTAGACTGGGGTTAATAAAACATTATGAAATACAGACTAACTCATGAAATTTGGAAACATCTAGCAATCTTCTGTATTTTTTTCCGCATGTTTGCAGAGTATAGATTCCTCTAGCTGGATGATTGACTGATTGAGGACTATGCCTTGAAAGATGTCTAAATATAAGACTATTTTATGGATAGTATTTAGAGCTGCTAGTGATCATTCAAAGCTATGCACTTTCCCACTTGCTCTTCAGAAGCATCTGGAATGCACTGAAACATTGCAAAACATCGTATGGTTCAAAGTGTTTGTTTCCCACAGTTTAATAATTTGTCACTTGTATAATATTTTATCAAAGAACATACTGAGTCATGTAACTTAACAGCATCTGTGATAAACAGCAATCTTAAATAAACTTAGGGTCTGAGTGGTTATAAACCACATAGTAATTTTGTGCAATATCCAGTGAGTGTAGACTTGTTGTCTGTTAATGAGTTATCAATCAGCAATATCATGTTGATTTCTCTTCAGGAACAGAACAGAAGAAGAATTTCCAGTGATTTAGGGGTGAAAATTTTGAAATGCACTTTTATATGCCTATAGATGAGAAACCAGTGCAACGGGGTTTTGTGTGGCACGAGACAGTTACGCAGGATAAAAATTTCCTGCCCTATGAATGCTTTCAAGTTCCATAATCCTGCTGTTCCACATTGAGATGAACTGAAAAATTTATCTCCCTCATTTTTCATAAGAAAAAGACCGTGTGCAATCCAGAGCAACCAACCATTGCCTGGTTTATTCAGTTTGATAACATACGTATCTCTTCCTCTACTTGAGTCAGATCAAAACCAGAATCTCACTCTTTCACATTTCAAGTGAGAGCTAAGACCAGTGAAATACCTTCTACTGTACATGACTACAAATTAGTGTTTAATAGTAACAAGTTCAGTACAAGGAATCAAAATCTGATGGATCAGAGACCTTATCCTTAGTCTTTCATTTTCAGACTGTGTAGGATTAAGCAGCAGATGACAGGCAGAGAGTTACTGATTCTTGAAAGGATTCACATTGCTCCTTAGCTTTGACTGGAAACTGCTCTATAGGAAGATCATATGTACCCATGAAAGTACTCTAAATTTCCCTGGAAAGGCTTCTAGAAAAACTTAGAATGTCACGTGGAAGAGGTTTCATTCAGGTGTAAAAAAATAAGACAAAACTGCCCTTCTCCCACCATTTACTTCACAGTTGTCTCTGGAGACCTCTAGCTGTCTTCTTCAGCTGTCTGTGAAATTGTTGTTCATCACTGTTGCTGTCCAAGTAGTTGTATTTTTAAATTCAGTAGCCTTTCTGATGACGGCTTGTCATCAGTCAGATGTGCATTTTATTAAAACTTTGTTAAAAAGTGTAAATTTGTTAAAATATTCAATAAAGCAAATCAGACCACTGATAACTCATTTTGAAGCATGGTTAAGCTCCGATTTTAAACCTGAGACATTCTTTTACTGTAAGAGTTGCCATGAGTCAAGCAAACTGCTACATCAAGTCCTCAACTATATTTTTCCATTGGAAATGATAAATGCTCATCCTAAATTCAAACTAAACTGAGCATCCAGGAGCATTCTCCATCACTAAATGAGCCTATTGTCAGACTTCTACCACTCAATATACTGAGTACTATGATACTTTCTTCCTGGTTTCTTATTAAAAGGTTTTAATGTATTTCTGTGACTGGATAATAGACTTAATATATACCTAACTATTACACTTTGACATCATGTGATGAATTTATGACTGGCCATCTTATAGTTTTTGACAGAGCTGTTATTTTAATATAATGCCAAGGCCCCATAAGTTAGTGTAACTCAGCATTCAGCAGCTGTTTGCTTATCAGTTGCTTTCTGGGAGGTGTATACAACAGTAACATGCCAATCTTCTGAAAATACTTAGAAATCTATTTAAAAATATTTAGAAAACATTGTTATACTCAATATGGGGTCAAGAATTCTGACTTGGCCAGTGGTTAATAAGTTTCTATGCTAAGGATGCTGCAGTTCGCTCACCAAATAACCATTATATTTGTTTGGATTTTGCAGACAGCAGTGCCATTTGAGATCTGTTTTTGAAAACGTGTCCTATCGGATCTTGCAAAAAATATTACTTTCTTCATAGACAAGATGTGTTCATTATCTGCTGATTTTGGTGAGGGGAAAAAAAAAAACAAAACCAAATAAAAGAAGTCCCAGTTTATGCATACCTGCTAAAGACCTTTTCTGAGGAAACACCTGAGCTTTGGACACTGCAGAGAAAGACAAGTTTTACAATTGAGTCTCCTAAACAAATAAAAGTGATGATGTTCTGAGGAGGAAGTCTGCAGGGAGTAACTATGTAAAATCTAGACCAATCACCAAAATGACACTTTGCCATTTGTTTCCTTTTACAGAATTATGTTAGTGTTCACCTTTCTTTACCAGTTAAAAGCTTGGAGATCATACGATTTTCTGGCATGTTATCTGCTGGAAACAGGGCATTTGGCATTTACACCAGATTTTTGTATGAGATTCACAGTTTATAATTGCCTTCACTAAGCAGCAGTTAAGTGTAAGTGATTCGCTTGTTATTAATTCTGTAACAGCCATTATTTTTTACTATTACACACTTAGATAGCAGTATTAGCTGTATCCCAGATTGGTCAGGGTTAAAAAGTATGAAGATACATGCAAGTGTATATTAAAAAAAACCTCCATAAGAAAAGACATAATTAGTAAAAGAGACAAGAGCATGAAAGCAGAGAAAGGTGACAATTCAGAAAAGAAAAAATGAGGGAGAAGTAAAACAATTTAGGAATTCTATAGCTTAGGAGTCACTGAGAGGGGCAACAATCAGCCGACACATGGCATAGGGCTATGTCATATTCATATATTGGGTTTTAAGATATACACTGTGTACCAGTTAGCTATTGCAGTGCATTATATGTATAAGAATGTGTGTTTGTGGTCTGTGCCTCTTGAATATTCCAGTTATCCTGGTTATATGAATAGCAAACAATTCAATAGCAGCATCATTTAGCTTTGCGATATAATGAAGTGGTAATAGACCTTCCTAGCTACGAGAACATTTGAGTTTCTATGTCTAATTACAATTTTTTGAACTGTAGTCATGAAAAACTAATCATTGTGACAATAATCTTCTGGAAATTATACTGCAGAAGCACAAAATGCAGGCAATTTAATGTTTGCTACGGTTCATCAAATTCAGACTCCTCATGCATAACTTGGTCACATTTATTTGTGCTCCACAGGGGTGTAACTCCAAAAGGGAAAGCCAAACCCGGAATGTGCTTCACAAAAATATGTCGTTGCCTTGGCAACTAATACATTACTAAATGTTCCGACAGGTAGAATATCACACAACATTGAAACACATCGTTCTTGTTGCAGAAAATGTATGCAATCCAAACTCCTATACTAAAAGTGAATGCAGTAGATGCTCCTTTATATTGGAACCCAAAATGTCTGTCTTGCCCACAGAAAGTTGCTTCCCATTTCTGTGCCCCTCTGCCATTTAATAGATTTTTTTCCCAATACATTCTTTATCTAGTGTATCAGTTTCTTCTCTCCCTCCAGCTATTTCTTCCTATCCCTTAATTTCTGTTTCCAAGGTTCTTATTCCCTCTGTTTCTCACTCTTTTAATCCCATGCATCTCAGGTTCTCTCTCTTTTTATCTGAGCTGAGGGAATTCTTAGGCAAAGTCTTTCCCTCTGAATGTCAGTTCCCTTACATTACCCTGCCAATAATCTTTAATTTAGCTTGAAGAGGAATTTTTGGTGCCAGTGTATGATCTGGGTTCACAGGGGCCAGCTGCGACTAGATTGTTGTGCCCAGAATCCTACCCTACAATGCTTCCTGATCATTCTGAGCTCAGAACTTGATCGCTATCAGACACCCTGGCTCAAAGCGATTACTGGAAAACATAAGAAATATAATAGATTAAGAAAATTCTGTGAATGGAAAAACGGAACAGTCTTACCAGTGGTGAAACTCTTCAGAAATATGAAGGGGGACTGGAGAAGATGTAAACTTTAGGAGACCTATGTTTTGTACCCACAGTCAGGGAGTGCAAACAGAGTCTAAGAAGAGAGCCACTAAGGCAGTTCATTTTTGATACTGGCTGTCTTTTAGGTCTCCAATATTAAATTGTCAGTATCCACAGTTACGAAGACCTAAGTGTGACAATATACTTCATGCATTTCACATGGTTTTGTACAAAGGAAGTTGCGTTTGAAACACCAGTTTTATATAATGGGAATATCTATTAGCTATTAAAATACAGATTTTTATGTTTTAAAGATATTTGGTTAATTAATTTGTCATCACTGGCATGTTTGTATCTTTTTTTCTGTTATTTGTAGGATATGTTTTCTTGTTAGGCTTTTTTTTTTTCTTTCTTCACACCATTTATTTTCCACCTCTTCTTATTTTTCATAGTATAGGTTCAAAAATGTTGCAGGTTTAATTTTTTTTACACTCAGCATTTTGATTCATCAAACTTTGAAAGTTAAGAAAGCATTTTAAGATACGAACTTAGTTTAACATTTTGTTCATAGTTTGAGATTTTTATAAAAACATACACACAAAAAAGCATTCAAACAGCTTCTTATATTGATTCATTTTAACTCTTGACGTCGATTTAGGATGAAGAGTTTTTCTAACTACTTAATGCAGAATAGCTTTCTGATTCAAAACCCAAGCCAAGGGCTTTATCTTTTATAATCTTTGGCTTGAGCTCAAACTTATATATTAAGTACAGATAAGATTACATAGTTAAATAAAGATAATGGAAACATTTTGGATAATAAGCAATCACTGCCACACTCTATTTTTTTAAGAGCTCAACAAAATTTAGTTAACATTGTCTACTTGCTTAGTCACATGCTCAGAATCTCTTTCATTACCCAGAACTAGAAGCTATAGAATTAAAATGCTGTGAAAAAATATGATTTTTTATATTTCTAACTTCACCGGTGTCCTGATATTTCAGTAGTCTCACCAATGACTGACTGACTGACTGACCGACTGAATGAATGAATGAATGAATGAATGGAATTTCAAGTCAAAATGAACCATCTCTCCTTGAAAAGCAAATCTACAAAAATCTGCAGCTTTCCACACAACAGAAAACATTGGATAGCCGTTTGGAATGTGAAAAAAAAAAAGGGATTTTCTCTCCTTACTCTTTAATTGTTTGTTGGAAAGGCCATTTTATCTTGGAAAATGTGCAGTATTTTTCTTTCACAGATTATATCTGACACAATTTTCCCAGATTTCATATATACAGAAAGGGCAAAAGGCTACTGTGTTTTTTGTCAAACTACTTTAATTTTCAAACAAATACAAGTCTCTAAAGAAGGAAGAACAAAAAAAACCTCAAAGCTTGAAGATCTGGGAATATGAAACAAAAGATTTGCAACAGAAACTTACAATTTTCAGGAATAGTTTCCCTATAAGTAAGTAAGTAAGTACTAATACACTTTGAGTAACTTTGAGTAACTGCGGCTTGGGAGCCTGTTGCATGAAAATTCTCATTATTTTAAATTTCTGAGCTTTTTAGAAGATCTGTGGTTTTGGTACACAACCCATAGAGAAGAACAAAGTAAATAAAATTTGCAATTGACAATGTCTTAGAACCCACAAGCTCAGTAATATTAAATAAATCTTTTAATTGGATTTCTTAACCTAGGATTTTTTGTCAATTGGTGTCTGTCTCTTTTTTAATCAATTTTCATCTCCTGTCAGGAAACAGAGACATCCCAGTAGCTTGAAAGATGGAACTGGGAATTTTGCTTTTTGGAAAAGTGATTATGTATGGATATCAAAGTTGTTCAGGTGACTAAATAATGTAGTAGATACCCAAAGGAATTTTTAAAAAACACCTAGACAGCTAACATTTATTTAAATCTGTTCTTTGAAATATTTAGGTGATGATGGCTAAGCACTGTAATGCCCTTTATGAAAGGCTATGAGTAAAATCATAGTGTAAAACTAAATTTAAGCTTGATAACATATATATGCAACGAAGTGGAATCATGTATATGTAATGGGATTTAATAGTATCTACTGTATGAACTGTTAGTGATCTCAAAGCTATTCTGATCTACAGCTTTTAATCTGATATGCATTTTTAAAAACAAGAACAAAGGGAAGCAGGGAGTAAAGAAGATAGAGCCAGACTTTTCAGTGATATCCAATAACAGGATAAGAGACAATGGCCACAAACCGAAATGCAGGGAATTCCATTTAAGCAGAAGAAAATACTGTTTTACTGAGAGGTTGGTTGAACATTGGAACAGGTTTCCCAGAGAGACAGTGGAGTTTCCACCTTGGAGATATTGAAAAGCCATCTGGAGATGTCCTGGGCAACCTGCTCTAGGAGACCCTGTTTCAGCAGAGGGGATGAAGTAGATGAGCTCCCAAGGTCCCTTCAGACCTGAGCAACTCTGTTTCTGTGAATTAGGGAAAAGATGTTAAATTCTACAAAGGTTTCAAAATTTTTAGGGATAACAGTAAAATCACAGGTTAAAACAGCACACTAGAAACTGTATTTGCCTTTTGTTTCCTTTCAAATTTTATTTTCTTAAAGAAAGAAGTTAAAAAGATCAGTAGCACAAGTGGGTGTTGCTTTCATGGAAGCCTCAGAATGAAAGTCCATTCAGACTGAAGATTTTAAGTGTCAGAGCTTGTATATTTACAAAATTCCTTTTGCTGTTCTATTGCTGCATTATGTTTCAAACATGTAACTGCACTTCCTTTAGAAATGTGTCTACTGGTCATGAAAGCTACAAAGACAGCTGAATCATATCCACTGGTACTAACTGACAGCTGACATGGTGAATGAAGCAATTTCTATTCTGATTAAATTGAGGGTTTGGAAAATCTTTAAAGAATTCAGAAAGGTCAGAAGCCAGCAGCATAATAAGTTAAGGGACTTCAATTCATATTTATAGACTCTATTCATTGACACCATTATCCTTTCTAAACTAAGTCTGGGTGAAATAGCTAAAATTAGTTGGGTTTTTTTTTCTGCTCACCTGTGACCAAAGGTAAACTATGGATGCTGGTTTATTTTTTAAAGTTTTATTTATGAACTTATATTTCTTTCATATACAGCAACTGTCATGTGTAGTTGTTACCTTTACAGATGCATGTCTTTTAGCCCTCAGATATATGTTTATGACAAAATGTAACACTGCTGAAGTAAAATGTGTGTAAACTGTCTTGTACATCTACTTTAACACACACTGACGCTTCCAAAATGAAGTAAAAGGGCTTTAATACAGTTAATAATCTGCAGTAGATTCTATATTATAGATACTTACCATTAAATGCCAAAAACTTTAAGTGTTCAGATAAAAGCTGACTGTTTTTCAGGATTTTTAATACTGCTTGGCACCACTTCTTCCAATTATCTTGTGAAATATCTAGGATTCCGTCACACTTGTAACCTGTGAAAATGATGCCCTGCCTACGAACTTTATTGAAGGTTATCCATTTACCTAAAACTCCAGCTCTTCTGTGAAATCAACCTCATAAGTAGTTTTAAGCAACTGGTCCTGATTGTTTTGCTGAATTGTGCACACACAAATTTATGTTTTACCCACCCAACACAAAAAATTGAAGGAACAGTTAGAAACTAGATGGGTACTAGTGGTAACTTATGTAAAGAAAGATGCACTTTGCCTGTTTTGGAGAATATTTATTAATAAATCCCATAAAGAAAGAAAAAAGAGAAAGAGAGTCCTGTTGTGAAAAATTTAGTAACTTTTTTCATGATTACTGAGTAAAACTAATTTTTTTTTAAATTTTGAGGCAAATAAAAATAGCTTTTCTGTGTGTATGTGTGCATTCATGTACATTTAAGGGGAAAAAAAGGGGGAAAAAATCAGAAAGGATGAAATTTATTGTTCCACTGTTTTGTCTTTGAAGTTCATACAACAACTTCTTATGGAAGTCTCAGCATTCAGCATAATTGAAAATCCAGTTTCTAAAACATGAAAAATTTTTCAATCTACATCTGGTTGCTTTGATTCTTTTTTATAGCTGTATCTTATACATTTTAGCTGGTTTAACTGTGGACCTCAGAAGCAAAGATTGGCTGTTCTGTGTCTAAAATATTTTGGAAGTTGCAGAGTTATGGATTATAAATAAATAAATATATACGTATGCAGTTAAATATTCCTCCTTGTCAATGTTCTGTCGCACACATAGTTGGTCAGAACATTGGAATATTCTAAAAGGTAATACATTATTAATAAAGTGGGCCAGGAATTTACAAATATATTTTTTTTTTGTCTTCAGAATGTGTGTTTGAAACTGAAAATATTGTTAATAGGGCATTTTTTAAAACAAGCAAACTAAAAACAATGGGGGAAAGAGGTTTTATTTTCCAAATAGAAAAAAACCCACATGACCATATAATAAAATGTTGTGTTGGTTTACATTTTTTGTTAATGTGTATGTTCATTTCTATTACGTTTCAGTTGATTTTTTTATTTAAAATTCCAATTTCAAAGGATTCAATTAAAACACAATGTTCCAGGAGGCTCATTTATATACTTCTTACTGATTTAAGAAATGTTGATTATTTTGCTTTTGATTCTGGTTCATGGTAGACTTTTTTTTTGTAAAGGAGTGTTCCTGAGCTGAAGATGGGGGGGGGGGGGGGGGGGGGGGGGGGGGGAGTGGGGAAGTCTATTCTTCCTGATTGTTATGCTATACTTAGAACTTAACCAATGCTCACAGTCAACAACTTTTGAAATTGTTTATATCTACACAGAAAAATCTCTGGCTTGCTTAAAATTTAAGGGCAAGGCTCAGCTTCTACTTACCCAGAAACTTTGGATCACAGCTTGAGTCATGACGCTCTCTCTGTGTGGACGTAAAAGTAGCCAGGACTCAAGTCCTAGAAGAGGCTGACGACAACACGTGCACGAAGGTAAGGAAAATTACACGTACATGAAGAAGCTAGTCTAGCAATTCCACTCTAAACACCCAAGCTGTCGACTTTACTTGCAGCTTTCCTAGAGCTCTGTTAACTATTTTCACTTTGCTTCTCCCTCCAAAAGGGAGGGCAAGAAATTAAGGAGGTGGTAATAGCACAGGAACAAAATCCAGAGGAAAGAAAATGTCTAGTGTGAACTTCTTAGCTGAAGGAGAATGACCCAAAAAAAGAAGCAGGAGGGATACAGGGAAAAGTTATTTGCAAGTGTTTTAACCTGCTGACTGTGAGAAATGGCCAGGCATACAGCTGTTGCTTTTCTGTAACTCTGATAGCCAGCTGAAGGGTTCGTAAATAGCATTAACCCCTTTCTCACAGCATTTTTTTATGCCAAAAGGCATTGACAATGGATGAGATTGTTTGTAAATAATGCCATTTCACGCCTTTCAAGTCTGTTTTCAGCCATAAATACTACTTGCTCCAATTTCTTGTAGTGTTGATAATTTTAAAGCATTTTCTACAAATTTAACTTTGCACTTTTTAGAAGTTAATCAGAAAAGAGAATTAGAATTTATCTGTGGAGACAGAAGATGTAAGATATACAAGGCTGAAATACGAATTGTCATGTTTGATGTTATAACAGGGAAAAGCTCAAACCTTATGCCTTCTAAATATACCCTCAAGCTTTCCGATTACTATGTAGCCACATTGTGTGTATGATGGGATTACTCTAAAACCACATGTATCGGAGAACACGCATAGTGGACTCAGACACTACACTTGATCTTAGCCAAAAGGCTGAGAAGCGCTATCTAAAGGGAGGGTATAAAGAAGACAGAGCTCTTTCCAGTGGTGCCCAGTGACAGGATCAGAGGCAATGGGCACAAACTGAAACACAAGAGGTTCCATCTGAATGTAAGGAAACGCTTTTTCACTGTGAGGGTGACTGAACACAGGCACAGGTTGTGGAGTCTCCATCCTTGGAGACATTCAGAAGTCATCTGGACATGGTCCTGGGTAACTGTTTCTAGGTGGCCTTGCTCGAGCAGGGTGGTTGGACCAGGTGACCTCCAGATGTCTCTGCCAACCTCAACCATTCTGTGATTCTGTGAGCTTGAATGCATTGAACATAAAATCCTACTAGATTCTCTTCTATGGGTCTTGGAAATCTTTCCAAGCTGAGGACCTGAAACCCAAATTTCATAGGTCTATATTTTTTAAATGGCACTGATTAATCTAGAACTTGTGTGGCTTGATACCAGCCACTATTCTAGTTCTTACTAGTCACTGTGGGACAATAGTGGAAGCTGAAACACTGGGGGAAAAGGAAGTGTTGAGGTGAAATCTGGACATATGACAATGCAGAGTACAGGGAGAATCACAAAACTTCCTATAGGAGGTTTCCCTATAGGAAGTCAGACAAAATACAGACATTTGTTATGTATACACATCAAATTATTTTTTCTTATTAACCCCGATTAACTGCAACACAGGTAATCAAAACTCTGTTCCTTTTCACTGAGCATATGGCTGTTTAGACTACCCAACTTCTAAAGAGTGGACCTGAATGAAGTTTTGTCTGTGTGTACTTGGAAAAAAGGTTTCAGTGTTTATTTCTTCACCCTGTTTGCAAATTACATACCTGTGTGAAAATTAAACTGAAAAATTAGCGTGAACTTCTTAAGTTTGATGACCTTGCACTTCATAAAAATGAAGAAAATTAAAAACGCTTACTTTTTTTTTTGCATTTTTTCACTTTACAACAAGAAAACTGGGCTTCTTAGTCATTGTAACATGGAAACATTTTGATGAAACTAGCAAAGAAAGGAAAGAACCAATGAAGAAATGACAGAACCATTTTGAAATTGTAAGCTTAATGTACTTATGAATGCCAAAATTAAGAAAGCTGTGTGATTAAATTGCATGCATCTGAAGGCATTTAGGCAACTTAATATGCCAATATAAGTGTAAAGAATGTAATTTCTAGATAAGTTGCATAAGAAAGCATTTTTTGCCACAAACATTGCAAGAGGTGTTCATAAATTATTTTGTTATGCAATTTTCTTAAAGTTTTTCAGCACTTAACACCTTTGCAATGCAGCAAATATAGGTTCATACTATATCAAAGATACTTTTAAGTCGACAGACGCAGACTGCACTTGGTAGCCCACTTGTTTTCATTCTAAGCATGTAAAATAGAAAGATGAAATGACCAAAGCAGTTTTCAGCAGACTGGAACACATTGATTGAGACTACGTTAATTTGGAATGTCTGCGGTGTCTGTGTCAGACTAATGAATTAATGCAATAAAAATCATATTGGTAATACCTGCATGTGGGAGAGCATGTTGTATAAAGTCAATGGAGAGGAAAAGATGTGAATGCTAAACTGTAAATTTTGTGAATGGAAATTAGTTTGTCTGAAATGTGCAATCTTTTGATTATAAACATTTTTTATCAGTGTTTATATTTGCTGTTATATTTTTAATTTCTTCATTTTTACATTCTGTTTGATTACCAACTTATTAAAAACCTTCATGTAAATAGAAGGTTTTGAAAAGCATGCTTTTGCTTATTAATTAGTGTGGGCTAATTAATCAAAGCCCAAAGTATTCAGTGGAATTATTTTTTTAATTTACACATCCAAACTGAGATCCTTAGCTTTTTGTTTCTTTGTTTTCTTCCTTTAATTAACAATGTCATTCCATTTGGAGTATAAGGACAATGTTTTATTATTGTGATTTATGAATCTGATGTTATTTGTCTTGGTAAATACAACTACCATTTTATCCAGACTGTTCCTCAGAAAAGCTCAGCAACTTATTCCCACTAGTATTAGCACATCATACTTCTGATTTTCCAGCAACATCCTTTATCTTGAATGCCACATTCCTTTTCTGTTATCTTTTTATTTCTTTTATTTTTTTTTTTTTTTGACACCATAACTCATGTGTGTTGAAAGCTTTAAACATTAAAGCTTTAATCCTCATGGGAGGGTTAAAGTACCTGTAAATTACCCACCACCGTTCCAAAAAATGGTTTGACAAAAAGAATTGGTAGTGCATGCAATGCTTAGTGAACTCTGTAACATTGCCTTCATTCTGGTACCTGTCTTGAAAAAGGATACATTTTCTCCTTTTTTTTCTTTTCGTCTGTGTTTTGTTTTTTTTTTTTTTTTAAGAGAAATATGTGAGACGTTGAGATAACATTTTGGGAAATGTGCCCAAACTTAGGAAAAAGCCACAACAGAAGTCTCAAATACAAAAAAAAAAAAAAAAAAACCAAAACCACAGAAAACCCCAATTCCCTGTGTCCTCACAACAGTGAGGCAAACCAATAGATCCAAGAGATGGTCCTGTATATGTCAAAGTCTAACTGAATGTTGCTACAAGCTGGTAGATTGTCACAGATATGTGTTTTAAGTAGCACGTTACAAAAATTGCTTGTTTTTAATTTAATATGAGGAAAAAATTGGCAAATAATCTCTTTATGTTTACCTTTAAAGACAGGAAGGTTGTAAGTGTTTAAGAGGGTGGAGGCAAACATCCGAATGAGCGTGTGTGCGTGTGTGGGTAGGGGCTGATAAACAGTCCTAAGTACATTACAAAAACCCAGCTAGATGGTATTACTGATTAAAGTTAGCAGTACATCCAGGTTTGATTGATACAGTTGGTTGCTATTAACCACTTTGTATTGTTAGAGAAGTTTAGGGGCCATTGTCATGGAAGTATGGCTTATCATCAGTCACATGTTGCTGTACTGTGTCAACTGTTTAACAAGACATAGCAAATTATTGTAGTTTGGGCTATCGATAAGATGCACGCTTGCATGCAGTATGCCATTGAGTTAAAGGAAAAAGGCATTTTCTTGTTGTATTCTAAATCATAGTTAATAACCGCAAAACTTTCCAAACCACTGCACTGGAAATATCTAGAATTCTTCATAGTACAAGACGCTTTATAAGTTCTGACTTACATTTGTCAATGAAAAAAAAAAAAAAAAAAGAAAAATTTAAGGCCTTTGTTAGCACACCTGAAGTATGATTTCTTCTGTCATTCTGAGACATTCAAGTGCACCCTACCTCCCTGCTTATTAAAGAATTTACTGAACATTCAGCTTCAGGAGAGAACCAGGGTAATGATACACACACAGATAAAGAATAACCCTTGATTATGAGGCACATGCCTGTCCCTACTGCGCAGTCAGGTATACATCAAGTGCTCTCTGTTTTCTTTTTTTAGTGTATTAATTAAGACAAGAAGAGATAAAAACTTCAGCAATGGCTAAGAGAAAAAATTGTAGAAATTTTTGGATGCTTTGAAAACCACTGACTTTTTTTTTCTGCAAACAGCAGCAAAATATTTGGGACTTACAAGTCTTAATGATTCTGTGATGAGAATGAGATGCTGAATTGTTGCATTTTCATTTATCTGTGAGTAAGTATTCAATGAAATAGCAGTCTAGTTCTCATTATTTGCGCAATAATTTTATGTAAGGCCATTTTATTATACTTAAAGTGGCTCTGATTTTATTGAACTATTGGTTCCTTCTCAATAATAACCTTTTTCAAATACAAAGTTAAACAAATATTAAACTCTTGATTTAGCAGAACAGTGCACAGCAGGAGACTTTAAGACTTAATGTCCATGATTAGACAATAGAAAACTGAAGAGAAAGCTGAACAAATACTAAGAATACAATGTACTAAATACATAAATATATGAAAATAAATATAATGCACTAACATGCACTATTTATCATGTTTTATTTGGAAGGGTGGTGACCTGGACTGTAAGAAACAAGACTGACTTTGCCACAGACAGTTTTTATGTCTTATGAAATGGAAGACAAAGAAAAGAGAGAGTGATTCAAAAACATACTGCTGCTGTAAATGCTAACAGTTCTTCCTAAGCTTGACCACTTTTTTGGCGAGACTTTGATGCCAGGAAAAATGTTTTTACTAAAGTCCTCTAGCAGGACTGGTTGCCTCTATGTCCATTGCAACAATTGCTTCTGTGTACACCACATTTTTCTCCAAAATAGCTCCTTTTGGATATAATCTATCCATGATTCTCAGAAAGAGACCTTCCCCTCTTCCTCTTTTTCCCTTTTATGGGGCCGAAACCTGAAGTCTCACTTAATTTCTTCAACTACAACTAGAAATTTGTCAAGAATAGTGAAGCTAAGAGCATTCTATCCTGGGTAGAACATGGCTTACCTAGTACAGGAGCTAGGAGAGCCGGAAATCAAATTAGTAGTTTTCATACATTATGGGTGACCATGGCAACAATGACAAAATGCTGCTTTTTCCTAATGTTTAGAATGCTATTCCCATAAATCTCTTCCCGTTATTGGGAGGGCTTAAAGATAGCTGATAGTTTCTACCTTATTTCTCTTTTGTATAAAATTGCTATCTAAATCCTGATTTTTTTACAGGTTGTGGGCCTGAGAATAAAAATAAGCAGCAGGAGGTAAGAAATATATAAGTGCCTGTGTGCATCCATGGGCTCTAATACTTTCAAGAACATCATATTAACACTGAAATCAAGAATTCGAAAAAGGTCATCTTAAACAACACAAGAGTTTAAATTCACTAGTGCTATTTTGAACAGATAATAACGAGTCCTGGGTAAAGCTCCATAGGCACGCATATGTGTCCACTGAACGCGGTGCTGTACCTGTTAATTATACGTGAGCCAGGTGACAATGAACTAATATGTCTGGAAGCTGACAAAGCATAGTGTCATGCCTGTAGGCACAGAGCGAGTATCAGTGTCGTGAAATACTTGTGCTGGTTAATATTATTTCTTGTGTAGGTTAATTAGCTTGGGTGTGGAAGTAGGTTTGACAGAGGTATGCGGCTGTGATACCGGAGTCAGTTCATTTACTGTCTGCTGCTTCCCGTCTTATGCTCCACTGAATGATGTAAGCATACTCCGTGCTTCTTTTGGTGTGACAGGGGCTATGCGTATGGCAGCTGTGTTGTAACGATGATCTTCAGAAAAACATCCTTCCCTGGTATCCTCTATTTAGTTATATGCTGGGTATGTCTTTTCGGTGAAGAAAGGACCCTGGCTTTCTACACAAATTTCTCTTTGTGCTTACCTCTAGCGTTCTTTGAAGATCTTTATTACTGAGGAGTTTTAATCCCTAAGTGTTTTTTTTTTTCTCCTCTCTGTAATTCTGGAAGAATTTATAAACATTTTTCTAGAACTGTGTGTGGATGTTGTTTTGGCATTTACTTTGACATCTATTTACAAATCCGGCATATTAAAGTCCATATGTTAGCCAGGACTAGGCTGTCCTATCTAAAACAAATTAATTCAATTATATGTTGAGATCGATACACAGATTATACTGAACTGTGAAGGTTATATGATCCATCACTAAGCCAAATAGTCTAGAAACTACCATTTTAACAAGAAATCATCATTTAACTAAACTGACATGAGCCTGGAATAAAAAGAAGAGACCTGGATAAACAGCTTGATATAGGTATGAAGCGGTGCAGTTTGAAATAAAAAGAGAGGGTTGCTACATTTGGACAAGTGGATGGATGTGTCCTCAGTGTACACGGTAAGAAAGACCCTTAAGCAACTACAACCTGAGTTGAATACATTTGACACATCAAAGTGTGGCACTGTACATCTGCCAAATGGAGTCCGAAAGTATCTCAGCAGGGTGTTTTATCTTCACAGAATCATAAAATAAGTTAGGTTTGATGGGATATAGAGTAATTTAGTTTGGAGTGGGGAACTCTCACTCAGGGCAGGACCAGCTTCAAAGGCGGATCTAACTTTGAAGTTACATCAAGTTCTTCAGAGCTTTGGGTGAATTTTACGTAGAGTGGTGTCAACCTAGGGACTTAAACCCTGTGATGTGGATGTACCCTCAGTCTCATTGTCTCTGACCAAGGCATATTAGCAGGCTTTTTTGTTCTCTGCCTCTTTCGTAATTATATGCGGTCTTTCCTTCCAGGCTTTACTCTATTTGGGTGAGAGTGAAGACAGTCCAGCTCCTGTTCCTGTGATTTGATAAACAATTTTGTTTGATATATGTGTATTTTCTTATTTTTCTCTCTCATACAACAACTTGCACTAGAAAACTACTTTCTTTGCTTTCAATGTCTTCTTCATCCACAAAGTCCTCATTGAGAAATTCTCGGAACAAGAGGATTTAGATCTCTCTTCTGGCCTGAAAGGGCCTCTAAATTATGGTATTCACAGCATAAGGTACTTTTGGAGTAAAGTGACTATATTCTTTGATGTATGTTAAAAGGGGAGCTACGTGAGTTTAAAAAACTAGCGTAGCTCTCTGAACTTTCTGCCTTTATTCCAGACACCTCAGCCCAACTCAACTTCTTCTCTTTGGAAATGCAACTGAACTGTAATGAATCCTTTGCCTGCAATAAAAAGAAGAAGAAGAAGAAAGAAGAAGAAGAAGAAGAAGAAGAAGAAGAAGAAGAAGAAGAAGAAGAAGGAAAAGGCAAAGAAAAAGAAAAAAGAAAGAAAAAAAAAGAGAAAAGAGAAGAAAAAGGAAAAAAAATAAAAAGAAACCATCCAACATCATAGTTCTGTCATAGAACTTGGGATGTTGACAACTCACTGTATTGCTCCCATCAGACAGAAACCATTCATATTAGCATCTTGAGGGGCAGTGGAATGGTAAGTAATATACCAGGAAAAAGGGAAGAAACTAGGAAATGTGTACATAATAATTTTAATTGTATTATTTTGATTGAGAATTTTTTCTGTATAGTAGTATTTTCTTTACTTTCCTTTCCCGGCACCACACCCCCCCCCCCCCCCCCCCCCCCCCCCCCCCGCCCCTTTTCTGTAATAAATCTGGACTAGAAACACTTCTTTAATTAGGCTAGTAAGATTTCAATTAAAATAAAAGTAAATTTATTGCTTTAAACATTAAGCATATTTTCTTTTTGAGTGTAACATATTCAGTAATGGATGTTATCCTGGATAGTATACTAAGCTGAAGAAGATGCAACACATGGCAGAGTAGAGTAGGTAGAGAGACTTTTACAGTGCAGAAATCAGTATGGATCTTTAAGAAATAGGGCCCTTATGAAGATGAACTGGAATAAAATAACACTTTCATCATTTTCACCAGTTTTAAATAGATATCTCTCCTTTAAGTGCTAATACAAGATACCTTTTGGCTCCCATTTGAAATGTTGGCGGAGAAGGTGGTGTCATGTTTTTCCTCCCTACATGTCAGTCTGGTCCTAGCTAAAAAGAACAGAAGGGCCTTTTGGAAAGGATTCTTAAATAAGCATATTGAAACATGTATGTTTGCCAAGAATTAGAAGTGGTTAGAAGGAATAAATGAGACAAAGGAAGAACTCACTAACTCGTTTGTAATAGTTGCACTTTACACTTGTGTGCTGCTTACACAGCAATGGAACATATTTAGAGACAAATACGGATGTGCTGTTGTGTCTGTGATGATGAGAGCTGTGGGGGTTATGCTCCACTTATAAATGACAACTGAAACAAGCAGATGAGAGAGGGTCAGCCGCTTACATTTTTAAGGCATTTGTCATACTTTCTGTGGCACTCTTTGAACAGGGAGAAGAAGGATAAATCTCTTTCTGCCCTCTTCAGCCAGTTTTTTTTTGGGAGGGGGTGGAATGGTGGGGGGTTTTCTCTTTTTTCCCCCTTCTTTTCTGCACAACAAAGGCATTGCTAGGATTTAAGCTTTTTCTCTGGTTAATTGATGCTAGGATCCTGACCGTAAGTAAGAAAAGATTGATTAATGGCTACTATGGACTGTTCAGTGCCTCTTAGTTGTTGGCTCTTTTCACATAATTTTTCTTCATTTTCCTATCAGTTATGGGAGAGGTAGAGGCAAATACCTGACATATGTATCTCTCTGGTTGAGCTCAATGACACATTTCTTCCAGGCAAGAACTCATCCTCCAATTTATGATATTTAAAGCTGTCCCTAAGTTTACTGACATCTTGTACTTTCAGGAGCTGGAGGAGTTCAAAGTTGCCTACGTGAAGTTCAAAATGGGTCAGAATGTGATGATACAGTATACAGGCAGGTTGTCCTTTTTGTTGTTGTTGTGCTGGTTTGGATTTCTCCATTCTGTGCGGAGGTGGGGAAGTGAAAGCGGCTCTTTGGAGATCAGAAATTTTGTCGTTTTACTTTGTTGCCCACACACAAAATGTAATATAATGGAGTAGAAAAGCAGAAAGAACAAAGCAGCAGATAAACAGCAAAGGAGTGGGAGGAAGAGGGAAAATATGGGGAGTAACGTAATGGGGAGTGGGGGAGAGAAATCAGAAGGAGACAGTTATGTTTGGTGGGGTATTTTCATAGCTAAAATAGCCTTTTAGATAAAGTAGTGAGTGAAGTGGTATTTAAAGTTATGAGAAATTGTGTGGAACAAAGAAAGAAGGAGCACAAAGTTCTGTATATCTGGTAGTTTAGCCAGGAATGCTGTGGAAAAAGGAAATGAAAAAGGTAGGAAATACGACCTTGTGTATCAAAGAGTAGCTGTGCATCCTGAAACAGACACTACTACGAAATGAAACCAAATAACTTGCTCTCTCCTTTGCTGCCACTCTCAGGTGCTGATTTTCCTTTTGGTGTGAAAGTTTTTCTGAGACCTGCAGCTGCACTTCCACGTGTGCTCAGAACTCAGGCACAACCTGAGAGTTGTGCAGCTCCTGGTTAAGCTCTTCTGGAGCTCAGGAAAAGGCAGAACAGTACCTCTCTCCTAAAGGATGCATTCTACAGATACAATCAATAGAGTCTGAGCACAGGATGTCAAGATCAGTTCTCAAACAATATGAAGTTCAATTTGAACACACTGGTGGTGGGTACATCATCACAGAATAAAAAATGAAACAGCTGAATTTAGAGAATCAGTCTGAAGACTGAAGTCTGTATCTTTCCTATCTTGAGAGTGCCTGAGGCTGCATTTAAATTATCAAGTAGTGCAGTAGAATTAAAACAGATGGTGCTGCTGATATGCATTCAGGAAGTCCATGCTTAGGAGTGGTGCTCTGTGATATGGTAGCAAGGACTGAATGTGAGCTAGCAGCTGGAGTGTTAGGTGAGCTCCAGGAGCCTATCTGTAGTTTTATCTAAAAGGAATAAACTTTTTAGATAAAAGGAATTCAGTTTGTGCGCTCTGAGACTGTTCCCCAATGTGAACCAAAGTGCAGTAGGTAAAAAAATCTCACCTTTTCTAGAAAAATGCAAGATCAAAACTAAAATTCTGATGTAGATGCAACTAGTCTCCAGGCTGCATGTTCCTATTCACCTCTTGTTGACTCCTTGCATAGGTCGGTATTTGTAGTATGCAGTGACTGTCTTATTTGTAATGATCAGTCTTTCATCTGAGCACAAATTCTAGAATTTAGATCCCAAATGTACTTGCACACGCATTTTGAGTACCCACATTCCAGTGAGGGATCAGATGGAGATCAGATTTTACATATAAGCTTAGCATTCTCTTGAGTGAGCTATGAGAAACTTCCCATTCAGACTATCAAATTCTTTCATATTTTACAGTACCTTACCTTCCAAAACAAATGTTTTAAACGAACCTAGAAACCCAACATTGCATTTTCACTTCTTTTTGAGATCCACTACAGAAAATATATTACATCACCTAACTTGTAGACCCTTAAACCCTTTTCCTGGATCACACCCTCAGATGAAAAGAAGTCACGCATCTCATACATTCTGGGAAAATAATGAAAAATGACAAATCTCTCCCAATTCTGACAGTAAGCGTTTGCAGCAGACAACTATATAATTTCCAGATGTGTTTTCAGTATTTTATTGTATGGAACAGCACAATCATTCCATTGAGCATGGTCACATACATTGAAACAAACATAAAAACTCTCACCAATTTCAGTGTGTCTACATTCAGAACTGATGCTACTGAATGCTATTATTTCTACACTGGAAAAAAAAAAAAAAAAAAGCCTGGAGATTAAGACTTTGTTCTGGTAAGGGCTTTGTACCTAAGAGCCTACAGTCTAAATAGGCAAGACAAAAAGAATAGAAGGTACAGAGAGTTAAGAAAGCTTTGTAGCAAGTTAATAGCAAAGCAAGAAATAAAAAACATAGATTCGGAGTCTTAAAGCTTTTATCCTATTCACTAGAGAAATGACATCAGTGAATAGCTTGTTGCAACAAATGGAGGAGGATGAACAAAGCAGCGTAGATTAAGAGATGACTTCCGATAGCTGAAGAATGTTCTCTTGAATAGGCTGATTTAATGAAGCACTAGTGCCAATGAGTCTATGAAATCTGTGACTAGATTAAGATGCTCTGGATTAAGACTATAAACTATATGGAATAGAGTGACAATCTAAATGCCATGACAATTCTAACAGTCATGCTGCGGTATGTCAGTCACATTATTTAGAAAGAAGTTATTGGGAAAAAAAGAAGTTTAAGGGAAAAGAATGAATCTCATACAAATGATGAGCTTAAAGACTGCTGAAAACACAACCCCCTCCTACACTAGAAATACAGAACACTGGGGCTTGCTACTGCATCGCTGTATGTGAAAAGCTACGCTTCAATTCAGATACTTTGTACAGCTAGTTAACCACATTAATCATTCGCTGACTTTCAAAGTGATGCAGCTGCCAACCTATAAAGCAACTCTGACCCTAGACATTCAGATACTCCTATGCAAATATTCCTAACCCTGGAGACATGCAATAAAAATGCAATGTCTTCTCTAATTACAACAGAAAGGTCAAACTCACATCTGTTTACTTTCACACTTTGCCAGTCATGATAAGCAGAATTAGATCTAGCAGTTTCTCTACTGAAGTGTTTTTCTCGACAATGCTGGCAGTCGAGAGCACTGCCTTTGTCTGGTTTTAACTATATTTAGCCAGCATAAACTTCCTTCATGCATTTATCTCCTTATTTTCTTAGCATTTGACTTAAAGTTCTGACTCTGTATCTCTGTGCTCAGCTCTTGCAGACACGCAGGATTGTGACTCGGTGATTAGCACAGTTAGCCTGTCATGGTTTAACCCCAGTCGGCAACTAAGCACCACACAGCCACTCACTTTACTTCCCCCTTGGTGGTGTGGGGGAGAGAATCAAAAGAGTAGAAGTGAGAAAACAGAAGACAGTTTAATAGGTAAAGCAAAGCAAAATATGGAATTAATTCACCACTTCCTATCGGCAGGCAGGTGTTCAGCCATCTCCAGGAAAGCAGGGCTCCATCATGTGAAACAGCTACTTGGGAAAACAAGTGTCATTATTCCAAATGCCCCCCAAGCTTTATATGTTGAGCCTGATGTCATATGGTATGGAATATCCCTTTGGTCAGTTGGGGTCAGCTGTCCCAGCTGTGTCCCCTCCCAACTTCTTGTGCCCCCCACCCTTGTGGGGTGATGTGAGGAACAGAAAATGCCTTGACTCTGTGTAAGCGCTGCTCCGCAATAACTAAAACATCCCTGTGTTATCAACACTGTTTTCAGCACAAATCCAAAGCATAGCCCCATACTAGCTACTATGAAGAAAATTAACTCTATCTCAGTCAAAACCAGCACAGCTATGCCAGTTGTAGCATAGTTTTGAAAGACCTGAGAACACAACTAGTGGAAAAAAAACCAGACCAGGATCTAATAACAAGCCAAGGGATGGATGTCACAACTACAATTCTCTATTGTCCTGGATATTTTTACCTTGGACACTATCTAAGAAGAAGGAATAGACAGATATATGGATAGGAAATGGTGTTCTGACCTGGGGAAAAAAAAATGCATATAAACATATATACATATGACATTTATACATATATACATATAACATTTTCTACATGCACTGCTCACTTTATTACAGCAAATCTATAAAGTAATGTTACAGAATAAAACTATCATCAAATCTGTTTTATTTTCAGGTGAGAAAGACAATTGTTGATAGGAATGAACTCATATATCACAATTTTAAGACACTTCACCCAGAAAAACATGTAAGTGAACTCAGGAATCGTGACAATCTTTTTTTTTTTTTTTTCTCCTTTTTTCCCCCCCCCACACTCTCACAGTGGCTTTAGTGAAAGAACTCAAATAAATTGGAGCAGGTTCAGAGGAGGGCTACAAAAATGACCAGAGGGCTGGAGCACCTCTCCTATGAAGACAGGGTGAGAGGTGGAGATGTTCAGCCTGAAGAAGAGAAGGCTCCAGCGAGACCTTATTGTATTGCCCTTTAGTATTTAAAGGGGGCCTACAGGAAGGATGGGGACAGACTTTTTGGAAGAGCCTGTTGCGATAGAACAAGGGGTAATGGCTTTAAACTAAAACAGGGTAGATTTAGACTAGATATAAGGAAGACAATTTTTAAAATGAGGCTGGTGAAATATTGTCACAGGTTGCTCAGAGAGGTGGTAGGTGCCCCATTAACATTCAAGGCCAGTTTGGACAGGGCTCAGACCAACCTGATCTAGTTGAAGATGTCCCTGCTCGTCGCAGGGGAGGTTGGACTGGATGATCTTTAAAGGTCCTTTCCACCCCAAACCATTCTATGGTTAAATATATGGTGAGTGAGATTTCACTCTACTTCCCCTGTTTTTCATGTTCATTCAGGAGCTAAGCTGTCAAGTTAAAACAGTTAAACTTTATCAAGTGATAGAAAAAACTTTTTGAAACTTTATCAAGACTCAAGTGACACAATGCATTTTACCTTCAGAGAGTATCCTGACATTAAATATTCTAATATGATTGAATGACAATAACATATTCCAAATTTATGGAAATATAATTGTTTTAATTGTGTTTACATATTATTAAACTTTGTCCATGCAGTGTTTTAAAGCCATTTTCTATGACGTTATGTCAAAATGATCACTTTCTATGAATCTGAAAGGAATTTCCCTAAAGAAATTTTCTGGAAATAATTTGTTATGCCTCTTACAAGGAAGATCCTAGCAGCCTCCTTATGCCTTGTTATGCTCTTAACAGTAAAGATTTTCAGGAAGTCTTACTCCTAAAGCTCTGCTTAGTACTTGCTTTTGTACCTGTTCTTGGTTTTGTTCTTTGGTCTTGTGCTACCAAAGAAACATTTTAATACTGTGAAGAAAGAATTCTGGGATTCAGAAATCATGGGTTACTTGTGAGGGATAAAGAAAAGAGAAAAAGTCAGGCTAAATGAAGTTGAAATTTCAAGAAGGGACATGATATCAATCAGAACAACCATAAAATCTTATTGTTCTTCATCCCATCAATTTAAGTGCAATACGTATGCTACAACGGAGAAGGACAGTGTATGTTTGACAGTGTCACAAACATTAGAGCAGCAGAATTTCTTACAGTTGTCTTGTAGAGCAACTTGAAAGAGCATAGAGCAAAACTCAATATAAGCCAAATTTTGGCTAGGTAGACACATGCTGATTTTCCACTTCAAGTATTTAAATATTCATTAGCTTAGTCTGAGAAGTTCTTACAGACCTCAGATTAGTACCCTAATGCCAAATAAAAAAGGAATTATACATAGTCTGTCGTCTACTTTATGCTTTTTTTCATTGGAATCAGTTCAACAAGAAAGACTAAGGGAGAGAGATTCCCAAACACAACACAAGCTACCTATCAAAGTACTCTTCTGAGAGGCTGTAGTAGAGATAACACTGTTCAGATGAGCAAAATTAAATTTTCCACATTTAAAATGGACAAGTGATTTAACTACTTGATGATATCAAAGGGAGACACTGTTTAGGAAATAACACCTCTGGACCCATGGAGTTCCACATGCAACCAGGAAAGAAGAAAAAGAAAAAAGTCTCCTTGAAGTTCCACAATAGCAGCAACAGCAAAATAATTATTTTTCATTGGATTGTACACTTCAGGAGAATTCTACATATCGCTAAGCAGTCTGAACAACCGAATAAACAAGGGTGATAAGGACTGGAAGTAAACATCGTCTCTACATGCAGACAGTCTGTTTCCCTGATATGGGTACTAACTAGCTAAGTTTTTGTTCTGTTTTCTAAAATGATTCAGCAGAGGATCTGGTAGAGAACACCAGGTTTTGCATGATTTTTTTTTCTCTAGTCCACACATTTCATAAAGTTTTGGGGGATGCACTATAACTGTTGTAACTCAATAGAGAATATTGACAGTTACACAGCTGCATTTCAGCAGCAAAGAATGCAGAAGCTGTGCTTAAATTAGAACTTTCAGCATAATTGACAAATTGCTTACATTTCAGATTTTAAGGCAGATGAAATAACAATAAATATTTAACAAATGCAGTTCATCTATTTCCAATGCATTTTAATAGATCAAAACTGTAATTAAGACAAAAAAATCAATGCAAGCTTGTTCTCTGTTGTGAACTCTGTTGACTACAATGGGAGAAGTCTGAACATCATCTGTACATAGAGTATCTTCTTTCAATGGGATCATTAAAAGCAACTTCTTTGGATAATCTCTTACCTGTCCTTACTGCTGCAGTACTCTGTTCTCTCCTTTTGCCTAAATTTTCTTTTGCCTGAGCTCATGAGGTGTATGAACAGTGTGAAGCAGGGCTTATGTGCACTTTGCATTTTGTAGCTATTTTATTGTTGTATGCCTTTTTTTTCCCCCTAAAAAACAAGATGAGTTTCTTAAATAGTGGTAAAAAATAAAATGAAAAGAGAATGACTGCACAACAGGATGAGTGCCTGAAAGAAAAGAATCATAGAATCATTTAGGTTGGAAAAGACCCTTGGGATCATCGAGTCCAACCATCAACCCCACTCTACAAAGTTCTCTCCTACATCATATCCCCTAACACCACATCTAAATGAGTCTTAAACACATTCAGGGATGGTGACTCCACCACCTCCCTGGGCAGCCTAGTCCAGTGTCTGAACACTCTTTCTGTGAAGACTTTTTTCCTAATGTCCAGTCTAAACCTGCCCTGTTGCAGCTTGAAGCCATTCCCTCTTGTTCTATCGCTAATTACCTGTGAGAAGAGACCAGCACCAACCTCTCTACAATGTCCTTTCAAGTAGTTGTAGAGAGCGATGAGGTCTCCCCTCAGCCTCCTCTTCCTCAAACTAAAAGTCCCAGCTCCTTCAGTCGCTCCTCATAAGATTTATTCTCCAGGCCCTTCACCAGCTTCGTTGCCCTTCTCTGCACTCGCTCCAGCACCTCGATATCTCTCTCATATTGAGGTGCCCAAAACTGGACACAATACTCAAGGTGTGGCCTCACCAGTGCTGAGTACAGGGCGACAATCACCTCCCAACTTCTGCTGGTCACACTATTTCTAATACAAGCCAGGATGCCATTGGCTTTCTTGGCCACCTGGGCATACTGCTGGCTCATATTCAGCCGCTTGTCAATTAGAACCCCCAGGTCCCTTTCTGCCAGGCAGCTCTCCAGCCACGCTTCCCCAAGCCTGTAGTGATGCATGGGGCTGTTGTGGCCCAAGTGCAGGACCTGGCATTTGGCCTTGTTGAAGCTCATTCCATTAGCGTTGGCCCATCAATCCAATCTATCCAAGCCTCTCTGTAGAGCCTCCCTATCCTCACGCGGGTCAACACTCCCGCTTAACTTGGTGTCATCCGCAAACTTACTGATGATACAAAGTAAGATAAAAGATGGAAGAATCATACTTATCACTTAGAAATTTTCCTAGGGCTTCATAGGTGCATCTGTACTAATAACTTAAAGAGGGCCAGGGCAAGATTCAAGCTGTGGGATATGTTGATTCACACTATTTAACTGCTAGCACACTTTCAGGCTTGTTTTGGTCTCTGCCTACTAATACCCTCTCCTTAAAAAATGCTCAGGTATAGTTCAGGGGATGGAGCGGAGCAGAATCGGTTCTCGGCCAGTAAACCAGATACCAGGTCTGCCCTTTTTTGTTTGTTCATCTGGATTTGGGAGGGGCAGTGAGTTTAGCCCTAGAAATAGGAGTTCTGTTGCAGGACTTGCTCTCAAAGCCAGAAATAAAGGAAAGTCCTAGTCTGTTTCATTTGACAAAACAGAGACCAGGGCATCAGATCTTGCATATGCTCTTTCTAACAGATCGGTTCTACTAGCGAGTAGTAGGAAATGGTGAAACAATATATGTTCCTGACTGTATTCAAAATCATTCTATAGATATTACAGTTTTAGATGAAGGCAGGAAGCAGTAGAGACATTGATCACTAATGAGCTGCCACAGACTGCCGGTGGTTTGCATCGGGCTGCATACAGCATCTGGCATGCAGCAGCCAAGCCTGACAGTAAGGGCACCAGGCTGAAAAAGTTGTGCAAGGTACGTGGGCTAAGGAAGCACATCTCTTGTGCAGAGTTTACTGAAAGAGGGGTGAAGCGGGGTCCTGGTCCCTGGGTGAGGTGGGGGAAATCCCGAGGGGGCTGGGCAGGGACACTCATGGCTGGCAGTGCCCTTGGGTCCCTGACATTGCCTCAGGAAAAAGGGGTCCAGCAGGATGGTGACAAATGATCAGCATCCCTCATTTCAGATCTTCAGAGGGTGAATACGCTGTTGAAGGGAGGTGTTTAATTCTCTTCACTCTTAGGTCTGCTGGGCCTATGTTTTCTAACACTGTGAATTCACTTCATTAAATTACCAACGTAGTGATTGAATCTGCTATATCTACTTTTTACTCTGTGTGTAAAATTTTATCTATGTTGAATTGGTTCTTTCTTCTCTTTGTTAACCGTATGATCAGTTGCCTACCAGATTTTGTATCACTTTAATGGCTAGCTACTGACCACTGGTAATTGTTATTGATAGCCCTGGGGCCTCCTGAAGGTACACTTTTAAAGCCTCTGCTCTCATTTTGCACTCACACTTGTTAATAGTTGTTAACTTATTCACAACTCTCTGTTTTTCTTCAGCAGCCTTTAAACTGTAGTTTCCTTTGAACCATTACTAACTTTTTATCAGCACAATGTAGCGACACACATATCGTTGTCTTAAGGTCATTGACTTGTTCACTCTACAAAAATAATAATCCATTAGAAGGTACGCATAGATTTAATGCCTTGATAACTACCTGTTATTAATATCTATTAGTTATAGCAATATCAGTGGTGTGTTAATCAGTGTTGTGTTACAAGAGGATAATAATGATGATTATCTTTTTTAAAAATATAAATTAAACTTTCATTTCTGAATGGGGATAAAAGAGCAAAGTTCACTATGAATATTACTGACAATAATGAATTTGGCTAGATCTATGGATGATTTTAAACCGCCCAAGCGATATTCTCTAGAAGACTTGAGAAATTATCTACCTACTATAGAAGAAGAAATGGTCTTATTTTTTATTATATCCCTCCTTGACAGGATTTCTCCTATGTAGACCCATAATGCTGCCCAAACTGACAAGAGCAAAGTATCTTAGGTAAAATGATAGTCATAACCATCAAGAGCCTTCTGCAAAATCCACTGATGTCACAAGAAAGACTATTCTCCTGCCACTGGGCATTGGATCAGTCACAGACTTCAATATGTAGAGACTATAAATATTGAAAGAAAGAAAGTAAACCACAATGAATAGATAATGAAAATGCCAAGAATAAGTACAGGTGGCATGTGGATAACCAGGGTTCAAACTGATATTCTAGCTTACTCTGTTTGGCTCAATAAACATTTTATTCAAATTGAAACAACTCCAGTAGAAGAGAGTGAGCCAGACAAAAAGTTACCCCAGAGTGCAGTGGTTAGTGCACATAAGTGACTGGAAGATGTGAAAATTTGTCAGCCTGAATACATTTTGTTGCAGCCAGACAATGAGAACTACCCTTGTAGTTGCAGAATGAATAGGATCTTACAGCATGTAAGGAGAAATATTATGTGAAGTAACATTATTTTTTAAAAAGCCTCTCTGCTAAAATTATGAACAAAAATGAATGCTAAATTGTGCTGGAATCCCCATGCAATTCCATGCATATCACATAAAAATCAAATAATTCATCGTGAATAATGTTAGTGCTGAACAAGGAGCAACAAAATAATTTTAAATAATAATTAGCCTGATGCTGTAGAAAGCTCCTTTAGTGCTTTGTTAAATTGAGTAGTAAGTTTATACTCCATTTAGCAAAAGCACATTACAAACTAAGAATATTACTGTGTTTCAGAATCCTGATATTAATGTAGCCTGACTTGGCCTGAACATAGCACATGGCTGTGCTTCTCCTGTTACTACCTTATTTCTTTTGCAACTTTTATGGAATGGGAAAAGTGAGTTACTTTGCCTACTGCCATCATCTGTGCAGGTAATGACGAAGTGTTACGTTAGACTAATATAATACAGCCTGAAAATTGAACGTGGGCATTTCAGTGACAGCAGGGCACCTAACTTCAAAGCTTCTAGTTTGAATCAGTTCATTCTGTCATTGACATATGGATTAATCCAATGTGCCTGCTTGCACTGGGTAAAGCCTGTTTTCTTGTAGAAGGCATAGGCTTTCTGTTGAGAACAGCAAAATAGGCAAAAATGTCCTCTAAAATTGCCTTTTCTTTTTTCTTCCACCTCTCCCCCTGGAAATTCTCCACTTCGTTTTCTTGTGGTACTGTTCTCTGTTTCTAAGCATTTATTTTTATGATCCAGAACTACTGTAAGTGGATAGTTTTTTATTCTTTATAAAATGCATATTTTGGGGGCTGCACATCTCTGAGGGACACCATGGTTGTTGTAAAATTTACACGTAATAGCTTTGAGGTTTGAAGGCAATAAGAGAGCTAGAGAGTTTCAGGTCAGAGCTCAGAGTAAATTCATTAATTCTTTTTTTAACAGAAAGCACATAAAAAATTAATGAACTGGGCCTGCTGAGCTTATTTTGCTATATATTGCAGTAAACTTTTTTTTTTTTTTTTGGTCGAGGATTACTTGCAGCTTTACATTTTTAATCTGCAGACAAAGATGTGGAGAGAGGGAGCCAGAAGAATAACGTTAAGGGAATAACTTATCCCGCATATATTGTGCTATGCATTGCAGTTACTGCTGTCCTAGAAAGAGAACATCTTAATGTCCTAACACTTCAGCCAGTACAAATGTAGCAATTAACAGACATACACACAGATATACATAAAGCTAAGGGGATATAGAGGATGTTCACGCTCAAGTCTACATAAATGCAACGGTTTGGCATAATGTAATGCTGGAATACAGATACACAGAAAGCATCCCACATGGGCATTTGGGGGTTAGGTTGGTACAATGTATTCAGTTTATTTCCCATTCTTTCATCTACCCCAAGGCAATGGCATACACATTTATCAGTACCAGCTGCTGTGACAAGCCCAGCAGCGTCTTATGACGAGGTTAGCCAATACACCTGTACTGGGTCTACTGCTGCTTGCAGAATATAGCGCGAAGATACCCAAATGATTTGATAAGCAATCTAGCCACATTCAGGAGGTGCTGCGGCCAAGCCTTATTAACTCCAGGGTGGCTTTTCGCCATGTTGATTAACCGGCTTAGGTTAGTGCCAGCTTAGTGATTTTTATGCCTCAGTCCCCTGAAAAATGTAGACCTACCCTAAGGACAGATGGAAAAACATGATAATAATTATAATGAAACACCAAATGATTATTTAAACAAATAATTGGAGCTTCTCAAATGCTATGTGAGTGCATTTTAGACCTACAGCTTCTTTCGGTTCTTTAACAATTATGAATACTTCTAGAGTGAATATAAACAGTACTCTGTTATGTGCTTAACGGTACAATGCAGTGGAAAATCTACTAAAATTAAAAGCTGGCTTCAGGCCAGTTGACTTACAATGAAAGGAAAACCCTTAGCAGCGCAGGTAAAAAATCCTCAAATTTCAAAAGACTGTAATATTTCTTGTAAATACATGTATCATAAAAGTGATCTGAAACATCCAGAACAAAAGACTTCAAAGCACAGATAACGTTTTAAAGTTAGTTGGAGAAATATTTTTCTGATGTTATGATAGATTTTTAGGTTAGACTTTTCTGTGTGATTTTTTTTTACATGAACATACACTCAAATATAAGGAAATTGCATACGAGTAAGAAAATCTGAAATAATGAAAAATCAAACAAACAAAACATACAAAAATGAAATTTGCTAATTAAGTTTAAATTCCAGGAAGAAGACAAAAAGTTAACACTTCCCATTGAAAGAAATATAAACCTGATAAGGTAATTAATATTTTAAAAATGTATGTCAGGTAAATGATGAGCATTTGATTGACTCTTTTAATTAGTGCTTTTTAACAATGGTACCACGCTTGTGTGATCCTGCATTATTATCATATCCAGTCTTTTAGAGCTAGTAGCAAATGTTCTTCCACCATAGGGATGATTGAGGATGGCAAGAAGTCCTCCTTGAAAGATGTAGCTAATCTTATGGGAGAAAGCTGGTGGTCACTCTAGCTATTTCTGAGCATTGAGCTTGAGCCCAAGGCCATAGTTGTCCAAACCCATGTAATAGTCATATTATCTGGGAATAAAAAATCAGATTTCAGAGTGGGCCAAGAGAACTACAACACAGCCCTGCCTGTTCAGTATGTGGCTGAATCTGGTCTTCCTTAAGAATAAATATTACATGTTTGGGCACGAGCAAGCAATAAGCACTACGGATAGCTGGCAAATGTAAGGCTACTCATTTATAGCGATAATAGAGATAACTACTGTCTTCTATTATTGTCTGGATTTGGAAAATGAAGAGACAAAAACTTTGTTTCTAAAAGAAATATGTGCATGAGAGGGAAGAAATATGGGAATTTAATTTTTTCCCCTGCAAAACTGAACAGATTAAATTTATGCACAATATTTCAGTTTGTTTAAGATGATCTGGTTTCGTCATTTTGTCATTATTCCCTAAGCCCATCTGAGGAATGTATATCTGACACAGACTTAATGCCAGATCTAGTATCTTTTGGCTTTTAAATATCATCCTAATTTTTGGCATATATATTAATAACTTTCATAAAATTCAATTAGACTACAGATGTTCGGAATGTCTGAAAATCAGCAAGCATCTTAATATGTTTGAACATGGATTTCAGTGCTTTGTATTACATACCAATTTCTGAAAACAGCCTTCAGTAAATTCATTCAGAATGGTATAACTTGATCCTTTTCTGTAGTATGTATTTTTATGTTCCATTTACACATTACTGCTTCAAAAAGATGTTTATAAGCTAACGTGATTTTCCCCTTTTTACTAGAGCCAAAGGGAGCACTAAAACACAAAAAAGGCATGTACAGACAGGGTATTCAAGAACTGAATTCATTCAAGAGATAAAAAGATAGATTTCTCAAATTCTTTTTTAAAATATATATTCTATAACATTTGCAGCTGTTGTCAGTCAATAATCACAATCAGATCTGATAAATGATTTTGTTCAAAAACTAATTCATTTTCCCAACAGAGGAGCAAAATGTTCTCTCATTCAAAATGACTTTTAAGATTAAAAGAACGAACATACAGTAGATAGAGATCCCAATGGGAAAGCAAAATGGGTTTTGATCACTTATTACATACATGTAGGGAGAAAGCAGGAGAATAAGAAGATGAAGTCTGAGTAGAAATTTGTAAGATGGAGAACTATCAAACAAGAAATTGGGCTGAGAATCCCAAAGAAGAGTGAATACAGTGGCTACTGTTAAGGGATGTTAGGAGCAGCAGCCTCCTCCACCAGTTACATACCAGGACCCTCCATCCTGGCTGATGGAGCCCAGCCGGGTGCCAGGGAACCTGGGGTCCCTGTCCAGGCTGCAGGACACTGCTGCTGCTTTCTTGTTTGCATGTTCAACCTGTAGTGATGCTGCGCGTGTGTCCCAGAGACACACACACACACAGAGGGACGCACAGAGGACACGGACAGGCAGTTACACAGGCTGCCACAGACCAGGCTCTGCCTTCGACAGCACCTACATACAGAACTCGCATAAAACACAAGCCCAGACAACAAAGCGCCCTCCTCTTCTTCAGCTGACAGAGGCAAAAGGTCACTGGTGCAGGCACACACACACAGACACACACACAACACTCTAGGTTCACAAGCAGATGCACATTTGCAGATCTCCCAAGTATCGGCATGACTCTTTTGTCGGTGCAACACCCCTGCCCAGATCCTGGGCCCCCTCATCTCCTCCCACGCACGATCTGGTCCAGCTCGGTGCTCGCTCGCAAACACACACACGCTCACACACGGAGTTCAAAGGCAACCTGCACTCTCAGGTGTCCCTGAATACCAGCCTGCACCCTCTCCCTGCCTGATACCCCCACCCAGACCCAGGGTCTCCTACTCACCTGCTTGGAGTTTGCTAACGAATACACATGCACACGCGATGCACACATGGTTTGGAGGAGATACAGAACAGGAATGGTCTTGCCACCAGTGCTGAGCCTCTCACTTGCCTCACTCATGCTGGTCCTGCATGAATCCAAAACGTAGTTGTCTACAAGTTACTACGATGAAAATTAACTCTATCCCAGCCAAATCCAATACAGACCTAAATGATAAAGAGTGTCTCCTGTGCTCTGGAGAGGTGGAGAGAGGAGGAAGATGGAATTACAGGTCAGAAGAAGAGTTTGCCTGGAAAGTTATGAAAGACCAGCATGTGCTAGGGGCAGGGCTTTGAGATCTAGGAGAACCCTTTGGTTCCTACATTTCTGTATTCCTAAATTTTAACCATCAGACTTAATGGATTCAATGAGTTTCCCACTAGGAGAGGAATAATTTTAAAACTCTGATACATAGAAATTTCTGTCTTAAATACCTGATGATGCTGTTTCATATAACTGGTATGCAGTATTGCACTACCATATTATTTCCTTAATTCATTTAATGGTGATTATTTTAAATTTTAATATTAGTAACAATTAGAGATTCTCACTCATGGCTAATAATCAATGATGACAGAAACTGTCTAAATGCAAAGTGATAATCAGAACTTGAAGCAATTAATCTCCTTAATAAGCAAGTCAGAATAAAAATAATAATGATTAAAAATCATGATAATTTTCATCTTCTTTGTCAGTTTACTTTAAAATGTGACTTCATTTGTTCTTACATTGCATTTGGACTTTATCATAATGAACCAATTTTATTCTTCAGCTTAAGGAATGAAACATAAAAAAATAAAAATCAATGTCTTGCCATTTCCATTATTGCTAAGATGGACTCTTGAAAATGTCATGCTTATTTCAAAATTCGGCCATTCTGTTTCTGTTCATTCTTGATTCTCACTGTAGTTAACTAAAGACTTTCTCCTTTTTCCATTGCCAGAAAAGGAAAACTCACTGACTTCCAAGGAAGCAAAATCAGGCCCCATATCTAATAAAAATGTTCAGTGGGTGGTAGAAAACAAGTCTCTTTAATTCATGTTAATTGTTTTTGTGGCTTTGAAAGATATCAAATAATTCTACTGTGGATTTTCTTTATATTGTTCTTTTGCAGCTGTAAAGTCAAGATGACATTAGCAGAAATTTTTGCATTAAAAAATCTGGGAGACCACAGACCTACAGAATGTAATTTTCAAAAGGATTCTGCAGTGCTAACTTTGATCTTATTGAAGTCAAAGGAACTTCAATACTGATCTCAGTAGGAAAGTACTAAAGACTTTAGAAACTCTTCTGCTACCTGTGCAATGATAATATAGACACTACAATGCCACCTTGGAAATGTTATTAGTTCAGCTTAAACTATTTTAAGCCTCTAGTCTATTATCATTTAAAAGCATACTGAGGTTTTCTAAACAAAATGATTTTATTTTTCACTACACAGCTCAGAGAATGAATAATTCCCCATTAGTTGCTGTTTGCTATTGAAAAAAATCAACACAATCTTTTAATAATTAGGAACCTTATCCTGTCAGATTTTGCATAACCTGAGCATCTAAAAACACCTATAACATCTAGGATTTCTAAGTGTCTTGCAAAACTGATTCCCAAAACATTAGTCAATTTAAACATGAAAAAGTTTCTCAAATAAATGAAGAGGCTCCAAAAACCCCCGAAAAAATTAAGAAATTTTCCTTGCACAATTTTGCATGCATACCTCTACCTCACCTAATTTTCGGTAGACAGAATTGAACAATAACAATTGCTTAATGTATTTTTTACAGCCTTTAAATCTTATTATTATTGATTAAACAACATTGCAAATTATTTTTGTTGTGTTTTATTTGCTTAATCTTCCTAGAGCATGTCACCTAATATTCAAATACATACAGCAGCAGCAGCTTTTGATAGAAATTAAATTCAATCTGTTTGGAAGCCACTGCAACATAAAACGTTCCTGAAAAGCCAAAGTTTATGCAAAATTTACCAACTGTTTGTGAAGCTGTCATGGAGGAGTAGGTGGCTGTTAATGGCAGATCTCTATTAATACAGAACAAAAAAAAATTCAGTTAGATAATATTCTCATTATAACTTTATGTCTTGAACAACTAATAAAGACAGATGTGAGAGATGGGAAATATACAATACAGAATTGCTTATAACAGCCGTCTTAATCTTAAACATTTCCCTGACTCTAGCTGCTTCATCAATGCATTCTGTAATTTTTCATGGTTTTTTAAGTCCTATGCTTTGAAAATAGTTCATTGAATGAATATGTGTTATTATCAGTATTTTATCATACTAATGGTTAGATGTTCCAGCTGAGACCGAAGCCCTGTTGTACTATAGGTCCTATTGTGCAGATACTTAAAAGACCTGCTGCACAGCTTGTACAATGTAAACGGAGGACAAAGGAAAAACAGAAGCTATTTTGTCCCTATTGTAAATGAAGAAAAAAAATAAATTACTTGCTAAAAGTCCTATCTGAGATTTTTTGCAAAAATGCAAGTAGATCATACTCTTCCGAGGAAAGCTGATCAAAATACAAGGTTTCCAAATTTCAGCTGTGAAAAACAAAAAAGTAAAAAAAAAAGGAAACATTTATGCAGTTTTAGATATGCATATGCGTTTCAATATGTGATATTACTTCTATACATACAGTTTTTCTTAGAAGTTCTCCTCTATTTTAAATAAAAAACTATATATAAAAATATTCTCTGTCACAGCTGTCTACCCATCATGAAACTGACAAAAATATCGATTTCACTGAACATCAATTCAGGATCTGTAGTTACAAAATCTTCTCAAGGACATTAATATTTAAAAGCTCTCTCAAGACTGCCCATTTTTGCCAGTGCACTTCACAACAGGGAGGAGCCACGTGGCCGACCCCCAGCTATCCCTGGCTGGCTAGAAAAGCTGAATTTTGGTTTCTAAAGCTTAGGTTTCCCCAACGGTTTCTCAGAAGATCTGTCTGTCTTAGAATTATAGACCCTGGAGTTCTGGCAAGTCTCGACTAACATAAAAGTGAGATTGCTCAAATGATTATTTTTTTTTCCTCTAATGGCAAGAAAACATTTCCTTTTTTTATATAACCTCCCTCACTATGTTTGACAATGCAACAGACTATTTGTGAATTGAAATAAAATTTTATGACTATTTTTAACCTTTCTATAGAATATGTTACTACCATACAATGAAGATTAGCATACAGTTACATCTTCTGTTAAGTTCCTGAAAAAGTTGCAGTCCTGGCTTGTTCAAAATATTAATCAGTTTGACAAGAGTAGAATATATCAATGCAAGAAAGGGTAGTAAAATAAATTATGTGCTTTAATTTTCTTATCTTACCATGTCTCCATAGAGGGATGCGATCCTTTGAGCATTCTAAGTTGTCTGTATCCACACTAGTTGAAGTCTGAAAGACATATATCTGGGTTACCGTGGTGCCGTGCTCAGCTAATATACATTTAGAAGCAGGACATAAACAATTCACACAGTATTAAGAGAAACAGCATATTAGCTTGGCTATACTAGAGCAGCTATGTAGCTCCTTACCAAAAATGTGCTTATAGCAAGCATACCCAAAATATGGGTAGAAAAGTATGAATCTTTTTAAACCCTACGCTGTAATATGTGTGTTCTGCTCCCCTGCAGGACGCTTTTTCTGTAGCTTCACAAACAAGATTTATTTTCTTCTTCATAAGGGGGGCTACGAGAAAGCTGGAGAGGGACTTTTTACAAGGGCATGTAATGATAGGATGAGGAGTAATGGCTTCAAAGAGGAAAAGGGTAAATTTAGATTAGGTATCAGGAAGAAATTTTTCACTATGGGGGTGGTGAGGCACTGGAACAGGTTGCCCAGGGAAGTTGTGGATGCCCCATCCATGATAGGGTTCAAGACCAGGCTGGATGAGGCTTTGAGCAACCAGGTCTAGTGGGAGGTGTCCCTGCTGCCCTGGTTTGAGGTAAAACAGAACCAATTTTCTGATTTGTAATTTTACTTTTTAGCTGGGCCCCTTCTAACTAACTAAAGTCTGAAATTAACAGCATATTGTTCAGAAACTGTTTGCTCTCAGAGTGATAAGACCTGATTATACCAAGGACTGGTGTGCACAGAGGCTCTTGCTTATACTTATTGCTATAACAACCAAGGCCAGCTAACTTTGTTATTTGCCCCGTTAGAGGGTCGGAAGCGGAGAAGCGTAGAGGGGTCCCATCTGCAGGGAGGAGCGGACGGGACAGGTGACCCAAAACTGACCAACAGGGTATTCCATCCCATAGGCATCATGCTCAGTATAAAAGCTGAGGGATCAAAGTGGTAAGGCTGCTCTGGCTCGTCTTTTCTTCAATGGCCGACGTCTGAGGAGAACCCTGTCTGTTCGTCTGCCTTTGATCCCAATCTGAGCATTCCTGACTCTAGTTCTGGAATTCAGCTCCTGTCCATCGCTGACTCCAGTCTGGGACTTTCCCTGTGTCTGCTGGTGATGTGATCATCATCCTGGGAGCTGGATACGGTTTTGTATATATTGTATACATTTTTATTTTTTTTTATTTTATTCTATTCTATTATTATTTACTATTTTCTTATTTATTATTATTTTCATTAGTTTAGTTTTTTTTCTAAACTCATAAATCTCCTTATCTCTTCCTCTCCTCTCTGAGGAGAGAGGAGGGGGGAGGGCCATCTGTCATTCTGGTTGGCCAATCTGGCCAAAACCATGACACCTGCCCATGTCAGAGGGTTTGGAACCAGATGACCTTTAAGGTCCCTTCCAAGCTAAACCATTCTATGCTTCTGTGATTCTGTGATAATATTGTAGTGAGAAGGTTTATTTTTCTTCTCCTTGCATGTATTAAAGGTTTGTCCAGTTTCAAGATGAGGGACAATGGAAAGTAGTCTCACGCGTGTCTTTTTTGTTGTCTTTCTTGGATGACCCAACCATTCGGAGAGAAAAGAATTTAGATGTCCTGTGCTTCATGCTCACAACAGTAAAGCTGCAGAAATCATCTAGGAAGGACAGTGGACAGACAAGAAAGGCATTTAAATGGATTTCTGGAAAACCGTAGCTCCATCCAAAGTATCGATTTGTAAAATTTTCCTCCCCAGGGGCACCTCAATACCCTTCATACCCTTATACTGTAGAAAGTTGAACTCTCTGTATCAAATTTTCATAGCACCTTAAGCTCCTGTTTTGAATTTGCCTAGAAGCGCTTCAGTCCTGCCCTAGGCTATTCAGCTTGGCACGTAGTAAATGCCCAAACCTGATTAGATTCCAAAAATTTCCCAGTGGGATTTGAATAAGGGAAGACGATGTGAGGCTGCTCAACCCTCTAGCTACGGCCGTTCCACTTGATGTGAGATCATAAACTGTAGGAATCACTGTGAGTGCAATAATCTCCCTTGCCTAGGAAACACACCTCGTCCTCTTCTCATGTCCCTTATTGGACAGAACTTGTCATAAATAAAGCAGTAGTGCCCTAGGCTTCCTTTTAAAAAATAGTCAGATAAAAGTCCTGTTGCCTCCTGTTTCCTCCCTACTCAAAGGCCTATTTTTTCTTTCATTTATGTGAAATGACCCAGTTGGAATTGTTGTCACTATGAGTACAGGGCTTTAATTACAGAGATGATGGGATTACAGTGTGTGTCTAACTCAGTGAAGTAGGAATTTAACCCCTGCTCATCATGACTCATTGGATGTTTTTTTTTTATTTTTCTGTAATGGTTAATTCTACTCATACATTTTATAGGCCTATTACATGAGGCATGAGTGAAACAAAATAGACTGTTTCAAAACCGACCTCATACACATTTGGTAAATTTCAGTCTCAGGAAGGCTTTTAAAAGGCTCTTAGCAAATTAAAGATGCTAAAAATGTTTAAAGCACTTAAGTAGTTACAGGTGTGAAATCAAGATTAAAAATATTTTCTCCTCATGAGAATATATCTTCTAATGATGAAGAGGTGACTAGATAATACTGCAATGAGTTCATAAAACATCTCAGAAAAGCCCATATTGTAATATAAGAAATTTTTGAATTCAATAATGTGATGCAAATATGAGTATGTCTATGCTTATACTTATTTTAAGCCCCTGAGGACATTAAATGCAGATTCAAGGTTTCTAGGATAATGTGAAAGAAACTGAGAGTGAGCAGTGTTTAGGCATTTCACAGAAGTGCTGACCCTTCTTTCTTGGCTCCTGAGTGCTCACTAAGAGCTAGGACTGAAGATGCATTCCTATTTAATATACATGTCTTTTAGATTTTAATTATGTATTATATTTTATGTTGTTCATAATGAAAATCGCAGAAGCAGTTTTCTGCGGTTAAGCAACTTCTACCCATCCACTACAGTTTAGCTAATGGCAGGTATCTATATCTATATAGCAAAGTAGATGTTGAATTTAATAACTGTTTCCTTCTTTTCAATTTTATAGCTCCTCCCCCACTGTTAGCAGAGGCCTCTGAAATAATACCACTAAAGAATAATGGGAGCTGCTATAAAAAAAGCGTAAAGCTATTAAAAATGCAACAATCCTAAAATAAAGATATTCCTGAGTGCACAAAAGCAGCTGCTGTATTGATGCCTGCAATGAATTACTATAGTATAAGGCATTTGCTCCTCTAGAAGAGCCTATTATTTTGAAACATAATGCAAAGTCACAGCAGGTGTCATAGTACTGGGCCATGCATACTGCATCTCAGCCACATACAGAGAGCCTTAAACAGGCTAGAGTATGTTTGTATTCTATAAAAAAAAAAATTAACAATCCCTATATCATTGCCCTAAACTGTTTTACCACATTTGTTTTTGGGATCATGACATTCATTACTGAGACTAAATCCCTCATTATTCAGTTTGTTGAAGTGTTTAAAGCAATACCCCAGCCTAAAGAAAAAATGGAATTAGCTTTCAATGGCTACCTTCTCAGTTTCAAGGAATTTATATATTCACATGCCTAAATGCATATACTATGTAGGAAAATCTCACTAATCAGAATTTTGCAAGTCTGTCCTCTTTGTAATACAAAATTTCTCCCAGTTTCTCAGAGATTTACTATTAGATGTTAATAATGGGCTTAATTTTACTTATATTTTAATTTGTGAAAATATTTTGCTAAATAATTTGGTCATATATTTGCTATTTTGTTGTGAAATAACAGACTCAGTGGAAAAAACTAATTGGCAAAATATACTGTAAATAAATTTTGAAACATTTAAATAATACCATATACATATTTATGTCCTCACTAAATAAGATTCTATAAGATATTAAATATTTACATAGATTTCAGTATTTGAAATTGTAATCATTTCTGTTGGGTCTCATGAATTCCAATGAATTATTTATATATGTGTGTGTTTGTATATATACCACATATAAACACACACACACACACACAAATATTATTATGTATTTATTAAAATATACCAGGGTCTTCTAATTGCACAAGTATTGCAAAGGGCATGCAATGATCCCTTTTTAGCACTAATATCTATGCAAGAAATAAGCCCCACAACTTTTCCCATGGTATGAAGTATAGCTAGCGGAACCTTTGAAGGTTCCCTGGTTGTTAGTCCTAAAACGGCAACAATATTAGGAATAGAAATGTTACTATTGATGATTGCAAAGATTCCAAAACATAACAGTATGGTTTTCATTTTCCATTCATTCTTGTGAGGTTAAACTGTGCTAGTCAGATCTCAGAGGTAGAGAGGTGAAAGATGAAGTTTTTGAAGTTCTTAAAATCACACCTGACAGGGTGTTTTCTTTCTTCCCGCCCCCCCAGCCCGGCCCTTTACAATATTTGAGATTTCTGGAGTACTTGGTAACATACTGGTTTGCATTCTGGATGAGCTATAACATTTTTTTTACAGTTTTGTTACTTGCAAGTACTGTGCTTTTTTTTTTCCTCCCTAAAAACTGACAAAGGATTTGAATACATGCACCACTGCTCTACTACATCTCCCTCAGCAATGCTGATCCCAGACAGCCCGTGAGAAGTGAGGTTTTCCACATGTAGGCGGCCTTTCACAAGAAATTCATGACACCTATTACAACAAATATGCTAAACATGACATCAGAGACACATATATCTTTGCTACTCTTTACCATCAATAAGGGCTGCTCACTTCAGCCTTGAATCTTGTAATTAATTCTATATCTAGGTATAACTGGTGAGAAAAAAAAAAAAAAAAGAGTAAATTTATCTTTATAGTCTATACAGGAAAGTAGGCATAAATAGCTACTAAAGCATATCCAAATAGGAATATTCCTATATTATGCTGAAATGAAGTCATTTGGAGAGCAGAAAAAGAATTTGAACTTGCCAACAAAAGGAGGAGACATGATCTCTGAAGCAGAAAATTCCAACACAGAAAACAAAGAGATCAATTAAATGAGAATCGGGAGCCTACAGGATGCAGCTTCAAAGAAGTCACCTCTTTTTTGTAACCGCTATCTGATATGTTGAGTAGGGGTTCTTACTGTAAATGGTATATAAAGTAGGTAATCTGCTTGTTTTAAATATTAACTTGAAATAATCTTTTAGTTTATATGAATGCAATAGAGAGTATAAAGGCCTTTCAAACAAATATCTGTAAACACAATATCCTTAAAAATGTGAACCATGGTGTGTCTTTACTGTAATTTATTTAATAGAGAGCTACTCACTTTCTAACAGCATCTAAGCGTTTGTCATGTTTGCAAAAAATCCCTCTCCCTTGTGCCCATACATGTCATGCATGCTTAGACAAATTAACTGTAAGTATTCTATTATAAGCTCATTTTCACAGTCTAAGGAGGTCAACCCTGCCAGAGACAGGTAGAACACCATCACCTAAATGCTTGGGAAATTAAATAGGACAGCCTTGTGCACCTTCAAGAAAAGTCATTCTGTGAAAGTGATGTTTTCTTCCTTGTGAGATTTTTTTTTGGTGGTTTTTAAAGCAACTATTTTGAAAATTCTTCAGCTTTTCAGCAGCTCTTTTTCTACAGAGATGTTCCCAGGTGTTTTAAAAGGTCTTTCATGTGCCCTCTCTTGTCTTACACTTTTCAATTTGGTGAATACGTCTAACTTGAAGTTAATATTTTATGTATCTGTCTTTTAGCAGTTATGACATTGGAGAGGCTTATTTTAAAGACATAAAGGAATAAAGTAATTTTATTTAATTAATTTGACAATTTTTGGATGTCAGTGTTTTAGTTTCAATCACAGCATGCTCTGGAAAGCCATATATTATTTATTTACTCCTGTGATCAAAATATTTTTTCTCAATAAAAAGTTAAGGCAGAGTTTCAGTTTACTTAGTTAATTTGCTTTCCAGAGATTTATAACTACAACATATAATGTCCCCTCTTGCCAGTCTTAACTAGATCTCATAGATTAAAATCATGGCTCTGAGTTATGGTAATATGAAAGTTAGTGCAGGCAAAGCGCCACAAAAACTCTATTTTGTCTTCTCAGGAAACTATTCAGATCAAAGTCTGGTCTCTCCTTGTTGCCACCCTCAGTCACCTCTCTGTAAAGACAGAGGATTCTGGCTTTATAATGCTGAACTTCCATATTGCTGCTGCAATACAAAGTCATTCTGTTTATGTTCTTTATAATTTTGTAAATTTAAATTAAGAAAGAAGAAAGAATAAAGAAAGAATATTCACACCCATGATACCCTTAATGGTAAAACTTTACTTACACCATTGCATGAAATCAATACAGGTGTAGAAACTTGTTGGGTAAAACTTGTTTTTGTTTCTCTAGTTATCCACAAGAGCAAACAAACCAACCCACCTCATTTCATTCAGATTGGAAGAAAAACTCCACTTCACCAGCAGTTTTCACAACATTGATCCTAATTTGTATGCTTAATGTGCATACTAATATGGCCATGCGATGGCACATATAATGTAATGCAATATAATATAAAATAATATAATATCTTAGAATTAACATTATGTAATTTAATGTAATGAGGCTTCCTAATAAAGTGAGCTGTGAATTTTAAAAATAGGGATACAGAGATTAACTGCTTCACTCCAATGAGAGTAAAATGCAAATACTCTTTGCTGTTCTGAAGACCAGATCAGGTACTATGCTGTGGGAGCCCTAGACTGTACCACCTAAACTAGTATTTTGGTTTTGATGGTGGCACAACCGCGTATTCAGGAAATGACTGAAAGAAGGAGGGTATATGTACACACGTACAATGATACAAAGAAAATATGGTGGTGCTTAGATCCAAAAAGGCTACATGATAAATTGTAAATAAAAAAGTCATTATACTTGCCCCTCTGCAAAATCAAATTTGGAAAATCACTGCACCTTTCTAAAGAAAAAGCCATTAGTTGTTGCTCAATAACAACCTCTTGACTTGTCCCTGCTTACTGCAAGGGGGTTGGACTAGATGACCTTTAAAGGTCCCTTCCAACCCAACATATTCTATGATTCTATGACTTTCCAGGTCCTGCTGGCATCACCTGGTCCCTGACCAGCCTCCACCCTGCCCATGAGCCCGGGACGCCATTATGGTTGATCCCAGTGACAACACAGGAGTGCCTGTGTTCAGTCCTGTCTCTAGTCCTGCTCCCTGGATGGACCTGGTGTCTCCATAGTAGCCTTGTTTCCAGCCCTGCCTCCTGCTCCTCCTGACTGTCCAGGTCCCCTGGATGGACCCCAGGCCTGGTTTCTCACTTTGCCTTGCCTGGATCTATTGAGGGACCCTGTTACCTGGGTCTGCTTACCCTGGTCAGACCCTGTGGGGCTGTGCCTCATCAGTAAGGGCACAGCCTCTGCTCTGGGGTCACCCTTGCTTTCAGCTATCCTTCCCCTAGGGAGCAACCTTGCCTCTGCTGCTCCTTGAAAATGACTGTATGATTGTCTGCAGACATATTATCACACTACCTTTGCAGTGCCAACTCCATTAAAAAACCTAGAAATAAAAACCACACTGTTATCTATGGTAAAAATACCTGTAGACTAAAAGGTTGAAGAGGATCTCAAGGGACCTGCTAATTCATCTTTTCACTGAGGCAAGGTTATATTCTTGAAAACTTCTAATCAGAGATTTGACATCTTGGGCAGAAACTTTGTTTCAGCTTTCCACTGTTCTCACAGATAAAGTTTTCCTCCCAATTTTGTTTCTTGTCATTTTGCATGCTGAAATCAAATACCTACAACTTCTACTAAGATTATTGAAAGAATGCAAGACATGAGTTAGAAAAAGGAGCAAACCTAGGTCTGTGATGTCAAAACCATGAAATTTAAATGATATTATCTTAGCCAATGTTACACAGAAAGTCAGTATATGGATGCTGTAATAGGCAGACTCTTCTTGGCTGGAAATTGTTGCTGCTATCTTGACTGTCACTGCTTCTGCGCATCAAATTTGGAAAAGTGGTCAAGATTGCTAAAAAAGATAAACAGAAAAATATAATAAAACCTCTTTCTAGAGAGTTTTGTAACATTGTAAGATGTTAACATTCTTTCTTGGGACATATCTTTAAGGACTGCAAAGCTGGTTAATTAAAAAATCCCCAGTAATTTATCTAATAAACTGTCAATAAATTAATTCTTCACCCTATTTTGCTTAGGGACTCCATTATTGGATAGTCGTGCCCTAATCACGAACTAAATAAAAAGGGGAAAGAAAATAATAACCAAAAAAATCATCACTAGCTGTCAGACAAAAAGAAAAGTCAGATCAGGGATCTGAGCGTTGCTGGTTGGGAATATAATACTAGCTAGATAAAAAAGTTATTTCCGAAATTCACTATTGTTGCACTCTTTTTCTTTGTTTTTGAGAAGTATGGAGCTAACTCATATATATGCCAATATTTCTCACAGTTTTGTCTTTCAGGCTGTATGACTGTGATTATGGAAGAAGGAGGTGAGTGTTTTGATGTGTGTGCAAGAGACAGACAAGTATAGGACTTGATTCAACTAATGATAATGCTCAGGGTTGCTAAAAGTAGTAAGAATCCTGATTTTTTTAACATTAAGTGCATGTATGCCAAGTATTTCCATTTATAAAATATTCAAGACAAATTATAGCCCTGCACAATAAGAGCTGATAAGCAAGATGCTAACAGAACTTTCTCATTTCCAGTTGAACTCAAACATAAGGGAAAACCTGAGTGGTTGTGTATTATATACATAAATTGATTTCGTTTAGCAAGACTTTTTTTTTTTAAAAAATAGTGGCATTTGTCTTCTATCTATCTGATCTGATTTTATAAATGTGTATTTCAGATTTTGAGAGAGATTTTTTTTATTTCTTATGCATTAAGAGAAACCCCTATTTTCCACAGGGAACAGTGAAATTGACATATTCTAACAAGCTTGTCCTTAAAAATTTGGAATAAAGCATGTAATAGAATCACAGCTTGCAGAGCTTATGTATATTTGAACAAATACAAGTGTGTACTGACCTCACCTACTGAACTGGTATTGAAAATTGAGTACTCATCTTTTTTTTTCCCAGCTGAAGTAATTCAGTAAACTGCAACTGACCACATCACTCAAAATGGAATGGTCATAGATCTAGGAACTTATTACCTAGTTCATCATATCTGAAAACTATATAAAGGACAAAATAGACAAAGGATGTGTTTCCCATTATGACTTAAGTAGCAATAAAAATCCATAAATCATTAAAAATCAGAAAAGTAGTTAATGCCACTGATTTTGATGGTGCTCAGCTTTTGCTTATTATTGTAGAGTGCTGTTTCTTTTTTTTTTTTTTCCTGAGGTCAGAATCAAAAGGATTTGGACAGTATGTTCTAGTAAAATCTCCTCTTTGCAATTGTCTTAACCTTTTGATTATGTGAACAAGAAATAAAATAGGCTTTATAATGCTAGTTCTTTGTTTTCCCCAGATTAATTAGAAAATATATCTGTTTGGTTTTGGAACCGATACCTTACATCTCTAAGAACTTGGAGATTTTTAAATTATTTTACTTTATTTTATTTATTGATTTTATTTATCTTTAATTAAAGATACCCACTGAGCTTTGTAGCCAAGGGTTACAGTGTTTCAAGTATACGCATACTCTGATGGCCGCTTCCTAGGAACTTTTTCTTCTTGGCTTCAGGCACTTTCTAGCCTGAACGTTTTCTTTTAACTGTTCCATCTGGAAACCTGTAGCTTCTCTGTCCTTGCCCTTATTATAGCTAAATTGTAAATTTGCCCCCTAAATAAGCTAAGGATCTCTCATTTTCAAGAGCTTGAGTATTAGGACTTAAATTCTCTCAGGCGAGTAATTTAAAAGACACTAAATGTGTCATTTTGGTATGCTTAATGGGATCTTTTAAGCTTATCTTTTGATGCAATTAGCAAATCCCATTAAAAACCAGGTTTGGTTAAAAAACAGATAGGTTTGTGTGCATTTTTTTAGTGAATGAAGAAGGACCTATAAACAGCCACACAGTCAATATGCACACAAAAGAGGCTGAGCTGCCAGTGCAGTCTAACACAATTCAGTCTTACTGGCAGTATCATCATGACATCACTTACCTTACAAATAAAAATACGCTTCACTGAGCTGCAGTTACTGTCCTCTCTTTGAGCACAGACTGAAGAGAATAATTAGTTATGGTAGATGTTATGAAGTCTTTCAATCTGGAAAAGGTTATTTCTCCTATGGTTTTTGGTTTTTTTCAGTTTAAAACTTATTTCTGTGAAGAAAAGTAAACCTATAGTCAGTATCAGAAAAACCATTAGCTATTAAGACTCCAGAGCAATATTATTTGCTCAAGAACAAGTCTTGCAGAACTCCTTTAATGTCAATTTTTTTGACTGAAAGATTACCTGATCACATAAAACGGGACATACAAAAATATTTTTTTTCTATTTCAAATTTGAAAACACACATATAGTACCATCTAGAAAAAGAATCAGAAAAAAAAAAGCATGATTAAATGGTATTATTGTCTCAGTTTTTCCTCATAAAGAAGCATCTATAACTCTTGTGAGTTTCTTTTAATGTAGCACAAAAGAGAAATAAGTGGTACTGTTTCAGAATGCAGGATACACCTACCTGAGAGTCAGTACATTGTTTTGAATCTCATAGGCAAATGCTACACTTCAGTCCTAGTGCACTACTGCACTGGAGTCTGCACAGAACAGACTTCAAGCAAGTACCTGGTTGAATATGGCCAGAGACCTCACAAAATTTACTTGCTGAAGCTAGGTAGTTGTCTGTATAGGTTGCACCAAGACAGTATGCCAACACCTATGTATCTTCCAAACTGTAACTTTCATTCTATTCTAACGTACAACATTTCAAGTAATGCTGGTTTTATAATATTGACCAAGTGTCCTCTGGAGCTTGATTAGGACTTCATTTTGTGAAGTAATCTAGGAGGTTGCCTAGAACTACATATCATCACTATCTGAAAGTAAGTGTCGTAAATAGACATAGCTAATATTAGTACACATTAAGTATGACACTATTTCAATTTAAAGGAGGATGAAATGTACTACTTACTTTCATCTAGTTTTATGTGTGGCACAGGGACAGAAAGTATGGACAGTCAAGTAATTTGCCTTTTCCTAAGTTGCAAATGTCCACTAAGTTCGCACAAGTTGACAGTACTCAGTTATTACATATAAATAAATCCTCTATGTTATTATGTTATAGAAGTTTCTTTTTTTTTTAAAGTTATTTCCTTTAATAACTGCTAACTAAGCAACAAACATGTAGCGCACCATTTACAGCAAACTAATTTATGCTGAACAAAGATCATTGAGAAATAAATGAAACTGAAACCATGAGAAGCACATGAGATAAGAAATAATAGGAAAAGTCAAAAGATCACAAGGTCAATTAATTGCACATCATAGAATATGTTGGGTTGGAAGGGATCTTTAAAGGTCATCTAGTCCAACCCCCCTGCAGTAAGCAGGGACATCCTTAACTAGACCAGATTGCTCAGAGCCTTTACTATGTCATTGACATAGTAAAATTATAACCATGAATAGTCCTTAATGAAATCAGGCAGATTGTGATTTAATACTTTCTCAGAGTTTTACACAAATAATAATACACATTTATTCATAATGTCACAAGCAAAGTTACTGAAAAAAGATGCTTACTTATACAGCAAACACACCAATTAATGTTTTTTTTTAATGCTTTTACTTCTTTTTTTAAATTTATCTTTTAAAAATTGTCTTGCAAAATGGAACAACACAAACAATTTTTTTAAAGAAATAATCTAAGAAACTACCTTGCCTAAAAATATCCTTTACTTCATAAGGATGAGATGTTCAGAGATAAATTTTCCTGATCACTCTATTTTAGTCGTTTATAAAGATGGTTGTGGTAGAATGCTTCTTCTCTCCTTTTTTAGTGATTCTTGTAGTTAAAACTGCAAGATAAAGATTGAAAACTTGTAAAAAACCCAAAGACTGTATACAAACAGATGTAATGATACAGAAATTAATCTATATAAACCCTCCTGAAACAAATCCTGCAATGTCTTTTTGTTACAAAAAGAAAATGACTCATCCCCTCTTTCAAATCCAAGGTATATTTTGGAGTTTATTTTCAGATGATAGGAAGGATTTCCCAGATTTCTGTCTTATTCTCATTTCCAAAAGCCTTTTTTTCCCTGTTGACATCTAAGGATTTTTCTTGCTTGTTTTTTTTACCTGGCTTCCAGAGTGCTGTGAGACAGAACAAAGAAAAATCTCAAAATAGCAGCCCTGCTTTCTGTTCTAACCCGGTAGCTATTACCCATAGGAAGTATGGACAGAAAGTACATCCAAGTAGTTCAAAAAAATTCTCATAATTTCATCAGTTCTAGAACAACAAAATAGAACATACCTATGTCACCAAATGAACAGAATCAGGCCAAAATTAAACTTTTGATAGACACTTTCAAAATATTTTTGAGTAAAATTATTCTCTCTATTTCCAGACATCAAAATGTCCATAGTTTAGATGTGGCAACTCCTCAAAGAAAAGTGAGAGTGACTGAGACCTTCCAAGCTATATTTATTATCCAACTTAACAAACCAATATTTTGCTTTATCATGCTAAAAATACGAGTTTCACTGAAGATGAGTCATTGGTAAGAATATCGGTACTTTCCTACCCCCTGAATGCTAAAGGGACTACAAGTTATTTCACGTTCTTTAGAAGGCAGCTTTCCAAATGCTTGTCTTGCTGGAGCACCATTGTCCATTCATTTAAATCATTATGTTATGATTACGATGAGAACTGCCTTGGAAAAGATTTTCTTCTCCTTGGAAAAAAATGAGGTTAAGAAAAGGAAGACAAAGACCTGCATATACTTTTAAGTATAAAGCAAACCAAACACAAATTTATATCAATTCTAAATGATTCTCCTTGACTGTAAGAAATAAAGGCTATGAAACATTTTAACCTGAAAAATGTATTTATTTACTTACACAATTTCAAAGTGAATGCTTTTAAAACCTTTAGAACTTCTTTTCTGATAATTTTGAAAGAAGAAATAAAATAAAAACTTCCTGAACTTTTTTTTGGCTTTTATTGAATTAACATTTTCTTAGGGAGAAAAGTTCATCAAAAACTTCCTAGCATGCTCCAACTCTGAACTCCCTTAAATTATATTTTAATTAGACTTATAATTTTGAAAAAACTTACTTATTCACTCTGATATGAATGAAGAACCAGACCCATAGCATGGGATTCTAATGTATGGATATTTGTCCCAGAAAGATGTACGATATGAAAGGTGCGTTCCTGATGTACATTTGTGTGAAGTTCACTCTCAATTTTTGTTATCTCATGAGATAGTTCATTTATTCCTGTCCATTTCCTAATTTATCCTAAGATACAATGGATAATACATTTCTGGATGATTATATAATGCCTCAGGTAAAGTTATATGGCAGAATACTGAAGAAAAAGTGGCTGTGACTTCTCAAAAAACTTGAGTAATGACATTAAGAAGTGCTGCCTGGAAAGTCTTATTAAAATCATTATAAAAATAATGAGAAGAGCCTTGTACATTTACTTAGGATTATTGGTTTTGCTGTGACATGCCTGACAGTCAATTATAAAGTTTCTGTTGTGTCCCCCGTGGAGGTTTAGAACAATTTCATATTTAGTAACATTTTTTCTTGTTTATGCTTTAGTGCAGGTGTGACAAGCTGCTTGCCTGAAGCAGTCTCTCTATTATTAGGGACATTTCTCCAGTTCTTTGTAATACATTCACATGTGGTTAACAAGTCATGCTCTTCCTTGTGTTATATTAACCACACACACAAAAAAAGAAAGCTAAATATCAAGTACCTAGTAGTGCTTGATACTATTGGATTTCCAGTCAATTTTGCGAGCTTTCTTTTTTTGGTGCTACTTGCTCTGCAGCTATGGGGTAGAAAGTCTTGGAGAAGAGTTCTCCAGGCTTACATCTAGAAGGAAGGCAATAAGTTTGTAATAACATAACCATTTCTTTGACAGACGTCTAGTTATCTCTTCATAATTCTTTATTAAAAAACCCCAGCATGTACCCTCTCAAAAATGGATGCTTCTCTTCTTCCATTTAGAGGAGATTAAAAAAGTTCTTACAAAAGTAACATTCATAAATAGTGATAGCCATCTGTGAAAAGCTGCACCAAAGTTGTTGAAGACCAGGCTGGATGGGGCTTTGAGCAGCCTGGTCTAGTGGGAGGTGTCCCTGCCCATGGCAGGGGGGTTGGAACTAGATGATTTTTAAGGTCCCTTCCAACCCGAACCATTCTATGAAAGCTTATGAAAAGCTTGTAAGGCAATTAAACACTGGTAAACAGTTTCACCTTAATTGTGCATGATTGTTATACTAAACTATCCTCATGCCTTTGGGAAGGAGGAAGCCCAGATGTTTTCTTCACTCTCACTTCTCTTTCAGTCTTCTGGAAAATTCTTTTGAGATTTATTTTTTTTTGCAGCTATGATTTGTGAGAATGCAAATGGAACGTTGTAAAGGGTAATATGGAATTGAAATACATACAACTTTTTATATATATATTGATTTGTCATAATATAGAGATGTGTAGGTAACAAATAGAATTATTCTTCCTCTGACACCTTTCTAACAGCAGCAATTTACACTTTCACCCTTTCCTTTTTTTCATAATAATTTAAACTTGTACAAAATAAAAATTAATATCTACAGAATTACATTATAAAACTTTGTGTAGAGTTATGTCATTTTTAGGTTTATGTTATAATGGACTTGCTTTCTGCATCTTTCATCTGTTTTTAGGAATCCTTTCCATCTCTTACCAGTTATAAAAGACCTTACAAAAAAATGGAAAAACTTCTCAAAAGTTATCACATAATTGCATAATTTAGTTTGTGGTGCAGGAAAATTAGTATAGTGAATTAGTATAGCGAATTCAGTGCAAAATCTTATGGAAGGGCAAGGTTGTATTTATTCACAAAATCTTTAATTGAGTTGCTGTAATGCAGTTACCCTCTCACACTCACTCGCTAATATTTCATTCATTCACACACTCACGTTCACAAACTCAAAAGCACCAAGACATGTGGCCAAACAGAATACGGGATACTGGCTGCTGAATCTTCATCGCATCTCAGAGGCCCTTCTTGATTGGCAGCAGGAGTCATCAGCTGTTATAGTGAAATCTTCTAGCTCAGAAATCTTGCTTGCTTCAGCCTCCCTAAGTCTTCAGCCATGTTGTTGCTCTTTGTCTGATTTTCCTCATTTATAATATATGTTTGAGATATATGTCTGTAGTTTATTTTCCTGCTTGACTAAAAGGAAAATCTATGGCGATATGCTGCAACCTTGTTGTCATACACTTGGTGCTAGGATGCAGGGTCTTCTTCTGGCAAGTTGTCCGTGCTGTGGTCTTCTCAGAGTGCATGCCTTTTGGTCTTGCTATAAATAACGCATTCCTCAATTTTACTGCTAGGAACAGTGTCCCACAAGCAGTGGCTGTTAGTATCAACGCAGGCCATTCATTTAACACTGTGTTCTGTTTTCCTTCTGATGCTAACTCACACACATTTCCATTCATACTTTATTTATATAGATCTTAATATTTGTGTTGCAAATCTCTACACGGGGATGTATCAATTAATCAACATCAAGCAAACTATTTACCTTGTATTCAATTCCTTGTTTTAATACATGTCCTTCTTGTTGCCATTATTGTAGTGATTTACATAACAATTATGTGATAATTTTGTGAAGACATTTCCTGAGAAGGAACACCTGCTAATCTCAAAAAGACATGAAGAGTTTATGTAACATAAACCCACTTCTCAATCAGAAGATACTAGAAAACCATGAGAAGTTTCTCATAGAAAACTTTCTATGACTAAAAAAAGGTAAAATGAAAAATCAAAGGAGAGAAAAGAGTATTTATTTATATTTTATATTTGTGGTCCAAACTATGATATGTTAAAAGGAAAGAAAAGACTAGAGGAAGACTTTCTCTTTATAAATTGCAAATGCTAAATCATAAGTGTAGTTTCTGCCATACGAAATACAGAAGACTGGACCCATTATTGTCCTAAATGAAAGATAAGCAGTGGAGAAATAGCAGGGCCACAGTTATTTCTTTTCACATGCTGTTAAGTAGCAAATTACTGGCTGCATCCAGTCATACAGAGATGCAGAACCCAGAACTTCTACTATGCAGACTGGAGTACAAATGTGTAGTTTACTTGGTGGAGAGAAGGTACAGACTCAAGGAACAGGAGAGGAATCTGAGATAAAGGAGTGTTTAGTCAGTGGCAGATATTCATAGAAGAGAGAAGATCACATATCACTACTCATTCCCTGGAAAAAGAAAACTTGATAATGGGATCTGTTTGACATGTAAGACAGTTTTTTTTAATTTTGTTTCCTAAGGAGACAAAGATTAGTTGATTTGGCTGTCTGCTTCTGTCATGGTTTGGGCTGGGTTGGCCAACAACAAGACAAGAGATGCTCTCTCCCACCTCTCACTCTAAGGAGAGGAAGAAGAGAGATAAAGTCATAAAGATAAAGAGAGATAAACTCATAAAAATTTATGAGTTTAGAAAAAATTAAACTACTTCAATGAAATAGTAATAACAAAATAAAAATAATATATTGAAATAGAAACCATATATAAAAATATATACAAAACTGGATCAAATTCTAATGAAAATGGCACTGGAAAAACTCAAGACTAGACTCAATGACAAATGGGACCTGGAACACACTGACCGGGATCAAAAGGCAGATGAGCTGACAGAGTCCTCCTCAGACATCAGTCACTGGAGAAAAAGAGACACTGAAGAAGCAGTCCATTGAAGAGCTCACTGGAGAAGATCCAAAGAAGAAGAGCCCTTGGAAAAGAGTCCTCAGAGAGGAGCCAACCTGACCCCTCTCATCCCTCAGCTTTTACACCGAGCATGGCAGATGGGATGGAACACCCGATTGGTCAGTTTGGGTCACCTGACCTATCCACAGGTGTAACCCTCCCACAGGGTAAACACCCGAGTCAGCTGACCCTGGTTGCCACGGCAACAAGTGTGCGCAAGGGCCTCTCACTGAACAGGCCGCTGGCTCTGCTTCACCCCAAACCAGGACAGCTTCCCTCCTTACCTCTGATAATTCTGGGATTTTCTGACCAAATTCAACTAAGTGAAATGATGCGGAATACATCACTAACATAACAAATTCCTAAACTTTCTGGGAAAATGTAGCTGCATAGGTATTAATACCTTCCATTAATTAACACCATTAATATTAATACCTTCCATTAATTAACACCATTAATACCTTCCATGAGGGAAAGAATATTTTATAAAATTCAATTTTGATCAAGACCTGAACTGCTGAATTTCTGTACTCAAAAAATGAAAAAGATTCTCATATTTCTGTATATATATGTAAGGGTTCGCATATTTCAAGTCGATTCTGTGGTTCCTTAACTTTACCTAAATCAGTCAGACACACAGATATAGTACTGTATATGCAAGCAAAGACTTGCAACAATATTCTTTTTTTATTTTGAAATTTAACATGAATATGTTATTCACAATTTCCATTTTCTTACCACAGTAAGTGCAAGATAGCTATAAACCATGCTGGTACCCTTTATCACAGTTCTGCAGAATGATATTGTATATCTTGTTCAGTTTTTCTATGTTTTATTTTGTATTTTACCTACCTGCAACCTATCCTTGTCTGAATGAGGCAATTCACAAAGTTCTGAACAAGAGGATATAAAGAACTCTATCTTAAATACATTTATTAGCTCAGATAGATCAGGGGTGAGAGAGAAAATCAACCATATTTGTGGGAAAAAATCAATGAAGTTGTTTTCACATTCAGTCAGATAAATCTGGATGCTCTTTTCAGGGAATACATATATAGTTTAAGGGATATAAATGATGTTAATGTATAAGTATGCAAAAAATCTATAAGGCAAGGACAGACTTTTGAAAACACCTTTGTGCGTCTTTGTGCAAAATGTTCTGCAAGTGAAGACTCATCTGCATCTTATTCATTAGTGAACCATTTAAACAAGAGGGCAAGAAGTTCTTTAATGACTGCTTAAAAATCTTAACTTACCACTTAACATAGATTCTTATGACAACATCCTTCTGTTGTGGCAAAAAGGGCCTGTGTTTTCATTCCTAATACTGTAAACAAGATTTGTCCATGTTCTGAATCTTGAGGTTTTAAATTATTGCCCCCAAGATATTTGATTTGAAAATATAATTAATTTTTAAACTTTTCTTATCTGTGAATTTCCCCACAGTTTCACTTATTAAATGGGTGGACTGGATTATTCATTTTAATCTAGTTGAATATGTAACTTGCACAAGGTAGGAATAAATGCTCCTTTTGTGAAGTGAAAGAAAATGACAATGACTGTCACAAGAACAGGTAAAATATGCATAAAAATAATTTCTGAAGTGCATAACGTACCAAATCTTTGGATGATAGTTTGCTGACTAAACTCATCTTTTTAGTAAATGATTTAAACCTCAAAATAGTGGTTTAAGTTTGTAATGAAAACTGCAGTACTTACCAACTGATCAGAGGCATCCTTTCAACTGTGATATAAGCCTGTTGAGCTGGAGCAAAGACTGGTGTAAAAAAAAAACCACCACCACAACTCTTTTAGAAACATCCGCAGTAATAATAATTAAAACTACCCAAACACATGGAAAGACATCACAATTATTCAGTGTAACACGAGTACATGCATACACATACACAGCCTTTCTTTATAGGCATAAAGAAAATTATTGTTTTAACAAAATATTAATAAGAACCTCACAGTTCAGATTGTATTTTTCTTCCTGCACTGCTTCAGGGACAGTTTATTTCTGGAGAAGGTGCAGTATCACTGGCATGTGGCTGGTTATTAAAAGTTCAGCTTTTGGCTTTATCCAATGCTGCTTATAGCAATGAAAAGGTACCCAGTATTATGTTTGGAAATGGGTAGAATTTTGTGAATAAACGTAGCCTTCTGTTCAGTTGCTGGCATTTGGAGAGATAGATGGTACATTTCTATATTACGGTCTAAAATAAGTGCTGCTTCTGTCTCATGTTTTTGGCTGCTGCATATCAATATTACTGCAGACATCTTTAGCATTACGAGAGAACAAGAGGTTAAGCAGATGAACTCCATGGAAATATGAAGCTGCTACTTCCTGTCACAAGTTATCTGTTCACTTGCATCCTTGGAATGTCTGGGAATGGAATAAATGATCAAAGGCTTTCTTTCAGATACTGCAATCTTATTCTTTCCCTATAAACACTTTTTTTTTTCAAGTTATCCAGGAGTTATATATATATACTTCTCTTCTCCCTAGCATACATGAACTCCTGCTGGTCTTCATTAACACAATGATCATGATGAAGACTCAGCCGTTTGTTGTCTTAAGGGTTCAGGAAAAGTTTCAAAGATTTCTTTCTTCTTCCTTCCCTTTTTGTAACTGTACAGTAGTGTCCATAGCAGTCCTGTACAGAGCAGATAGATCACTTTCTCTACTTCCACTTGTTTTTTTTAAAGAGTACGGATGGGATTTACAAAATAATACACCCTTGTATTACCATCTAGATTACTATTCCCTAAAATTTCCCTCAGAACTTTACAGATATAACCTGCTTTCTCAATTCTCATATGTGTTTGTACTGAAATTATTTTATTTTTTTATTATTCAATCCATTTAGCCAAGATATTAAGAGTATGGTAGCAGTATCCTGCCCTCTTATTTATTTACTTCCCTCCAGTCTCCGTCATCAGCAAATTTTATTATCAAAGATATTTAGATCATCAATCTCGATAATTGATAAAAGAGCATTAGTGTCATACCTAATATCAGTTCTTGAATTACCCCATTAGATTATGCTATGCACGTTGATATCTCATCATTAACAATGAGAATTTAAGATGCCGTACACATGATATCAGACACGATATTGGAACTCTAACTCATGGGAGATAAAGCAGCTGTAAAACGTATCTTTTTTAGAGAAAAGGAGAGGCTTCTAATTGTTTTAGACTGAGCTATAGTAAGTTACTCTATTAATAATTTGTACATGGGTATAGATAAAAAGCAAGTTCCTCGACTGCTGATTTATGATTGTAGATTTTATTTACCACTTCCTGTGTCTGAAACTGAAATAGCCCTCTTCTATCTCCAGACTAGAAACTATACTGTACTCTGACCTATGAACAGGCACTTCTAGGAGCTGAATCTCCAAATAAAAGAGAATATTGTAATCTTAAAATACACAGAGGCAGAACGCATACAACTCAATAAAATCCTACCCTCAATGACAAGAAGTTGAGTAAGAACATTAAGATAAATGCATGTCTGTCTGGAAAAATTCAGAGGGGAAGAAGAAGGAAGACAGCTGCAGCTAATGCATCTGGAGTTTCCTCTCCAGTTCTTTTATTACCTTAATTTAAAATGAGTTTAGTGCTAATAAAGTTTCTAAGCAAAACAAAGTTTCAGATTAGACACGAGAGTTTGATTGTCTAGGGAAAAAGGCTGATGACTGTACAGGATCCAGCCCTCTGTTCAAGCACAGAATTAGATTAGTTAGAGAATGTTAGCTTTTTCTGCTGCAGAGAGTAGTAAACAAACATCTTTCTTGGCTTCACCTACTCACCTTTGTTATATGCATAGGGAGTTTAGTAATTATATCTGCAGTGTAAGGGAAATAGCGACATCCTCTACTTTGTGGCTTTGTCTTTTCAATATGTGGCTGGCTAGGAAATAAATACGTATGCTCAATGGAATTAAAAGAAAAGCCTGATGGTGACATTAGTGTGTTCAAGAGATTGCAGTTTTGGCCAAATTTAAACAGGTAATTGTGTTAACTTGTAAAGACACAAGATTCCCAAACTTGATCTTTTTTCAAATCAAATTATTATTGTTAATAATTGTAATAATTTTGTCTTGCTGCTAACATGTTTTTGCATAAGGGCATCCCATTTGACCTTTCCCAAATGTCAGCAATAATATTTAATAAGAATATGCTTCACAGACACTTTAAACACTCATATAATATTTAATAATAAAAGATAATAATCTTGGTATTTGTACTCAAAATGTCACTGAATATTGCCTGACCAGTGATCATGCTGGCTTAATAGCAAGGTGTGTATCCAAACCCTGATATTACCAGATAACTTAAGAAATTAGTATGGAAGAGAATTATTGTTGCTTTCATGTTTTTTTGTTTTTTAATTACTGAGTCTTTATAGAAAACTTCCTTTGTAAAGAATTTGTTCATAGGATCTGTCTTGAATGATAAAAGGGAAAAGGAAATCTTAGTTCCTTCTATCAATGAAGATGTATCTTACCGCTCTTAGATTCTAAAAATTGCTAGGAGCAAGTACAGTGGAGACCATACCCAGTGAAACACCTAATTTCAGGAACCTAGTTCCCAAATGAACCCAATATTTAGGCATTCCAAACAGGTAGAAACTTCAGATGTGTGATTTGGAAAAAAACCCACAGTTTAATTGTCAAGATACTTGCAATGAACCAGTATCACTTACATGATGTGTGTTTGAAAAAGAAAAACAGCTCTGAAGCCAAATCCTCTAAAAAGCTTCTCCATCCACTTTACTTGAATCCTAGAGTTGCCTTCCAATGGAAGGTTCCTACAGTCGCTGTTTTTGATAGAAAGTAAGACCCATTGAGTCTGTCTAAAACTTGAATTCTGAACTAAAAGATTTCTCTTTTACTTTTCAAAAGAAATGGGAGACCTATCTTTAAAGTTTTCCTCAGATTTAGGACCTTTAGATCCACATATCCAGAGGCATTCTGTATCCACTGGCTTAAGGGGAAAGAAAAACCACAAAACTTACGTGACCAGGAAGAAAAAACATAGGAAAAGGGATGAAACATGAGCCTCCCAACAGCTTACTTTCTAAGGAGTGCAGATGTAAAATCCGAATTTGCAAGGCTTTGCACTTTAATATTGAGATTAGAGGAGGGAAAACAATATTTGGATTAAACAAACAAAAAAGAACAAATGAAAAATAGTGCTTAGAACAAGAATGAGGCTTCACATCTCTCCATGAGTGCTCTTGCTGCTACTTAATAGTATTATACACTTGTCTGTATTGAATGCCATTATTCTGCAAAGAGTAACTTAATTCCTGTTGAACTGAGCAACTGCCTGGCCTGTGCTGGAAGTGTCTATGTATTGTGCATGTGTCATAGGGTGAACTGGGCAGGTGCAGCAAGTTTGAAGGAACTAGGACATCTCAGATGTCGTACATGGTAGATCTTCTGCTTGTGCAAATACAGCATTTGGAGTCCCTGAATATCCATCAACCCAAACAAATTTTAGGTGGAAAAAGGACTTTCTATAGGACTCATTGAGGAAAAAAATGTTAAAGGGAAGAAGGATCTTCCATCACATGGCCCACATAATATTTATATCATTGTTTGCTGTAGGTTAACCCTCATTGACAGCTCAGCCCCACACAGCTGCTCACTCACTCCCCCTCAGTGGGATGGGGAAAAGAATTGGAAGGGTAAAAGTAAGAAGATTTGTGAGTTGAAAACAAGACAGTTTAATAGGTAAAGCATAATCTCCACATGCAATCAAAGCAAAATAAGAAATTAATTCACTACTTCTTATGGGCAGGCAGGTGTTCAGCCATCTCCAGGAAAGCAGGGCTTCATCCCACATAATGATTATTCGGGAAGAAAAACACCATAATGCTGAACATCTCCCTTCCTCCTTCTTCCTCCCTGTTTTTTGCCAAGTGTGATGTCATATGCTATGGGATATCCCTTTGGTCAGTTGGGGTCAACTATCCGGCTGTATCCCCTCTGACCTTCTTGTGCACCCTCACCCTACTTGCTAGCAAGGCACTGTGCGAAACAGAAAACACCTTGATACTGTGTAAAGAGCAACAGTTTTGGTCACAAATCCAAAACATAACACTATACAAGATACTATGAAGAAAACTGACTCTTTCCCTGTCAAAACCAGTACCTCTGTCCACCTAAATGGTGACAAATTTCCTGAAGTTCAAAACAACTGGCTAAATTAATGGAGGAGACACAGAGACTGAAGTTAACTCTACTCTCCATCTGGCTGAGCAATAGAAGTACACTTACACTGCTTAGTGTTTCCCAGTCAAACTACCTACCTAAGGAGATCAGAGGGAGATGTAAGTAGAGAGTTAAATAAAACTAAGAGTAACATTATTATGTCAATCTTGATGTGAAATTAACTGAAGGTAATAAATGGAAGCATTCTGTTGGATGTTTTTTCTGGAGGAACATAGAGACTGGTCTGTCACTGAATTCAAGAAGATTGATGGCTCTGAGGCCCATGTATTCATAGCCAAACGTGTTTTCAGTTATATTTCACTAGTTTACTCTATGTGTCTGAAAGTTTTCTGGGAGTATCCTCTGTTGTCTTACAGATTTCTTAAATAAAGCCTACAACCTGCTTGTCTGCTATCAAGAAAATAATTCTTTACCAGAAAACAAAGCACATACCTCATTAGCATTTAAGACATCGCATATGAAAAATAAAGCAACAAACAAATAAAATCTCTTGCCCCAGGCAATAATTACACCACCTAGAAAGCAGGAGTAGATAACTCCTTAGAGTTGCTGGAAAACTCTTCAAACCTCCCATCAAAGTAGGTTCTGTTTTTGTGATACGTATTTCCTGCACATCTTCATGTTTTTCATCATTAGTTATTCTGTTCTAAGTTCATAGAGACTGGATAATAGTATGACTGAGCAGATATTACTAGAAGTGATTTATGACATGCTATGACCTTTGTATAAAATAAATGGGCTTTTAAATTGTGATATGTATGTTTCTATATGGGCAAAGGAGACAAAGTTGTTAAGCACATTACACTTGTTATCTAATGTGAACATTTGTTGTAATCACCTTCCTACACGCCATTTTCTGTAAGCTAGAAGAAGGAGCATGGACACTTTGCTGTCAATAGGCAAAATAGATTTTCTTATGCTAAGTTCTCTAGTTAGTTTCTTACACTTTCTTGAGCTGCTTCCCTTCAACTTCTGCTGTTGAAATAGTTTTTATGCAGGAGGTGCTCTTTTTCTCCATCTTTTTTTTTTTTTTTTCTCTTTCTAGTGGACAAGAGCTTTTTCAAGATAACTTCTCAAACATGAGATGGGAGATTCTTATTATTTCTCCCTCTGACTGGATATTCACTGTTTAGTAAGGTTAACAGACTGGGGTTTACCCTCACAAGAAGCTCAGTGCTACTTGTGTTAGTAATTCATTGAAGCCAGGAAATAGAAGTCGAATATGTTTTGTGACTTTGTGGGGTTTTATTATTATTTTTTTTTTTCCTAATAAGAGCAGAAGGAGACAGGAAAAAAAAAACAACTTAATTCCTCCTCTAAAAGAATTTTCTTTGCTGTGCAGAAAAATATTGGAGCATTAGATGTACAAAAAAGCATCTGGAAGTGTTTTGGACATGAAAAGTCATGTAAGGAAAAGGAGGGATGAGTAAGAAAGAAGAAATACTTGTTTATATGGGAATATCTTTTTTTATTAGAAAATTCTCTTTTGTTTAACCTTTTCAAGATGCATAAGAAAAAGTATCTCTTCATAGGTTTTTTTATTTTAATCGTAAATGGAAAATACAAAGGAAATATATATTATCTCTGTAGTGTGCATGTGTGTCTGTGTGTGGATGGGTGAGTGTGGGTGAGTACATACATATGGCATTCAGGCTTCTATCACATGGCTGTCATTTGGAGCATCATATAATGTAATCACTACTTTTGGGGTGTGTGTGTGTCCTTATAAAATGAAACCACCTAATTCTTTTTTTATAAATTAAATCTAAGAACAAGATAGATTGGGTCAGTTAGGTGTGGTATCAAATAAAGACTTAGTTCAGTAAGTGTGACAGCTAATTAACAAAGAAACAGGGAAGACTTGATATTTGGCTGTCTTTGCAGAAGTTCTTGAATTTAGCAGCAGAAAGGTTAGAAAAATCTTACAAATAATGTTAAAATTAAGCTAAAAGAATATGAAGAGAGAAAGAAAACACATCAGAATTTATTCTGATAAGCATTTTCATTTAAACTGGTTTAAAGCTAATTCGTTTATGTAACAAACCCCAAAATGAATAAAGGATTTTGGTATATTGTACGCAAAAAGGGAATACCATACAATTAAGAATTAAAAAAAAACTTACTGATTTCTGCAAAATAGTTAGTCTTGAAATTTGCCTTTGCTAATTGAGAAATAAAAGCTACAGGAAAGAAAATAAAATAAATTAAGAAAGGGGCAAATAAAACCTTGAACCTATTAAGTATGAGAAGATCTGAACATTGATCGAGACTCCAGAAGCAGTCATCTCCCAAGAGGTGCTAATGGGAATGGGAACAGAAATTAGAGAAGCCAACAGAATACCCTTATTTGAGAAAAAGCCTAGGGACACAGCAGGAAATTAAAGACCAAATAGTTTAACTTCAATTTGCAGGAAAGTATTAGGAACTGTTTTAAACCACCAGAACAGAAAATGCTTACAGAAGCACAACTTGATTAAGGGAAAGTTGGAATAGAAAGGTTATGCCTTACTAAGTTGTTAGTTCTATGAGACTATCACTGCCAAAGTAGACAAAGGAATTGCAGACATCATACTTAACGGCTCCTCAGGAAGGTTTTTAATATCAGAGGTTGTGCAAGGTAGGGCATCATCGAACAGGAGAGAGTTTGGCATATTAATTTTTAAAAAAATGGCTAAAGAACTAAAGGACAGAGAATAAGCCAATATAAACCTAGAACGATATCATTTGGAGAAAGAAAAAAAAGACAAAAAAGAAATGTGATCCCATAGAAATAACTTCTGGTCTAGTGCCTGGAAATTTAATACGCTGGGTTCAGGATGAGATAATACAAAGGCCTTGCACTGTATATAAAATTCTATAAATAAGAGAAAGGTCAAAATGTAATAAACTATCTCAAAATATTTTATAAAACTTTTTTGTATCACAGGCTTTTCCCTCCAACTTCTAACAGTAAAGCAAAACTGTGATGGAAGTACAGTCCACCTTTCTTTATGATACTCTTAAAAACCTTATCTACAGTATGATATAGAAGTGCCAACAGATGTGCTTTAGGTTTTGGCAAGGGTTATAAATGTCAGTGTAGATCAGGAAAAAATAAAATTCACTGTTCAAAAAGCAAGTTGAATCCTTCTGTCTGTTTCTATCCAGAATGTATTTAAGACTTTGAAGTGGGAAAAAAAGACCATCTCATCTTAGAAGAAAGGTAAAACCAAAACAAAACAAGGAAAAAAAGAACCCCAAGCCACTCATGTTAAATGGAAGTGAAAAGACATCTTGCTCTTCATCTGTTTGGAAGACTGATGTGGTTTTTACTTGCCAGAACTTTCTGGTGAAGATGACAATAATATCTCACTCATGTAGCCTGAAAATTGCTGAGATACATTTTTTATCCTTTTCACTTTGTCTTTAGCCTGATGACAGTTACTTACCATTATAAAAGACAAAATTGAAAGAAAAAAATCCTCCTGGGTTTGTGGCCACTGGACTGTCAAAAGATTTGGGAAAGTGAATTATACCATGGCATTTGTAGTCCTAGAATAATACTTTATATATATATATAAAATAAGCAAAATTTCTGCATAGTTTAAAATTTGAAATTTGTTTTTTTTAACATATGTACAATATTTTGACACAGGGAATTGTGCCAGAGTGATATATACTTTTAAAAGAAATAAAATAGATTCTTATCTGTCTTTAATAAATACTATATAACATTTTATATTATCTTATTCTAAGCTATAGAAATATAAAATGTAATAGGTGGAGTTTTTCTGTTATTTTTTTCTCTTCACCTTTGGCTTGCTGAATAATGCTTAATATTTGTAGAGGTTTGACCTTGGCCAGCTGCCGGATGCCCACCCAGGTGCTCTTCCACTTCCCCTCCTCAATAGGACAGAAGGAGAAAATAAGCTGAAAAAGCCCATGGGTTGAGATAAAGACAGGGAGATCACTTACCAATTACTGTCACGGGTAAAACAGACTCAACTTGAGAAAGATTAGTTCAATTTATTGCCAATTAAAATGGAGCTGGATGATGGAAGAAAAGCTTACTGCTAATATCTTAGGAAGGTTATTTTGACAACTCTGTTTGGAGGCCTCGTTTCCCTTGATTTGGAGGTTTTGTTTCTCCGAAGTTCTTCTCAAGTTCTTTTGGAACTTGATTTCTCTTGGTTAGGGAGGAAATTATTCTGTGCAATTCTTTTCCACTAATGGAGAAGTGTAGAAAGTGGCGGCTTCTCCAGCCAATTATCCATCCCTTCCAGACAATTTATTCTTTTTGCATTGCTTCTGCTCTCTTTAGCCCAGCTGCATATAAGTTGTAACATCTCTCCTTGTATCAAGAATTTCTGATGGTCATAAGTTTGTGATATTGAAGCGGAAAGCCACTGTTCAGAGGAGTTTAACTAGGATAGTGAGTGTGAAGATTTCATTGACTTAAGCTGAGATGGTCAGGAAAAGATGGACAATCCTGAGGCTCATCTGGACACTTGTGAACTCCCAAATCTGGTGACTCCTGTAGAGATAACAGTATATCTACGTCAAAGACAGTTATTTGAAGCATTTGTCAGAAGTCAAAGACACACTTTTCCTGTGTCCAGAAAGATATTACTAGTGAATTTCTATGAATATAGACCTATGCATCACCAGCCGCATTTAACTCTATGGGAGGTGTTAATCTCTTTTTATTACAGAAGTTTAAATGAAATGGCATGAAATCTTGAATTATATTGCCTCTGCAAGATACAGGTTTAGTATCTACTAAAGGCTAAACAAGTCTTTCTGTCTCTTCCTCAATACAGCTAAAATAGTATGACTTTGTGGTTTATGTATTCCATATGAAACACTGTCATGTTTCAAACGCACCTTAAAGTTTTTTTTCTTCTCTTTTCCACATGTCTGGGTTAGGTGAGCACTACTGGGACAAGTTTCTTTTCAAGGGAAAGCTAGTTCTCTTGGAGATTTTTGCAAGAGCAAAACATTGAGGGGTTTCTGAAATAATACATTACCATAACCATAGCCAATACTGGAATGTAGGTTCCTGTATCATTGCAAAATATACTCAAAAGACACCCCTCTGCTTACCTGGAAAATGAGTTTTCAACTAGCACTCTTTTTTAAGCAGGACACACATGTCATAAAAAGAAATGGAAGCTATCTTCTTGCTATCATAATTCCTCTGCAAGTAAGTTATCTGTAGCCAAAGCAGAGACCTGTGACACCTGTAAATCATAAATATCCTAATTAGGATATCATTGATCCTGATTGTAGTGTACTAAATAGTCCAATTAACAACAACATATAAGCGGTTTGTAATGCTGTGATTGTATAGCCAGACATAATTTTACTATGTGAATAGTGGGCAACGTGACCATCAAAATGTCAAAGAAAGAGAGGAGTAATTGCGTACAAAAGGCATCAAAGTAAACAAAAAATTTCCAGACAAAGAACACAATAAACACAAGGAACCGCAAATAGGCAGAACGTCCTCATGAATATGCAAGAAGAATGACTACCAAGAGAAAAGCAAAACAAGATAAGCAATATTGAGAGCAGATGACACACTACCTCCCGCTCCCCCTTTGGGGATGGAGACCAATAGCATAAAAGCGTCAGGTATAAAGAAGGAAAATTGGAGAAGAAAGAAGACAAACCCACTTTGGCTTTGATATCTCTTATCAAACAGCTTTCACGACTGATCACTCAGACCTCAATGACTAAGAATCACCAAGGACTGCAGCCATCAGTGCTAACTATCGGGTATGAGCTTTGTGATGTTGTATACTGACAGTTAAGTTGGAAAATTATTTCTAAAACTAACAACCATGAGTTTTCATGGCACCACAAGGAAAAAATGGCAATATCACGACTTTGGTCTCTTTTCTTTCTGTAGTAGAAAAGATTTTGACCCTTTGCCCTTTCCCAGCAGCCAAGAAGATGCAAGTCAGTGATTAGGAAAAATTGTAAAGGAGGAAGGAGAAAGGGAGAGAGCTTATTAAATAGAGATAAAAAACATGCAGGGAGGGAAAAAAGCATTAATTGAAAGTATGTCCATACATTGAGTAAAAAGGAGAGGGGAGTGCAAGTCAAGACGTGAGTACCAGAGCCCTGGGATGAGCATGCAGAGAGAGAAGTACCTGCCGTCATTCTCAGTGTCCTGAAAACCTACTGTTTTTCATCTCTTGCCTCTTTCTACTGTGGACAGCCCATCTCCTGGAACCAATAGTGCCATAATAACAAAATAACTGTTTGCTCTTTTTATATATTACATATATATGTGTGTGTGTGTGTTACTTATATATACATTGGATTTCCAGAACAATGGTCGTTAACTTTTTTTGGTATTAAATTGCTAATTAGAAATTTGGGTTAGCCCTAGTCTTCGAAAGTTCAGACTCTAAAAATGGGCCTTTGCAAACAGAAGACTTTGCTCATATATCAAGTCGATAGGACTACAACATACGCAAGGCCTAGTGTAGCAAGCACACCTGGGAATTCCTATAAAAAAAAAGAAAAGTGATGCAATTCCCAGTTTAACCATCCCCTTATGTTTCAGCAGAATCAAGCAGTTCATTGTGATCAAAACCTTATCTGCTATGCTCTTGTGTGCCAGTGGGAAGTTATATATGTAATGAATCCCACCCGTAGAAAACAAAAGCACTTTCTCTGATTTTGTAGGTAACTGATCTTTTTTAAAAATCTGTTCACCACACTTGAGAATTGAATTGCTGTATTTTTGTGGACCCAGTCACCTTTTAACATCTCACTACATCCTAAGTGGCTTGTCTAGGCTCACATTTCAAATTTGGCAGGACTATAAATATGGCCAGGTTTTCCTAACCTCTTATCTTTTTCTTTGTCATATTCTCATTACCTCATTCTTGACTAGTTCCAGCAAAGTGCAGCTACATATATCTCCAATAATAATCTGAACCCTTATGCCATATTGTTGAATTACAAACATAAGAGTATAGCTGCAGCTTCTTTGAACACTTCATGAGTTACTTCCTTTTAATTGTTCTGCTCTGCCTTCTACAGAATTACTCACTGTGGTTCATTTTTACTAGCTGGACTGAAAATTATTTTCTGATCTGGACAAACCTGGTTCACTGGTTGGTTGGACTGTCATAGCTATGAATGTCAGTGGAAAAAAAAAAAAAAAAAAACCTGTGGCAGCTGACATCCCCAAAAGAATGTATTTAAAAGACAGATACTTACCCTAGGGGAGAGGAATGCATATCTGGCTAAGGGGCAACTACTGTACGGTAAGCCTTTGTGATTCATTGAATGCTAGGAACATACAAGAGGAAAAAAAATCCCAAATGGTTCAAAGGCATATTGAATCCTGAGGGGATCTTGGAGGTACCTAGCTGTGGCACTCTGTCTCGTTTGGTATAGATGTTTATGTGGCAGCAAGCATAAGAGTTGTAACTGGAATTAAAGAATGCTTCATATTTTTTTTAACTCTGAATTTATACATACTACGTCCCTCGCCCTGTAAGAACATATGGATTGTGTTATTTCCTAAATATCAAAGCATTCTGTTGTTTGTATTATAAATACATTTCCTAATAATTTTACTGAAGCAAATATTGTAATCCAAATGAGTGAAAACTGCATACTCTTCTTTGGGTTGAAAGATCCGTTTCAATACTTGCATGCTGAGTACTTTCTGGTTCCTGACATTGCATGAATTGCTAATTCTGTCTTCCATGGCCTAACATTATTGAGAGTGTTTTCCACTCATATCCTCTTCAGTGCTTCATGGGGATTTTTTCCTAAGAGCAATGCTTAAAAGTTATAAAATAAATGCAAAATATGAACTTATATATTATGTAACACATTCTGATTTTCACTATCATCTCAGAGTCCTACCTCATTCTTCTGTTGTACTTTTCAGTGGCATTTTCGATTGCTTCTCCGTCTTAATTTTTATAAAAACAATATACAACCCGACAAGTCTCACACACTCAGTGAAATTTGCTTATATGATCCCCTCTTCCTATTCACTCACCACAGTTCTGACATCATAAATGTTTGCAAGATAATAGGTTCTTCCACAGGCCATAAAATGGGAGGTCCCCTGACTAGTGATCAAGTATATGGTCCCAGGAGCAGCAGAGGCACTGTGAAGTCCTCTTCCTCATGAGGGTGCTGGAAGAGGATTCATTCTGAACTGGAGTGCTACAACCTTGTGACTCAAACTGGAGTGTATCCTATGGGTGGCCCGATAAATTGTTCATATAAGAGACATACAAAAAGGTTTACTCCATTACAGGGGATATCTCATAATCTAGTACACGTATAAATTTACACAAGGTGCATATATTACCTCCTCCATAAGACTGAGAAGCTGATATTTAGTTGCAGTAAGCATAAAGGATTTCCCATAAGTGCAATGTATTCTTCATTGAGAGGGGAAGAACGTAATTTCAGCAGTTTTAAAATATGTTCTGTGTCTTAACTTATGATTTAAACCTATAATCTTGGATTGTGTAAGTTTACTGAATCAAATCAGTAATGGCTCATCTTACATTTAAACCTCCAACAGTATTACAATTGATAGAGCCCAGTAAAAAGATTACAGATCTAAGTGATCATCAAAATATAACGATTGTTTTTTTTCCAGTCACAGTTGCAGGAAAGCTGTCTCCTGTATAAATGAATGAGGGGGGAAAAAAGTAAACAAACAAACAAAAATCTTTAAGGAAATGGGAGACTGGGTGGCAGAAGGCACAGAAGAGGGCCAAGCAGCAAAATAATAAGTAAGCTAACAAAGGGAGGGTTAAAAAATCAAAATATCAGGAGATAAGACATGTTGTTAGTTGATCCTCAGTCAGTATCTCACTTTTTCTCTGGTAAATTTAAAAGGTATTACTTTAAAAAACTCATTTTAAAAATCTTAAAAATTTTGAAAAATAAGGGAGTATATAAAGAAAGAAACACATAGGTTAGCTTGAGGAAAGAACACCAAAGTCAGCATGTCTATAGTGTTTCATTATTTACTATTCACTACCATTATCATGGGGAGAGAAGCCAGGAATGATAAAAGGTTAGTTTACACTTCATAAATTGTGATATACCAGCATATTTATCACTAATATTTAGAGAGGGTATGAGATGCTATCTTGCTCATGAAAATATCAACATGATTATAATGTACAGAGATAGATCTCCTATTAATTCTGATGTATTATAGCACATGAATTCACAAAAGAAGTCAGATTGACTAATTAAAACTTTATTCTATGTAAAACTTGAAAAATGAAATTGCTGCTCAGCCTTTCATGTTGTTTTCTGACAGTCAGCAGACAACTTCAGAGACTAGCTTGAACTGTCAAAATAATTTATATATATTAAATGTCAATGCAACTCAGGAAGAAGATAAAAATTTGCTTTCAATATGACATTTATATGCCAGTGCTTGATTTAGATATGCAGAGGTAGTAAGACATGTTAGCTAAAAGTAGTTATGCAGCATATTTCTAAACATGATGTCCCATTTATGTTCAAAATGATGTGGACTGCATCAATTAGGAGAAACAAGTGAGTTCCAAGAAGTATTTTAAAAAAGCTGCGGAGTTGCTTAGTAACCTGATGTTATACTTCATTTCCCAACAGAATTATAAAGCTGTCAGACCAGTAATGGGGAGCTCCCCAAGATAAACGGCACCTTGTGTGTTTTGCCAAAAACACGACTGTATTCAATATGTTCTACCTAACTGCCAGGAGTTATGCATATGCACATACTAATACATGCAATAGGACAGTTATCAAAGAATATGACTTCTAGTTGCACTTTGTCATAAAAATCCCATACTTTCCCTCCTTAAATGCATTATCTTGTCAAACAGGAGAAGGCACTGAATCCAGAATGCCTAAGGGGAAAATTTTAATCCGTCTCTTGCTTAGTGCTATATTTACCTGACATCAGCTTTGTTCTTCACTGACAGTAATCTAGCATAATCTACTGTATGCATCCTAGACTTGGAATTTTAGCTTTTTCTGTCTGAAACTTCTTTGCGAACCCTAAAGAAATTATCATGTAGGTACAGTCTTGTATCATAGGAGTTTGCTTTCACAGTATGGCAAAAGAGATGTGTCTTAAATTTCAGCGAAAATTCAAAGTGCCAGAGTCTGAAGTGAGTATCATTTAGTTATCCAAAATACTCTACAAAGAGGGAAAAATATAAAATATTTAATATAATAGGATCAGCTCGTCTGTTGAGGTGAAATGGACTTTGAAGTCAGTCCGGCTATGTTGATTATACTTACTCCAGAGTTCAGCCAATTTGTTTGGTTTTTTTCCCAAAAAATATAATAATGACATATTTATAAAGAAAAATAACTAAATGGAACAGGAGGTTCTTGTCCTTTTTAAAACACACTTTCTTGAATTCAATCCAAGTAATTTTCACACTATCTTCTATTCTTAAGCAACTTAAGTGCTCCTGAAAATCTCCTTTAAGACCACAGTTTGTTGTTCACTTTTCTAAATGGCAGAACTGGGACAAGATAGTTCACAGTGCTGAAAATGAAAGCAGCCCTAAAATATGTCTGGTGAAAGATTTAATGATTTATTTTTTTAAAAAAAATGTGCATAGGTAGAAATGTTAGATTAAATGGCTGCAGCATGGACAAGGTGCCAGGTATTTTGGGGTTGTTTAAAACTTGTATTTGAATTATAATTGAATTAAGCAAAAGTGAGAGGATGGAACACCAGAAGTTAATGCAAGCTACATATGCGAGACCATATCTGATCTGCCTATCGCTTTATTGACTTCATTTATGATTTTTAGCACACCTCTTAAACCAATAATCTTTATGTTGCCTAATTTTTAACCAGCAGAAATCAAAGAATAATTATTTTATTACTTCCATTAAAGACAACATTCATGAAAACATTTTCTAATTTTTTAATTTTGGGAAAAGGATGGTTGTAAGTGCATGATTTCTCAGCATAATATTGGTGCTTCAGGAAATTCTTTTTTTTTGCATTGCCTTTCCTTGCCTTGCTCTGCCTCAGTGAACTAGTGGATTCTCCTTTCTCAGCAAAGATTCTGAAAATTATTAAAGCACTCAATGAAATCTTAACATGAAATATTAAGATTGTTCAGATCTATATTTTTTCTGAAGTAATTCCTTAATTTTGGACTTGATCCTTAGCTCCATAGATTGAAATTACATTAAAATTTACAGAGCACCTGCCAATTTACTCATATCTTGATATATTAGCAGCAAATTGTAAATTTCAAAACATATTATTTTGGCTTTTAATAAGTCAAGTAGTTGATGGTTATATATTTTAATTCCATTGTAAAATTCCTTTGTATATTGTAATATAATTTTCTCACCCTTTTTTTTAAAAATAAGTTGACAAGTCTTCAAATATTCAGGCATTTCCAGTTTTATATATTTTTAAATTCAATCCCAGTGAATACAGCGTATTTAATTCCTTCCGACATTTAGACATGAAAAGGAAAAAAGTCTCATTGTTCCAAAAATATTTTTTGTTTCATAACAATTTTTAGGCATGTGGTCCACTGAAATTTTCCCAGAACAAGAATGGCAGCAAATATAAACAGAAAGAAATCAAACACAGCTAAAGCAGTTCCTCTCCTTCAAGCAGGAAATTCTTATGATAGATGGGGATTCTCAGTTTGAAATCACTATGTATAGGTAGATATCTGTGACATGAACTGAATATTCAAATGTCGCAGCATGGAAAGAAAAGGGGAGCACATGAAAAGCAGATCTAGGGATGGAAAGAATGAATTATTACGAAACACCTTATTTACATTCTTAGCTATGGAGCCCTTTCAGTGCCTTTAAGTTGAAATTCACATTGCCTTGCAGCAGCTCTTGTATCAAAAAGACAGAAGATATTTTTGTGGTTTTGCTGGAAGCTGACCACATATAGTGAAAAAGAAAGAGAAGGGCAATCTCACAGACACCAGCAGGATGTTTAATGTTGACTTCAGGGAACAAAGAGAATAAGGGTCGGTTCATGCAAGTGTCTTTGGATTCAGTTGTTAACAATGCAGTAATATTATTGAATCTAATGAATATCTGTATAACAATTCCTCAGCTGCATAAACATTTTCCCTCATCCACAGCAAGATAATTGCCAGCATTAAGTCCTGATTATCCTTTATGATAACATGGTTGGTACTGTGGATGAGGAAAAGCAGTGGATGCTATATATTTTAACTTTGGGAAAGCCTTCCACATAGTCTTTCACAGTATCCAGCTGGTGAATTCTGTCCTGGATAAGTGGACAACAAGATGGGTGGAAGATTGGCTGGACTGTGTTCTGCACCAGTGGTGTGGGGGAGAGAAGTGAAGTGAAAGAGAGAAAGAGACAGTGAAGGTTCCTCTGGATCTCAGTAAGAAAGACCCGGGGACAAATGGCTTAATAACTGCTGTGATGAGATGGGATAAGAAGAGGAATATAGGTGGTGAGTAAATCTTACATCCCTTCAGATGCTGGGCACCCCACTTTTGTGCAGCATCAGATGGAGCCCAGATGGATTTTCCTACAGTCCACTGTGTAGAGCAGGCCCTGTCCATGGGAAGAAGCTCTCCCTTTCATTCATTCCAGGCAATATATAATTTCCTTACAAAAAAACCAACCCTACTCCTATAGGATGCTCTCATGAGAGCTTCTTCCTGCACTTATAAAGGCAAGAGTGTGCGGCCGGTGTAATCACCGGTACCAGGTGGGAACTGCCTACAGGCTCCTCTGTTACAATGTGCAGCACAACACAGGCCCAAAGGCCATGATGGATGAGCAGCACAGCACAGGCCTGGGACTGCTCAGGTTAACTGCTGTGGTTCACTAACTCCTAAACATGCAGTGGTCTCCTGGTCAGGGTGAATGCATTCCACCCCTTGATCCACATACATTTTATCTTTCCTAAAGATGCATTATAAGTTACAGATTATATTAATAACACACAGGCCCCAGCAGAGCGGTAATGGCCTGTCCAAGATCACTGACTCCTCCAATACAATGTTTTCAGCTGGGATGCCATAGTCTGCCAGGCTCAAAGTGTTGAGATCGGCATTACTTGGTTCAACTGACAGCCAGTAACTGGTGACATCCCCTGTGGAAGAGTAGTGGGACCAATACTGTTCAATTCCTTTATTAATTACATGATCAGCGTGATGGAATGCTTTCTCAGCAAGTTGATATATAATACCAAATTGGAGGGAGTGTTCAGTGGTTAGGGGGATGGAACACGGGATATTTGAGGGGCTGACAGAGCTGGGTTTGTTTGGCCTTAAGATGAGAAGGCTAAGCCAAGATCCTTTTGCTGCCTTCAGCTACCTAATGGGAAGCTGTAGAGAAGATAGATTTAGACTCTTCTTGGAAGTGCACAGTCATAGAATAAGAGGCAATAAGCACAAAAACTGGGAAATTTTATAAGAGAAAAGGAAAAATAATTTTATCACGAGAGTGGTCAAATATTGGAAGAGAGGCTCAGAAAGGTTGTGGAGTCTCCATCCTTGGAGATACTCAGACCTTAACTCGGGAAGGCACTGACCATTCTTGTTTAATTGTCCCTGCTCTGATCAGGGGTTTGGACTAAATGATCTTGACCCAAATTGCCCTGTGATCCTATGATCAGGTATCACTGCGGAGTTTTTAGCAGAATGCAATTAAAAAACATAAGCACAAGAATTACTCTTTAACTATTTGCTTCATTTTAAGAGACTACCATGTATTTTTAATTAAATACTATATGTAAACACAAAGAGTTAGGTTTTGGTAGAAGAAAGCACAATGTTCCTACTTATGCATATTTTTCAATGGGAACCAAGCTAAATTATGCACTTCAGCAAATGCTTTGCACAGCTAACTCAATGTAAGAATTCATTTTGTCTACTAAAGCTGATGGCAGATTTGTATTTGTGAAATATTTGAATTAAGTGAAGGAAATGGTGCTTAAAGTGTGGCAACTGTTTAATCAGTGAGTAATTTACTCTTAATGTGTGAAGTATTTTTTATGGGCTCATTTATGATAATAGACGTTCAAGGCTCAATCAATGTAAGCAATGGATTTATGGTATATTTAGTCATAACATAATCCAATGTAAGTACTCTTATTTATTACTATTCACATTTTAATTCTCCTTTTTTTTCTCTATACTATTTACAGCATGTAACTAAACTTATAAAGTCCTTATCAGAATTTTTCAAACAGCATTTATTCACATCTGTCTTAGCATATTTTTACATTCAGATGTTGGATTTCAAAAACAAGACCATTATCTAATTTGCATAATTATATGAATAGAAGGTTGTCTGTCTTTTTCCCATTGTAAAGAAACAGTTAGAGAAATCATTAACCAGGAAATTGATCCATTCCTCTGAAATATCTTCTTTCTTTTTGTCAAAATATTGGGGTCTATTTCTCAGTTTATATATTTCTGATTTTCCCTAGTAAGCTGTTCATTTCCCTTCTGTTTCCTCAAATACCATGCCAAAGAATTAACACTGGAAATTATGATCCTCTGGCTACCAACAGAGGCAAATAAACTGTAGGTGCTTGGATATGTCATATTATTCTAATTGTACATACTCCAGAAACCCTTCATAATTATAATGCATAGTCCACAAGAGTGTGTTTTAGAGATGGAGAAGATAAGCTAAGAGAGAAGCAATTGTCACCTAAAGGGATATACACCCTATGGTTAATTGTCCTTGATTATTAGTATGCTACTTTTAACTGTGATTTTTACCAGTTAGACAAAAAGCTGATGTGATTTTTATATATCATTTACTTGAATTGTCTGAATTATCAAGGAAAAGATATTGCTACAAGAAGTGGAATTCCTAGAGTAAGACATTTTATATGGTGTCCAAGATATCTGTACCATAACATATAAAGGCTAAAGACTTCTGCTTCACTAGCATAGACAATCAGTTAGCCAAATATTGTCTGGATATAAAGGCATTACCCGTGATTCTAGATTGCCAATTACTCATAGCATCTGAAGGGTCTGTAAAAGGACGAACATCCTGACATCCCTCTCAAGCCCTGAAGAGTCCAGCTGACATGCAGGGCACGTTACAACTATGCTATAAAGATGAAGAAAATATCTATGGTGGAAGATCAGATGTAATGTGGCTATATGTATGTGTTGAATTAAAAGGATTAATATTATGATGAAATTCTGCATTTAGGTAATTAACAAAAGAGTAAATGTATAGAACCTCCTAAAAGTTTTGATCTGAAAGTTAGGAAAATAGTTCCAAATCTCATTTGTGATGTTTCCTGTATGGTACTTAAGTGACCATTTAGTAAGAAATTGTATGGTGTTTTCTATTTGAGACTACATAGGAACTGTTTTCTTTCAGATCTACATGAATGCCCAAAAATATGAATGGTGGTAGAGCAGAAACAGTTCTCCCTTCCCCCCAAAACTGCAAACAAACTTTTAAAGTGTTTTCATTCTTAAGTAAGTTTTGTTGGGTTTTGGCTTTTAAAGTGGAGAAACTGAAATATAGCCAACAGCCTAACAGAGGCCAAGGTCAAATATTTTGCTTTATTTAAGCTAGGTAGACATATGTTTCATAATAAATTACCTGTAATTTACTGGAATATCTTCCTTTTTCTTTTGCCCTACTTCATGTTTGCTATGGTTAATTTCACCAAGGCTTCCCCCAGCTAGATCTGCAGCAACATTTCTTTTTCCCTTCTGACCATTTTAGCTTCTACCTACAGGTCTCTATCATGTTGAATTTCTCTCTGCTTTCTTAAGTTAAAAAAAGACTCCTGTTTATCTTCCTCAAAACCCATAATTTGGGACGGCATTAGATTAAGCATAACTTGGGCTGTACCCAACTTCGAAACCATGTGGCAATCAATCATGTCAGTTTAGTTGTGAATGTGCCAGTTTTTTCATATTTTAAACTACACAAATAAGATTAGTTTGCTACTGACTGTTCCATTATACACTGGGAAAATGCCACTCTGACTATGTAACTAAATTCAAATTCTTGAAGGTCAGTATGACCAGAAGTTTCCTTTTGGTTTAAAATACTTAATTCTTTCTTTCTTTAACTCTCTACTTAAGTCTGCTGTTACTTAAATGTGTATGGGTTTCAGTGGGTTTGAGTAAAAATGGGAGACTCCTAGTTTTCATTAATTTTTATTCTGGAAATGTCTTGAAGAGAATTATGAAACCACGAACAGGATCTTGAATAAGAGCATTAGTTTTGTATGCAGTAAGACAGTTGAGAAGTGAGTTGCTGACAGCCAAAAAGATATATTTGAGTGCCTGTCTGAAACTGGAATATTTTTTTATACAGATTAGTGGCAAAAATTCCAGAACCAAAGAAAGCTGAGTTTATTTCAGTTTTTTAATAATTAAAAATATCATATGAAACTATATCCTCCTACGTTAGTGCCAGCAGATATCCTCTAACCAGTATTTCCTACATCCTCTGGAGTTATTAATTTTTTGATATATAAATTTAAACTGTTTATTACTATCCAGTAACCCACTTTCAGGGGGTGAGTGGGGTGTCTAAATGAGTTAGCTGGTGATTCTAATGAAAGAGGTACCATAATCTTTCAGAACAGTTACATGAATTCAAGTAGTGTTAGCCTGTATATATTTAATAGACATCAGAAAACATAAGGGACACATGCTATTGGTATCACCTCAATATTTTTTACATCCAGAAGATCATTACTGTTAGTGAACATATTCAGAACAACTGAAAAAAAAAAATAATATAAGCGAATGATGACAACGTCTTTGTATTTGGATTCCCAGGTAAAGTACTTACATCAAATCATATTGTATACTTGCCTACACCAATGAACAGTCATAATGGTCATGTGAGCTACTTTCAAAATCATTTAAATAAAACCTGTGTTTGAAAATATCTCTATTGCTTACAAGTCATGCAAGATTCTGAGTTGAAACAAATCTCATCAAGTTGGCAAATGTATTAAATATAACATCAGCAACTACTGCAGATTAAGAAAAAAAGAGTGGAACTCTCAGCAAAAAAAGGAAAAGCTTTAATATGCTTAACTGCACAGTTTTTCCCATTTCCCTTTCCTTATGTTGTCTGCCAGATTATTTATAGTGTATTCAAAATACTGCTTTTAGGTTACAAAGGTTTTTGATTTGATACAAATAAATGCTAAAAAATATTAAAATATTAATTTAGGCTTTTGAGCGATAATGAAGCAGAAGAAAAAATGAAGTCTGAAATATATTTCAAATATTGTTACAAAGTATTACTCTTACTGAAGAAGTTGCATTATATTTTGTTGCAAATATTACATGGCTTGTATTAGAAATAGTGTGACCAGCAGAAGTAGGGAGGTGATTGTCCCCCTGTACTCGGCACTGGTGAGGCCACACCTTGCGTATTGTGTCCAGTTTTGGGCACCTGAATACGAGAGAGATATTTAGGTGCTGGAGCGAGTGCAGAGGGCAATGAAGCTGGTGAAGGGCCTGGAGAATAAATCTTATGAGGAGCGACTGAAGGAGCTGGGACTTTTAGTTTGAGGAAGAGGAGGCTGAGGGAGACCACATCACTCTCTACAACTACTTGAAAGGACATTGTAGAAAGGTTGGTGCTGGTCTCTTCTCACAGGTAATTAGCGATAGAACAAGAGGGAATGGCTTCAAGCTGCAACAGGGTAGGTTCAGACTGGACATTAGGAAAAAATTCTTCAGGGAAGAGTGTTCAGACACTGGAATAGGCTGCCCAGGGAGGTGGTGGAGTCACCATCCCTGAATGTGTTTAAGAGAAGTTTAGATGTGGTGTTAGGGGATATGGTGTAGGGGAGAGCTTTGTAGAGTGGGGTTGATGGTTGGACTCGATGATCCCAAGGGTCTTTTCCAACCTAAATGATTCTATGATTCTACGTGATAGCAGGCAAATTCGTAGTTTTTTGCCACAAAGTGATGAGAAAGAAAAATAAAATTGGATTTTTAACATTTAACACTTTTTTTTTAAAGTCTAACAAAAATATATGGTCTTTCTCAACCTGGTGTCCGTATTCTGTCTGCCTTTGTTTTCTGGAAACATGGTGTCCAGATAGATTGCACTAGGTGAAAATGTTTCCATGGATTTCAATTGATTTAGTCAGACTTGCATGTTTCAAGTGAGTAGAAATTAAAAGTATGGGTCACACAAAATTCTTGCTGGTACAGTTAAAATAAAACTGTATTTGCCAACATTATTTGAATCAACTTGGGGATTTAAAAGAAACTTTTTGAATCTAAGTTTTCTGCCTAGGAAATAGCTTAGCAAATACAGCTACAGTACCTCATAGAAGCTTTAGATTATGGAATGTAAAGCATGCTAACATGACTTCTATGAGAATTTAACACCATAAAACTAGACAGAATTTGTGTATACTGGATTTACTTCTAACCTTTAGTTTGAGAATAATGGTTAGTTGATCCAGGTTTTTCTCCCTTTTTTCATATCTGTTCCAGCTGCTTTTCTACTTCCCTTATACTCCACATTTGTGGGTTGTGTTGTTTGTTTGTTTTTAATTGATAAATTATTTGATTTCTTTGTTTAATATTAAAGGATATTTAAATGTTATTTTTGTAACTATTAATATGTTGTGCTTAAAATGGCGATATTATTATAAAATTTCTTTTTATTTTTAGAGAGGGGGAAAAACTAAAAAAAATTATTTTCATTAGAAAGGTCTTTATTAAAATAGATGGGGAACCAATCTACATTCATGAAAAAATAAATGTTACTGCCTTTCCTTTTAAAATGCATAAACAAATGCGAGAATATATATCTCTACATGTAAATGCCTACATGGATATATATATGTTTGTGGGTCCATCTAAATGTTATTACAGGTGTAACCAGCAATTAAAAAAATCAAAATCAACTGACCTTGATTTAGCTTTTATTGTTGATGGTGCTTTCCTACTGGATTTGGGGTTTTTTTCTGCAAATTTTCATTAGCTTTCTGTATTATATTATCATATTATCACATAATGGAGCAAAGAAAAACAATTTCCTAATGGAATTTTATATAGGAAGTTTTTAATAGGAAATTAAAAAAAATCAAGTATAATAAGAGATAATTACTGGAATTTGAAACTGTTAATCCACTGATTATGTTGTATATCTAACAGAGGTGTTTCTAATTTTCCTATATTTAATCTGTGCTTTATGTCAAGGCAAGAAATGGTGATTACTGTGTTGGGTGACAATCATAATACTGTAATCTTCATTATCAAGTTAGGGATTTACAACAGCTACCTCCTGTCAGTACCTAGAAGATCTTCTTTTCTAATGAACACAGTATCTGTGACTCACTTTCAAATATCTATGAGATAAGAAGTTATTTGGAAGACATTTTACTATATTGCTGCTTATGTTAATATTTACCATTAGCATACTATTTATTACTCCCATTTTGCTGTAGAAGTACAATAAGCAAAGGGTAAAGGAGAGTTCAGTCAATAATAATAAGACATTTTAATTCTTTTAAATATAAATTATACAAAACAAATTTTAAAATCCTACTCAAAATATATGAAATAAGCAATTTATTTACTTTTGACATCAAAAAAACCCGCCTGTGAAATTCTTTTTGGAGCAGAATGTGAAATTTATATTTACTTATGGTTGCAGCTGAACTTGTATTGACAGAGAGGCAACCAGGAACTTTTTTTGGTTTAGGTTTACATATTTGGACGTTATATATAACTTGTATTGAAGTTCTGATCTGGAACATGTTGATCAGAGTGTGTAGTTTGCACTCTAAAAATATGAAATAGTAAAAATCATAAGTGATTATTGCTAATTACAGGGAGATTATTTAGGAGAAAAATTAAAATAGAAAAGATTAATTGTATATGCTCTTAGGGCGTTGTGTTAGCTGGGTCATATAGAGGGAAATATAATGAGTATTCACTGTCAACATTGTAAGTCATTATGGAAATTATTATAAATGAAGATATTTATTCAGTCCATGCCAGACCGAGGGAAGAGATTTCCAGAAGGTAGGCCAGATGGTTAAGTGGGTTTTACTGCAGATCTATGCTGACCCATCCCCAGTGCTCCAAAAGTCGCCATCATGTCTGTGAGACACTGTGAAATCAATAGTAATGTCAGCTTAAGTTTGGTGCTGAAGGATTGTCAGAGTTTGAGAACACAAACTTTTTGCAACTAATTCTCAGGATTCTTTATACACATGAGCAATTTCCTCAGCTTTCTAGGGAATTTAGTGAACTGAGGACCAATAGAAACTGACCATTTCATAAAGGTTTTTCAAAATAGCGCACTTCTGCATTGTTTAGTGTAAAGTACTCTGTATCTAGATTTACTTAGCACCCGGGGTCACTTGTTTTGATTCTTTTTTTTTGAAGGGGCAACTTTTATTTTGATAGCCTTCAGCTGCGCTATTAGCCAAATGTCTTGTCTTTTTTAAAACATTTATAAACTTTCAAGAATAATTTCAGTTATAAGCTAAGCAATATCAAATTTCCCAGACAGAAAGGAACGCTGTAACATGCTTGTAGTGCAGTGGTGTAACGTCAGGCTAACCCAATACCCACCATAACTCCTATCACTTTCTTGAAAGCTTTTCTTTATGAGTGTAACTTTCCCCAGTGCAGAACTGTCCTCTTATAAAAAGTTATTGCCAGAGTGTCTTTCTGATACTGCCCTTAAATATTGCCTTAAAGAGTAAGATATCTGTAACCCCACTCTGAACACTTTATAATTGAGCACTTTTTTGATATCTCTTTTCTTGATGTTATTTTATCATAATTCTCTTTGCTTTTTTTTTAATCTTGTTTACAATGCATTGACCTCTGTTCTCAAAGGTATTAAGCAGAAAAAGACTGAGGCAAGAGGAAAGTGAACTAGTCACTTATGCAGCCAGTTCCCAATAGAAAGGTTTATTTAGAAGGAGACTGACTAGGATTACTCAATTTCCTGCTTCATCGAGGATCATACCATCTTAGTCAGTTCCCTTGGCTCTGTGTATAAGGAGCTTAATGAAGAGGGAAATCAATTCTCAGTGGCAACCACGTGTAGCTACTAACTTATTCACTCATGCTGTCAGTCCTCCCTGGCCCCCGTCTGACTGCGAGAGCATTTGTCACTCACCTAAATCCCATTTTCTGAGAACTCGAGGATGATACTTGGGTTTCTGTTATATGAATGGTGTCTAGTATAAAGAGGGTACAAATATTTATGTAATCTTTTGCATTAGGAATAGACGATAGTTACTTCATTGCAGCCCCTCTGACCAACAAGCTTAGGCACTTTCCAGGCTGTCCTCTTTTGGATGGGACTACTGGACTCCCAGCTATTGCTGGTACCTGTATGCTAGCAGAACTTGAACAACTAAATAAGATACTGCAGTCCAAAGAGAAGTTCTCAATCAGGAGATCCTTAAGAAGAACTTGTCTGTCTGATTTTAAAACTGTGCAGTTGTGTCCAGTACTGTCCTGTGCAGTCCAGCATCTTGCTCGCTTCTAGATCCAATCACAATCCAGAAAGGAGGCATTCCATCAATAAAACATAGAAGTCCTGATTTTGTAGATAATATTACTTAATACATGCTGACATGATAACATTCCCTAAGAAATCTAATCTTACCAGTTCTTTTTGGATGTTAATTGTATACCTCTTTTTTTCCTTTTTTCTTTATGATTGGAATAGAATAGTCAGTCTGTATTGGGTTTGTGTGGCAAGGTTTTGGTAGTGGGGGCCTACAGGGGTAGCTTCTCTGAGCAGATGCTAGAAGCTTCCCCCATGTCTGATAGAGCCAGTGCCAGCTGGCTCCAACACGGACCCGCTGCTGGCCAAGGCCATGCCAATTGGTGATGGTGGCAGCACCTGTGGGATAACGTATTTAAGAAAGGGTAAAAAAATACTGCACAACAGCAGCTGGAGAGAGGAGTGAGAATATGTGACAGAAACATCTCTGCAGACACCAAAGTCAGTGAAGAAAGGGGGGAAGGAGTTGGAGGCGCTGGAGCAGACATTCCCTTGCAGCCTGTGGTGAAGACCATGGTGAGGCAGGCTGTGCCCCTGCAGACCATGGACGTTAATGGTGGAGCAGATATCCACCTGCAGCCCATGGAGGACCCCAGGCTGGAGCAGGTGGATGCCCACGAAAGAGGTTTTGACTTGTGGGAAACCCACACTGGAGCAGGCTCCTGGCAGGACCTGTGACCCTGTGAAGACAGGAGCCCATGCAGGAGCAGGTTTGCTGGCAAGACTTTTGACCCTGTGGGGAATCCACACTGGAGCAGTCTGTTCCTGAAAGACTGTACCCCATTGAAAGGACCCACACTGGAGCAGTTCACGAAGAACTGCAACCAGTAGGAAGAACCCATGTTGGAGAAGTTCATGGAGGACTATCTCTTGTGGGTGGGAACCCACGCTGGAACTGGGGAAGAGAGCAAAGAGCGGCAGAGACAATGTATGATGAACTGACCGCAACCCCCATTCCCTGTTCCCCTGCACCACTGTTGGTGAGAGTGAAGTTGAGCCTGGGAAGAAGGGAGGGGTGGGGGAAGTTGTTTTAAGATTTTGTTTCATTTCTCATTATCCTACTCTAACTGGTAATAATTAAATTAATTTCCCCAAGTTGAATATGTTTTACCTGTCACAGTAATTGCAGAATGATCTTTCCCCGTCCTTATCTCAATCCACGAGCCTTTCGTTATATTTTCTCTCCCTTGTCCAGCTGAGGAAGGGAGTGATAAGGGCGGCTTTGTTGGGCATCCAGCCAAGCTCAACCCACCACATAGTCACATGCACCTAAAGGCTAGACATTAAACGTTAGCTGTATACAGAGAATTAAGTCTCTAGGCACTTTGAAGCAGAACCCAAAATGTACATATGGCTAGTTAATAAGGTAGCAGAGAACATGTTGCATGAAATAAGAATTTGCTTGCCTTTCCCAAAGTAACAGAATTACTAGTATACAGTCTGAAAACAGATGCCTGCAATCATTGCTGGCCATCATATGTCCCAATTATAGACAATTTAGGTTCCTTTTCATGACATTAAGAGATGAAAATTCACTTCCCTTTTTTGCCTTAGGGAATTTGTCTTATTAAATACATAAGTTTACAAGAGGGGTCTTTCGGATGAAAACCTTCCTCACTTCCATGTTCAAAATGCTGCCTGGAATATTTCTATATTTTGTAAGTAATTCTAATAACAATGACTAAACTCAGGACTTTTCTCCGTTAACAAGCACTCTAACCCACTGATTTATACCTTCCCTTTTTGGTGTGACTAGTCAGATAGATCACCAATTTATGGAAGGTAGTCTGTAGACTAGATAACTAGACAGCTAGACCAGTGTTTTGGGATTTAAATTATGAGTTCAATATTTTCAAACACAGAGAAAATAAACCTGTATCTTCTGTCAGTGTACTAATTAATGAAGTTTTGGATAAAACAAAGAGGAACAATTTTTCTGTTGTGATGCTTTTTTTTTTTTGCTTTTTTCTTTTTTATTGATAGAGAAGGGCTTTCATGCTGACAAAGTAGGATTTTCTTGGCTATGGAATTTGGAATGAATTATGACATTTGTTGATAGTACTTTACTAAGCAAGCACATAAAGAAGAGAGCAAGAAAACCCCCACACTGTCTGTACTTTTCTAAAGGAGAAAATAGACAGTATCTTCCTTCAAAAAACAAATTATTTTAGCTTAAGTATAGGCAAGTTTGTCCAGCTATCTGTTTTCTGGAGCAAGGCATTTTAAGAATTGATTAAGATTTAAGATTAAGGTTCTCCTGGTTATCTACCTCAGAGTATCAGGAAAAAGGAGCCTCCTGCCTTCATTGCCAAATTCACCGAATTAAACTTTCAGCGTTCCATTAAACACAGAAAGGGAACAAGAGCACAAAGACTTCTTCAGTGGTTGAAACATTCACCTGTGTTCAAATTTGATTCTTCTTGAGGGCTTGATTTTTGAGGAAGTGAGCTGATTAGCCCAGAATATCTCATTTTACAGGTAAATTATAATTGTGTTTAAGAACATGCATACTTCTTTTGGAAAAGGTGTTCTGTACAGCATCTGTAATCTGCCTCTGAAAAACAATTAGTCAAAAGTGTTGGGTAAGATCTGATGCCGAAACATATTTTAAGAAGACCAAAACCATAATTTTTGTAGATGTCCACAAACATAAACACATGCTTATATACGTATTTCAGGCTTTTAAGGTCAATTCAGCTCTTGCCTACTGTTTGTAAGTATTTTGATGGAAAAATACTCCATCATTTAAGATTTGCGTTGTAACCTTGTAAAGATAATTGTATAGAAGAAGATCCTGTGGCTGTCAGCTTGCTTATATACGGAATGTTAAAAATCTCAAAAGCCTACATTAATATTGTGTTACATTTTGGTTTAGTTATCCCCATGCTTACTAACAAGCAACGTGATAATGCAGTTCTTCCTAGTTGTTATGACAGAGTTAAAAGAAACAATGATCCATCTTACTATTTTCCAGAAGCTTCATTGCAAATATCAAGACAAGTATTTTGTATAATCCATTAAAAAAACAGAAAGAAAACTGAACACTTCTACTGTCAGTACCAATGTCAGTACACATCTCAGAATCAACACCTACCTATTTATATATAGCATTAAGTAAGAACAGATATGACATATCTATATTTTCATATAAAGAAAAACAGAAAAAAACCAGAAATGTATGCAGAAACCATAGCAGCTTGGAAGAGAGTAAAAGAGATTTTAATTTTGTTTAACATTTTCTTTTTATTTAAGCTATGCTTTTACAAAGATCGCAGAATATTTTTAAGCACAATGTTCTTAAAGCAATTCTTCTATCCATTTCCTGTCTAGCTTTTGCAACTCTGTAAGTAGCTGATAGAAATCAGAACAGGAAAAAAATCCATATATAACAGAGTAACAGTCCTGTCAATGACATTGTTTCAGCTATGGTTAGGGTATCCTAATAGGTTCATACACAATCACTAAGACAATGAACTATTGTTAGCAGTCTGAGAGCTTTGGCAGAAGCTGGATGTGCACTGGCAAATGAAAGACTGTAAGGTATTAAACTAGTCATAGTGCATGAGATGACAATTATGCGAAAAAATTTATGACTTAATTTTTGTTGTTTATTTAAGAACCTGTATTTTATTTGGACAGGTAAACCTTTAGCAAGCTTTTAACCAGTTTTAAGAAACTGATTTTTGTCTTTTTTTTTTCCTTTAATAAAATATCCTTTTTAATTATGTTGAACAGTGGCTGAGTTTGTTAATAAATGTAGAGAGAATTAGAAGAATTATAAAGTGGCCTTTATAAATCCATGTCAAAACTTTCCAAAAAGATTCCTGCTAATCCAGATTAGAGTTAGTTATTTTACTCAATGAAATGAAGAGAGAGGGAAAATCCCAAAACAGAAGGGTTTGTTCCTGCACTGTAGAGATGGTGACTGAACAAAACAAGTTTATGTGCAGGCACTTCATTATATCAAATAAAAGAGATTTTCTGGGTATAAATTCTATAGCTGATCTACAATGGACGCATTAGGTCTGATAGATCTCACATGCAGAGAAAGACCCATGTACACAAAGTGCAGCTGATCTGAAATACATGAACTGACACTTTGCTTGGGTTCTTTTTCAAGAAAAAGCCAACCTTTTCTCAGCTTTGGCAGACTGCTGGGAACCCAGAAATACTGTGTTAGCAGCTGAATTCTCTTCTACACTATTTGGAAAACAATTGTAGCTAGAAACAGAGAACATATCTACAAACATGTAGTAGTACTCAGATCAGGGTTAAACACAGAAGTTTTGACACTTCATTTTAAACTGAAAACATACAGAAACTAACAGATTAGGAGGAAAAAGTGAAATGCTTTCTTTACAATTACCATGCTAATCTCCCAATTTGCTAATGTACTTAATATGCTGTTCTAATAATAGACCTGTATTTTCAATAAAGTACAAACAATAAACCTAATCCGCTGTTATAAACTACTAATTCCAAGTCTGAAGGGATGTGAATGGACAGATTTTTTTTCATTTTCTATCTGCTTTTGAGGTGCTGTAATTAGCTTTTTAACAGGAACAATGTTTTTGCACATGGTTTTTAACAGTGAATGGATGGTGCCAAAGAATGTTCTGTGTAGTAAAATAGAGAATGTGAAGTGATTGAGAAAAACAGATTGTAAAGTGTATTCTTCCACCCTGTGAAATCCTAATGATGACAGATTGCTGTCATCATTAGATGCTGAGCTCTATTATTTGCCAAAATGATCACACAGTTCTGACAAATAAGCTGGAAATATTTCAGGACAGAATATTTGAGGTAGCAATATACTTCATAACAAAAATATTTATGTGAATATTAGAATATGTAAAGCATCTCAGGCTGTGTAGCTCCACATACATTCTCAGTTGTGCCGATCTGCCAATTTTTTCGGCTGTTAAAATCTACCTTCAGCAAACTTCACTCTTTCCCACTGATACCCCTTTTACCAAGAATTGTGCATCCTGGTCTTTCTCAGCACCAGCTCTTCCTTTTCTATTTTCTCACCACCCACTTCCTTTCTTACTTGCAGACATCCCTCTGCTAACTTTCCTACTGTATATGTATGGCTAAATCATATGGAGAAGTGAGTTATTTTTAACCCGTTGTCTACACATTTGTGCCCTGCTTGCTTGTGGATTTGTGATGGTTTAAAAAAGGCAGTCACCTTTATAAAACAGAAAAGAAAAGAACACATGAGGACCATTGAATGTGTTTCTTGTTTTTTCAACTTTACTGATCTTTTCATATTTCTTCCTTTTGATTTCCTCCTCTCTTCACACCATCTGTTTCAATTTTTAAGTAATTTTTCACATATTTTAATTAGCTAGGATTTTATTTATTTTATATAAGTGTTTCTACCAAGCATTGCTTCTGTTACCTGAGTAATTCTGGTTCTGATACGACAGAAATATTTTTTCTTATTCTTCATTATGAAGAACTACTATGACTACTTCACTGCTATGACTGTTTCCTAGCTTACAACAGATCATGAAATATATTTTACTGTTTCCAGAGTGTACCAAATGTCCTATGTTAATAAAAATTTTATTTAATGTCTTGATTTTCATGATCTTACTCATTTATCCTTTGTTTTCTCAGCAGCAAAACCCAATTAGTTTGTACTTTCTTTGGCATTCAACCCCCAATACAGTGACAGCTGTCAATCCATGAACTTTAGATTTTCCTTCAAAAGAAGAATTCTTCAATTTATTAACAGCTAAAAGGAGATGGCTTCTATTTCTAGTTCTAATCATTGAAGCTTATACCTATCTATATGTCTTGATTTAGCTTCCACACTGTTTTTAACCTCTATCTTCTTTGATTATTAGTTGCTTGTTAGAGCTTTTCTTTACCTTGAGTCCTTTACAGTGCCTATTACAATTAGAACTGGGCTTTCTTTGCTTGTCTGTAATAACACTGAAAGATAATACAGAAAGGGATCCCCATGTGTTCTTGGCTCCTGTTCCATGCCAAAAAAGCTACCAAATACTACTGTATAGTATTAAGTAACACAGCAACATGGAGCTAGTAAGATTACGAAACTAGAATAAAAATTTAAGACATAAGAATGACTGAAAACCAGTATGAGTGTAGATTGATTGCAAAGATCAAATGTAAATATGTTTCTAAACCACATATTAAAGAAATATTTGGTATATATCTAGAAAGAAAATTCAACCATTATTTACAATACAATTTGAGATGAAAATGATTTGGTGAACTTTCCTCACAAAAAGGAAGTTGGATCAGAATATTTCACATTTGGTATGACAGTGAATACTCAGAAGTCAAAGGAATTATAAAAACTGTCCAGAAGCTTGTAATTAGGAATTATTATATTATCAACAAGACAGCTCCAAATATTGATGGCAAAGGAAATGTTTGGCTAGGAATAAGTAATGAATATTGACAAAATGGTCATCTGGAATTTGAGATTTGCAAGATCTGTACTGTTCATATATTACATTTTTGGGGAAAGGGAAAAAATTAACCTTTTACTTATTTTAAGGACAGAAGAAACACAGAACTGAAACAAAACCAGAGTTTTATCACACTCTGACAAGCATTGTACTTGAAGGAGTGGCCCTGAGCATTTTAATTGCATTGAAATTCTAGCCCTGGTAAATAAGAACTATGACAGCTATTCTCATATATGAGGAAAAGAGACACTGAGTTGTTACAAACTCACTGTGCAACCATGAGAATACCTAGGTTTCATCAGTACTTTGGCAAAGGTCCATTGCAGAACTTAGACGCAAATAAAAGGAAAACCTCTTAATGCTGGAAAACAATGAGGCGGCGGCTATGGTGTGTTGTAATTCTAAAGAGTGATAAAGTCTGTAATACACATGAAATCTGGTAATATATTCAAGCTTTTTATTTAAAATTGCTAATGTATGAAACTTATTTTCAAAGGAGTTCGTTGTTTTGATCTTTATTTTTGTGAGAACCACTCAGTGTCATTTGTAAGAAGAAATGATATAGAAAAAACATTTAAATAAATGAAAAGAGAATGATGTCATCAGTGAGCAGATGAGTTGTGTTACACAGATTAAAAAACTGGGATAACTATGTGACAGTAGTCACATAAGCAGTAACCACCTGCAAGGAACATAGTCTGAGATGTGCTCCCCCAGCAGTAACTCTTTTATTGTTTGTGTTGTTATGAGCTACTTAAAAAAATCTTGGAAAACTCAAGCAAGAGGATCAACAAGGAGGAAAGGCAACACTGGATAAGAAAAATAATAAAAAAAAAATAAAAATAAGGTACAAGTTTTTTATTTATTAATTATTATTTATTAACTGTTAAGTATTAATGGAATTATTTGCACTTTCATGAAGTAGACCCCTACAAGAAATTATCTATTTCTTAATTCTAGTTTGTGGAATCATTTCTCATATGTAATGATTCATTGCGAGATCAGCTACAAAGATAATATGACATTTTCCGACATTTTCCAACTTTTTCCATTTTAAAAAAAAATTTCCAAAATATATTAAGTTCCAAGCATAATTATTAGATCTAAAAACATAGATCAGACTATGTTCCACACACATTTATAAGTAAGATTCCTGGAAAAGGAATTAAACGTGTAAGAAAATCTGCACTGTTCTGGATATTTCACAGGTGTATGAGGTCTTTATTTCCAGTAAGGGAATGCTGACACAAGAAAAATATAAGAAAGAAAGGGACAGAGCCAGCAAGACTGGCATGAATTACTACCCAATGCAATATCAATCATGAGAACATAGTGAGGATTCCACTTTAATGGTAATTAAACACGAACTCACTCAAGCACTAATATTCTGATAGCCTTGTTTACAAGGCTCAGTGAATGATCGCCTCTGAAGTTAATGCAGCACCTAAAGGAGGAAAGCACTACTCCATATAAGTAAATTGGTCAGAATATGATACATGAATAATATTGTTGGAATTTTAAGAAATGGGAGTGTTTAGATGACAGAGAAAGCAATTAGGACTTTGTTTATTTCTATTGTTTTGCAGTACACTTCAGTCACACCTTTTGTAAGATTTTTATCTTCTGCAAAATATGTAATTTAATAATTATTAATAAAGGCAAAAACGTGATGTAATCATTGATGATTTAATACAGTAACATTTTTTTCTGAGAAAATAAAGATCGAGATGATAAACTAGTCAAAATCTATTATCCTACTTTTTTTAATATGAGAAGTGTTGCCATGGTGATTTTAATCTTGCTGTAGATGTGCAAAATGCTACATAAAATTTGGTCCTTGCTCTTCAATTCTGAATAGCACAGTTCCAATAACTTAATGATAATTTTGTTTGTTTTTTAACTTGAGCAAGGTTGTAGAAGACTCTGCTCCAGATCATATTTTCTGTTGGTTAAAATATCCTTATTGCTTACAGTTTGTCAATAATTATGATTAGTTCTATCTTCATAGCTTGTGTTGATTAGCAACAACAGTTTACTTTTTCTTCCTTTTCTCATTTAACACCACGCTTTTTTGCTTAACAACAATCTACTACGAGGATTTTAAATTCATATTTCAGTGTATGTTACTGAGGCCACTGGAAATGGTATTATCTCATTTAAATTCAGATGAGGAAAACTTAAATGGTTTAACTTCAGCTGTTCTCTGCATCACTCATGGGGAGAAATAGACATTTCTCAAAGACAAGTTGGCCTACTTAATGTTTTTTTCCTTGGGTGGAATGGAAAGGTTACATTCAGATCTAATGAGCTAGACCTTAGACTGGCGCCTTAGATAGATGAAATTAATTCAAACTTAAATGATTTAGGCAAAAAGTGCAGTTGTGAAATTTATTTGACTTTAATTAAAGTTTTCACACACATTTTAATTATATACTGAATATTAAAACCGATGAAAACAGCTTTTGACTTCAACTTTGTAATGTAAAACCAGGCTAAGATGTATTGTTGTAGAGCAAAACAACAAAAAATATCTGGATCTATTTGGACATGTATTTCTGCATGGAATATTTGCTCAGTGGAATTTTCTTTTCGATTAACTGATGATAGTTTGCTTTTACTGCCTAGCTCTCACAGGTTAGTTAGTAGCAATGTTTGCAGGATGAGAGTTGCACAGTCAGGATGTTTTATTCAATTTTTAATTCATCCTCTTGTTAGTATTTATTCAAGTTTTAACTATTTGCAGAAAGTTATTAGAAGATTCTCAGACTATTAGGAACTTAACATTTGCAAGAGCTTCAATGCCTTGTGCAGCCATGAAGAAACGAATAAAGGTGTTGTATGGTAGAGTTTTTATGCTGTGCAACTAGATATGGAACTGGGACTACTGTACTAAGATCTTACAGGTTTAAGGTCTGGAAAGAAGTTCTATTGTTAACCCAATTATTTAAGACAAGTAGATTCTAAGAGATGGAATTTTTTAAATAAATAAAATAGATTTGTATTTTCCATAAGAACAATTTGTGAAAAAGACTAGAGATCCCAACTTTTAGGTAGTCATATGCTTTTATTTCCTGCAGAGATTACTTACTTTAAATGGAAATGTGTGTAATTAGATGATAGAAAAAGGAAAAATGAATTTTTTAATGTTCAGAGAGGTAGGTACATTAGGTACATCAGTTCAGGAGAATGAAGTTCAAAAGATACCATACATCCAAATTTAATTTTTATTACTATTATTTTTATTAAACTGTAGAAAGAAACTTTAATTTTATTAGTGTATAAGATCTAATTTTTGAAATTTATTATTCTTTTATTTTAAAAATTAATTTTCTTTTTGTTCTGGGGGCCTTAAGTAGTTCCTTCACCATCTAAACTGCAGAATCTGAAAAACTTAGTCTTATACATAACTATATGCTTAAAGGCAATCCTTCTTGTTTTGATTTCCTTAATTTGCATTGTCAATGTGCATTCCTTCACATATCTCAATAGCAATTACATTCAGATTAATTCTAAAGTAAGCAAAATAAAGCCTTGATTGTCTTGTTTATATTTATATAAAACTAAATCTGGGTTGATACAAATCTTGGTCAATATCCTCCCAACCTCTATTTAGTTTTTAAGGCTGTTGAATTTATTAAAAGTTTAAATTTATTTTAAATTTCATCATTAGTTAAAGCAAGACAGTGAAAATTATTCAGATGGTCAATGTGCAAATTAATAGTTTAAATAGGCAGGATACAGTCTTATTGTCATTGCTGTCAAAGCTCATGCTTGACTGGGAAATCCAGATGCCAATGGATGCTCATTCATATGAGAACACTTACGAATATAGTTGTGTCCTTCACAAACAAGGGTTGCAATGCCTGCTCTTTACTGAGTTTCATCTGAATATAAATAAGGCCTATATATTGCCCAGAAGCAATAAAAAAGATTATAAAACAAAACCATATGGGTTACATCCATAGTAATGAACTAAAAAACTAGTAAAATAGCAGCAGTTAGTTGTTAAAACACAGTTAAGTTTCATCTGGTGTTAAATTTTATTTTTCCACGTTATTCTTATTAAGAAATATGTATGTAATGAATATATTTGTATTTTATTGCCAGAAAATGCCTAAGAATTCCTGCAGTGTTGATCATTTAATCAAAGGTGCAACAGAAATGTTAAAGGTTGTTTTACGTAAGCTTTCGATAGTATGACTACAGTAAATCTGTATTTACTTATATTCAACAGATTGTACCAAAAAGCAATTTTTGTAACAATAATACTTCAGTGACAACAGCGCTCATGTGTAAGAAAATAAATAAATTGTGAGGTTAAAGATTAATTTACAATTTAAATAAATGTGAAGGAATCTTGAAATGAAATATTGGAAAAATAAATTTGACCAGATATTCCTCAGGACTTTATTGCAGCTGTTTAAGCTTATATAATGAAATTTTAGAATACAAATTTGTGTGATATTTTTGAATGAGGATTTCCTTAGGCCACTGATCTTTATTTTTATTATTCTGTAAGGACTTAGAAAGCCAGAAACAAGATAATGTAGACTGAAGAAAAAAATACATACATTTGACACAGAAGAGTGCAATGATTTAAGTACAGATCTGAGACGGCCTTTCTTCAAAATAATGATAGTAATTGAAGGAATTAACTATATTTTGAAGACATACCTCCTCATGTGAAACTTCTATTTTTGGACAGTTTACGAAAAACATAATTAAAGCATGTACATCTATGTATTCATACACCTATCCAAACATTACTAATCAATTGTTTTATTTAGTTTTGCAATTATGCAATTGAAAATATAAGCGAATGAATGTAAACCATATTAAACTTATTCAAAGACAGAGGAGTAGCAATGGACAGTTGACTAGATACAAACACTACAAATTCTTTTGTTACTATTTAAACCAGCAGACAAAATATAATTTGACTGCTAAACCACAGTTTAGGTCTGTTTGTGGAGGTAGCAATGGTCTCTCAGAGAGTTTAGTGAAAAGTTTGTAATGAACATAGAACTAATGTTTTGCCTCTCTTTTGTCTGCATTGGATGACTTTATTCCATCTGGAAATAAAAAGGATGACCACGGAGTTGGTTCTGGGAGCCAAATGAAAAAAAAAAAACAGCTGAGTGACTGCAATTGTTATGCTATTATTCAAAGCACTCCAACTCAGGATTATATTCTACTCATTTATTCCTATAGTGCTTGCAGTATTAAAAAATTAAAAAACACAGTCAGGCATCACAAAGCTTAAAACCATTCAAAATTTAGATCTTAGATTTTCTTCCTGAAATGGTTGTGCCTTTGGTTAGGATTCCTTTGGAACTATGGGGTTTAGACACTCAATAGCACAACTAACAACCACAAAACCAGAAACTCCTGAGGAAATATAGAACAAGAAGGTATGTGATGTAGTATAGGCATCAAGCATTCTCAGAGCTGGATGCTCACATTAGACTTCAGAATGACCAAAGGCTGATGCACAAATAACTGCAGTTCTCAGCTGTGGTCTCCAGAGACCTGGCAAGTTGCCTCGTGCTGGCTGCTGCTTCTTTTTCCCTGTAGAGAGAGAAAACCTGCACAAACAACTGAAGAATAAGAAGAGGAATCTGGCCAAAGATCCCAAGTCTCTGAAGTAGGGAAAAATAAGGCTTCAGGAGTGCAGTTTGCATCTTAAAGCCAAACTGTTATATTTTATAATATATTTATCTCAATATGTTTCTATAATGTAATGACTCCCACCAGATTCTAGTATGGTAAGTAATTAGATACAGCAGAAAGGACAGTTTAATTTATCTGCCATTCCAAGTACTAATGAAAATGTTTCTATGTCATGCACAGCAGTATACAATGTAACGTAACTAAAATCCCCAGTTATGCCACTGGCTTGAGCACATTCCTAACCTGCAAAAAAAGGCTGATTGGTTTTCTGCCAAAATAAATCATTCACAGAGGATATCACAAATGCTAAAATGATGAGAAGACATAATCTCTGAGGAACAATCAGGTTTATTTAGATGAGAAAAGACTGGGAGGAACACAATGATAGCTTTGCAATATATCCAATGTCTTCATAAAGACAACAGTGAGAACTAGCTCTTCCTGTCTGCTGTATTTGCTTCATTGAAGTAGTTCCGATTTGAGAGGCATTACTTCTCTGTTTTCAGAAGTCTGAATCTAGTGAATGCTGCAACATTACTGGGCAACCAAAACTTATTGTTAATTGGAGGCTTAACATGATTTTAGCTCTTTCACTATGCCTATGTCTATTACTTAGCACAAGAAATGGTGTAAATGACCATGAGATAAAATGACACTAGTAAAAGGTTAGTGAACACAATTGACAATCACCAAAGTACACCCCACTCAGCTTTAACCCTTTTCAGAGTAACTAGAAGGACCTTCGAACATAAGAATTGCAGACAATTTGGAAATAAATAAAGAGTCCAGGTTCCTCTGAGAGGTAAACAGTAGAAAACAATTGCAGAATGGCAAATATATTTGTTAGCTTGTGTATAAATTTATACTTGCAGCAGATACGTATGTATATACATGCCTTACACTTATGAAGATAGTATCAGTCATTTTGCATTTGTGATGAAGTAATGTAAAAAAAAAAATAAAAAAAAATGGATTGTGGAGAACTTGTGTTCATCTTAAGGTTTCCATAATTCTTCTTTTAAATTCTGTTGCTCAGCTTAAGTTAGATAAGTGTAATTTTATTCCTAACAGACTGACTACTTAGTAGTATCCTTTGAAGTAAAATATTAATTCAGACACAGGAGTTTTTTCTTCATTTATTTTCCCCATAACCTTAAATTCCATATTAGCATAACATGACCACTTTCTTTTTTCTTAATTTGATTCTCTGGCTCTTCCCTATTTTATTGGGTGATTAGAGTTTTCAGTAAAATTTTATATCTTAAAATTGTAACTGAAATGTATTACTTTAAGATCTAACTTTTTCTGGATTCTCTTTTTTTCCCAGATGATATCTGGGGAGGGGGGCTGAGGAGCTCATATAATGAAGGGGTTTATCACTGCCCTATTTTCTCATTACCATTGCTGTTGACACTTCTAGGTAAAAAAACATTCATGTTTTTTTCTCTTACATTTTCTACTACTATTACCAAAAACCAAAGTCTCATAAAGTAAGTTTATCTTATTTTCAAAGTTTATGTTTAGTTTTTCAAAGAGAAAATTTGGAAGAAAAAGAACAGAGATCAGAGAAGGGCAGTGTTATAGAAAATGTCAGTTTGAATTGAATAATATGTGGGTTTTGTATATAAGTTGAAAAGTGGAGAATGAAGAAGCTGACATTTTTCTATAATGCAGTTAACCTCTATCTTGGCACTTCGGGTGTATCTGTAGAGAATGTGTGTAAGCATAATACTGAAAGCATGTATTCTGAAAATGGCTTTGTTTCACTGTAGTAATTAATTTTTAGGCAGAAACACAGTTTGTGAGTTTGTGCTGGGGAGGAAATACAATTTGCATGCATTTTGGCAATCAGTTTTTCTGTCTGAAAATCAATAGCTACTTTAAATTCACTGATTTTTATGATGTCATACAATAAGATGAGTACAGTGATTCTCCTTTCACATCAATTGCTTTGGAACTTGCACAAGTGACTTAGCTATATTTTTATGTGAGCAGTAATTTCATTAGGTATTATTAAACAATTAAAATAGTAGAATTTAACATATAAGGGCTCATGACATCTACCTTGTTTTAGACAGTGGTGGCTTCAAGAACATAAACAAAATGTAACACTTTTCTAGAAGGATCAACATTAATAACTTTTCTTCCTTACCCCAAGACAAAGTAAACAGAATTCTGTTTATTGGTTGCATGTTCAGTGTCTGAGACAGCTAAGATATTAAGAAAAAAAAAATGAAAGGGGAGAATTATTAAGTTTTCAGAGTTAAAACCAGTTCACCAAATGCGAACTCAATGATTTTCCCGGTGACAGAACATCACAGAAATGCAAATGGAGAAAAAAAAATATAAATAAATTAGAAAAATTGCACATTTCTGTCAGACAAGTACATTGTATTTACAAATGCCTTCCAACACTTCTTTCTGCTAGCCTTCACCATTATCTGGGTGCCTTTCTCCTATGCCCCTTCATTCATAGATTCCCTTTCCATGCCTTATGTTTTTCCTGGCAAGGGTGTTCTGTATGTCCCTTCCAAATTCCCTTTCTTTTTTATACAAGCAATGTATTAGAAAGGAGGGGATAGAAGAGAATCGTAATCACAATATAAAAATCCTAAAATCATACTATTATGTCACCATAGAACACTGTAACAGCATAATGATGCCATTGTTCTGCAAATAATACTATAATGTCAAGGTTATGTTAAGGTATTAAGCCCAAAGAATAACTAATAAAACAAGTTCTGAACCTATTTATTGAAGTAGGCGTATAGCCTAGTCCTTGAAAATTAACATAAATTATATATTTGTGCTCCTAATTTGAATATGGCCATAAAATGCAATTCTATTCAGATCCTTACCCAATTTTCACTGAAGACGTTGGGAGATCTTTCGACCTGATTCCAGTAAGCTTTAGATAAGATTTAGTGCAAGACAGAGAAAAAAGATATATCTAATATTATTTAATGTTGTTATTTAATTTGAGGGTTTTAGCTCTATTGTAGTTTAATAGGGAGGAAAACTTCTTGAGAGTGTTTCATATTTTATTAGTTTTATTCGTGTATTTTTCTGTGCTACAGGAGTGGATAGTAGAGACACAAGTGTGACATACATGTATAATTTTCTACATTTTATCCTCTTTAAATGTGTAGCTACACCATAATCTGTTCTGTAGTGCCACAATGTTAAAGTCGTGTTCATTCACTTGGGGTAAGTTATTGCAGAGGATTATTTTGCTAAAGTTTATAAGGAAAGGAGTAAACTGGCAACATAATGATACATTTTCATGAATTATTTTTTTTTATTTAAATTTAACACCTAAATTTTCAGCAATGTCCTTTTTGAGAAATAGAATGAAATCATTGCTTACTAAAGCTGTCAGACTAATAGCACTAGAAGCACGTATTATGTGGCAGCAGTGTCAGATCCTTGACTCTTCTGTTCTAAGGAACCTCACCTCTACAAGAGATTACCCAGTGAAATAAGATCGTTTTATGTTCATAACCATTCCTGTTTGGGTTTTTTTTTAGACTATTCTTATTTTATTTTCCAGCCTGCTGACCATTGTTCTAACTCATTTCTCTTGTAAAATAGCCATACTACACATTAGGAGGGCAATGGATCAAACCTGCCAGTTTAGGACATGTGAACCTTGTGTAAAATTATAAAAAACACAGCAAGTATTATGTAGGAATTAAAGTTGAATGGATGGCATGAACAATAAAATATTCATAGCTAACACTTTTGTCCATACTGTTTAATACGCTGCTTCTTAAAATAGACACGTGTTAGAGAATTACACTAAGAATGTAATAATAAACATTGGTGCCACATGTAGAATTACACAATTAGATTAACAGAGAAAAGATAGAAATTACAAATTCTTGTAATATTTTTCTAAAAATTTTCTGGTTCCTTATTCAGAATTTTATTGAGTGATTTAGAAGGTGGTATGAGGAAAAGATTTTAAAATTTACAGTGCATTGAGGATTGATAGTGTTTTTGCTTTATCCAACAGCTAGAGGATTGTCTGTAGCTCAAATGAAAGTTTTACTAGTCTGCTGGCACCAAAAATGCACAATATTTGACGAGATTTTTTTTAAACAGGGAGTTGAAGGAAACATTGAAAAGCATCTATTTCAGTATAAAATGCTGGCAAACTATACCAGAAAATCACAAATATTCCAGAAACAGATGGAAAAAAAAGTAGCTGAAAAAGAGTGAATGGACGAGTTCACAGAAACAGAGAAAAGAAATCTAAATGAAGAGGTCAAATACACCATTAAATCAATATACACCTGGGCAAATGCAAAACAAACACACACACACACAGGGAAAAACTGCGACTATCCATCATTTAATTGAAAAAAAAAATTAAAGTAATTTTAATGGAAGAGGTAGGTCATTCTTGACTACAATTTGATTCAGATGAGCTAAAAAAAAAACCCCAATAACTTACTCCTGAATTAAGGTTTAAAGAATGAATAAAGGACATAGTAAAATGTAAACGTGATAGAGTAGCATTGCACATATAAGGTTGTATAGAGTTTGAAAAATTTCTAAGTAAAAAAGACTATACATTTTAATCAATATATTTGCAAACAAATTCAATACTATCATGGGTCATTTGGTTAGGGAAAGGATATTGAGGGCAAAGTTTGCCATGCAGAGCAGAAGCAACTAAATTTAATAAGGTAGTAATAACTGCTAACCAAAAAACTGAGATGTAAAGGGATGTGAAAACTCTCTGTTATGCTTGGTGGGTGAAAAGTCTGTGATGAGTATAAATGCTTGTGCTTCAGTGCATCCATCAGTCATTGAGTACTTGAAGTTAAGAAGACAATTCTTCTATGAACAGATTATTATATAACTATTTTTCTTAAAGGGATGTAATAATGTCAGATATCAGAAACAAAAAAGAAGGTTAGACCAAACCTGATCTGATATATTTTGGTACCTTTTGTAATCTTTTGGTAGAGGATATTGATAAAATTGAAAGCACTTTTTGAAAAACTATTTGTTTTAAAAATATTAGACTTTCTAAAAAAAGATATTTTCATTCTTCCAGTTTGCCCTGGAGGGATGCTGTAACACAGTATTAGAATTTTTCCTTAATAATTTTGGTATCACATACATTAATTTAATGATAAAACCAGGTCTGTGCAAGGATCAGGATAATTAGTTTCTAGAATGTCTCTGATATGACTCAGCTGCACATATAGAGAAGTCTACTCAACTAACTCCTTTCCAGGTCACTGATATTGTACCTGAATAGAAGAAACCTCTAGAATGTGCACAGCATCTAAGCAATTGATTTCTTCTCTTCAGGAAACTGACCTATAATGCTCAGAATGCTGCTATTAAGGAGAAAGACATAGTTGTCTAAGGGAGGAGCATTTCTTTAAAAGTATCTTCACTAGGTTCCCCCCAACCCCTTCTCTCTCTCATCTGTTAGCAAAATACCCAGGACCTCAGAGCAGTTTAATCCATGTGGCTTAACCTCACCATGGGTTTAAAAAAATTCTGATCTTTATAGTCAATCTACAGTAAGGCTTATCTAACCTACATAATCTTTAGACAAAAAGCAAAAAAAAAAGAAAAAAAAAATTAGAAGCCTCAACAAAATATTTTGATGGGATATATGTCCAGGGTGCATCATAGGTTTGTTATGATGTCCGATTTATTTTCAATTAAAAAACCCCAAATCATAGATACATAATATGACAGAGGTTTTGTAATATTAGCAGTAATGAGTTTCTGTTGAGACAGCTATAGCTTTTTTTCCCCTATCAAGCAATTTCCAAAGTGTAAGTTCTGCTTAAATGAAAACTATAGCAAACTTTCCTGGTTAATGAGATTCCATGTTAATCCCCCATGCTGCAAATCAATTATTTAAAGCCTTTCACAGCTAATGGATCATATAGTACTTTCTGATTAATGCCAACAAGCTAGTTTTAAGGCAGGGAAGCAATCAACAGTCTTAACCACTCTGTTTTAATAATACTGTTCTGTAGTTAGAGAAGAAATACCACAAAATATTTAAAAATAAAATATTTTTACATGAGGAAAACACAGAACTCAAACTGCAGCAGAGCATAGTTATGCTTACTAGCAATAGACAGAGAGGCATTATATATTGATTGCAAATTCTGAATCTCCTATTAAATAGCCAAATATCAATGCTTAGCATTTTTCAGGAGAACCTTTTCCACTAGGGTACGTATTGCATCAACTATTTTTCACTAAGTGCTGATGGAATAAATTTACTAGTAATATGATGTAAGTATTGTGTTCTATATATTCTACTAATACTAGTGTAAGTTTGCATGTTTCTTCTCAACTCATCTGTGGTGCACTGTGGTGGATATTCTGCAACGGTGCTGAATGAGATTTTCTCTGTCAATTTATGTAAGAAGGATGTGACATTGAGGACTGAAGCTTTGGATAATAGGGAAAGAAAAGACACCATGGTAAATTACTGGTTTCCAGGCAGCAAGAATTACATGATAAAATATGACGTGCATTGAAAGGAAAAATAGCGGTTAGGTACTGTGCTGGTTTTGGCTGGGATAGAGTTAAATTTCTTCATAGTAGCTTGTAGGGGACTATGTTTTGGATTTGAGACCAAAAGAAAGTTGATAACACACCGGTGTTTTAACCTTCTCTGCTTCTCACGCTGACCCACCAGCCTGGGGGTGCAGAAGAAGTTGGGAGGGGACAAAGCCAGGACAGCTGACCCCAACTGACCAAATGGATGTTCCACAGCACGTGAAGTCATGCTGAGCAATAAACCTGGAGGAATAAAGAGGAAGGGGGCACATTCAGAGTTATGGCGCTTGTCTTCCCAAGTAACCATTATGCATGACGGAGCCCTGCTTTCCTGGAATGACTAAACACCTGCCTATTAATAGGAAATAGTGAATGACTTCCTTATTTTGCTTTGCTTGCACATGCAGCTTTTGCTTTACCTGTTAAAAGGTCTTTATCTCAACTCACAAGTTACCTCACTTTTGCTTTTTCAGTTCTCTTCCTCATCCCACTGGGGATGAATGCACGAGCACCTGTCTGGTGCTGAGCTGCCTAGCAGGAGTTAGACCACAACAGTCCTTTTCAATGCCCAACGTGGAACACCAAAAAGGTTGGAGTATTTATTACTCGATTCTTGTAACTGCAAACCAGAAGTCCCTTCATTGGGGTCAGAAGTAAGATCAGTCCTTCTACTCTTTCTGGGGAACTGTCAAAAAGAAACTGGAGCTATAATTTTCCTGGATAAACCTCTTCTGGCCATTGAGCGCAGGCCACTTGGTGGGCTATCCAGTACACCTAGAATCAACTTCACAAGGGGTGGAAACATAGCCCTTCCATTTGCCATGGACTTGTACAGCCTGCACTGGAACAGGGTGAAGATCCTGAGCACCTGCAATATATTGATGACATCATTGTGTGGGACAAGGCAGCAGAGGAAATGTTTGAGAAAGGGAAAAAAGTAGTTCAGATTCTTCTGAAAGCTGCTGCTGCCAAAAAGCAATTTAAAGTCAAAGGACCTGTACAGAAGATCCAGTTTTTAAAAATAAAATGGCAAGATGGACATCGTCATATCCCAATGGATGTGATCAATAAAATAACACCTATATCTCCATCAAATAACAAAAAAGAAACAGAAGCTTTCTTAGGCTTTACGGGGTTTTGGCTACCCTGCCTCAAACTCTGATTTACAGAGCATTCGTTTTAAGTAATACAAATTAGCATATCATGAGAAATGTATAGTTCAGTGAAAAATTAGTCTGTACTATGAAACAGCTGACCAGAAACTAATGCATACACAGATTTAGGCATAGTCGTTTTCAGCAAAAATTTTAGAAACAATTTAAGATGGTGAATTTCTACAAGAACTTTTACCATAAAGTGGACAGAACTGTGTTTAGAAAAGCTGACAAGATCTAACTGAGTACCCAACAGTTTTAATTTATGTCCCCTTCTTTATTTCAATTTTGAGTGGTGCCTTTTCTTTTTTCAGGGAATGAATACTGCAAACAAGCAATATAATAAACTAATGCGTTTCCTAAAAGTCATGTGGATAAGAATCTTTATGTACCTCTTCAAATCACTGAAAAGTGATATTGCACATAATATTCTAAAAAAGTAAATAAAATAATTGGAAAAAAATCCCCAAACAACAGCAAACAAACAATCAATCAAAACCCCCCCACAGAATAAAAGCAACACAGGATACCAACGAAGACTACAGCTTTATGCAGCATTGGACACTTGGAGTCACAAGCTGGTGAACTTTTTCCTTCACTTGTTTTAGGAGAACCAAAAAGCAACTCAAGGTATTAGACATACAGAGATCACAGTATTGGATCAGTAAACAGTGTGTTTGTGATGAACGCTGAAACAAGATAAAATATGAAAACACAAAGTATTAATTACAGGGCAATTTTATTTTAATACAAAATTATTTTTGTATTTTGACAAAAACACATACATATATGTAGAGAAATAGAATATCTTTTTAGTGATAAAGATTTCAAATATCATCAAAGTGTCTTGTAATTAATTTAAAAATATTTAGGAGATTTTGGTTGAATTTAGTACAACTTTATCTTCAGTCAGAGAAGGGCTAAGGAAGGAAGTCTAATAATGACAACTAATTTTTAATGACGACTGGGCCTAAAATATGTCTTAGGCAGATGGCTAACAAATAGTTGATGAATTTTCTTAGAAAGGCTCTTGCTCCCAGATCCTTAAGCTCAGTCCTAGATGGGTACTAACTCCTTATTTCCTGTGACTACTCAGGAGTAAGGCAACAAAATTCTCATTTAAGATCTTTCTCCCTTTACCAAATTTGCAGTCATCCTGTGCATGCAAGTCCATGGGTGTCACTAGCAGTATTTGAACCCTATTGCTTTTTTTCCTTAGAAAAGGAGGCAAAATAAAACCAGTAGTTGTTGTGTTCAGCTTTTACAGAATGGTTAATGCTTAGACAAATGCCAAAGAAGATCTGGGTACGCTTTCCCACCACAGTACAAAGGAATTAATCTCCCATGCCACTTCTGAAGTTAATGTCCATAGGACGTTCAGACTGAGGGCACCTCTATCTCTGTAATCAGCAACTCTAGACTCGTGGGATGAGAAAGATGCTAAGCAAGGTGGAGGACCATCAGTCTGGTGTCTAGTACTACTCACATATGGAAGTGAACAGATTGGCTGTGATCTCTGCACCAAAGGATTATTTTTGTCTTTCGTCAAATTGTTCTTGAAGTAAAAAAGAGAAACAGTGCAGAAAAATGGAGGAAGGATAGACTCTAAAAGGTCTACAGCCTAGCTGTGTCACTTACTCTTGAGAAAAAAAATGGTGCAACAGCTCCTAGAGAGCCCAAAAACTGCAAAACACACACAGAAAGAAAGAAAAAAATCAGCAAATGAATTAATTTGAATATCATTAAACATTTCAATTAGAAATATGGAAATATTAAAAGCAGTTTTTTCAATTTTTTTCCCCACTTTATTTTATCATAGAATCATAGAATGTGTTGGGTTGGAAGGGACCTTTAAAGGTCATCTAGTCCAACCCCCTGCAGTAAGCAGGGACATCTTCAACTAGATCAGGTTGCTCAGAGCCTCATCAAGCCTGGCCTTGAATGTCTCCAGGGATGGGGCCTCCACCACCTCTCTGGGCAACCTGTTCCAGTGTCTCACCACCCTCATTGTAAAGAACTTCTTCCTAATGTCTAATCTAAACCTGCCCTGCTCTAGTTGAAAACCATTGCCCCTCATCCTATCGCTACATGCCCTTGCAAACAGCCCCTCCCCAGCTTTCTTGTAGGCCCCCTTCAGGTACTGGAAGTACCTGAAGTACCCGTAGTATTTTAGTTTTACCAGTATTTTAGTATTTTAGTATTACCAGCAGTATTTTAGTTTTCCCTCTAAAGTGCCAAAGCATTTGAACAATAACTATACTTAATTACTTGTTTTGAAAGATATCTTTCTCTTTATCATACACTCACATAAAAATATCAAAATAATAATAATAGCAACTCACTTTGTGGATTTTATTCACATATGGACTTAGAATGAACTGAGATTAAATATGCTAAAAATTATGAGTCAGTGTAGACAGGAATTCTTTCCATCCATTTTAAAATCCCTTATTCTACAACTGACCTTATGAATAGATTTACTGTTACAGAACCATCATTAGAGTGAGAGGATGATGGTTACTAAATATATACTTTTCTAAAAGCAGTTAGACTAGCCCAGCAAGATATCTAATAATTAAAACTTAAGTAGCGTATAAGATGCAATCAGCTTTATTCATTCTGTGAGCACATAGAAAACAAGGTGTTTTCTGCTGTGCAATGATCTGTATTGATGTGTAAAACAGTACCATAGGCGCATTTTTTTTTGATATGCGATAACTGTTAGAGGAGTCTGCCTTTTTTGCCTTTACAAATCTTTTTTTGTAGCTGCAAAGAACAACTTTTTTGAAACAAGTTATTGCTGTGAAAAGGAATATTTCAAAGCAGATCTAGATGGTGATGGTGTGGGAGGCTTGACATTTAAAGTTTTTACTGACCAGGCAGTAATTTTCACATAACTTTCTAAAAGGATTTGAACTACTAGACTGAAGAACTAAGAAGGAACCTACCAAAGAAGTTACTGAAATATGAGTTGAAATGGGGTGAACAAAGGAACTCTTTAAGAGCTGCTTTCCTCTAGAATTTAATATTGACTTGCCATATGGTGTAAAAAATGTGATAGGTCTGCACTTATAAGGAACAGCTCTCACAGGGTGACTTCACTGGAACTGTCAAGATCTGTGTTTTGATGAATATAACTGGGACAGCTCCTAAACACCACGTGATACTATACTGTAATTCATGGATGTTTGCTTTACTTACTCTATATCTTTTATTAAATTTACATGCCTGGTGGTAGAGACAGATTTTGAAACAAGCCAAAAAATGATAACGAAGCCATGTTTTGACTACTTGATGTGAATGATAAATGATTTCCACAGAATTCAAAAGTTTTTGCTGCTATTTTGCTCAACACTCACTTATTTTGAATCTTCAAATGAAGGAGTGAAATAAGCTAAGACTGTTTCCCTTATTTATATGGAATCGTGTGTGTGTGTGTGTGAGCCATGAAGGAGTGGGAGGATGTAAACAGTATAATTGTTTATGCACTTTCGTGATGCTTTCTAGTAATTAAGTACTGCACACATACTTACAGATATGCTTATAAAAATTCTCATTACCTCTAGAAGGCATTGTTATCCTGCTTTTTAGAGGTATGCAAATGAAGCCAGTTAGCTTATTTTTGCTCTAAATAGTGTTGAAATGTCAAGTGGTATTTATTAAGGATTGCCCTGAAATATAAATGTTGCCTAGCAGCTTTTAAGAAAATTGGGTTTTGGTAAAAGTTGCCCAGCAATCAGTAATTACAGATTTAGCTTTGCTACTGAGGTCTGGATTCTGGCTTTGTTTCATCCCAACAGCAGAGCAGCTATTTGCAAGAGAAGTTCAGTATGGCCTAATCACATATGTGGTGTTTTGGGTGATTTTGGAACTTTCTGTTCACTTGAAAATTGATCATATTATGCAGAAGTGCCGATTCTGTTTTGATTTTATTCTGTGAAACTCAAGCTCAAATTAAAAGAGGCAGTTGCAATGTGATAAAGCTTTGCATGTCATACAGCTAAAAGTGCAGTCAGGCAGTATCAGTTCACAAAGGTAAAGTACCTTAGGATATATGCACAGGTGACTGAGTGATGGGAACACTTTGGAGTAACAGAGATGTCTTGGGTTTTGTAGCCATTAAATGAGGCCATAAATAGAGCCTCTGTAGAAATATTTCCTATTAATAAAAGCTAATGTCAATAACAGTGAGGTAGTAGCCAGAGCATGTGTTAGATTGCTAATTCTATCCCCATGTCACTTACCATGCAATCAAGAGAGTTATTGAACTATAAAGTGTATGGTTATAGATTTCTTTTAAGGACAGCATTAGTCATTATAAAGCCTAAAGTATAGCTACTGTCAATCCGTGTGCACCTTACCCACCCCCCCTCCAAAAAAAAAGAAAAGTAATCTTTTAAAATTCACTTCCTCAAAAGGATGTTATTAAAAGTTCAGAATAATTTTGGCACCCCAGCACAATTTTTCATTTGTAAACTGATCTGAAAAAAGTACGTTGAACTCTGCACATTGCATTAGGGTAGCAGATTCAGACCTCCTGCATCCTTGCATAGAATGGACACAACTGGTTTTACCAGTTCATCCTAAGATTAGATTGTACAATTTAAAATACCTGCCAACTGTATCTACGAGAGAGTTCAGAGGAAATCAAGAAGGAAGACAGGCTTTGCTGTTAAAATCGGTGCAGAAATCAAGATCCACTGCATCACATTTAGTGGGATTACAAGTTCTTATGTTAATATGAAGTTCTGTCTCTGAAAGTGAATCAGATGAAACTATTCAAGTCAGACTACATCTGACCATAAGTAAATTAAGAATAGAAACTAGAGTTCATGTTAGTTTATCAACAGCATGTTCACCCTGCTCCATGCTGTGCCATACCAGATAGGATGATTGTAAGTACCAATATTTCCATGTTTGTATAATGCTCTATGATATTCTGTTTGTCTAGCACACTATGCTTTCACAGTTGTATGCCTGCTTGCTTATCCTGAGATAGGGAGGATATCTTTCTGAAGCCTTGCTTTGTGCCATGAAGGCTTAACCAAAAACGCCCTTCTTGTATGATATATGCTAGCAATGTTGATCACAGGATAATTTGCTTTGGTAAAGGATTTTCATATTCCTCTGTAAATCAAGACTTCCAAATATGGATGATCAGATATATGCTGGAGAGATCACTTCTCACTGATGGCTAGATTAATTTCAATTGAGTTACTCCCAGAGATTAATTTGACTCATTAAATCAAAACTCAGTTCTCACTAAAATTAGTTGTAGCCTTCCTGCTTGTCTACAAAGCCTTGAATATCCAAACTAACATTAGATCAGATAAATGAATCAATAGGCTTGAAAACCTGTCAGTCAAAACATGAGCATTTTATGTTTCCAATGAGTTGGCTGCCTGCAACAGCTCTAACTGAGCAAAATACCTCTCAATTACAAGAGGAATGGCTAAATAACAGAATCAATTAGGTTGGAAAAGACCTTTACGATCATCATAGATTTAAGGAAAATGAGTATATCATAAATATTAAGGACTCTGTGAGAAGAAGAAAGGTGCAATGAAGTAAGTTGGTGCCTGATTACTTTTTCTCATAGTTTGTAGGGTGGCACAAATTTAACTGTGCTTTTTTTATGATCCAAAATTAATTTTCTTTGGGTGGTGGTAGAGGGGAAAAGCGTCTAATGGACCTTAACAAAGATGCGATTGTTAACTGAAGCTCAAATCCTAGATGCCTTAAGCACTGAGATTACATATTATTATTATTATATTATCTCTTTATTAAAGAACTCTACACAGCAGTAGAAAAGCTGAAAATTATATCCATGAGACCTTTTAAGTAAATCTACGAGTAATTTATTTTGATAATCCGGATGAGAAATTGCATGGAGAGCATTGCCGTGAAGTTCACATGCATTCCAAATTTGTGCTGCTGCTTAGACTCGTGTTCCTCAAAGAACAAAAATACTTTTCCTGAGTATCATATGTAGTACTATATATATATTTATTAGCATATACATAAACATGTATACTGATGCCTTCATTCTGAAGAGGATTTTTAAAGAAAGTAATACCATTTATTGGCTAAAAGCATCTAAGCTTTTGGGATCACAATGACTTTACCTTGCCATTGATTGCGAAAGATTTTGCTAGGAGATATTTGGTTGATGTGAACCTGAATCTAAAGCAGACTCACTCGTTTTCATCAAAATCCATCTATGAATTGAAAACTTCCCCATTCACTTTAAACTGGACTTTTAATCCTTTAGCTACTGAACAGTTTTACGACTTACTGCTACTCTTAGTGAGTGATATTAGGCAGCATCAAGAATATTTATTTGATAGTCATATTTTATTCTTGACATGTAACAGAATGTAAGTGGCTAATAACCGGGAAATGATCATTCTTTTACTACATCCAGGCATTTATATGTTTTATGAAGCTGTTTGGTATAAGGACATTCCCAAAAGAAAAATGCTAGTTAGTTTTTTGCTGCTGATATCCATTACTTATTTCCAGAGGAATGTTCAAACTTTTCTGCCCATTACTAGCTATGATACTATGAATTTACTAAGGAGTTATAATCTGATAATCTGCTTCTCTGAGTCCCTCAGAAAAGAAAAAAAAGGTTTCGGTTCATTAAAAAAAAAGGAAAATTCACATGCTTTCATAAAATTTTGTCCTGTACTCACACAAATTACAATTTAAAGTGTATTTTAGTATACATGTGTACAGGATATAACCAAAAGCTTTGAGACCAAATGCTTAACAGAGGATTAAATCGTGTGTGAAACTGTTGAAATTGTTTAATAAATTACATATTGTTTAATAAATCAGCAGTTGTCTGCAGGAAAACACTCATTTATACACCAACAGTAAAACCCAATGTGAATTTCTAAATCTATCTATCTATCTAGATGTTGGTTTCACAAAGATTTCCCAATGTACACTTTTTTTTTCCTTATAAATATTTTCATGCAATAGTCAAATATCATTACTTAATTTTTTTTCTGCAGTGTGCCCTGAGTTTTATCTTTGAAAATCTTGAGTCTGGAGACTCTCATGTATAATGTCTTAGTTAGATTTGCAGTATAACTAACCTGTGCCAAATTTGTACTCAACAAGAGAATTCTGTGGAAGTCTATACTATAAATGGAAATAGAATTTTAAATCTCCAGGTGAATCTTTATAATTGGTATTGCAGTTAAGACACGAGCATTAGATAATAATTTGCTCTTTGTGGTGAGAAGTGTAACCGTATTTGATTGACTTAGAGAAAATCAACAACAGCAAAAATATTTACTTGGGTTTTACAGCAAAAGTGATTGCAATTTTGTAAAACATCCTAAGAATTTCCCAGGTGTCCGGTTAATATTACTAATATCCTGATCTAATACTTAAATGAGACTAGCTTAGTGATTTTGTTACATTGCTTTAAATTTGCATTAATTTTTAAGAAATCATTGCCTTTATTTTAGTATTGTATTACTTTAAAAAGGTAAACTGAAATACATTTTTTATATTTTAGCCGTTTGTATTTTCTTAAAGTAATCACATTTCTACAAATGAAGAAACTTCTGAAAACTAGATTTTTCATCAATCACTCAAATTAAAATCTTGGTTATTACCTTGATATTAATCTTTATCTCTCTAAAACTATATTGTTTTAACTTAAAAAAATATTCATGTACTTCAAATAAATAATACACATACAAAAATACACACATAAACAAACACATGCTTAAGGATTACGAAGTGCACTTCTCAGTAATCACGCACTCAGAGCTATTTAAAAATGCCTCCTCTTAACCATTGGATAATCAGTCTTGAGGAGGGGGAAGACATAGGTTCTGGTAACAGCTAGATAAAGAAAAATCATATTAGAATACCAAACTTCCTTAAAAGCTTATTATACAAGGTTACCAATGACATTGCTGTGATAGAAATGTCAGTGAAGCATATGAAGCCTGTCTTTGAAAGACATAACTTTGAGAGCAAACAAAGCAAGGGGCACATTTCTGTAGCTGAAACAAAAGTAACAGAGCAACACAAAGAATTTTCAACTAAAAAAAAATATACTCAGAGGGGTTTCTTGAATTAAGAAATCCAAGACTGGAAGAATACAAGTCTGTGTTACATGAGCAGTTGTTAGAGATAAGTAATCTAACAATCTAAAAGTAGCTATTTATTTACGTGTAAATACATGTGTACTATGTGTAACTATGATCTTCAGTTAAGACCATGCAATTTGGAGTCATGAATACTTGATAATCTTAGCTGTTTGATTGTCAGGCATCTTTTAAACTGATACATTAAAAACCTTTCCTCAGATATATTAACCGCTGTTACAACTGGAAGAAACTAATTGAATTTACTGCTTCTCAGTAAAGCTATAAAGCATATATCGCATTTAAGAACTCTCTTTATGACTTCTTTCTACTCACTGAGTTTAAAGAATCCTGTTTCAGCTGAGCAATTCTTAAAGAATTTTTTTTTTTACATTTATCTTTTTATTTTTCAAAGTAGCAATATATTACACAGTTTTGCTAGTGCCTCTTCTCAAGTAGGCAAGTATTAACTAATGCAAGGGAGGGAGAAAAGTTGGTTGTGTGATAGGAACACTCTCAGTCTGGTTATATTTGTGATTTTATCTTTGCAAAGTTTGAATCTGGTGAAACAGAAACTCTTCCATTACTCAGGCTGCTTGACCGATGAACTGTTAAGATCATATAAACCCTCCCTTTGCTAAGACTTTATGTTGGTTTATGCTGGTTGCACAAGTAACCCCAGCATGTCCTCTGGAACACTCTAGACTTGCATTAGGAAGATTTTCACACTTCTTGTTGCTTAACTACCTACCTCAAACAGAAGAATAATGTGTTCGGGAAATGTCAAATTCTCAGGCAAGTTCTCTATTCTATATCCTTAGCAAGACCTTTCTATTATCCTGAGCAAAATCTCCGAGTAATATGAACACCATACTGTCTGTGAGGATCTATCAGATGTGTAGGTGGCAAACGATTCAAAACATGCGCTAGCAGCAAGATATGGCAATCTAAGGCAAGACTGCGTGATTCCTCTGAGGTCTCAGTGAACAGGAGCTTTCATTTACATTGCACATACCATAGCTGTTATGATTTTATAAGTACTGTCAGCTGACCGTCTTTGTTAATAGGTATTTGCTATGGCTCAGATTTAAGATAGTTGCAAATAAGAAGATCAAATTAAATAGTTAGCAGTTCCTATTTTATTTTGCTTAACTATTGTATTCTTTAGAAAAAATGCTTTCATATAAATTAACTTCAGTACTTCTCATTTTTTCACTGCATTACTGAAACGAAATTTGCTACAGAACCTGTCTAAACCAAATGATGTAGAATCTTCATCCTGTAATTAGGGACAAATGAAGCTCAAAGCTTTGAGTTTTCGATAATCTTCCCAAAGTAAAGATGCTTAGCACAAGTTTTTTTATGAAGCTATCTGACTGAGGTGATGTTTCCCAAAGTTAAGATGCTTGGCACAAGTTTCTGTGAAGTTATCTGACCGAGGTGATATTTTTGCAAGTAACATTCAGCTTCTATCATCTTTCAGATACTTCATATACATTGAGTAGTTACTCCTTAGTAGTGAAAGCATTCTCAAAATAAGCAATTATAAACAGGTGAGGGGATATTCAAAAATCCAGAAGAGTTCAGAAAGAAATTCAGTAAGCTAATATCTCCCACGTGCTCCTACCATTTCCCTACTTAATATTTAATCTTGAGAATGGAAAAATAAAAGTATACACTGCCCTTTTGCACAAGGTGAACTTTATATTTTGCACTAAGATGATAAGTCTCTTTTTCTCTTTATTTCATCTTCCAGAAATTGTAAAAATGTGACCATAAGTGGATGTGTAACTTTTCTGGTATATAGAGTATTTATTCTGGTATATACATTGTCACTTAATTTATCCAACCATTTCAATCCTTACAAATCAAACATATTACTGTGCATGTGACTGAAGCTGTTGCTATTAACTTTAGGTGTAATAAGACAGGACTCAGCATTTGCAATTTCATCTCATCCTAGAACTCCTTTTGACAGAAGAAAATAACTGAGGCACTTAACTGTCCTTGTAACATACTGTACCTACAATTCATCCTCAAAACAAGAACCCTTAATCGGTTGAGTTTATTTTTCTTGCTTTTTTTTTTTTTAAATGTTTATTTCAGCTTCTCATGAATTTACGTACAATACAAGTTTAAAAAAGGATAGAATCTCCTTGTCCATAGTGCCAAAATGTCTAGTTATAATAAAATTCAGTCACTTTGAATATCTCTGATTTATAGACATAAGCACTTTAGCATGAGAGATACACTTATTAGGCACATTTAGGCATCATGGGTATTTCTTGTCTAATAATAGTTCATCAGTTTGTACTGTGGCATGCTGACATTTGAAATTCTTTCCTCAGTCTTAGCAGGAGATTCACTGTTTTAGATTTTCATTTTCCAGACAGTTACAGAGCAGCAGTGTGAACATATAGATTTTCTCTCATTTTCGTTTCTAGCAGAAATACTTTTATCAGGATTGTTCACTCATGATTAAAGAAAAACTAAGTGGACTGTCTTAAAGTGTGAATGAGTCTGATTGTGAAAGTGTGGTGGGGTTTTTTTTTTTAGGAAAATACATCAAATAATTCTTTTTTTTTTTTTTTTTTCTCTTGAAAAATTCTAAGTGGCTTGCTTTCTCACCACAGTTTTAAAGGACAAAAATTAAGACAGTGAAAAAGCTTAAAAGTCAGATATTATGGACAGCTTTTCTGTGTGTGTTATGGCTTTCTTTTAATATATGTGGTAGAAGGAAATGCACACGTAAAAAATTGTGTATAATCTCTAACTACACCTAATTTAAGCTTGTCTCTGACAGCATCCTGTACGTATTTTTTAAAAAAAAAAAATCTTTGATTCCACTAAACATTATCTTGCATATATCAAGTTTTGGGATGAAAAGAACACCTTCCTGCTTCTTGTACAATTTTTCTACCATTCTAAATCACAACCTTCAAGTAAGGTTACAATGTATGTACAAATATTATTTTTTGCTCTGTTATGTTGTAAAGAGACTTAATACCTTTAACTTATTGTTTTGCTTAATACTTTCATATGATAAAGTACTTCACAACTGCTGAAGAGTATTTAACAATGTAGTCCATTTGCTATATTTTTAAATAATGTATTGCTTCTGCAGTACAATAGTTTTCTCTATTCCTATACTTTGAGTCAGAACGGAATAAGCATCAGTTCTCTTTTAAGTCCTCATTTCTTTCTTTTTCTTGCTAAATCCTTAAATTTGTAAATGTTGATACAAGTAAATGTGTAGTGATTTCAATGTAACTCACTATATCTTTAACGTTTTCATTGGCGTTCTCAAGGAAAATGTGCAGATTTACAGCAATGAAATCTGTTTCTGATTGTAATTTTGGGGAGATGAATTGTGTTTCTCAGGCTTGGCAGGAGAGGCACACTATGTCCTAGAAATCTTTACAATTCCTCCTGTGCCCAATGGCACTAAAATATCTGCTCAGGGTAATAAGAGAAGGAAACAACAAAACCACAAAGTCATTTTCTTTCTTCCTTTGTCCCTTAAAATAAATTCTCAACAGAAAGCTTTACTGGTCTTTTATTTGTTTATGAATAGAAATTCATGGAAGTCACTTCTGATCCTAAAGCTACTGGTTGCAACAGCTTATTGGGCAGGATTTTTTTTTTTATTTCTCTGAAGGTCTCTGTAGAGTGGATTGACTTAAGTAAGGAAGCAGGGAATCGTGATTTAAATAATGAATTCTAAGATTTAAATAATAAATTCTAATATTTTGCTTTGTAATTTAGGTATTTCCCAAAGAAATGCTGTTTCTCACTAGCTGACACAAGTTGTTACCAACTTTATGCTTTATACTTGTTTTTTTAAGCAGTTATGTAACTTAAGATCCATTTATGCAGATACTTCTGAAATTTTATTTTGTTTGCAAATAAGAAATGAAGATCTTGATTATACCTAAATGATGGTTCACTTTTACTCATTATTTTTGACATTATCACTAAAAAAGAAATTGGAGTTCAACTTTAAATAGGTAAAAACGCAGTTTGATAGATAAAATACAATGTCTTAGACATATTAGGGAAAGAAAAGATTTATCTAAACTTGTTTTTCAGTGAAAACTGCTTGATTTATAATAAAGGAAGCACATGTAGGTTAGCAAATTTACTGAAGCATATATCTTTCTCCCGGCTTTTTGGATCTCTTCTTATGACACCTTCTTTCTATTCATATGCTGCAAAAAGCTTTCCTGATTTTCAGTGGTCCTTTGTGACCACTGCCTGCTATTAACTGAACAAAATGAGATGTAAGAAAAGTTTTCTCTGTAAAGACAAAAACTTGTTTAGAACTTCAAGGCCTCTTTGCCTGTTTTATTATAACTCTGAATGAGTCCTCTGCAATGTTACAGGTCTTTAAAAAAATCTAAATAAACAAATTAAAAGATACATGGAACCACAAAATGTAAGGAGACAAACGTTTTAATATCTCATAGGTAGAACACGCATTAACAGAGTTACATGCAGTTTAAGAATATCAACATATCTAGTAACCAACCTAAAGATACCTTACAACTTGATAAGAAATATAAAGTCTTTGATGCTAACAGGTCAAAGAGGGGTAATCTATTTTCCTTACTGAGAATACAAAATGGTGCGAGAGACAGAAAAGAGACAAAAAAGTCAGTGCCCACATGCAATTAGAAAGAAAAACAGTCTATCAAGTTCTTGAAGTCAGGAGAGACCTGAAAATGAATACTGAATGCAGCAAACAAACCTTTTTTTTTTTTTTTAATCATACCCATCATAATCAATAATCATAATAATCATCATAGTAAAAATAAAACTATAATAAATGAAAGAAAAAGAAAGCACTGACAAGATTAATATGATTAGATAGTTAACTAGTTTTCTATAGGAATTCTTAAGGTAGAGGTCTTATTTTTTTCCAAGTATTTGTGCCAATTTCTTCTTTCCCACAGAATCTTCCATATTTTTACTCAAGAAAAACAGTTATGAATTAAAGTACACCATAGAATAAAATCCTATAAAGCAGCTGTAGAAAAATTTTAACCAGTGAAAACTTAAACTTTAGAGCAACTTGATGTGAACAAGTCTGATGTAGATCCTCAAAGATGATTTAGAGTTATGACTCTGAAGATTTGAGGTTTTGAAGAAAAACAAATATGTCATTTCAGTTTACAGTTACCCTCCTGATGTTCACTGGGTGTTGCAGTATGTCCATTTCGTTATTGTATGTTTTGTCTTCCAGTTTGTATTCTTTTAATTTGGGGACAGTCAATATAAAGTTGCAGAAGTAGGGTGAAAGATCAAGACAAGAAGATCATGGATGCAAATGTGACTCACAGATATTAATTATGTAATAGCTAAACTATATCTATGTAACAGCTGAAATATAACAAAATATTCTGTACTTATTTTTCCTACTTATCTTCACCCTCATTAATTCTTTTAATTTAATGTTATCTGGCCTTGTCTGTATCAAAAATTATTTCAACCTTCATATTACACCTTTATTTTAGAATATTATCACCTTTCTTTCAGATCAATGGAACAGCCAGCCAGAGTTGAACACCGTTGTACTTAAGAAAGAGGTGAGTGGGAGAAGGTCGTAGGTCTATGCATTTGAAACGATATTATATGATGCAGGATTCAGCATCTTAGCAGTACAGATCTAAATAGTCTAAGAAAACTCAGTCCTCTATATTTTTCAATATGTAAAAATAGTGAATGCCTATTATTAGTACTCATGTTCCTTATAGAAACCTGAACTATTAGTCAGCTGCTTTCCAAAGATTCACTTTTACATCTAAAAATTTCCTTGACATATTTCAAATAATAGACATTTGAAAACCACCATTTAAACATACATTATTTATTAACAGCAAAGCATATCTAGCTCATCCATATCTTCTGCTACAGATTAACACCTGTTTTGTAACACATTACTTTTGTTTGGCTATCAATACGATAGGTTTATTGTATGTGAAAAACTCAGCAGTCAGACACTGTCTGGAATTTAAGTAATACCAGGAAATCCTTAAAAGCTGTACCTAATCTTTCATACATATTTAAATACTGGAATATGGTTACGTCTGGGGCTTTAACTTGCATTCACTTCAGTAGATTACATAGTGTCTGGCTATATAAAAGCCTGAAATCTGTTTCAATGTAAAATAAATAATTTTTATTTCAATTAGAAGCTGTAAATCAATTAATTAGTATTAGCAAACATGTAAAATTATTCAATTTGGGTATAGATACATATAAGGAAAAATATAACTCTTACTGATTTCTTACCACCAATTTATTTTTTTTCCTCAGCAGACCAATTTTTTTTCTTTTTATAGAAACCCCCTCGAGAGACATTAGATGTTTCAGTAGGATATTAGCTGACAACCAACCTGAAAAGTAGACGACATGATTCCCAATCAGCAGAAAGCCCAATGATTTATTGCTTTTGATTAGTTTGAGATTCTCATTTGTCTTCAAGGACCTGGAAAGCCAGTCAAAGACTTCTGGGAAGTGATAGACTTTTAAAAACTTCAATAGCTGCTAATCAAGAGCTTACCAATTGATCACTAAACCACAGGTTCATGAGATCATATGAGATATTTTAACTGTTTTACAACTGAAATACTTTAGATTACTACAGTAAAATTATATTTTTAAAATGTTAAGGAGTATATATTGTAGTGGGCTCGATGTGAAAACACAAAATGTTACCCGTTTTTCAAATTACCAGAATACCTCAAAATGGGAGGGAGAAGATGGTGGGACAATGACAAGTGGCAAATTCTGTGATAGCAAATGCTTATCTCTCCCAGGTAAAAGTGTTTGACTGGAAGATGTGGAATTTTTTAAATTATTTTTGTCTGCAGTAAGGAAAAGAAATAATATATATGTTTCAGATGTGCAAGTCAAAATAAACTGAGGAAAATGCGGTCTCGCGGTTGGTTCATAGGAAGACCTGAATAAATTTCTAATTCTGCATTTCTAATTGCTTTTGGTATAGCTGCAGTTTACCTTTCTAGCAATCCAGAAAACAGATTTATTAGCTTTGGTGTTTTAATCGAAAAACATACATGATTATATATATAAACATAAACTGAAACGTATCAATGCAACTCTATTTTTTCATCATAAATTTTCCCAAAGAAGAATATAAAGAGTGTAATATCTGTTCAGATTAAAGTTAATCTAAACTGTCTGCACTCATTCATGGTTTTACAAATGATAGTTCCTTTCCATACATTCATGATTTTTCAGATGATATTTCCTTTCAGCTGACTCTTTTCCTTGTGCATGAAATCTGCTTAGTCTCTCCTCACATAGAAAGTGCTCCATGAAACCAGTCATCCTGGTCACCTAGAGCCAGCATCTTCAGAACAAAACCAAAAAATGAACAGAAAAAAACCCCACCCAACCAGTAGCAGCTACTAGGGAAGGATTTAATCATGAGGAGCATATTTTTCAACCTGGACCTAAGAAATATTTATTCATTTTACTTAAGGATTGTTAATTAAAATGCCCATACAGTCAGAGACATTAATTTGGATATGAAATTTAGCCTAATCTATAATAAAGAGACACCCCAAATACCCAAAATACTCGGGTCATTTTCAAATACTACTTTCTGCATCATAACCCAAAACACTGTGGCAGATGAGTGATAGAATACCCAGAAACTAGTTCAGTGGAATATGCAAAGGAGTGTTTTCTGTTTCAGTTGTGAGAGTGTTTCAAGTTAGTTTTGGATACTAGATTGTATAAGGGTTAAAAGTTATTTTAATGTGCAACTGTAAATGAAAACTCCCTAAATGGCTCTGTCATCAGATCTTTTTCTTCATTTAACAGGATACAGTGAGCCAAAGATGATATTTGAGCTTTCAACTTGGGGCTGAAGTGACAAGGATGGTTGAGCCAGTCTCCTATCAAAGAAGAGGTCTTGATCCCCTTCCCAGGAGGAGATGCCCACCACTCTCCCTCCTTCCTTCCTCTTACCCTAGTTCTGCCAGTACATTTTCTTTCTCTTCTTTATAGCATTACTAGGTAACTCATTGACTCAGAAGAAGGCTATTCATTCTGGGGGTAGAGGGAGGAGAAAGGTATTAGTTTAAACTAGTTCATGGAAGAGATCTGTTGTGCTCCAGTTTTATTACAACATAAATGGCAGTTATAAGGGAACAGGAAAGGCAGAGAGATAAGAATGAAGACAAAGGCTGCTTTGTTCAGTGATAGTATGACATTAGATCAGCATAGCCTACCACATAACCAGTTTTTGTGAGTATACTTTAGTGAAACCACCGCTTTGAGTTTGAAATACTCACCATATGTATCTACCACATGGTGTGTTTGCACAATATTGAATGCAGCATACTATGGAAGATCAAGACAAACCCCTAGCTTGTGCAAAAATGTTGTAACTACATTGAATTCAATCTATGTTGACATAGTTCTGATGGGATGTAGTATGATTAATCACCTTGTTAAATAACTTTTTTCCTCATGGACAGAGGACAAGACGTTTCAAGAATATTAGATTATCATGTTTATTTTAAAAAAGATGGACACATTAGAGGAGAAAAAGTTTATTAAGCTACGTTTATACTGCAGAATAACCCAGAGCAGGGGGATGAGCTTGATCACAGGATCCTTCCACAGGGGAAAACTGTTAATGGGCTCACCATTTAGTAGATTTCAAAGGACCAGAGTAAGAGAACAGTTCTGAGGTATGAATCTTTAAGAAGTGAGGTTTCATTACTTCAATTTCTCAATAATGTACTAAGAATTATTGCAAAGCTATCATTTAATATGTCATTTCATGTCTTTAATTTCTCTCCAAAGTTTGTCAGTTGCACATAATGACAACATGAGGGAATAGCCTCAAGCATGCAGGAAATCTCAAATTGCTTTGAAGCCTCAGAAAGAAATTCTAAAATGTTAGATATTTTTTATTTTTATGGCTGTATGTAGACTTTATTCAGCCTTGAGTATTAATCAGTAATACCTGTAATCTGTGAAAGCATATGCAGAAAATAAATGGAAATTAGTAAAATACAGCTAAAAGAAATGCATTATTTTCCTCCATGGAAAGAGAACATATTTTGTAACAAACTATTCAGATTGCTGTTACATGGTCTCCTACAGATGTCAAATCTCCATAAGTGAGACAGGATTCTGAGAAAGCATATAGTTTGTCACCAGATGAAAAAGCAGGGCATATAAACTGGGGCTTTGGAGAAATATATTACTGGAGACTAGGTGCAAGCAGAAATACATAAACACTGTAAAAATAAAAGCTATTTCCTTCTTCCTGTGGTGATACATTTTACAAAGTGCTTTCATTATTGTACTGTATTTCTGTATGACATTTGCTTCTGGAATGTTTTCTACTGTTCTGCTGTTGTTGTTCTCTCCTTGTTTCTTTTCCCCCCTTAAATAGCAAGAATTAGAATACTGACATAATTCTGAGAAGAATGAATGATGTCTTTCTTTCAAATCATGGTCAAAGGTAGTAATGGAAGTAAACGTCTCCTTTGATCATATGCAGTTTTTTAATAGACAGATTCATGTTAAATGTTCATTGTTTGGATATACTGCACAGTGATCCAAGTAAGCACCTTCCGTAAGAAATGGGATAGTCATTCTCCTCATCATATGAGGTTCAGTGACTTTAGATTGTGGCTGGAGCACATCTGCTTGTAAACAGATCCCATGAATAACATGATTTCATATAATACTCCTTTTATCAAAGAAGTATTAAAACACAACTTGTTGATACATTTCCTGCTCATATTTCATGGGAATCATAATAACACACCCATGCAATAATATATTAAGCAGGTTATATTGTTCAGTTTATTCCAGAACAGATTATACATTTGAGCTAATATATATGCAATATGAATAGTTAAGGCATTAGGTCTACGACTTCAAAAAGAACTGTACCAATGTAACAGTAAGTTTGCACTCTGAATGGATCGGGCCATTGAACAGACTTATCTGACTGTTGTTTAAACACACATGTGGTTTATGCAGGACCTAGATCTCTAGCTGTTCTGTCAGCATAATTCTAGGCATGAGCATTACAAGGAATTTCAAGCACTCAGGGAATTCCCTGGCCAAATTGAGCTGTGTGGGATGGCTGCAGAACAGACATTTTGAATCACAGCTATGTATTTAAGTATCCAAAGATCTTCTGATAGCAAAATGTGTCCTAATAACAGAATTTACATTATGCTTCCTAAGGAACTGCCACAGACATTACCAGTAGTAAATGGACAGTATTTGGAAAGTTTAAATATGTGTCGTTAAAGCAGAGGCCTTATGCATCTGTAAAAGTAGAATTGCTTTAAGCAGACTTTAACGCTAGCTTGTTTTGAAATTAACATTAAGTGAACTAGTATGGTATAATTGTATAAGCACTTTTGTACCCAGTGGTCGAATAAAAACAGAATATCCATTCTTTGTTGAGGGACAGAGACCTTATGCTAACTGTACCTTTTCTACAAGGCCCTAGTTGAGGCCTAGTAGGCTTGTTATCAACTAGTTATGAGAACTTGCTGTGTGAACTGGAGCTTGGTATCTGCTGCCTCTTCTTATGATGTACAATTTTATCATGGGGTAACAACAAAGGCCTTGAAAATATGAGCGCAGGTTGAAAGCAGAGGCCCCAGAATGATAAACAATTCACTGATGGCCCATTACTGATGACTGAAAAAAACACAGCCTTGAGAGCTGGGTGAAGACAGGGGTTGCTTTTAGAAAAGGAGCAACAGTTGAGCAAAGTCAAAAAAGAGCAGAGCAGCAGGAGAAGGCACATGCCATGGTCTGGGAAAATAATTGTGCCTCAGCATTGCAGAGTGCATAGTCTAGAGGGAGGAGAGGCTAAGGGTTAGAAATTCTCTAGAAACTCAATTGTCTTATAAAAGGAAAAGATACCAAATTTGAGAAGCTGGGGTGATTTCCAGCTTGTCTTATCAACAAGCTCTGAAGGCTGATGACCTTGATAGCTAAGATTTATAAAGGGCTGTAACAGTTAGCTGTACATACTGTTGCATACTCACAGCTAATATAGGATGTGATTATTATGAACTGACTCTTTGGAATAAGTAGCGATAATGATAAATAATATGTAAGAGCTATAAGTATGTAGTGTGTCATTAATGAATGCCAGTCTAGTTAAGTTTTATTTTAAAGATTAAAACCGATTTATCAGTCTTCTAAACACTCCCATCCCAACAATCTCTAATTTCCTAAGTGATACATATGATCAGTTGCAACACTGAGGTTGCATGAGGTTGCATGAGGTTCACAGGTCAGGAAGGCCCATCAGAGGCAATAGAATCTTTGTACAGATGAAAAAAAAAGTATATTTTATAGCTCTGCCTTGAAAGTCCTGAAGAACAGTGGTTATAGTGTCAGTTGGAGAAGTTATCATCTGCTTTTTGTTCCAGGCTCCCACATTTTGGCTATCACTGGCCCTTAGCCATATCATTAGTGACCTCTGCTTTAGCTCCAAAAAACTATTATTTCTTGCTATGTTGCTTCATTCCCCTTCCTGAAGAATTTTTCTCAAAGCATACTATTAACTCTAATCAATCAGGTATCACAATTCATGGACATTATTTCTGAATATTGCTTGCTTAATATCTTAATCCATGGGTGTAGTATCATATACTAACTTTAACTACCCTTCACTAAATTTGTATTCCTAAATACAATGAACCTCATAACATTTACCTATCTTTATATGTGTCACTAGAGCGAGGAACTGTTTTTACTATCAATGATTAATGAAAACAATGTCAAAACTATTAACCGTTATCTGTGTCCAAACCCTGTACCTATTACTGTCTGTGTTATCTGTACAATCTGCACAGTGCTTTTTTCTCTAGCAATCATTCCATTCTATGGTAAACTATTGTTACTGACATTTATTTCACTTCTTTTTTTAACACACCATATAGAAGGCCTCAACTGAATCTATCATGCAGAATGAAACGCAAAATAAAGAACACATTCACAGACATTTCTTTAGGTAACACTATCTAGGATGAAGTCACAAGAAAAAGTTTTACTGCACGAATTTGCCACCAATTCATAGTTAACATTAAGAAAAATATGTTTATGCTATCTTGCCAACTTCTATTACCATGTATGCTTTATAATGCACTGAAGAAAGTGTAGTCCAGCTAAATGAGCACATTTAAAAGGAATAAGCCTATTAAAGAAGCGAGGCTCCTCTGCATCAACTGTAAGATGCAAGAAAGGCTTCATTTCAAGTACCTCTTTGATAAAAAGGATACATTATCCAAGTGCAAAGATGAATTTATTTACACAATTCCTGAGTCTTTAAAAAAAAAAATCTTTTAAAAGAATTCACCTGTCAAAAAACCCAAATAAATTGAACACCAGGGAAAGAGGACATTGCCAGCTTGTAACGTACTGAAAAACCTTATTAGTTACTGTATGTTAATTAGATGGCTTTTTAGAAATCTGACAAATAACAATGAATTCCTCCCTTTGCTCTACTTCAGAAATACTAAACCATCATATTCAGAAAGCTTTTATCTTTATTTCTGTATTTCGTATTTTCTAAAGTTAGCTGCCATTATTAGTAGGAACTTCATTTTGCCTCATTTGTTAAGGTGAAATATAAGCAGTTAAATTGTGTTTCTTTTCAATGTAAGAATCACCTTAATAAAGTTATCTAAGTTATTCTGGAAATATGTTCTACATTAATATCAAACTTAATAGTATAAATATGATATTATATAATACAATATATAATATACCTTTCACCAGCCAGGTAGGATATGAGTAAAATTTACATGCATTATGTTAGACTCCTAGTGAATATACTGAGTGTGGGCAGGTTCCTTGCTGGAGACACAGAAGAGAGAGATATACATCAGGGTGGTGGGGGTGAGGGTGAACTATACTTGTCCTGTATAGTTTTTCGAGCACAGGATTTCTGGTTCTTTTGCAAAAACCAGTTCTGATACAGTTCTGAAGTAAGAATGAAGGCTAGATGGAGGTCCTGGTGAATTGATGCTATTGAACAGAATCAGAAAAAAAGAGCTTCTTTGAGCCTTCAAGCCTTCTTTGAGCCTAAAGTAGTAGACTCCGAGTAGACTCTTCTCTGAGTCTATATATAATACAGACCTGGATTATGCTGAGAGAAGGCACCTAGTTTGGTCTATTCATTTCAGTCTTAATCTTATCTTTTCTCTTTATGTGATACATTAGTATTGACAACACAAAGAGATTTCTATAGGTGATAGAAACCAAGCGTTTGGAAAACAGTGAGCCAAAATCAATAGAATTGATATGTCCTTGGCCTGTCTGACTTGTCTTTTTCAGTGAGAAATTTCATCAGAACAAGGAGTTAGCGAGGACAATCTTTATTCATAACTCATTCTGATCATTCACATGAATTAAGATCAGGCCATCTTTTGTTCATTTAGCACAAGATCTTCCCACAAAAAAAGCTTTCTCAGGTCACATGTTTATACAGACACCTACTAATGCATGTTAGGGAGAAAAAAGTTGAGATTGAAGGGGTATGGAAAACATGATGATCAGTGGGGGTGACTCAGGATGCTGTGGTTCCCTAATCAGTGCTGTGTAGAGTGTCATATGTTCCACATCATTTCAGAGGGGAGAAGCTGCATTGTGCCGTATCACACATCTCCTTTTTTCAATATAGCTAGACCCAGTCCTGGGGAAATCATAAATATGATAGTCCTGAGAGATAAAAATAACTGAAATGACTGTATAAGTTGGGGCAGACCAAAAAAGAATTAATATATGGACTAGAATAACAGAGATGAGGAAGGCAGACTACTACTTGCAGGAGCTTTGACAGAAGACAGAATGGTAAGTAAAATGATTTTTAAAAAAATGCTGTTATAAGATGTTATCTGTGCACTTCTCAAGTGAAAATGCAGCTCTAATTACTCTCTGTTACTTTTCTTGGCAATCTTACCACTCCTGTCTTGATTGTGTGCAATATCATTATACTTAGTCATAGTAGCCAGCATGGTAACAGCTGTACTGAGCAAAGAAAAAGCAATCTGTAATCAATTACTTCCAAGTAATCAGCATTATATACCTGTACCATTACTTTCTAGATCCAGCAATCAGCAGCTGGCAATAGATTGGTTTCTCAGGGGCGCTTTGACAACCCTGTGCACCAGCTTTTGAGCCACTATTAAGCCAGTGTGAAGCGTCTTTCTATAATATTTATTGAATCATACAATTCATAAAATCAAGGGTTATGAAAACCAGATTTATCATTTGTGTATGCTGAATTATACTACTGCTGTTAGCAAATTTTCAAACTCATAACACTATTATATTTAAATATGCAATGATGATTGTAAAATATCTTGAAAACTACTAGGAACAAATTGTCATAACCATTGGGTATAAATATTTCTGATAAACTACTTTTTCTCTCAGAAATTCAGTTTCATCTCAATCAAAATATTTAATGAGAATTCCATCTGTTAAAAGAAAATGTAAATACTGATGTAAAGTTTAGAAACAGAACAGAATCCATTAAAAATATAGCAGAATATCTTATTTCAACTAATTTATTTTGTTCAATTTGACACAATTTCATTTCAAACCACTTTATGTATAGGGTTTTCCAGCCATGTTTTCTATATTTTCTTTCATTTAGTGAGTTTGATTGTAAGGCTACTTTGGCTACTTCGATTGTGAGGTCACTGATGTGACAGAAGTGAGTGGTATCTCTTTGTGTGACTTACCTGAGTCAGAAGTTGAAACTAGAGCTGTGATTGCACAGCTGTGAACACACATTATTAAAAAAAATGGAACAAAAGAACAATGGAAGTAAATGGAGCCACTCTCTCCCCTTCTAGCTCTGCTGAATTTGCTCTTTAAACTATGTAAAGTTTGAAGCTGAAGACATTAAAGTATACCTCAGCAGCTATCTATAATTTCTTTTGTAGTATTCACATAAAAGCAACATTGCATCACTGCTTTCACTGCTTCACCACTGAAAATCATCTAGCGTCCCCTGTCTTCCCCTTGTATGAAGAAGCAGGCAGGGTCAAGCTGTGCACATGTTCTCTGGAATGATTTGCACGTGATTTTCGAAGGCAAGAACAGGAACATCTTCATCTCTACGAGGCAACTATAGCGGATAACGTACAAAAGTTAAATATGTACCAAATGTATCAATGTACTAAAGCAGACAATGTGTGAGTAAAGAAAAGGGTGCAATGGGTCCTCAGTGGTTTTTTCCTCACCTACTTTCCCCCACTCCCATAGGTAAAAAAGGGAGAAGGTGGCACAGAATTACATACTGTGATTCAATTAATCCATACCCTTTTAACAATGGGATGTGTCCACACTCTGGTCTCTTAACCATTGTATACTGTGATATTCTGAGCATCACACAAAAATGTGTCATAATAAGACAGACAGTACAGACATGAACACATGGAAAACTAAAGTATATGTCCACAGAAAGAAGAAAGGTTCATCCAGATTAATGTCTTAATAAAAAAGGAACACAAAAGCTTGCTGAGCAATAATGAAATTTTATTTGGGTCATGATATTTTTGAGCAAACACAGTTCTCTCTTTTCTTTTTTTTTCTTTTCTTTTCTTTTCTTTTCTTTTCTTTTCTTTTCTTTTCTTTTCTTTTCTTTTCTTTTCTTTTCTTTTCTTTTCTTTTTCTTTTCTTTTCTTTTCTTTTCTTTTCTTTTCTTTTCTTTTCTTTTCTTCTTTTCTTTTCTTTTCTTTTCTTTTTCTTTTCTTTTCTTTTCTTTTCTTTTCTTTTCTTTTCTTTTCTTTTCTTTTCTTTTCTTTTCTTTTCTTTTCTTTTCTTTTCTTTTCTTTTCTTTTTTCTTTTCTTTTCTTTTCTTTTTTTTTTTTTAACCTAATAATATAATTCAAGTTGTTTGGTTGTGTTTGTGGCAATGTGGATTATGCTGAACCCTTGCCAATATGTTCATAATAACTGTCTGCTATGATTCAGAACAGACCTAAATTGTTCCTGTAACTGTCTGTCCCCAAGGATCAACATCTCTCCTTCAGCCAGCTTCCTGTTGTCACACAACCTGCAGATACTTCCTTTATTTAGAACCTCTACCCCTATACAGTTGAAACTGATTGATAAAAACAATGCAAGCATTTAATAGAAACACAGGGACAAACTGTTTTCTCATTTTCCTAGGAAATGTAATTAAAAAATAAACACTCTTCTATGATCCCACCTGTCATCTTCTTTGTCCAAAAGAAAATTGTTCCGAATACAATTCCAGCCCCCTTACAAAATTACAAAGGTGGGAACTGGCAGGATGATGGGGAAAAGCTCTGTGGACATGGGAGGCTAGGATCATAAAACCAGCAGATGTTATAGCAGCGTTGTTTGTTATGCTCTGAGATGTTTCACCATCATGCATACGCCAACAGTGCCACATGCTGTTTGAAGCCACGAGACCAAAAACATCTGCATGACAACCTCTGCCCTCAGTGCATGTGGCCACCTGTTTCAAAGTCATGTAACTGAGTCTGGCTTCCTTCATGAATACTGGAATATTTCTTCCACTCCTTGCATGGCTTTCTTTTATCTTTTTCTCTCTTCCTAGCCTTGGTTTTTGCTCCTTCAATTCCTCTCTCATCCAGTGACAAAGTAAACCTTTATTAACTGCCATTTTTTCTTGTGCATTCTTTACCCGTTTCCACCTTTAGTGGCAAACATGCCAAAAGGTTAATTCAAAAGTCCTAGTACCTTTATTTGTACATCAATGGGAAATAATAATGAATGATTTACTTTTAATAATGGCAAAATCTGTCTCCTTTTTGAGATTATTCTTATTATTTAAAAAAAAAAAAATCTCATTGTTTGGATCAAAAATGAACTGTGAAATTTTATTTTCCAGTGCAAAGGAAGATTTTATTTTCCAAACATCTTAAGTTTCAACAGAAGCTCTCTTGTTCTCAGTTATGTGCTGAACAACTATTTGGAAGCACAAACAACATTCTGAGCAGCAGGATGATTTTTCTTAAAACACTATGCATATTTCTATGGGGTAGACCTTGCCATAAATCCACTCTTTTCAGTGCAACATGGAAATTTACAGATATTGCATTTATTATTTACAAAATAATATGAACTCTACAGTCATTGAATATCCATATTTTATATGGTTCTTCTTCTGTTTTCATTTACATTTTTTTATATCCAAATAATTATCTATTGTTTTCCCATTCCAGTACATTTTTTGAAGCATAGGGGATTTAAAAAATGAAATTTCTTCACATGTTCTGTGTTAAAAGGTAATTTATATTTTCAAATTAACCAACGTAGTACATGTCTTGGATAACTTGGTTGCAAAGAATGGCATGTTAATATTGCCTGGTGGTTTACAGACCATATACCACTGATTTTAACAATGGAAGAGTTAAAAAAAAAACAACCCATGAAACTGTCATCCTGAATTCTCTTTCCAATATCAGCTTCATTATCTTTAAGACTGCATTTGGTCTGATAGTTTCTCACACATATTATAATCAGTAAAGTGCCCACCAATACCTTCAGTTACAGACTTTCAATGCTTTGTGCCTTTGACTAAGAAAGCATGACAGTTAAGCAAACCCAATTGGCAATAGTCAGCTAGTCTGTGATGTAAGAACTGGTCCAGTAACAGCAGTAATAACAGTCACTAATAGTACTATTCACATAGAATCTCATGTTTTCCCTGACATTTCTACTGCTGCTATTTTAAGGGAAATTCATATGCTCAAACCTAGAAATAACAGAATTTCCTTGAACAAAAGGTGATCAAAACATTAAAATAATTATAGTGAAACAACTGTCTAAACATCAAATGAACTGATTTTTTTTATTCACATTTTGTAACAGTGATAGAACACTTAAAATGCAACTTTTTAATATAGTTTCTTTATACATTTATATGAAATAATATTTAAAATTTCACAGAGACAAAGATGAGTATTTAGAACTACCGTGCAAATGTCATTAACAATTTTTGATGGATATGCAAAAATGTTGCATTCTTCAATTAATTAGATTCCCCCCCTAAACTGATAGCAAAAAACCCAAAATGCAAGGAAAATGGTCATTAATATTATACGTACAGCTACTTGCTGTATTTCTGGTAGCAGTCTATCAGAAACACTATTATCAGTATTATAAAGGTGAAGTGTATATAATTAGAATGTCAGTCAGTCCTTAGTGTTACAATATGCAATGTCCACAATTCCTAGGTCAGTGCTCATAAAAATATCTCTGTAACAACTATATGCTCTGATGGAGGTCATAATTGTTTTGGAATCCTTGTCCCACTTCATTTCACTAACAATCTTTTGCCAGACTTCACTTAATCCTAAGGATACTAGAGGCATGCTGAATTTATGACTTCTCTCACAAAAAAATAACCATTTGTCAGTCTGTAACATTCTGGATTCATCTATGATTCATTAAAGTTAAATGAGAAAGTTAATTTTTATACTTAAGTTCTGCCTCAACTTTAATGAAATTTTGCAACGGGTAGGATTGTGAAGGAGAGACAGAGCTAAAGAGACTCAGAGCTGGTTGCATGCCCTACATGCCCACTATGTGTTCAATGGTAAAGGTTTCATCTGATTAGCATTGGCCTACTGTATGGCTTCCAACTGGAGAAGAAATAAAGTGGCACAATTAGAAGAAATGTGTGCGGGAATGCTCCTTTAAAACTTAGTAGGACTTCCTCCTCTGAAGTCACTGGGGAACTCTTACCAACTAAGAAAACTGAAAAATCCTGAGTGTTTCCAGCCTGCGTATGCTGTAGCTCTTACCACATAAAATTCACCCAAATCAGCTGAATGTGCTCTCCTTAGAGTCTATGTAGCATCCGTGGAGCAAAATTTTATAGATTTGACTACTAGATGCACAACCTACCTTGAAGGTCCACATATTGTCCCAGAGCATCTGTATAACACAGAACATGATCAGGCCCAGTTTTACATTATTTTCGTCATTTGATGTATTGTATTTCAGTATCTCATTATTCCTTATCCTCTTCCCTGAATGCATTCCATTTCATCTTTTGGTGATACATCTGTGCTTAATTAATTATCTGCAGACCTAATAAAAACAATCTGCAGAAAATTTAATATTTTTGTGTTCAATAGATTCAATGTCTGTCACTGAAATAATTTGCTTTGGACAAAGCAAGACTCTCATTGCTGGGACCCTAATTATATATATCAGCATTTTATGTTCTGTTGCATAGTGTTAATCTACACTGAAAATTGGAGGAACTCCAAATAAGCAACATTGAGTAGTGAAGATTAATAACAATTGGGTTTCAAGATTTTTTGGTTGGTTGGTTGGTTCTGTGTTGGGTATTTTCCCCCCGGGTCTGTTGTCCTGGTTTGAGGTAGAACAGAACCAACTTTCTCTTCAGTAATTTTACTTCTTAGCTAAATCTCTTCTAACTCTCTGAAATTAACAGCATATTGTGCAGAAAACTTAATTCTCAGAGTGATAAGACCAATGTTTATAGTTAATGCCAAGGAATGCTACACAGAGGGGCGCTTGCTTACACTTATTGCTATAACAACCAAGGTCAGCTGATTTCGTTATTTGCCCCGATGGAGGGTCACAAATGGAAAAGCGTAGAGGGGTCACACCTGTGGGGAGGAGGGGACAGGCCAGATGACCCAAAACTGACCAACAGGGGTATTCCTTCCCATCTGCACCACGCTCAGTATAACAGCTGAGGGATCAAAACGTCAGCTTTTCTTTCTTCAATGGCTGGCGTCCAAGGAGGACCCTGTCTCTTCATCTGTCTTTGATCCTGATCCGTGGGTTCCTGACTCCAGCTCTGGAATCCGGTTCCCATCCATTGCTGGGTCCAGTCCAGGACTTCCCCAGTGCCTGCCAGTGATGTCATCCTGGGAGCTGGACACGGTTTTGTATATATTGTATCTATTTCATTATTTTCTTTTTATTTTATTAGTAATATTCAATTAAAGTAGTTTAGTTCCTTCTAAACTGGTAAACCTTTTTATCTCTTCTCCTCTCCTTGGAGCCAGAGGTGGGGGAGCATTTGTCATCTCGTCATTGGCTGACCTGGTCTAAAGCATGACGTCTCTCAAAGACAGTAGTCTTTTTGATTCATTTGCAATTTATAGCAAAATCCCTTTTTCTTAGCCAAATTATTTTTTTTTTTTTAATATGACTTTTACCTATGTCTTTCAAGGTCAGTTTTGCAGTCCTAATAAAAGAGACTTCTCTAGCACCCACATAACCAACAACACAACAAGAAAAAAATAAGAAAGCAAGAAAAATTGCTTTATGCTTTAACTATCTGAGCAGCATTCAAGAGGTGAAGTTCTGGTTTTCAACTGGTTTTGCTATAGGATTTGTGTTTTGCCTTAGATTTAAGGACAAGGCAAAAGAGAAATTGAAAATCCCAAAGACAGTGTAGTGTATTTTGCATATCTAAGCCATATATCAGGCATGGAAACTGGCACTAGATGCCCACGTTAGTCAGCCAATTTGGATATCCTAAGACCGCAGAAAAGGACTCCAGTCGGGAAATCTCACAGTTGCTGTGTCATAGCTTTTGTACATTCCTCAGATAAAAAGGACTTAAATGTCACTATACTCTTAAAATTCAGCAACTAAACTTTAGCCCAGATGTTAATACCAAGGCTGTGATACTGAAAACTTTGCTGTATCATAGAGAACCTCTTTCTGACTTTAACTTCTTAATGTAATAAACATCTCTTTTGTTTGTATCGAGGTATATCGTTCCATACCATAATACGATGGTTACCTTGGCTTTTGTTTAAAATGCAGAGGAGGACATGGCACCTTTCATCCATGCTATGCAATAAAAGGTTAAATTCATTCCTTTGCATTCAGTCATCTTACCAGAACTTTTTATATACTTCCCTGATTATCAGGAATTAAAGCACAGGACTCTGTCCTCCTGTTTAAGTATCTTTATTATCAGCTAGCTGTTCTTTCTCTCAAAAACATATATAGACATATACACACACAGATCCTCCTTTCTTTGAGAATTGCCTTATATGTAATCTTTTCCTATATATTGGTAGCAGATTCTGTGGCTGTGTTTAAAAATAAAAGACTATTCCTTTTCAGTTTTTGAATGAAATGAAGTAGTTGCCTGCCTTCAAGGCAAGTTTCCCAGGTGCAGATCCTAAGCAGAGAGAGGAAGATTCTTTCAAGGCTAACCAAAGTACTTAAACAAAGATCTAAAGCATAGACCACCTTATTTTCCCATTTCTACCTATAAAACTTGGAACAAAAGGCTTTTTAAAATTAATCTCTGTTAGTCTGTCTTGCCTGTTTACTTTTTAAATTTTTTGGATACAGTCTGTTTCTTGCTATTTATCCAGAAGGTGCAAAATACAAAAAATTTGTATTTACTTTGGACTGCTATGCTCTTCTGTAATATAAATGCAAATAATAATATTGGAACTAAGAATCCCAAGGAGGTGTTATGTAATTCAATGCTTTAAAGTCAAGTTGTGCTTCTCAAAGTCTTTCCTGAACAGAAAGTTATTTCATTTTAACCATGTAGCTTACCTTTATCTAATTTTAAGTTTCATACTAGAATTCTTTGTAGAAAATAAGAAACCTTAGAATGTACAAGGCAAGAATTAACAGCTTCCAAAAGGAAAAAAAAACCAAACCAACCCACAAAAACCCCCCAAACAAATAAAACTAAAAAAGCCTCATAACCATTTTTAAAAGATATATTATCCTTTGTATAAGGAAGTACTTTGCAGTTAGCTCAATAGAGCAATTTTATCAATAAAGCAATTCAGACAAAGAAACACCTGGCTACTTAGGTACCCACTCCTACAGTGAGAGAAATCCTGTCCTCAGTACAGGCCACAGGAACCCAGAACTACTCTTTCAATACTTGCAAGAAGAGAAAAACTCTCTAAACTAGCCAGTAGGAAATGATGCAGAGGCATTTTGCAGCACTGGCAAACATGAATCGCCTTCTATTGCTTCAGACAAGTTGTCTCTTTCTTAAAAAGTTTCAGAGTGCTGAATCTCTTACCTTAGTACTTCAGAGGGTTGACCTCCTAATCTGAGAACTTCGACCCACCTCAGCCCAGCAGAAGATCCAGAGGTAAAGGAAGAAAACTGAGAATTGTATCCAGTGATGGATGAGACTTCTGAGGGTTATATGCGTTGAAATTGGATAGCTCTGGAGCCCACTTTCCAAAATGAAGGCACTGAAAGAAGTTATACAATGGGCACAAATTTAAAATGTTTTGTTTGTAAACACCGTCCCCACCCTGCCCTCAAAAAACCACTGGCTTTAATAATACTAGGCTTGGGACCCGATTTATTTTTACCTGTGATGGTTTTACATGAGGTAAAGGTATAGCAAAATTATGGCAAACAGCATACAAATACTATCTCATAAAAGAATACGTTGATGTAGCTCCCATTAATATTAATAATAGTCTCAAGCTAATAATATTCCTAAATAATTTTAACTGGAATTTTAAAAGAAGTTCAAAAGGTGGTAACCTTAGACATTATTTCAGGACATGATTAGTAAAAGAGCTAAATTACTCAAAACTGTAGTGTTTATAACGGTTACTGCAATAGTTAGCTAACGTTAGGCTTAAAATTTGTCATTAGGAATACTGTCCTGTATTATTTAACACTTGATGAACAGTTCTGCTCTAAATGCTAGGACTTCATGATATCACAAAACCTGCAGTGTTTTTCTATTTAAAAATGTCTTAAAGGCATTAATGAAATATCTTTCAGTGTTCCTGCGAGACAGGGATGATAAGGGCCCATTTTAAACACAAGTTTAAGCATGGTTTCTTCAGGATCACTAAAAAGACATATCGAAGCATTAGGAATGAAAATCAAATGTTCCTGAATTTTGCCTGTAAGGGTCATCAACACAAAACTCAAATGTTACAGGACAACTTAGAATAACATGGAGACATCACAGCGTGTATACAGCCCCCAAAAGTAACACTTTCAAAAATAAGAAAAGCAATAGCACATACAGTTTTACAATTCAACAATTCAAAACGTCAGTAAAGAAAGCACACTAATAATAAAAATTCCTATTTTGACAATTAATAGAAATAAAATAGCGTAAAATTAAAGAGAGCTGTTCTTACCACCCTTACCAACAGGAATTCTAACTCATTATTAATGTTAATTACATTGTATAGAATGAGTGAAGTTAGTGCTTATGTTGTTTATCTATATAGGAATGTAAAGTAGCCATCTACAGTTCATAACAATGTTTGCAGATAATCATGGTGCCTTAGATTCCTATAAACTTTTCTGGTTGGTCATCTAACCTTCCTGCATATGAGTTTAGTCCTTTAGTACCCTAGATAACGTTCATAACCAGGAATCAGTGATTACTAAAAATATTTGCAAGATCCCATCCTCCAGACAAAGGTTTCTATAGCCTCAGGAAGAGTGTAGTCATGGAACTAAAAGATCAGTCTTTCCACACAGCTTAAGCTCCTTGGAAGGGGCATGAAGCCAGCAGAAAAGTTTCTGTTTCTGAGCTGTAGATGAAGTTTAGGGCTTCTCCACTGTCTCTTCCAGATGTACTCCTTTAGGAGGGTTCTATACTGTCATCTGCTGGATGTAAAACCTGTTAGTTTTGTGACAACTCTCTGGGATGGAACAAACTGACCACAGAGCAAACAAACAATTGGCATCATGGATTTGAGGCAGGAATCTCTTACAATAATAATTAAATTTAATCTGATTCTTTATTGTAAAATTAAGTATTTTAGCACCCTTTGATTTTTTTTTCCTCTTTATCTCTTTCAAATTATTGTCTTATCCTTCCTTTTCCTTGTGTCTGGATAAATAAGATGGATAGTTTTTAAAACCATTTCTGATAAGAAACATGCCTTAAGTGTTCCTTAAGTAAATAGCAAGTTTTAACCCAACAAAATCTGTCCAAATGTAATCCACAAATGCTTCTGTCCAGGAATAAATTGTCCTTAATCAGAAAACAATTTGAATGAAAGTGAGAATACTGATAGATCTTTCATAGTCTGTGTCCAGTCTTTCTGTTTTGAACTGTGTATTGTGAAAGATCAGTCTTTGAGGAAATTAATTTGGTTTCCTTACAACACCCCGTTACATGTGCATGTGACTAAGAATTTCTACATATGCTGTTTCCAAGAACATTTTTCAAACTATGTTACTATATTTTAACCAGTAAAGATTGGGAATGACCTGGAAATGTCAAACATATTTTTAAGCCTGGAATGAATGACTATCAGTTTTTGAGCTGATCAGAATTCAGGGACAGTAGAAGAATTCAGTTTTGTCTCTGTTTCTCAGTTCTCCCCTTACCAGACTGGTTAGGCTAAACTGTAAAACAATATGTGATTTAAAATCTTGCTGTCTCATACGTGGAACCATCATAAAGGAACTGAGTCAAAGGTCAAACACAATAGCTATTACATTCAATTTTTAAAGCATAATAGGAGGTATGATAGTTGGGTCAAATACGAACATCAGAAATCAAGGTAGACTGGGAATAGCGTTCAGAAACAGGCTCGCAATAGTGTTCTACTGGACAGACTTGCAGACATATGATGGACCAAGAATGCATACGCAGGCAGCTGTTGCCCCTAAAGTGACATGCAGCAATTTAATGGCATTTCTGAATGCTGTGAGACAGTAAACCTTTGATAATTTTAAATTAAAAAACCTCATGCCAAAAAGCATTTCCAGTGAAGAGAATGGCTAAAAAACAGGTTCAAATTTTAAAAGCCTTCATGTTCTGAATTTCTACTTATATGTTGACCACCATGTGATGGTTTAATGAAAAACAGTGCTTCACACTCCATGTAATTACATTCCAAACCAGAATATAATCCCATTGATTTTCTGCCTTCAAATGTTAACTGCAGTTGGGATTTTTGTTAGAAAAAAAGGGTTTTTTTGTCTAATGTTCCTGAAACTAATAAATAATACATAAATAAAATAATTAAAAAAAACCCCCACAAACTGAAGCGATTTTATTCAAAAACTTATCTAAAAGCAATTTACCTTCAAGCAGAAATCAAGTAAAGAATATATCAGCCTGAGAGATGAATATTTGGAGTAATTATGAGAAAGTAAAAAAAGTTTATAATAAGTATTTTTCAGTATTTAGTATATCTTTCAAAACAGTTGCAAGAACATTAATGATATGTAAAAAGATTTAGTTTCCTTAGTTTAAAGAAGTTTTTCTCCCATAAGGATTATAAATATAGAAGTTAAATTATATAATAAAGTTTTATAGTTCTATAATTCTGGACATGTATGCTCTACAGAGTATTTGTTATTGCATTACCTGATCAAAATATTTTATTATTGATGTGAAAAAAGAGAAAGTCTAATAATGAGAGTTCATGTAAAATGAACATCATAATTTTAATTTGTTTTGTTCATGTGGGAGGTGTTTAAATAGTAGGATGGAGAGATCTGCATAACCATCTTAGTACATCAAAATACATGGTATATTGAAGAACTAGGACAATGATATAGTTTCCAAGAGGAAAAAGCAAAGCTTTATTTTTACAAGATCATTTTTGTTTCAAAAAGAACCTGTTATAGCATGTTCTGTATATCTATTAAATTAAGATGTTTAATGTAAATGAGTTAGAATTCCAGATAATCTTGAGGAAGAGAGAATCTGCACAATGAATTCAACAACGATATTAATATCATTATTCTTTCTATTGTTCTGATTTTTTTGTAAATCTAGAAGATCTGATGCTTATAAATGTATATCAATAGCTCTCAGATGCAAACCACACTAATGTCTTATCTTTCTTAATCACTAGGAGATAGGCCATTTCATGCCTCACCAATTTATGACAGCACTAGACACAAATGGTGAATTAATACACAGGTAACAAAAAATGGCTGGAATATAACATCACACCAAAACTCCTCTTCCTTCTTTATCAAATTTACTGGCGTTTTTAAAGATTAATTGGTTAGGCCTAACTGTCTTAAAGCTTGACTTTCATCGCATTCCACAGTGTAACATCTATGAGTATTAGGACAAAATGAGTGATTGCACCTATTTCTGAAAAGGACTCCTTCCTTTAAAATAAACTGAAACTAATGCTAAAATTTTAAGGAACAGTGGACCTATTCTAATCCTGCAGGACTAAATTGGCAAATGATGCCAGGAAAATAATCAAAGATTTCTTTCCATCTCAGAGTCTTTATTTTCATTGAACTAGAAAGAAGGAAAGGGTTTTACTTCTATTCTCCAGGACATAAATATTCTTCAGATTGCCTGTAAATGATCCATATAAGCTGTGCCATCAAAGGATGGTCCAGCCTGGAGCATTCTTAATGCGTGATTAATATGAAGACTAACTCTTTCAGGGATACACAATTCCTCTAGCATGTTGCACTGCAGCATCACAATCAGCTTCAATAAGAAGTGTTTCTGAGCTCATTAGCTATTTAGTCTTTTGGGTAATCAAAAAATTTTATGACAATTGACTCTAGGTACTACACATCTCAATCATACCTTGAAATGAAATGTTTGAATTTCATCTTGACACTGCAACAGGTATTTTCTTTTCTGACTTCACTTGCAGTTTGTTCTTGCTCTTACCTTAAAGCTTTTTTTAATTAGAAAAGAATATAGAATGGTAGCCATTTAAATAAAACCAAAGGATGTTAAAAATGTATTTCTTGGTGTGTTTGTTAGATATGTGATTTAAAAGCACATATAAGGAACACAAAATTAGTCTGTCCTAAAGCAGGCACTGATAAGTTCTGCTTCACTACCAATTTTGAATGTACATTTCTGGTATGCTTTGTACAAAATTAATAAAACTAGATCTTGAACTAGTACTGAAGAGGATTCATTAAATTACAGTGATATTTACAGATCTCTACTAAGATCAGGACTGCATTGTGTTAGGTCTGTATAAATGCAATTTTAAAAAAATAATTTAGTGCTGAAGGACAAGAGGGTTGAAAAATGCAAAAAGGTTCAATGATTTGTCTAAAAGCACACATATAAGGATTATGATAGCTACAGGGCTAATACTGGACTATATAGTTAGATTCCCTAAACTGTTGACTGCCATAGGCAGAGAAGCTGTACTATAGAAGGCATATTCTATGCTTGCTCTCTTTCATACCCTTTTTGCAAGCACTTAATACACTGTTAGAGTATTTAGCTAAGTGGACCTTTGTTTTGGCTCCTTTAATGATTTTTGATTATTTTATGATTATTGGTTTATAGTTGCTTTTCTTCAAAAAGGAGACTATGAATCTGAGCGAGTTTCTGCAGTTTGCTACAAAATCTGTTCTATTTCTACCCATTTTTTAATCTCCAAACTTGATCTGTGGTGGGTAGGGAAATCCCTTTCCCTACAGACTGCTAATTTCTCCATACAATATCAACACTGATTGATTTGATTTAAAGTGTTATACATGTTTATTTAACACCAACAGCTATGTGTACAAATAATATTTGTATTTGACACTCTGACAGTCATAACTGCAAAAAACCATGAAGAAATAAGTATAAGAAATATATATCCTGGATGTTTCATCATGTACATAAACCTAGCCAGCAGCAAATATTGCCATAAAGTTATTCTAGCAATGTTATAACCAGCTAGTCCAGTTCGGGAGGCATTTGCCACAAACATTGTTTGCTCATAATATATTTCATCTGATCTGAAACTTATGGTGCACAGGGTTTCACTTTCTAACCTGGACTACAGTACTCCCTAGATATCCATAGGATCAAAACCAGCCCCACGGACCTTAAATATTCAGCGTGGATGGTTGAGAGACCCTTAGGAATGTCGGCTGAAGCTAGAGGCTGGCCGAGATTTTCTTCCTTACCACTTCAGAGAAGTATTCACCAATAGTCATATCTGCAAGATAAATCTGGCAACAGCACTCTCACAGACTGAACAAAGAAGATCATGCAAGCAGTCAGGCTCCCCTCTAACTTGGGAAGTGGTACTCATAGCTGCTTTGCTTGCTCCTCCATCAAACCAGCTGTGTGATTATGTCTCTGTTGTTCTGATATGTACTGGAAGTACCATCTTTTTCACTGTGAGGGTGGTGAGGCACTAGAACAGGTTGCCCAGAGAAGTTGTGGATGCCCCATCCCTGGAAGTGTTCAAGGCCAGGTTGGATGGGGCTTTGAGGAACCTGGTCTAGTGGGACGTGTCCCTGCGCATAGCAGGGGGGTTGGAACTAGGTGATCTTTAAGGTCCCTTCCAACCCAAACCATTCTATGATTCCATAATTCTATGATTCTACCATAGCTTAAACAACCAGTGAAGGATGGGTTTACATAGGAAAGATTCGGTCTTATTTAAGAGTTTCTGGCCCATTAAACTTCGCCTCCAAGATGAGACTGGTGCTTACATGAGTGCCCACTCTACAAGCCCTTTATTTTAAGCTGGTGACAGGCACTAGAATGAAGATGTTGGCAACAACTGTCTCTAAAATGTGGTTCTGACAGTGAAACAGCTTCCCTTAAATTGCCTGTAGATCAAGGCAGAAGAGATGTTACTTCATGCAAGAGAAAAAACACAGTTTGATATGAGAAACTAGTAGCTAATATTTTCTGCTTTTCAGTGTCTGAAACCTACCAGGCTTGACTCTGACACAGCAGTCACAAAGTCAGTAAATTCAAACCTGGGTCAATTATTCAATGGTTTCCCTGCTTCAAATCTCATGGAGAATTACGTTGCCTAATATAGACAAGAAATCATTTTTATGTTATCTTGCACACTTTAACTTAACACCTCTTTGGTGTAGAGATATGAATCTATATCGCCTCTTATTTAAAGCTATGAGCAAACTCTACCATCTGTCCCAAACGAAGGAAGACAGCAGTCAGTCTCCAAATCCCTTTAATTTCTTTAAATGCTAGTGTAAAAAAACAAAACAAAAACTGTTTTGCAATATTTATAATATTCCCTACAATGAGTACAGGAATGCTTAGGTAAAGTTCTATCTACCTAAGATAAGAAGATCAGCATTCCTGTGATTTTATGTTAGCTGCTTCATCAAGAGTGAGAGGGCAATAAACACAAGCTTTTTAAATACGTGTACAGTTCAGTAGATGCGGGGCTTCTAAGCAATGGGAAGATCAAATACCACTTATTAAAATAATTGCATATTACATCTTTTGGTGATAATTCACCAGGCCCTCTGTAGCCTAAGGCATACCCCTCCAACATGTTTGGCAGACACGATGAGAACTTTTGAACAATGGAAACACCACATTTTAACAAAATGCTGATCTCAGTTATCAGAAGAACACTTCTTTCTGGAAAGAGTTGCCTCAATGGATACACAACAGGTGAGACTGCAAAGGGAAAATGTTGCCAAAATGTGTTCAGCTTTGTGCTCTGACCTTTTATCCAAACAACTGGAACACGTGTGCAATGTTTGGTTAAAACACCTTATGACTGAATCAATTAGGACCCGGTTTAAACAGAGAATAGTGCAAATTTTATTTATACCATTACAGCAACGAAAGTCTATGAATTCTAGGAGATTCCCCAGGGCTAAATTTTTCCTGTCTTTCTGAATGATGCTCCATGAGGATGATAGGATTTGGGGTTTTTTTATCACATACACATTTTCCAGTCCATCTTTGCTGAAATCCAAAGTGTTATTAGTTTCTGATATTTTTGACAACAGCTTTCATTCTTTCACTCAGTCTTCCTACACACGTTACCCTGGTGTATGCAGAGGGTCCATTTCTGTCATTATCAACCAAAAAAAACCACCTTAGGAGTGTTAGCTCTTTTTAATAGTGTTCCATCGTTATTTGTATTGAGCTGAACATGTAATTTAAAATATTAAAAAAGATCATACTTAAAATGGGTTCCAGAGTTGGAATGACCCCTCAACTAACTCACTTGCACCTAATAACTTTCTTTCAGGTGAAGAAAAATCCTCTCTCTTTCCCATAGGTGCAGTTTCACAATAATGTTAAATCAATCCTTTTAAAGGGCTGGCCCAGCTTTTTGCATATCCCCTTCTGTGTATAAACCAGTAATTATTGAGTCATGTCGTAATCATGGAATTCGATGATTCTGCTAAGAATTAATTGGGGAAAAAGGAGAAGCTTTCAGTGGGATTATTAGACTGAACTCATCCCCTGCACATCCTCATGATCACTAATGCTAACATAGAGGAAACATAATTAGTTTCCTGGGTTAAAGGGAACAGGAGGTCAGTATTACCCTTTCTAGTGTCAGGGAATCATATTCTGAAACCCCCTGTTTCTGTTGCAGTTCCTAGTTTCTGCTTTTGCATTCTGTGATTCTTTGCTGTTTCATATTTGACTCTCCTGGCTTTAAAAAGCAAGCAAACAAGAAACCTTCCTTCCTCTCTGGAGCTTTTGACCTTTTAGGTACAACATGAACTGAGGATGTCCAAGTGTAAATTTTGAAGGAGTAGTCCCTGGTGCTTAGGAAAATTCAGATAACTTTGCTAGCATAAAGTAGCTTTTAATAAACTACTTGTGCCTGTAGAATTTATCTTGTGTGGAAGAGCTTTGAAAAAGGCTTTATAACAGCACCTATGCTGTCAAATTTTGGTTGTTATTATAGAAACAACTGCTGGAGAAAATAATGTGGAACTGGGTGCATATTGGACTTCGTTTACACAGTATTGATTTTTGCCTGAAGGTGAAGGTGAATGCTGCCGTCTGCATGACAAACATTTTAAACATTAGTTTGTATTTTTAAGAAGCTATAGACAGTATTAGAGAGTATGAAGTAAATTACCCTGCCTTGGTGTTTCTATTTGTAATACCTTGCACAACAACACAACAGATTGTTTTTTAGATTATTATTCTCATTTATTAGTAGTCACATTGGTTTGCATTACAGATGTACAACTTTAATTTTGATCTTCAATTTTATAATTAAATAATAAAATTCTAGAAAAGAACATTTACAATAACCCCTCACACAGCTTCTGCTCCAATCTATTACTGCTGCCATAACTATCCTTCTATGAGAATTTGCACTGCAGTATTTGCATTGAAAGGCGATCTGGTTAGCAGCTGAATCTTCATCGCAGTGTGTTTGTATCTGTGAAACCATAGCACAATCCTTGATCCAAAATATTCCCTCTAAGCCATATCAATTATGTGATTTTTCTACTTTTGAGACCAGTGCACTATTCTCTTTTCAACAAATTTTCTTTTTTTGTACTTTTTTGAATATATGAGAAAATGATTTGCATTAATAAAAATGTCTACTACACCTAAGTGTATGCATTATATATGTGTGCAAATATCTTTATTTGAAAGTGCATTCTGGACTTTCCTGAAGTTTGTCCAAATCATAGATAAATTATGTTCCTATTTTAATGAATTTGGATCTGCTGTAAATAATTTAGGTTTTTTTATTCACAGGTTCAGAGAAACAAAGAAGTTATATGAGATAAAAAGATTAAATACATCTTGTCCAAAACTCCATTCTCTCCTTTAGATTAAAACATATGACTTATTCATTTTTTATGTGAGTGCCTTGCTTACTCTTTTAGAAAATATGAGCTGTTCTATGCAGCTGCTTGTCTTTTCTGAATTTTATAACAAACTGGGATATCGTGCATCATGATGAGTTTGTGGAAAATCAACCTTTTAATAAAGAAATATTTCTTTTCACACTAATCTGATCATCAGCGAAGCAGAGTACATAACCACTGAAACGAAGGAAGAAAAATAAAAATGTGTAATGATTTGTTGTTCCCTCCTACAGTAAGATCAGAGTTAATTCTGTCTCATATTAGCAAAGTTTTTATCTTGCCACAATACATCAGATCTTATTAAGGATCTTATTATCATACTTAAGAAGTTTACAAAAGCATGAAACAAAAATTCAACAATTAAAAGAATAGCTTTTATTCAATCCAGAATAGTTCTTTGTTCGTAAGAACAACATTTCGACACACTTGAATTAACATGACCGATCTTTCTTCATCAACAGTCTTTACCTTTTGATAACTAGGCTGGTAAATAGTTAAACTGCAAACTCTCAGCTCTGAAAATGGAAGAACTTATTGAACTATTGGGAACTCATTGTTCATGAAGGTGAGGATCAGATGCTTCCCTTTGATCTCTTTGTTTCCGTTTAATTGTGTAAGGAAAGTTTATTTTATTGTCTCCAGGAAATTGAAGGAGATTAATGTAAAGAGGAACATATTTTTCCTGAACCACTGCAAAAGAAAAAAAAAAGGTACAAAGGACAGACCTGATTCAAGTCCTTGAAATAAATCAGATACTTTCTTGTTATTCTTGCTATTTTGAATGGGGTAATACATACATAAATGTAAATTCATGTTTAATAATAATAAAACAATGAAATAGATACAGTTGTTAAGTAATAAAGGATACAAATGTAAGGATATAGGCAAGCTTATCCTTGAATAAACTATTCAACTGACAAAAGAATCAATGAAGCTGCTTAAGAGAAAGCTCTGCACAGCTACCATATTATGCTTGTGCTCTAACAATAATTTTAACACATATTAGATCAATAGTGCATTAGATATATAACCCTATTTTAACGTTCCAAGATGCATAATTCCTCAATGTATTAGCAGCCACAAAAAGTATTTTTTGACTTGCCTCTTTTTCAGTGATGTATCAACTTAATTATTCCTCAGCCATAGCTTTAGAATGATTTCTTTACAGACCCATTTTTTCATTTTTGATGTATGCTATTTTCTGCTTTGCCGATGCCACACTTCCTTACTGCTTCAAAAGTATTGTGGACTGATTTGGTTTTTGTTGTGGTTTAACCTTGGTCAGCAGCTAAGTACCACACACCCACTCGCTGACTGCTCCACACTCACTTAGTGAGAACAGTATCTCATATGGATCTTCCCGGGCCATGCATAACTCTTCTTTTTCCTTGTCTCCTCAAGATGTTTGTGGCTAATAAATGTGTTACGGTTCAGTTAGAGCAGGACATCTGCTTGTGTGACTTAAATGCTGTTGGAGACGCTTCTACATGGCAGGAGATATGCAGAGCAGTAACCTTCTTTCCAGTCAGATTTCTACCAGGTATCTGCAGCCTCTGCCATTTGCATTAAGAAAGGGATTCTGTCATCACTGCCTATTGTTTCTTTATTTCTATCCATAAAAGGCCTTTGAAACTGGTCTTTGTATTTTTTACCATAATTTGGATGTTCTTTAACTTTTTTGCATTAGTGTCTCTCACTTCCTGGGGACAATTGAAAAGCTTTCCTTGTACCATGAAAGAAAAACAACTTGGACACTAACCTGCTACTAATCCTTATGAGCAGTAAGAACTTCACATCTGCTGTTAGTCTGGAAGCTGTTTTGCCATTTTGTATATTGGGTTATCAATTTATGATGGGTAGCGAATCTTCATTTTTTTAATATACATGTTTTTTCTTGGTGTAGTTAGGATTAAAAGTTCATTAGAATAATAATTGTGGTCCACACATCGAGAAACCTCAATATCTGTTTTAATACACTTTATTAGCAAGACAGTAAAAATGTATTTTTTTACATGACTGTTCACGATGTCAGACACTAGCAGCACTCAGTCATTTTCCGTAGTATGCATTGTGCTATTTGTCCTTGGGAAACAGAATGTAATACTTGTCTCTGGGTTCTTCATCATTATCTTTAGTTGGCAAAATCAGTAGCATCTCAAAAAGTAATTCACATTCATGTACAGGTTTTTAAATCAATATTTTAACCATGAGTACCAGAATTTTCCTTTCTCACGAAGTAGGTGTTTTATCGTCTCCAATTCAGAGCTGTCTTGCTTTGTACTAAGGGAGAGAGGTCTAAAGCAAAAACAGTTTGTCTTTCAGCATGAGTTTCATCTGGAAATGAAGTTATTCTGTTCTTTATGAAGAAACACCGACTGATTTCATATGCAAAACTATGGAGTGATATGAACCTTCAAAGGTTTCTGTAAGATAAATGGGCCAACACAGTTTCTGTCTGCAGAACAAAAGCTCATTTAGAGTTGTTGTCATTGATTCATATCTAATGCAGCAACAAGTGAAGACCTTCAGAAGAGAGCCCTATCATTATCACTGAAGTGTCATAGGGATGGCTTCAGTTTTCTCCTCTGATAGAGGAGATGCAGATTTATCTGCACCATGCAGATAAATCACGTTTCTGCTCACATGCTCCAAGAACACTTTTAAGCAGCATATTTAAAAGTTCTTCTGACCTGCATATATTTCTGCTAATCGTAAGTGAAAGGACCAATATATAGCACTTGTTCCACAGCTTAATTTCAAATAGGGCGTTTCAAATTATATTCCAAACAAGACTTGTCTTGGAGTCAGCCACACCTAGAACATGAGATGTATTTTTTTCATTTGTCTATGGTGTTAATTTGTAGATCCTAGTTCTATTGTAGAAAGGTATTTCCTGCTTGTTACTGATCCTAGTATATAACTATTTCTCATATAATATCAGGTTAATTGTAATCTAGAAATCATTATGAACTATGACAATCTTTTTTATTATTGTAGGTGCAGGGAGACTCTGTTAGCTGCAGCAAACCTTGGAAAAAATTCCAGTCAAGGAAATGCTGAAATTTTAACTCTAAGCAAAAAGAATTATATTAACTCTGGCACTGATTAGGCAAAATTTAGTGTTTTCTCCTTCAAGTACAATATTTGCTTTCTTAAAAACAAAGCCTCAAGCACTATCCTTAAAAACATATGCCATCAGCTTTCTTATTTTGAGTCTGAATTTCAGTTTTGGGTGTAAATTGTATAGGTTTAACAAATTTTGTAGGTATTTTGCACTTTGCTTGTCCAGTTCACTCTTCCTCAGAGCTTTTTGAAATATAGTTCCTCCTCTTCACCCAGCCTCACAGCAACGTTGTCTGTGAGGAAAAATGCAATGCTACTTCTTCAAATGTTTGCTACAAATACTACTGTTAAATTACAGAAACAGTACCCACATATCAATTTGTTAAAAGTTATAGTTTTCCCATTTATAAAATAAAATAAAATAAAAATAAAGTAGTCTAAGCAACACCTGGTTTATAATTTTCTGAATCAAGCAACTGTAAAGATAATAGACCAATCATCTCTGTTGTTTTTAGTGGGGGTGGCTAAATGATTCCCACTCTCCATTTCTGTAGAGCTGATGGAAAAGGGCAGGTTCCTCATGGGGAATGATTCAGAGCATGCCTTAGCTCTCTTTGTATGTCATTCCCATGAGAAGTTGAGGCTCTTCATTGCTGAACCCCTTGAAAAGCACTTTCTGGCTCAAATGTCTGAATTTAAACTGTGAATTTATTCAGGTCCAACAGTGTGGTCCTGAATATTGCTGGTGAATCCCAACATCTGATACAAAGCAATGGCTTCTACAATAGTTCAGTGTTTGTCATGCACTGTTCCTAATGTTTCACACATTTGCTGCATTAACAAAATGCTGACAGAGCTGAAACTGTCTGGAGTTCTCCAGATATTGGCAGAAGAATATTAACTATCCAAATATGTAATTATTAACAGGGTGTAGGAATAAACTTTGAAATACATTGACTATCAGTTGACGATCAGCTGTTTTTTAGAGATCAGTCATCATAGAATAGCCCAGGTTGGAAGGGACCTTGAAAGATCACCTGGTCCAAAATTTTGTGGGAAAGAAAGCCTAGATGAGATTATGTAGCACCCTGTCCAATTGCATCTCCAAAACCTTCAGCAATGGGGACTCTAACACACCCCTGGGCAAGCTGTTCCAACAAATGATTGTTCTCACTGTAAAAAACTTATCTCTTATGTTGAGATGAAATCTCTCCCAGTGCAACTCTACCCGTTGTCCCTTGTATTCTCCACATGGCTCTGTGTGAAGGGAGGGCCTCCATCCTGTAGCTACCCTTTACGTCCTGGAGTACTATGTTGAGGTTTCCCCTGGACTTTCTCTTCTCCAGGGAGAAAAGACCTAACTCCTTCAGTCTTTCCTCACAGGGCAGGTTCTCCAGCCCTTTGATCATCTCTGTGGCCCTCCTTTTGAACATCTCTAGTGTGTCTGCACCTTTCTTAAATTGGGGGCAGGGGGGAGGAGGGGGAGAAATAGTGAGAAACAGGAAGGGAAGGTTGTGCCCCAGACAGCAGAACAGAGATTCCCCTGCAGCCCATGGAAGCAGTCGTGGTGGAGTAGGTATTTTCCTGCAACCTGTAGGGAGGACTGTGCTGGAGCAGATGAATATTTATTGAAGGAACTGTGGCCCGTGGAGAGCCTGTGCTGGAGCAAATTTTTCCTGAAGGACTGTACCCATGGAAAGGACCCACACTGGAGCAGGGGGAAAGAGTGAGGATGAGGGAGCAGTAGAGAGGAACCATTATGTACTGATTTCAGCCTCCCATTCCCCATCCCACTGCAGCATTCGGAGGGGGTGGAAGTGCTGGAAATGAAAGAGTGACGCTGGGTTTTGGAAGAAGGGAGGGGTGTGGAGGGAAAGTGTTGTTTTAATGCTTGTCTTTGTTTCTTACTAGCCAAATCTATTTTAATGGCTAATAAACTAGATTACTTTTCCCCAATTCAAGTTTGATCTGCCCGTGATGGTAGTTGGCAAGTGATCCCCCTGTTTTCCTCTTGACCCACAAGCTTTTTCATCTTTTTTTTCTCCCCCATCCTGTTAAGGAGGGGGAGTGGGTGAGCAGCTGGGTGGGTGTCTTAGTCACATTATTTCTAAGTTTTGGATACTCACTAATAATATAAAAGTGCTTAATGGAATCTTTTAAATACTGTGGTTGCATTGTATATTTATTTTCCACTTCTGTTGTCACCATTTTACAATTCAGGAGTTGGAGATGACAGAGAGACATTTTTTTTTTTTTCCCCCCAGGTTTAAGGATTGTGGCAACCGTTGAGTAACAGAGAAAAATGCAGAAATAGCTGCAACAACTCAAAAATGAGAATTCTATGAAATCAATGAGCCCTTTGGGCTAATTCATTCGTGCTAATCCAAAAGAAAGTAGTCTGCAGCCTACTGACCCTAAGGACTCTGCAGAATTTCAGGACGTGGGATTATAGGACTCCTTGCTTTGGTTTAGGAGTTTTGCAAAGTGATTTTCTGAATCAGGTTCGAGTTAGAGTGTAAATGGATCCATACGCATTCCTGGGCTCAAGTCTGTAGCACAATTAAAGGAAGGTGAACTGGCTCAAAAGATGGATAGTTTGCATACATCCTTACGTTTACTATCTCCAAGCAGATAAATTTGAATTTCTTTGCTGTTAGCTTCACAGTCAGATAGCTGACCTGCAGATTTTCATGCACACACAATTTTATTTTCTGCTGTCTTTCTTCTTGAACTAGGTTAGCTTGCTTTGTAAAAAAAAAAAAAAAAAAAAAACAAAAAACAAACCAAACAAAAAAAACCCACAAAAAACTAACACCAAAATACATGCAATGCAGAGAAGTACGATTATATTTAAGCCAGCACAAACTGCGCGAACTCCAGCACCAGGTGCAGCACAGTTCATCTGTGTTGGCATGGCATTGCTTTAACTATATTGCTTTTGGGAACAAACATGTACAAAGTGCTATATTCCAGCATATGAACATGCTTCTCTCTGCCATTTAGCTTATAGAAATTAATATTTACTGACGTAATGGAGCACCCATCTTCTAGATCTCTTTATTTGTAGCTTTGGTTAGTTTGTTTATCATGCACTATTATTTAATCAAGGACTGTTGCTTTCCCTGCTCCATTCTGGGCTTGACTCCTGTTTCCAGTGTGGATTTTCAAATGATTATATTTCTAGTGTTTGTATTTTGTATTCAGTACAATAACAAAAGGTTTTAATGTATCTTTTCAATTTCCTCTCCCTATATTTAATTATTTCCTATAAATTCAATCAAATGCTCAGGAAAGGGATTCCTTTAAGAAAAGAGGGAGGCAAAGAGCTATTTAATAACTGTATAAGTATCAGAAGTGATCTAAATGCTTCAGATAATTTTTCCAAATCAGCAAATATTTTAGCTTTTGTTGTAATGAAAGATGTTAAGCCGTGCAAACTTTGCCTAATTTTAGTCTTGTTCTGTTAATTTTAAAGAAATAAGTAGGACACAACATCCAGGATTCTAACTTCACCCTATTGTTATAAAATACTAAACAGCTAGAAATGTTACAAAATGGTGTTTTGAGAATAGACAGTGCGGCCATTTAATTCCATAGCAACAGCCACCATTAAAGCTGTTTAATATTTTTCATTAAAGATGCAGAGGAAGGATAGACAGAGGAAGCAAGAATAAGGAAGGCTGTAAGGAAAAAGAGAGAAGTAGAGGGGGAGAGGAAGGAAGGAAGGAAGGAAGGAAGGAAGGAAGGAAGGAAGGAAGGAAGGGAGGGAGGGAGGGAGGGAGGGAGGGAGGGAAAGAAAGAAGGCAAGCTGTTGATAAATATTTCCTCTCCTTCTGGCTGTACAAAATTTACAGTGGAGTGAGGGAAGGCAAGGCAAACCAGAAAACAAACATAAAAAATAACTCCTTGTTATACTTACTTGTGTGAAGGATGATATCAGCTGGATTTTTTTTGGTTTATTTTTTAGGGAGAAATCTGACCAGATTCTTCTGGAAGACAACACATGAGAAAACTGTAAAAAGAAATACATAAAATGAAAAAAGCACAGCAATAGCATAAACAATCTTCTGCCTTTGGTGTTAGTTCCTGTTCCTGGAAACACAAGCAATACACATTGTTTTAGCAGCTGCTCCAAGACCTGGCATGCTTGTCATAATGTCAGGAAGTTGAAAAATTTTCCCCCTGGACATAGAATCATAACAGTGCGCACAGTGGGTTGACCTTGGCTGCCTGGCAGTTGCCCACCCAGCCGCTCTCTCACTCCTCCTCAACAGGACGGGGGAAAAAATAAGATGGAAAAGCTTGTGGGTCAAGCTAAAGACAGGGATATTGCTTACCAATTACTATCATGGTCAAACCACAGGCTCCAGTACATATGGTCTCTCCATGGGCTGTAGCTTCCTTCAGGGCACATGTACCTGCTCCAGTGTGGGGTACTCCAGAGTGTGGATGTCTGCTCTGGTGTAGTCCTCCATGGCCTGCAGGGGCAAAACTTCCATCTACCTCTCTGTCCAGCATTTTTTTCCCTTTCTTAAACATGTTTTCACTGAGGTGCCACCAGCTTTGCTGGTGGGCTCAGCTGTGCCCTGCAGTGGGTTTGTTGGAGCTGTCTGGAACCAGCTGGAACCAGCTGTGTCTGGCACAGGACGGTCCCTGATTTCTCCTCACAGAGGCTGCCCTGCAGCACATCCGCCCCCCCCCCCCCCCCCCCCCAAACCTTGACATTTAAACCCACTACAGTATGGTAAAAGAGACTCTTGGATGACTAAGGCTAACACTTTTAAAATAAACAGAATGCAGAGAGACATAGAAAGTAGCAAAGAGAAAAAACGGTGTGGAAAAGAAAGGAATACACTAGGAAACATAGCTTTGCTTTCCATCTGCGTCTGAAAACTTCAGAAAAACTGATAAAGGTAGTAGTTAGAAATGAAATTCAAAATTTAATTGAAAAAAAAAAAAACGTGTTGAAATATATTGCAGAAGAAAAGGCAAAGGGTTTGGTGGTTTTTTCTACCTTAGGATTACGATTACCATACGTGCTAGGCATGCTGTCTCTGGGCACGTCAAATGCAGCTTACAAAATAGCCAGCTCGTTGGAGATGGGCGAGTTGGGACTTCTATGGCAAGCAGCCTCACACATAGGACAAAGTGAAGGTGAAAAATCTCAGATCTCAGGAAGACATGAAGCAAAATGACAGTTCTCACAGTTTAATTCAGCTCTTTAACATTTTTTCCTAAATAGACTATCTGGAAGCTCTAATACATCAGTTTAGGCAGAGATGGGAAAGGCAGCTGTGACAACAGAGCTGCTTTGTGTATTTGTTCCTTTCTTCTAAAGAATGACTTTTATTCTGTTGCTGACTTAGGCTTGCTTTCAATATTATTTCTTTTTAGTTCCTTGTTCTTGATTTGCACAAGCTATTTTAGACACAAATCGATGCACAGCAATGGGACAAGTTTGTTCCTTGCCCTGCAAGTGACACAAATGTGGGATGAAGAGACTAGATGTGACTACGCTTTCACATTGTTTCAACTTTATGAACATCTACTACTGAATACTTTAGATGAATTTTAGATCCCAAGTTAAATGGAACGAGAACAAAGAATAAGAGAAGCCAAGAAGTTTGTCATAGGTGCAGCTGGGAGGGCAGCCTCCCATTCTCTGTCTTCAGCCTCAGTGAGGACAGGTGGTAGGTTTGCTGCAGGATGGGTTAAAGACAAATTATTTGTGAACTTAGCTTTCCTCAGGCGTTTATTAAGACAAGTTTGGCTCACACTGGGTCAATTATGCTTGTAAATATATAATTATAAAAAGTTAATGAAGTTGCAGTCTAATTAAACTACATTAAGATATGATCATCCTTCTTTCTGCCGTGTCCAACTCAATAAGTTTATGATAATAAAAAATCTTCCCTTTACCTTTCTAGGAAATATCATTCATATTTTAATCAGGCATCTGGATAGAAAAATTATTATATTCTCTAAAGAGAGATTTTATTTCCTTGCATTTTTTTCTATCATGACTTGTTTTGCTTATATCAAGTTTCTACCACATCATCAAAAATCCTATTGTAGTTATATCCCGCTTAGGATTTTTGTCACATTTGATAACTTGAAGCCTTTTGCAGTCCAATAGAACTTTCTCTTTTACATGTGCAGTCAGTGACCTGTTACAGTCAATGATATTTTATAAGCATACAGGTGATATTAAAAAAAAAAAAACAAACAACCTAACAACCAAAACCTCAAGATCTTATTGTGAAAGTTGTACATAAACACAGATAAGTACTAAAAAAGAATACTGAAACCCTCAAGTTACTCCACTTCCGTCAGAGATATCCTTAGAGTTCTGGGATTTCAGCAATGAAGTCATGACAAATCACTTGGAGTCAAATTCTGAGATCTGTTTTGAGAGTCTGTTAAGTAACTCAAGATGTACAATATTTTAACAGAAAACAGAACTGGAGGATGTCAGTATAAAACCTTTTAGCTGGATACTGTGTCATGATCCTCTAAATTACAAGTAAGAAGAATGGTATAGTGATACAACATTACTTCTACAGATTCTGAATACATGGATATATCCTAAAATTACCTTCTTCAATGGTCACATTGTAACATGTTCACTGTGTGAGAAAGAAGTCCTGCAGAAGTAGCAGAAAGCACACAGTGTAATTAAGACTGCTTAAAAAAAAAAAAAATTAAGATTTAAGGTGGTTTGTGAATTTTACATATATAATTTTTAGGCTTATTAACAATTGCAGCGTGCCTTCTGTGGAAGAGTTATTTCATATTTCATATTTCTACGTACCTGATGGTATCAAATGATTTATGTTTGTAACAGTATGATTGCAAGCAGAGAAATAAATTTTCCTTTCTATAAGTAAACAATAAAAATAAGTATTTAATTCTTAAAAACACATTAATGTTTTAAAAGAAAGTAAAACTTTTCTTAATACAATAACTTTTGCTGAAAAATAAGAATCCATGAGTCAATTTTGAATTTCCTGTTTTGTTGTTCGGTTTGTTATAGGCTCCATGGAAAAAGCAACAGCTGGTATGTACAGACACTGTGCATTTCTCATCTTCCATTTTAGTGAAAATGAAAACTAAATCAGTATAGTGCATGGGTATTTACTGTGCTCATTTTGAGAATTCTTTATGCATAAGTTTAACGTCTAACACACATTTTTTTCCGCAGACCATTTTTGGTGACATACTTTGGTATGTAGACCTTTCTTTTCACAATAAGACTGAACCAGAACGCTTCTTTAAATTTGGTTTATAATTTACCTTTTTAATAAATAAAACATTGTCCAGAAGATACAAAGATGGTAGTTCTTGTGCATCTTGTAGGTTGAAAGAGGAACAAGATAGTCAGAACGGATTTTTTTTTTATTTAAGAAAAAGAAATTAACTACTTTTTTCCTAAGACATAAGAAAGGAACAGAGGGTCTCAGGGCCTTAATTGTTAGTAGATACATATGTACAATGTGACAAAAAAAAGATGCTGGTCTTTTTTAAATACAAACCTAGAAATTAGAATGTCAGATAATACCATGTTTAGTAGCTTTGCCTCTGATTTGTATTTGGAGCAATGCTTGACAATTCCATTGGAGACAATAAAATAGTTGTTGGCACATTTTAATTACTATATAAAGGCACACTCATTTCATGGAACTTCAGGGGGTAAAGAAGCCATCAATTACTGTGCTCAGCTTGAGTTTATTTAAACAAATTATTTTCTATTTCTGGATACATAAACCATACACTTCCAGTCCTTTATGATACTTACTTCCAGGAGCTTTTCATTTGGGTTATAAAATATCCCAGGCTAACCATATATATTAGAAATCAATGTTACAAAGGACAAGGTGATTATAGGCACCCTACAAGTGCTTTGGAAACAAACCTACATTTGTAGAAATCTCTGTGCCACTATTCATTGAGCAGAGCAATATGTTTAACACTGAAGCCCTGAGGCATTTTAAGCCTTTAGTAGCAGAACACAAAAACAATTTTGGCTCAAGGGTCTTAAAGCTCCCCCTACTGATCCAGCTCAGTTTCAATAATATATAGTAATAAATAAATATATAAGCTAACTATGGAAACAGCACAAATAGAAGATACACACACCAGGGAGTAAATATGACATGGTCTTATTCAAACTGACTGTTTGCAACCCTTCGTATTCTTTCCAAACTCAAGATACTCAGACATTATGAATTAAGGTAGACACAAACGTTACACAGATATATATCTCTTACTTATATTAAAAATACACTCTGTCAGTTATGACAGCATAAGGGGAAAAAAGTTACCTGGTAGTAAGCAGGGTACTAGTTGATATTTTCTGAGCTACTTTAGCATCTCACTCTCTGCAATACCAAGCACAAATATAGACTGGGCAGAGAATGGATTGAGAGCAGCCCTGAGGAGGAGGACTTGAGGGTGTTGGTTGATGAGAAGCTCAACATGACCCTGCAATGTGCGCTCACAGTACAGGCGGCCAGCTGTATCCTGGGCTGCATCAAAAGAAGTGTGACAAGCAGGTCGAGGGAGGTGATTCTGCCCCTCTGCTCTGCTCTGGTGAGACCCCACCTGGAGTAATGCGTTCAGCTCTGGAGTGACCAACATAAAAAAGACATGGACCTGTTGGAGTGAGTCCAGAGGAGGGCCACGAAGATGATCAGAGGGCTGGAGCACCTCTCCTGTGAGGACAGACTGAGAGAGCTGGGGTTGTTCAGCCTGGAGAATAGAAGGCTCTGGGCAGACCTTATAGCAGCCTTCCAGTACCTAAAGGGATCCTACAGGAGAGGTGGAGAGGGACTCTGTGAGGGAGCGTAGTGATAGGATGAGGAGTAAGTGTTTTAAACTGGAAGAGGGTAGATTTAGATTAGACATTAGGAAGAAATTCTTTACTGTGAGGGTGATGAGACACTCAAACACGTTGCCCAGGGAAGCTGTGGATGCCCCATCCCTGGAAGTGTTCAAGGCCAGGCTGGATGGGGCTTTAAACAACCTGCTCCAGTGGGAGGTGTCCCTGCCTGTGGCAGGGGGGTTGGAAGTAGTGCCTTCCAACTCAAACCATTCTATAATTCTATGATGCTATGATTATCTGATTCTAGTTCAGATTAAAATTAATAAGTTAAAATTAATAGAGACTGTACTACTAATACATATATATATAATTATTTATATTCAGTGCTTGTGAAGGATAAATTATTTCATCTGTTTTGGAAAAAAATGTTTTTTCTGGATATTGCAATAGTCACGTTACATTGATGAATATGTGTTTCACTGAAAAAACGAACATTATCATGTGTTTTACAGAATGTTGCTTTGATCTTCAGAGGTAATATTGTATGCTTGACAGCCACTCTACTTGTGAATATCAAACATATAGGTCTTGGAAAATACAAGGTTTGTGGAGAAAGTACTTTTAACTACTTTGGATAGGTACATTATCCAACAAATAATAATTAATGCCATAATCTAAATATAAAATGCACATAAAGACTTCATGCTAATAAAGTGACTTATGAAAAGTCTTAATATGAATTGGAGGAACTTAGAGCAAATTTATACCAAAGTAAAGGTGTGTAATGATCACTAGGAGTAAGCTTAAAATCAATTAAACAATCAGCATAGTGACCAGTGCTTAACTGGATATATATTTCTAGCTTTCCACTGAACTCCTAGTCCATCTGTTAAACAGACATAATATTTTAATGTAAGACAGATATATTAGATGATTATTCATAGCAGGTCTAATTTTCTGTTGAGTCACGAAGGTTTGAACTTGACATTTCTCTTTAGCCGTTCAGATATCAGAATGATGGACACAGCAATATTATTGCCAGAATACACTGGGGGCTAGTCTGGGACCACGTGGATTACAACATGGGACTATGTTTGGTCTGTACACACAGATCCCCTTCATTATGAGTGTTTAACCTCTGCTCGTACTCATTAGGCTTCTTCTTCACTTATTCTAATTCCCTGATCAGTGTAATTTTTTTCCTTGCTTCTTTTTCTGGCATGGCTCCTATGCCTGTTTATAGTATTTTCCTTTTTTGAGTCATTCACTTTCCTTTGTCCTTTACATGTATTTCTCAGACGTAGCTGATTACCGCATTCATACATTGATACTGTTCAACAGTAAGTGGTTGCTGTACCTCTCATGCAATGCTGACTGTAAGGTGCTATTATGGAAAAACGAAGCAAAACAAAACCCCACAAAAAACCCTACTGACTTTAATAGGCATAAAGGAAATTAAATTTTATTTAAAATATTGCAAATGGATTATAGTAAGGAATCAGACACAATCTACAGATGGGGACTGGCTATCTTTTATGTAATGAGTAGAATTTTAGATCTTGTTTAGAACCACTTTTACCTCAATAGTCATGGAACTTCTAGTTGAAAAACTACACTGTATCCCAATAACATGTTATCTCAGTGTATATCAACAGAGGCATTTAAATTTTGTCCTGACTTGATAGAAGAAGAGAAGAAATTTCCCCTTACATACAAATATATCATACCTTTCAATGTAAAGCCATGCAATAGAAAAGTACGCTGTCCCAGTTTATGTGTAGGGCAGACATTATGATATACTGGCTAAATAACTATGCAAATCTTTTATTTGATAATGTCTTGAATGCTTTCAGATGTTTTTGCTGGTATTTCTGAATTTAGTTACACTTTCTGGAATAGTTCTTAATATGATTCTCAGCTGTTCTATTCACAAGGAATAATTCTGTCCCTCCCTTGTGCCAGCGCTTCTGCACACATGCAGCAGGTTGGTTTAGAGATAATTGAGTTGCTTGAAAACAGTCTATAAAACAAAGTGGTTAGTTTTCAGCCAGAACAGCTAAACAAAACATCTCACCAAAGGATTATGTGAGCGCCACAGCTAGCACTGAGGACTGCAAAGGGTAGGATTGCTGCACACCCAGGTTAGATTGGCTGTAGTTCATGTGTAATTGTGTTGAGACAGTAAAGACAGACTTTATTTTTTCCCCATCTGGAGTCAAATAGTCATAAATTGGCCAGTCAAGTCCAAGAACTGATATCTAGTATAAAAAAAGAGACATTTCCAGCTCCATAGATATGAAGACATGCATACTTCAGTGAAGAAGAGTGGCCAGTCTATATCTTCGAGTAAAAAAGAAAGAATCGAGTAGGATTTAAACTGCCTAGGGCCTCTGAAGTACTTCAAAAGCAAAACAGAAAAATTAGATGCTGAGATACAAGAGTTCTCAAGATTTAAACTCAGAAGCAAGGAATGCAGAAAGACAGAAACTCTGCTGTGATAGTGTCAAATATACAAAGGTTGTCTGATGGACAGAGGAATTAAAAGACTTCTGACAATTCCATCTTAATGCTACTTAACTTTTATTTCTTCAACTGCATCTTTATCAAAACAAACAAAGAACATAGCTGTTTGTACTGGATGCTGTGAATGAACACTTTAATTTTTACTAGACTGTAAGCTGTCTTGAGCTCAGGATGACTTTGTAAATGCCAACAAGGTTTTCCTAACTGCAGAGTCTGACAAATGCACACAGTGAGAGACTGCGTACCTCATCCACTGCCACCTGTCAAAACCGGGAATAAAGTGTTTCCCAGAAAGAAACTGTCTGGACCAAGAGGACAGCTGCAGTCACAGAAGTCGGGGAATTAAGAACTCTCTTAGAGTAATCAGAAGTGACCAGGATTCATTTCTGCCATGTAACAAGAGAAACAGAAGTATACTTAAACTCAGGGGGTACGCTGACATTCTTTCAACACTTGGCTATTTTATTACATAGATTTTCTTTAAGGATCAAAGTCAACATAGAAGTGGCTGTATTGCATTACTGCCCACATAATATTTCTCGAATGTCTGGGTTTACTTTATGCAATATATATGTCTCTTGATGGATTACATAATATATCTATTAGCTTATGGTTTTTACAGATTTGTTTGAATAATAATGACATCAATCAAACCAGATTTATCAGCTTTTTAGAATTGCATAGCAGCCATTTTAAAAAATAATGTATCTTCTTTTTATGCACTGTACAATTTTGTAATAACTACCTCTTTTTAAACTTAGTAATGGAATAATTACTTACAGTCAATCTAAAATTATAATTTTATTATAGTTTTGAGTGCTGAAAATAGTGTACCATAGCTGCAAGTACCTCACTCTGTTTAGCCCATCAATTGTAAGAAGTATTTGATTATAAAACATTAAGTATACTGAGAAAAAAACATGGTTGCTCATTTAAATGAGAGATGATTTATGAGATTGTGTCAGCCCAGTCTTGTATACCTTGGTCTAACTTAAAAAATAGGAGAGAAGCTCAGGGTTGGTAATATAAAAATGTAAACTTGAAGTCCTAATTCTTTCTCCTGGGCAATATTTTTTTCTCTCTTCACTCTGTTTATTCTGAGAAGAAAAACAAACCAACTGATAACATGCATTAACTACAGAATTATGCCGGGAAATGAATTTATTTTGCTATACATTTCAAAATTTTTCCATTTTCTTCAGCTAAGTGTATTCCAGAAGCACACATAAATAAAGGGATTTTGCTGTCTTCCACCATTCGCATACAGTTAAGCTTAGGATGTCTTAAGTCAGTTTAACAGTCCAGAGTATCCCTACATACTGCTAAACAGATTTTTGAGATCTGAAATGTCAGCAGAAGTTTACACCAGAGGAAGGGAAAGTATCTACTTCTATCTCCATGAGGAATTAGTAATTAAAAACATATTACTTCCTTCGATAGTGTCTTCCTAGCACTGCCAGTCAGAAAAATTAGAGGGAAACCACTAAGAGCTGAGAAGTCTATAAAGATGTCTCTTTTGATATGGAAGCAAGAAGTCAGCTAGGCTTTACAGGTAGCTTCTACTAAGGATGGTGGACTTAATCAGTGAGTTTTCATAGTATTGAAATCCCTATCCAAACTCCATGAGTCTAGCCATGCAGAAGTCCCATCTTATCAATGTCTTCTAGAAGCAATGATTTGCCGGTTTTGAAAAAAAAAAAAAAAAAAAAAAAACCAACCCAAACCAAAAACCTAACAAAACCCCCAAACTCAAACCTAAACACAAAAACATCCCCTCCAAAAAAAAAAAAAAAAAACAAACCAACCCACCACAAAAACCAAACCCAACCCAAACCCAAACCAAACAGTGAAATGTGGTTGTTTTGGCTACAAATTAGTAAACTAATAAAACTTTAACATATTATCCCATTGATTGTAATGACATTAAAAACATTGAACTGGAATTTCTGTATTGCTGTCAATGGTATTAAGCAGCAGGGAAATGGTTGAGAGCCTTTACAAGGAGCAGATGAACATCTTGTTTGTTACAAAACTGCCTCTACTTTGAAGAGCTGCAAAGCAAATGCACTGGGGAAGGCAACTTGCAAATGAATGGGAGAAATATGAGGAAAAAGGTTGGAGGTAGGGGGAGCAGGTATGAAAATGATATAGCAGATACAGAAGGAGGTCAGAATTCTCTGCACATCTGAGTTTCACATGTCCAAGTGAGATGTCAGTACTTGTCACAGAGAGCCTCTCTGTATTATCCTAAGGGTAAACGCAGTGCAACCCACACAAACAATTGCTGTGTACATCTCCATCACCACACATTACTGAGGGGCAAACTGTACTCCCAGGTGATCTTAGCTATCATTCTTTGAAGTTGAAGAGAATGCTGCCAGCTTATCCCAGCACAAAATTTTGCTCTTGCATGTTTTAAACACCTTTAAACATCATTTTAATTGGGGTAGGAGGGGTAGCAACCAAGGTAATCTGTGCATTTGTACTCTTGTTCGGTGTTTCAGAGGTAGTTGTAATGAACTGCTTGAAGCAAACATTGCAGGTTGTTTTTCTGCTGAGAGAAGTCAAATGAAATGACCTTCTTTTCATCTGCTATTCTTTTCAGCTTTTGAAGTTACTTCTTTTTGAAGAGACAATCCATTTATCAGTCATATCTGCATGAAAGTCATAAATTTATCTAATAAAAACTCCAGTAATTCTCTTTAAGGTGGACTAGGCAGACTACAGTCACGATTTTTTTGTTAAATACATTAGTGAACACTTTTGAAACTGAAAGGCTTAAAAAAGTTAGCATAAGTGAAGGACCCTAAGTGAAAAGGGCTTCCTACAGCCAAAAGCAAACAGGGTCGAGGGGAGAACATTTTAAGCTGTGTATTTTATCCCTAGCTTTGGGGATTGGTCTTTACTAGATTGACTCTAATTTATATCAAGTGTTTATGGTGCCAACAGCCAGTAATAAAAGATCATTAAATGGAATCGCTAGGCTGGTGAAATCCAGAGCTAGCAGGCAGAAAAGCTGATGGGAACTGTTAGAGCAAGATTGTTACCTAAAGGTTTCTCCATCAGTTGGAGCCATATTTACATGTGAGCACATGTGACCAAGTACATCATAGCAATACAGGAGCTGATAAAGGCCATCTATTTTTAAATATATACATAATAAGAATTAATGCAATCCACTAGTATGAATTATATGCTCTTCTTCCTTCAGAAGAACTGTTTTTTAATATCTAATTCAAAATTAATAACGCAGAAGGTATGGATTCATTATCTCGTGTCAAAATCCTTCTTAATAAGTAAGATAAGGAGAGAGAAAAAGCATGAATAAAAAAGAAGAGTTTCGGTGACTGAATTACTCCTGTCCTCATCAGTTCCAGAGCATAAAATTTTTATCCACCCCAGTAACTGATTGGTAAGACGGCGAAGAGAGAATGTATGGAAAAGTTCCTAAATCTGCACCGTCAGTATATTCTCATAGTAGATGAAGATTGAAGGATCATTCCAAGGTAAGCTCAAATAAAGTAAATTCCAGTAGACCTTTTTTCCCATTAATATTGAAAAGCTGGTAGAATTTTTTATTCTTCATTTATTCAGATTGAATTGACTGTTCCTAACCAACCTGCCTCTTATCAGAAAAAATTACTCTGAAATTACAAAATTTCTGTTGCAATCACCATAACAAAAATTGAAATCAGGATGAAATTGGTCTAAAGAAAAATGATTGTTGTCTTGTAGATAGCTGACACAGGCCTCTATTTGACCTTGAAATTATTTCTGAATATACTTGGATTATCATAGAATCATAGAATGGTTTGAGTTGGAAGGGACCTTAAAGATCATCTTGTTGCAACCCCATTTATAGCAGTAAATGTATGAAAATTTTACATTTACAAGGATCACTTGAGTTGGAAACAAGTGTTAAGGGCAAGGAAGAATTACCCTGTTTCTGTGCATAAAAATAATAAAATTCATTGTTACTATTATTGCTGTTACTGTCATTACTTTATTTGTACCACAGTAGCATTTGGAGATTTCATGCAAAATTTTTGGCAGAATGTAAGCACTAAACCTGCATGAGATCAATTCCCTGTTTAACAAATATCTGTAAGTGAAAGTGGAAAAATTCTTACTTTACATCCAGATTAAGCCAAGATATTTTAAAGATACTTATATTCTTTTTAATGAAGACAGGAACACATGAACGGTCAAATATATAGGTAGCTCACTTAAGATGTCATAAATCCAGTTTCGACTGAAAGCTCAGTCTTATTTAGACCACTGTTATGATTGCAGTGTTCTGTGTCCTACACACCTATCTTAGCCACAGGTCTATAAATTCCCGGGTTGTGATCCTCTCTGATCTTTAACAAAAATTATGTCCCTGTGGAACCAAGAGCCCTTTTCTTCAGGACTGGCATGTCTAATTAGTCGTAGAAACTATGACGAGGAAAAACATATGAAAAATCCTCAAAACCCCAAATCAACCTAATTCCTACCAGCTTACATTATATATGAGTTAAAACACATTCCTTACCCGCAAGTTTTTACAGCCAGTAGAGACTGAAATAAAAGGGAAAGAGAGATAAGAAAGCAGGAAGGTGACTTGCTAAAGATCATGGAAATCAGCAGCACTATCAGGCACAGAAACCACGCATGTTGGCCCAATAATCTATTTCTGACTGCCTGTTGTCTCCTGAATAGCTGAACTTGTTATATCTTTCTTCAGTTTGGTGTTCATTGGACAGCTGTTCTCAGTTTTTTAGTTACCAGTTCATTAAAGCGTAAGAATACAGGTGTGCCTCAGACGCAGAGATGTTATAAAAATTGTAGCAAAGCATGAAATATAGGTTAAGGTAGTTTAATATTGTCTATATGTATTTTTTAGGTATCAAAGTGGTTAAAAGCTCAGTTTCATGTAAAAAAAAAATGCTCAAAGTGACAGTAAATCTTCAACATAGAACTGAGCCTGGCATGACAGGCATGCATGTAAATAATAATAATAATAATAATAATAATAATAATAATAATAATAATAAGTAACCATGTGACAAATTACACAGAGAAACTCTAAGATAATCTCTTGCTAAATTTAAGAAACTGAAGCAATTTACTAACTTTGAAATGTAAAGATGAAGAAGAAAAAAAAGAAAAACCAAGCAACCCAAACCTAAAAATCTCAGAAAAATGAAAATAGGCAAGATAGCTCATTACTTTTGTCTTATTGTTTTGATGCTGATAAATACTGACCAAAGAACATTCATGTTTTTTTGGATGGGATCAGCTGGTTGTTGCAGTCTAGATCACAGGACACCTTTATGTGCTTTAACATTCTTTTAGTGGCAGTAACTAGCTCCTCTGTTTGCAACTTTGGCAGCAGATTTCACTGACATCTGTGACCACCTCCAGCTCATCCCTGCTCTTCAGAGACACAGATGACTGGATGGATTTACAGTTTGTTCAGCTACCGGTCCAGCATGTATTAAAGTTTTTCTATGAGATGTTAATGGAAAGAAATCCACAAACAAGTGAACTACAACACAAGGGAGGATTAAGTATTTTAAGTATTTTTGTTTTACGTTTTTAAGCCTTCTTGGAAATCACCATAAAATAATAATAAACCCCACAAAATAATCATAAAAACCACTCTGATCATAAAACAAGCTTCTAGACAATGTGCTTGCTGGTACTCAAAACCCAAGTATAAATTAATGAGGCATAGAAACCTGAAGAAAATATAATTTTCTAATATGATCACATAGATACATACATACATGCACCTAGAAAAATTATTATTCCTTCTAGTTACTACTACTATGTTATTGTCTGAAAGAACGTCCCTCATTCAAAACTCACTCTGTAAAAACTATAAAACTTCGGAAAATCTGTTGATGTAGGTACAGGTAGTTAAATTCTGCCCTGTATTTTAACTCTACATCTTTTCAGGACATTTTCCACTCCTGACTGACCTCCTGCCCAAAAATACTACAAGAAAAATTTATCATTTAAATAGAACTCTTAAAGTAAGCTTTCATTACACACTTAGCAAAATATTAGAAAAACTATCATTACAAAATCTCTCTCTCTATATATATATAAGATATGCATTTTTTGTTTACCTTATTGCACGTCAGTTGTGAAAAAGTCTGTGTGGTTTGGACACATAAATTGTTTATTTTACATTCTTTGAACATTTGCAGTCCAATGTAGGTGGGCTCAAGTACAGCTAATTAGAGTATTTGAAGCAGAAACATGTAAAATAATAATAATACATCACAGTTTTTCCACACAGTTTTTCTGCAGTCCTTAGCTGTAGGTCTGTGTGCTCTACAAGGAAGTTAAAGCTTCCAAAGGACTTTAGTATATGCTGAAGTCCAAAGGACTTTGGTATATGTAAATTAAACATCGAAATGCATAACTTCTAGGTACCCCACCTCTGGCGTAGAATGCAAATCCATTTGTTAGATACACAAAATGCTAATATTAGCATACCCGTGTTGATTGAGGCAGTAGCTGAGACAAAATCCTCATCTTAAGATTTAAATGCCTTTTGCCACTTAGGAATCCCACACAGCAAACTCCCCTGGGAAAAAAAAAATAAAAAAGAAAGGCAATGCGCATCATGGTGAATGAAAGAATCATCATATGAAGTACTGTGCTCCATTTTGTCTCATCAACTGCTGCTATGACACCTATTTCAGACACTGCTTTGGCACCAGTAGGTTTATATAAAAATAGCTGGCTGCTCCAGACTCAGGTATCCAACAAAGGGTAGGAGCTTTTCTCATTAAAAATCTGATTTAAAATTATTAGAGTTTTGGTTTTGGCTTGGATTTGTAATTAAAAGTAAATATTAAAGACAGAAAGCAATGTATAATTGATTTCCCCCTGAAGTTTAAAGAAGAAAAAAGTTTCCTTAAGTTTTGTTTTTAAAAGAAACCAAAGAAACTGTGCATTTTGCACTGCAGAAACTCAAAATAAATGGAACTTTTTCAGCTGTGTAAATCTGAGGTATTTAAGAAAATAACAAGACTAGCAGCAGTGTGTTTTCTTGTATCAGAAGCACTATATATGTACCAAACAACTGTACTGAATCAGCCATTTTCTGTGCAGTAGCCATTTATGGAAAACTTTTGCAAGCCAATGACTAGAATTCTGAGAAAAATCGACTTTTTAATTCATTTTTTTTCCCCCAGTGGGGAAAATTGGAGTCAAGTGAGAAGAAGTGAATGTGTTTAGGGAAACACAAATGTACAGCACAGAATCATAGAATCATAGAACGTTCAGGTTGGAAGGGACCTTAAAGATCACCTAGTTCCAGCCCCCACCTCAGTGTCTTAAAATTGTACAATATAAATTTAAAGAGAGAGGAAGGATTGATTGAACAAAGAGTTTGTCTTTATGGTCTGGTTTTATATCATTATTTTATAGAATAGAGCAACACCATTTCCATCTCTACCCCACCACCCACTCCTGCTTTGAATACTTCATCAAGTTCAATGGATAATTTTTCTGTGCACAATTTTTAGATTTCAGACTCCTCTGACTAAGAAAATTCTTCATCTGGTTTATTCCATAAAGAAGACGCGTAATATTTCTATAACTGGCTAGCATTTTAAAAACAGAACAAATAACTCTGCAGAACAAAAGAGACTGACAGATGGAACACTATATTTAGAAGCTCTTTGTCAGCCTTCAAAGCTTTTATAAGAGGCACTTGAAATGATTATTAAGATATTGTGACTGTGAAATTTAAGATCTCTTATCACAAGGTATCTTTTTTTAAACAATTGACACAGCATGACCATCTTCTACATGGTGTTTTATTTCTACAAAATCAATAACTGGTGTGTCATATACTGCAGGTTAAATTAACGCAAAATTGACAATAAAATGTTTCACCTCTTAGAGAAATTTTGCTTATAATTGTTTTGATACTGTAAAAGAAATTAGCAAGCATAACAAAAAAATGGTGGTGACTGTGGTGCCAGAAAAATTCATACATTTAGTTGAGATACTACCTTTTTGCACTGTAGAATAAAAAGCCGCTTGGAGTGCATGAGTTCTTGGAGACTACATTTCATGTGCCTCAGCTGTTAGCATCATAAAAAGCAAGTAACACATAAAATGGAGTTAACTCTTAAAAAAAACCGCAAACAAACAAAAATAATTGTTCTCAAGTTGGTTTTTGCTTGTTTGTTTAATTTACTAGTGGTTTAGGGAATTCACAATAAATGGGAAAGACCAAAGAGGCTTGCCAGAATTTGTATTGCAGTTTCCAATATCACAAATGCACAGTCACTGTTCCCTCTAATATTTGTATGACGTGTTTCTCTACATCCATGTAGTTGAAGCCATTCTAGTCTCACAGCAATTAAAGATCAGTGTTTTGAATTTTGATTTTCAATGGTTGAATGGTAAATAATCTGTAAGATATACTTACCTCTTTTGCTATCTTCCCTGTTTTCACCAGACTTTTGGTAAAACACCTGCAAAATAGACAAAAACATTTAGCATATTCATATGTAAATATCAATTTTTTTTATTTGTAAACATTATTTTCCCAAAGAACTGATGTAGTGAAAAGCTTCATAAAGATAAAACACAATTAGGGATAGAAAAGTTGTGTACTTTCGATAGAAGATATCTTTGTCCAATTATGCCACTCAACCGGAAGTGGCTCCTCTTTTTCCTTAAATTAGTAGAAGTCCATTTACTAGCACTTGTACTGATAACACAGAACCAGAAAACCAATAAAGATATTGTTTAGTGGCTTCCTTATATCTGTCTACCCAGACAAAGGTATATTAACTCCCTGAACTAAAGATAATAAATGTTCTAATAAAGCTTTGTTTATGTTAAATATGACAATATCTCAGTTTACATAGGCAATTTGTATGTTCTGAGTTTCCACCCCTATTGAGAGTTGAAAGAAGGGGAAAAAGCGAACACTGATGTAATTGTTTTCTTTCTCAAACATGGTTGAAACTTGGAAATGCGTATTTAGGTACACATATATTGCTCCCATGGAAATGGCACATGGCTGGGATAACCCTCCTTCTCCTACTTTTTAGTGTTTTGGAAGCCATCAAAGAATTGAAGTGATTTGTAAGGGCTGGTTGCAGCTCTTTCCTGCAGCAGCAATACACAAAACATGACATTGTCTGTGACGATGCTTTCAGGGTCCTGAGTGCATATTGGCTCATGGGTATTTGGCTGCTGGGGCTTGGGGCCAGCTTGGACACAAGGCAGGGGCTGATTTGGACGAAGTGCATCAAGACAGCTCAGTGGGGGCTTCCCTCTCTTTAGCTCAGGAGCAGATTTAAGGCAATGCTGTCAGGCGTAGTCTCAGCCTGAGCTGACTGCATCCATGGCCTGGCCAGGACCCAGACCTGCATCCTGACCTCCGTTCCAGTCTCATCTCATCCACATCCCCGTGGCTCTGCTGGGCCATCTCAGTGCTGTGTGTCACCCCGGTTCCCCTCATCAGGTCTTATCCTGACGCCCACCTGCAGGCTGACATCCTGGCCTGAACTCTGCCTGTCTCCATCCCCAGGGAGGTGCCCAGGTCCCAGGGCTGGAGCTGCCCCCCAGCCTGCCCTGCTTCTGGCTGGGGCGGTGTGACAGGCCCTGGTTGCCCTGCCCTGCCCTCCCCTGGGGAGCCCCCACGCTCGCAGCCCCCGTGTCCCCAGGGACCTGCTGGTCCCTGCTGCACCCTGCTGCACTGCATTAAATAAGAAATGCTCATGGATTTCTGACGGTCAAGAAATATGGCCTCATGCACATGAATCATTCTTGAGAGTAACAGTTCATAGATCTAGCTAAATTTAGCTCTCATCTAAACTTAACTCTTCTTTTTTGAATAGGATAAGAGAAATTACGCTCCTTTTTTTGAAGATTCACTCATCAAGAAGTGGATAAAATTTCAAACTAAAGCAGGAAATTCCAGACTGATGAGGAGATACAGAAAGAAACCTGTGAGGTCAGAGAGGACTCACTGATCTTTTCATTCAGATCATCAAATGTTTGGAGACAGAAAATACAGATCACGTATCAAAGACATTGGAGTAAATTTTAATATGCCTTAGTGGCTCTTTTTCTAGCTACAAAGACTTTTGGCAAATACTTTTTAGGTTTTGGGAAATTATTTACTGTTTAAGCCTTTCTATTTTAGCTCTATAACGTGTTTTGCATTGGTCACATGGTGGATAGATTTCATGCTGCTTTTCATCACCTTCTTCCATGCCATTTAAGCAATCCTGACTTCACACTTCTATTTAGAGAGGCAGAGCTGGATGTGCATAAAAATGCTATTCATTTTCTTTCCCTTTTTCCACATTGTTCAGTACTCTTAAAAGAGGATTAGTAAATCCCTGGCTACTTAGAATTTCTCAGATGTCACTATCCTTTATGCTATTTCTCGTCAGTACAGCTATTTGACAAACTGAAAAGAGCACAGGATTTCCTGAAAAAATAATTGGGCTTTTCTGATCATGTCTAGGATGAGCAATATTTCCATGTTGTATTTTTAAAATCAGATCCTGAGTTAACTGAATGGGAGTAAGCTGATTTACAGGAATTTAAAAGCTGACTCATAAAGTTGCTTTTTCACAAGCCCTGTGAAGCTATATTTAAATCTTAATTTCCAAAAACTGCTAAGTAGTATATGTTTAGTGGAGTTGCTCGTTTTTTAATAGAAATCCTCATTCTGACAATAAATAAATAAATAAATAAATAAATAAATAAATAAATCTTACCTTAAATGCTTGGAATAGTAAATCTTTTGATGGTTGTCAATGATTAAATCTAATATACAGCACATTCACTTTTATTTACTTTTAAATCATGGCTATAAGATTACTATTTGAATTTTTAAAAAATGTATATGTCCTTAACTAAACAGAAAGTAGTTAGCAAAAAATCGCCAAAATGTGTGAAAAAAAACCCCAAACATCCCAGAAACTGCATTAGTAATGCAGAAATAGTCGTAGGACATGTGTTGTGGATTGGAACAGGTTCTAAAAATGAATGTGTAGAAAAGACTGTATAGATAACTAAAGGAAATTTAAAAGGAAATACAATTTTTTTTCTCTACCTGGGTGTAACAGTGTACTTTCTGTTTATATTAACTGTCTTAAAATAACCCTGATGAATACACAACTTATTGGTATCTGATATTGCTTCAGTTAAAATATTTAAAAGGTTCATTTTCAGGAGAACATTTATATTCATAAATAATATGTTTAATAGTACTAGAGTAATTTAAGGACTTAATTATATGCAATATGTGTTTCCTTGTACAACTCCATTGATTTAAAATACTTTAGGAAATAATCTGAGCTGTTTTTTATGCTATCTGTGGAAAGTAATCCTAAAAATTATGTCATATAAAAGTGCTTTCCGGAATATCCCTTAGCAACCGGGTCATGGTCACAAAACATTTTAGCAAGGACACCTGTCTGAAAGCTGATGCTCATAGATGGAGTACAATTACGTGAAAGAAAGGTTTAAATTCCACTGTGTGAGTGAGAATGGGTAACTCCTCATAGAGGTTATACGGCAAATGCCTTAGCAAAGTCACTTTTAATTCAGTCAGTCACTGCTATAGGTGGATGAAAACAACTTGAAACAAATCTTGAAGGAAACCAGATACCAAGATTATCAACATTTAATACTTTTTTTGCTGTTTTTCCTTTTTTCCTAGAAAGAACCAATCAGAGAATGAAAAATCCATTTCTGGCAATATGGATTTCAATCAAACTATTGAATTAATTAGTAGGATATTTTGAAAAGGATCCTCAATTAAAATTTGTTTCTAATCTTAGTGGTTATAGCTATGCACTTTTTATCTTTCTTGATATTAAATTTTTAAAAATGAGATATTTCAAAATATTTCTATTCTGGTTCTCAGACTAGAATTTCTCATCTTCTCAAAAACAGATATACCAGGAAAGCTGTCAGACCCCCAAAAATATGTTAAACATCCCCAGTTAATGCTTATAATGCTTTTGATGAGCTGATTGATAGTTCAGAGCACAGACTATAATCATAATATTATACAGTAGGCAGGATTATTCTCACAGGTGGAGTATCAATCCTGATTTGTGCATAGTAGGAAAAGAAAAAGGGAAGAGAGAAAAAAGTAAGAGCAAACAACAAAAGCAAGTAAAAATCATAGTGATAAAATCTGATCTTGAAGGAGGACAGTAAGAGTGATGCAGTGGAAAGATGGTGCAGTTTTGTAGGAACATGTGGTTATTCCGTGTAATTCAGCTGATTTAGATTCTCCACTGACACAAAGATGTGAGCACAAAAAAGACATGGCTTGATGGTTTTAGGCTGGATTTACCCTGCCTAACTCTCCTTTATTTATAGCATCCTGATGGGTTTTGTTGCCATAGAAATTCACTAATTTATCGTAATATTGACTTGTATCTTCATCTACTCATGAAGTTTACAACCAATATTAAATCTTTTTCCCTTAACAAGGAAACAAAACCACAGAGGTTAAAGGGCCCATGTACAGCCTGCCACTATTAAAGACTTAAGACACAAACATTAGAAGTGGAAAAAGCAATTTGTGTCATTACAGTGCACTAAAACCAGAGGGTCAATATAGAAACATCACTTGATTATTTGTTTACAAGTAATTGAATTTGGAGAAATGATCATGCCGTGGTGTAGATGGCTAAATACAATGCACCCAGACTGAATGCAGAGGACTTTGTAACCCATTGGTAGTGTAGTGTTAAAGCAGCTATATTTTCTCTAGAATCAACTCACGTCCAGAAATAGTTTAGCCACTATCAAACAGGTCTTAAGTTCACAATCTCTACCACATCAAGTTGGATTTATGCAGAATTTACCTGGGTACTTCTGAGCTCTGCTTCCCAGTATGTAGATTGTATGTTTCTGTTTGCATCATCTAGATGTTTCTGCTCCACAGAGTATTCCAATGTCTCTGCAAATGATTGTTTAGGTAAATAAAACATTATTGTATCTTATTAAAAAGTATACATCTTAATTCCGTGGACTGCAGCAAAATCTGTTGTGCACTGATGATAACTTCTTGCATGCAACTTTTTAACAATATGTTACACAACAAGTGAAAGGACATAAATAACATTCAGTGTTACTAATTTTCACTCGTACTATTATTTTTATTCACAAAGTTTGCCACTGTCATGTGAGAGACAAAGCATGGAGATGCTTGCTGGAAAATTCCGCTGTCTGTAATAGGCATTGGCACGATAGACATATTGAAAAAAGTACTGAGAGAAAAGTCACAATAGAATAAGCCATGAAGCCAGTTGAAATCAGGTTGTGTTTGATGTGAGAGAACAAGAAAAATGGGAAAAGATGACACGGTGAATGCAGAGAGCAAGAAAAAGCATCTTCTGGATAAAAATATCCTGAGTTTACGTTGACCAAAGTGAAAGTACAGTAAGATGTGCTGAAGTATGAGACAGTAGGAATGTGAGCAAGAGCTGTATTTGTACACATAAATCGTAGCAAAGAGATATGTTTCATTTTTCTCTGAAATGCCCTTGCATGCCTGTATAAATAGAAAATAAAAATACAAAACTTTACCATATGGTACGTCGTTATAATCTTGTGTTACGTTCAGCACAAACCTAGTCTTCAGCTTGTAAATAGTAATTTTCATCTCAATGTAATGTTTCATAATATGCTTTGCAATGTTTTATTGCTGAGGCTAAATATGTGATTAAGAAATGTCTTAACGCTGACGCTATCCAAGTGACATCCAAAATAGCTAAAGGATGCACTTTACTGAGATTAGGAAGAAAGTTAGTTTTGATTGCAAACTGTGTGCTCATGGATATCTAGACTGTTTTAACATTCACCTAATCTGGGAGAAGAAATCTTGAGAGTTATTGACTATCACAATCTTAAGAAAGGACCTGCTCAGATAAGAAGTGCCATAGAACACATACAGGTTAGAAGAAAATATAATTGGTATAGGAGAATCTTCTGACATCAGAAATTGCAAAATCATGCTGCTTTTTTTTTCTTTATTTGGAAAAGATTACTTGAAGAAACTGATTTCTGGAATATCAGATTCAAAATTCCATCTGAAATTAGAAGGCACTTTTGAGTCAGAAGCATTGTTACAAGATACTTAAGTATCTTGTGAAGTAAACTTGAACAGTTTGGGTTTGGTCTTTTTTATAGCAGATGCATGGTGAAAGAGACCATGAACTGAAATGTTCCCAGGCTAAAAAAAACCCTTTTCAATTAGCCTGAAACATTTTAAGTACTGGAGTGTTGAAGAAACAGAGGCATTTTTGTTCCTCCGCTGTCTCCTGTCCGCAAGTCTACCCTTACAAATATTCCCCACCCCCCACCCCCCGCCCCAGAAGACTGTGAATAGATTTGACACAACCCAAACTATTTTTTTCCCAGAATATCGCCATCTGATGGAAGAAACTGTTCATATAAAAGATACTGAATATCTAGGGACAAAGCCCTTCTTGGGAACAAGCTACTTTGTCCTGAATAGATAAAGTCTTGTTTAATTGAAATTATATGTACAAACACCTGTTAAAAGCCCAAGGGACAAAAATCCAGAGGTTTGCATGATACGAAATAGTCACTTCTGGTGTGAAGATAGGCTGATGAGCAAATATAAATGTTGGTATGCAAACAAAATAACCAAAAGCTGCTTGTCTATATATGATAGCCAACCAAGTGAGCTGCCAGAAACTGGCAGGTGAGCTGGCAGAAAAGTAATTTTTATTCAAAAATACTATTTTAGTCCCTTCTGGAAACTGCATTATGGATATCTCAAGCCACTATACATATCCCCTCATGCATAAAGTCATATTAGCAAAAAAGTAAGATGTGTATCTGTTCAAGAAATTGAATTTATAGCAAGGAATAGGGACATAATGTTCTGATGTGCAGTTCATTGAGCATTTCTGGGCTATCACTTTTTAAAAAAAAAACTTGCAAAAAGTTATAATTCACCTTTAAGGAATAAGAAGTCTATTAATTCCATGTTTATACCTGTCTTTCCTAAGGATATTAACAGATGGTGAATATTAGGCTAGATTATTCAATTTCTAAAATGTAGACTTGAGATCACAACAAAGATTTTACTAAGGTTGAAATATATAAATCTCTATTCATTATATGTAGCTCATATTTTCATGCCTATTTGTATTTATGTCTGTGTATATATTTATATATATGTGCCTTTTGTTATTAATATAATTCAAAAATTATTTATAAAATATTAATATCATTATCCTCATTTTAAGGAAGAATAAATGAAGCATAGTGGGCTGAATTATCTTTTTAACAAAACCATCAGATCTGGAAACCCTATTGAACAAAAGTAAATATAATCCTTTTCTGATGAATGAATTAGAATAGAACTTAGTTGATTCTAACATGGGTATTCATTAGTGTGTAAGTATATGGCTTGGTAATAATATTTTTTTTACAGAAAGATATTTCACATGAAATAGAATGTATCTCTGAGAAGCATCATAAAAATAAAACAAATCTAGGGCCATAGTAAATAGTATAGATCTGTTTCATGTTTATGAAGCAGACATGCTGAGCAACACTAGCATAGAATCTGCCAAAATATTTATGATACAGAGCTGTCGTGAACAACTTTTTCTATGAAAAAAAAATGTTCTGAGGAAAATACAACATGGAAAAAGAAAAGGCAGAAACATGACACAGGCGGCATGGCTTTTATGAAAAAAAATTTGGCTTCTGTGCTTTAAATATAGAGGAAAAAAACTACAAATTACATCACTGGGTTCATAGAAAGTTTTAAACTCCTGTCTTTGGTGTCTATTAAAAATGGTTAGGGATTCAGTATCGCTTGTAATATCATAAGTCTGAGGAAAGACTATAAAGTTATGATGATGCATTACTGCCAGATACAGAATTGCCTAAGTTTGTTAAATCTTAGAATAGGAGACACTGACTTAACTGATCTATACTTATTATGTTTTTTGCAAAATCTTGTTCAATAAGTGAGACAGAGAATATTAATCAAGTAAGCTCTGTAACATGTCAGAGAACCAAAACACCTTAAAAACAAATTGGAACCCCTTTCATTCCCTTTGGAATTCGATCAGAGAGAGTCTGGGTATCTTGTAAAACTGTACATTTTCTTAAAGCTTTCACATATTGTAAATGATGAACTAAGGATTAACTTAAACTTTGTAGGAATTGTTGATGAAGCACTGCCATCTTTTGGTTGTACAAATAAGGAATATGGAGGAAGGATATAATTGTCACAGAAATAACGACATAGGCTGAAATCATAAAATGACTGTTTTCTTCTAACATTTATACACTTTGCTTTTCTAGATAATTGGCTGCAATTGTCCATAATAGACTTCTTCATTACATTCTAATTTCTACCTGCCTACAACAAAATGGCTGTAATGCTGATGAAGATGCTATTGGCTTTGATAGAAAATCAACAGCCTAGGTTAATATGACTTTCTATAATTTTTGAACTTGCTCTAGTCTTTATTTTTACCAAGCACTGACTAGCAATAAAAGTTTTATTACATTCTAGATAAATTTTGCAATTCTGAAATCTAATAAATAGTAATGTAGATTACAGTTATTGTGTAAGAATTACCTAAGAACTGGCTGGTGAGTCTAAATCAGCTGTGTTTCATATTAATAGCAATACAAATTGTTCTCCATTCCTTAAGTTATGAATCTAATGTTGATGTTCTGAGATTCACTGCTGTGCTACCAGTAAGTTGCTTGAAAATGTATTTTGCCAGTTAGTTACCTTTTCAAGAGCTTGCAGAGGACACACGATTCTAAGTAAACAATGTAGTAATATGACAAAATGTTTTTCTTGTATGTGGAAGTATTTGTCATATTTAGTAAGTTAGTAGAATTGTTAAAAAAGGCAGTGTATGCTTTGAATGTATGAGATTCTGTTGTATTTAAGATGTGTCATATTTTTTTTCAGTCTTCTCATCGTATCAGTTTGTTATTTACTTTTAAATGCAATATTGGTATCATAACCTTATAATAAAAAAGATTTTAGAAAAATAAATATAACTTTCACATTAAGATTAGTATTTTACAAAAAATTAAGTTCATAAACAACTTGTGTCACACTAAAGCATTGCTAAATTAACAATTAAAGTCCTGAAACAATCAACTAGCCTCACCTTGAATGTAAACGGATCAATAATTCTGCTTGTACGAAATCATATCTTTAAGCGATACTTTCAAGCTTGATTTGAAGAGAAAGATGGGAATTTTGCCATATGCCTAAGACTTATAATGTGGCATAGTTCCTATTGACTCCAATATGGGCAAAAGTGTGAAGTGCAAAATATGCTTGCATTGCTAAGGACTGACTATCAGCACACGTGTTGGAAAATTCAGTCAGCAGGCAACATTTGGAAGGTCAGAGGCCTGTGGTACGGAAATAAAATAATTTTCTGATGCTGAATGCAAGATTAGAGGCTTTGAAAGATTTTTGACAATAAGACAAGAAGCTTCTGCGCATCTGTTACCTGAGATAGTGATAAAGGAGCCAGTATTAACATTTGGCAGGTCAGAAGAATTGTTACTTCATTTCAGTTACACTGGTACCACTGGCAGAGAAAGTTGCAGGTGAGACTAATTACAGTAGTACCAGAAAGTCTGTGGTCTGGGCAGACTAGGCACTTATTGGCACATCTCATTCTCCAGTTCTGCTGTCAAGCACCCTTTTAGGTACACCGTACCGGACCATAACTCCATCCTCTCACCTACTCCAGGTTATCTCCTTCACTCTTGCTCTATGCAGTCTGTTCCCACTGACATTATCTGGATTCCTGCACTAGGCATTGCACGTGCTTCGGGCCGGGGACCCAGCTGCATTCATGCTACCGCTGGATACATGTAGACCTTGCAGAGAACAACTGTTCAGAAGTAACTCCCTGTGGCAAATGCCTGAGGGCACAATACTTAACACCTGATACCAAGAGACAGACATTTCTTCTGCGAACCACATTAAATCAAGACATGTGCCCCCATTGGTAAGAATAGCACTATATGGAAATCTTTGAACTAATAAAATTATCTTTTCAGGATTCTAATTAGGTATAAACAGGAAAAGATTATATTTATGAAAGGCACAGCATGTACAAAGCAAACTAGATAGACTCTCTTCCTTTTTTCCTCTAGGTGACATGAGGGAATATGAGATGGTATGAATGTGTTTGCATTGCATAGATAGGTTGGAAAGTTCAGATACTAAAAATGTCATGCAGAAAAAAATCTGAAAGATGGAGACTGCCTTAATTGAGATGGTTGAATGGAGGCTGAGCAATATCAAATAATTTGAATAATTGAATGACAGACTAGAGTTACATTTCAGTTTTGAAATCTTATTCTGTCAGAGGAAAGAAATTATATAGCCTATGTACATGTAAAGGACACTTTCCCACAAAAACGTTAAAAATGTCATTTGTTCTTTGGATTACTCCACATTGTTGCCTTTACCTTTTCTTTTTTCTTTTTTTTCTTTTTTTTTTTTTTAAGGAATACAGAATATTTACCATACAATCAAGTTCTTATAAATGCTTGTGAGGATTTAGCATGTGAAAAATGTTCAGCTGAGAGCTCTAAGGGATATGAATACATGGGGAAATTATAAATGAGCAGTTTAATGAGAAAAAAAATTAAAAATGGGAACACCTGCTCACTTTCAGTACTTTTGCAGGCTGATTTATTTCTCTCTCAATATTGCACACATAATTCTCACTAACGTAATTGGAGTAACACCCATATATTTAGTGAAAAAATAGCCATGAGTGTTTCTGTCACTTCCCTAGGTATCATCACCATTTCAGTCAGTTTCTGTAGGACAGGGACATAACAAGACTGCTAGTAAATCTTCTCTTTTTTATGTATATCTGAATTATAACTGAGCAGTCACTTAGAAATGCATATTAGGGCTGGGTTTCCAATGGGGAATTGGCCCAAGCTTCCACATACATTACACCTGCATAACATTTCCAACCATTAACATCTGCAGATTAGTATTAAAATTGATTGATTGTATACATCAGGACCTTACTGTTTTGTCATGCAAGAGGTTTATACTAGGAAAATAATCTTTTCATACAATGTATAGTTAATTATATAAATTCATTTTTGCAAAGGTTTTAGAAGACAAAACTACAAAAAAGAGATTAGATACACTTCTTAAACCACTAAGTCACAGAACCTGAGAAACCATATTTGCCAACTTTGTATATTCTTTCACTTAGCATTTTTTGTGCCCACTCAGCGACAGGATACTCTGCCAGATAAATCTTTGGTTTGACTCAGCATGATCATCTTTTATGTATGAATAGAAGGTATATGTAGTTACACTTGAAGGGACAGCAGAGAGCAAGATCTTAAAAAACTGCTTCCTAAGTCTTAGGAGTTGGATTTAACTCTAGTGCACTGGCCTTCTTCAGTAAGAACATATTCTTTAATAAAACTGCTTCAAGTTTCCAATTATATGGATGAGCTGCTTCTCAGTGCCGGATGACCAGTGTACTCTCTTAGAACGGCTTTCTTATATGAAAGCAAAAACCTTATGAAACTGAAAACTGAAACTGTGATGGGGATATTATGGTTGCACAAGTAAGCATGCAAATGTCAGTGGTTTCCTCACAACCATAAGGGAACAATTTTTCTTCCCTTATTTTTCTCTTATGCATTTTTACATTTGCAGAGCAACTTTGAGAAACTCTAACTTAACTGTTATGTACCTGATTTTCCTCTTTTTAAAGCCTCATCCTAAGCATATTAAAGTCAAATAAAGGCTTTCATTGTCCCCAGATGGCTTTCAGTCTAGTTTACAATGAAAAACAATGTCATAGCTTCCTAAATTGCTTGCATTCTAGCAACGTGTTGTGAAGGAACTGATCAATCTTTAGTATCACTCCAAATGAAATCAGCAGTGCTTTGGGTGATCACTATTTCGTTTCCATAGACGCTGTTAAGATAAGAAGTCAGAAGGCCACACTTTCCACCTTTTTTTGTTGTTGTTGTTGTGTTGCTTTATGCCTTATACAAAAGTTATTGCAAATTTCAGGCACGTTGAGCTTGCTCACTTAAAACATTTCAGTGATTCCTAACTGATGATGGTGAAACAGTTCTCATGCTCTCCCCAAGTGGTGGATTGACCCTTCTGAAAAAACCAACAGATTGAGGACCACTGATCACGATACATAGTAAATAGAATACCTGACTAAGGTATGAAAGGGGGGAAATGCCAGAAAAACAAGGGTAGAAGCCTCTGTTCTGCAAAATATGAAAGGATCTGTAAGCTCATACATAAATAGATAGGCTTTTTCGCTGAGTTTGATATATACTAGAGAAAACAAATCTTAAAGAAGATTGACAGGCAGTAAAAATATAATAATATTAGTTACTTAAATGTGATTAGTTAAGCAAAAGAGCTTTAATATGTATATCAATAATATGCAAACATCACTTCTCTGTAAGAAAAACCTGGACACTAATTTTTCCAGATAAAATAAAACCAAAACAAAATATGGGCAAGAATAGTGTCTATAAATGAAATCTTATTTCATAATTCGTGTCAGAAATAAATTCATTGGAAAAGTGCGGTGACTTCACTTTCCCAATGCACTTTGATTCTTCAAAATTATTTTCATTGTTCAGTCCACTATTTATGGGCTTAGTCAATGTTTCTGTAATTCTTGTTCTTTTTTTTTTTTAAAAAAAAACCCACAAATCTTAATTTTAAACAGACAGAATGAGACAACTTGTAAACAAACACCTTTCTCTGAAAAATCTTGTGGCAGAAGTAAAGCCCAAGAAGATGAACTTTGGACAAGATGCTCAGGGTACAGACTAGAAAATACAGTTTCCCAGTTTTCAGTTATCCAGAAATCTGAGATGTTTTTTTGTTGTAGTCAACCATAAGAATTATGTTTCCCGATCTGTAAAGATGAGAAAAGAGGACTTAAATATCATGGAGTCACGTGCAGAATAGACCGGAGAAAAAGTATCCTCTTTGTACCTGTCATCTTAAGTGAAGTGGCACTTCAAGATTATTTTGCAAATTTCTCTGAAGTTACAAAGCAGAAGCAGTTTTTAGAGTCTCTGTAGGAGCCTTTTGCAACTGTAAATAGTAAGCATCCAAACACTTCACTATGTTTGAAATATCTGACCCAATCCAGAAGCAGTTTGTGTTGTTGGGAAGGGTATATAGTAACACTGGGTTGGTTTTTTTTTTGTTTAGCTTTTCTTCTCAGTAAAACAAAACATCTGATCATCACTTAGCCACTCTCACTTTATTGAAAATGTGACAGGTTTGGGAAGAAGGAACTGGGTAGAATGAATGGTGTTGTCTACATCTAATACTTGCACCTTCAGAAGAACACTTTCGCTGGTTCTTCACAAAATTTCTGTGAAAAGAATATACTGTATAATTACTGGCATTGATTACATATTCACATCTTTGAACACCTTAAGGGAAAACATGTTGAAAGAAGAGCATTCTGAATTTGAAGTGGATATGTAGTCAAAAGTGAAAATAAAAGTGAAGCAGACATTTGCCTAGTCGGTAGCTTTCAGAAAAAAAATCCTACTTAGCCTTGTATGAAACAGATGGGATATTTGTCTCTCTCTGAAGTAAGAAAATTCATCTGGTTTATTCATCCCATCTTCTTTTAGGCTTATGAAACATGCTTATGTGATAGGGAAGCTGTGAAATAGAAGGTGAAATTTTTCAGAAATACAGAGTAAGAAATACACGGTCAAATTGGAATAGCCCTTTTGGTTTCAGCAAAGATTTATGCATTAAACGTTGATGGGTGGCTTAACCTTTCACACTCTGCTTTGTCTGTAGTCACACAACTGCCATTAGGTAGCCAATTCACATATGCATTTGGGAAGAAAGTAAAGTTTTCAAAATATTTTCAGTGCTTTAAACATCTTTTTTTTCAAAATGCCAGGAAATGACCCAACCTCTTCACTGAATAAAGTATTCATGTTCAAAATGAATGACAGACTGCTTTTACAGCTCCCTGTGGGATTTACTGCTTTGCTGCTAGAAAAGTGATTCTTTACAGTGAGGTATCAGGGTTCTCTTGTATATGAGTATTCCAGGGTAATACTCACGTTGTGGAGGGTTCAGGCCTTATAGCTTCATGCAATGGCCAAAACACTTAGGCAATAGTGTTTAAATTGACCTTCTATTTTCCAGGACTTTCAGATGAAGATTGACATTCTTTCTGGAAGCTGTGCTTTACTGAAACACAGGTTACCAAAATCATTTTGGGGATAACTGATTAAATTTAAAAACATGAAGTGTAAAGATGATATAGTGGCATCCAGCCATCCACTGAGCAGAGCATTTCTGACTTCTGGGAACCTTTAAATCTGCTTAAGTGCATAAATCCTGGACTGTCAAATAAACACTTGCCTAACATTTTTTAAGAATTCTGTACTACTGAAATATTTTTTATGGTAAGTTTTGATGCTATTGATATACATATATCAATAAACGTGTTCATTAAAATAATTGAAGCATTATCTGTTTTACAGGATTTTAGAACTCTGAATGCCATTGTGAAACTGTTGTAACTAAAGCTGTGACCTTTCTGAAACAAAATACAACCATCCTCACAATCTAGACTAGGCATGAAAAAAAGTTTTGCACTTTACAGTCATCTTTGGAGCTACCCAGTCCTAGGAAGACACCTAATCTTTTGGAATCTTTTACTATCGTTTGGAACAGACTTTGTTCTTCAGCTCAGGAGGGCTTGTTTATATACAGACAAAATGCCGATATTTTAGTCTTCGTAAACAGCTACACATAATTTCATTAAAACTGCATTATGCCACATCTACAAAGTTGTTGTGACATAACACTGTTATTAAATACTCAGCTGCTGCTTACAAGAAATTTTAATATTTTAACTGTGTTACACAAATACACCAAAAACAAGCACAAGCAAACCAAATGAGAAAACAGATTGGTTCCTTGAGTTTCTTCTTTTCCTGTACTTTTGATTCATCTTGGAAAAGATGAATTTAATCTATTAAAACAAGTGGCTAATTTGAATCCACAGTAATTAGAAGTAAATGATTATTTACTTTATAAGTGTTGTTCTATGCTATCTGTTTTTACCAGTATGGCATACAAATGGCTTTGGAAAATATGCTGTACAACTGTTTACAGCTGTAACATAGGTGTTTACGGTAACATACTTGTGATAACAAGTCTAAACTCAGAGGGCAGATACTGGAGATTGTATGAAATACTAACCGTAAAAAAACCCAGAATACTTTGAAAGGTAATTGTTATTATAAAAGGAGTCTGAAATCTCTACAACTGTAAACTCATAAACACATAATATGGCAATGGAACAAGAAACTTCACCTGACAGGTATGGAAAAATTGAATAGCAATGCAACAGAAGAAAACAAATGTGTCACAAATTGCCGTGCAATTAAATCTAAAAGTCATCTGAATTATCCTGCTTTCCTTGTAGACATTTCATAACCTGTTACTAACATCAGACACTCTTTCTTTTAAAACCTTAAAAATGACTGCATTCTGTGAATGTCACAGCTCTGACTTAAACTTTTTAAAGAAAGAGATTTTAGGAATAATAAAACTACAGGCCCTCACTTTGTCTACATGACATTAGCTATGCTTACTTAACAGAGCAGTCATTAACTTTGACCAGGCTACACATCAATGTGAATTCATCGGTGGCTATGTCCTGCGCTCCTTGCTCACATGAAACCACAGTCATTTAACTTGGAGCTGCTGAAACAAATGACAGGAATAATGCTTATGAGAGGCAAGTATTTCTCAAGAAATTTAAAGATATTGAATTAAGGTATGCAATACTACCTTTAAAGTCAGGTGTATTTATATACACAAAATTCTGCAAATTGAAGTCCGGGGAAAGGCATCTTCATATGGTTTATGACAACTGGGAACACAATCTAAGATAAAACTGCACTGAAATGTTCTGATTTTTTTTTTTCCCTCCTTTTGAAAACATGAAACTTTTTCATGAACATGCACTGTTTCCATTTCGAGTCTTCTTAGATTCTGGGGACTGATTAACTGAAGCCTGCAGGTCTTCCCACACCAGGTTAGGAATATCACTGAGTTGTAAGAACACTTTCTTCCTCTGTGGCTTATTGAATGCATATTTAAGTAGATGGGAAAATGAAAAGTTGATAGTTGCAAGGACTACTTTCTAATTGAATGTTAGGACACTGCCAAGAAACGTGGATAATTGTGTTTCCTTAAAAAAAAAAAAACAACGCACAAACCTTTGAATCTGACAAATTAGCAGTATTAATCTAGATTACTAAAATACTAACTATTGCACAATTTTCTGCATGGGGCTTCCCTTTTTGACTGGAAAATGCCTTGGTAGTGAGAAATCACACTCCCTGATATGACATATAGCTCTACCATAGAATAAACTGCAGAAGGTATTGAATTGGCATGGTAAAGATGAGCCAAGAATTTTTCAGTGAAGCGCATTTCAGTCTCCGATATTGTTACCATCGAAGCCAGCTGTGTGAAGAGCATCAGAAAGGCATCTGAACAGAAAGGCAGAGGACAGCACCTAAAATACCGGTGATGTAGCTTTGGTAGAAAGCCAAAAGTCTTTTTTCAGAGCAAAGCAATAACTGAAAGCATGCTTTTGAAAGGGAAAACTGTCTCTCATTGTTTGCCCCTTCCACGTTCAGGAAAAGCATTCTTATATTCTTTGTAAATGGATAGGACTGCAACCAAAAAATTTTGATGCAAATAATTAAACTGTATCCTGAAAGAAACAATTCAGGAAGATCATTAGTATTGACAGGAATACTGGTCTCAGGCAGAAACGATAGAGAGAATTTAGTCGGAAGGAAAGCATAGTAAAATAACAAGCAGAAAGTAATAAAATACCATGGACTTTTCCACCTTCTAATACATCAACTGTCAGTATAGTATTTTTAGAAATCTAACCTGAAATAACTTACACTTCTCATTACTTCCATCTCTGTGATGTTTTTTGGCTTTTGTAGTTATATTTCAAATGTTTAATGATCTCTCTCTTCCTCTCTACCACACTTAATTTCTTCTTCCCCTTTACCTTGTACTCTTCTTTTCCTCTAGCACCTCCACCGTAGCTTTGACTTAAAGGAAGTTTTGTCAATCAGCAAAATGACAATATCAGTTAAACTAGGAGAAGGGGAACCAACAGAGAAGACAATAATTACAAATCAATGCTTATGGGTGGAGTATTGATCTAAAGATCCCAGAAAGGAAAATGTATGGCAAAATATCCTTTTCAATTATGTCTTGATCTTGATTAGGTTGTATTTCCTTGTACTAAGTCACATTTCATTTGCAGGTCTATAATCTCTTTGGAAAACAACTCCTACTACAGTGATTTTAAATATACACTGATGAATTACATAAAAACCAATGTTTTCTACAACAGTTGGAAATAATTTTCTCATGGATGGAATGGCATAAACTGTATTTCATTATTTTATTTTTTTTAATTTCTAAGGAGGAAAAAAACACCCTGAAAAAATAAATATAAATTTGAATAAGTCTGAATGAAATTCATATAAATCTACATAAAATCAGTAAATCAGTATTTTAAGCATTAGTAATTCTGAAAGCTCTTTTTACCTTAGTCTCCTACTAATAATTATCTGGAATAACAAGAAAGTATTAAATTCAACTTTAAAATAGTGTAGGTTTTTTTTTTTTTTTTTGTATAAGTCATACGCCTACAACTTTTTTCTGAACAGAATGAAGGTAGCAATTAGGACATGACTAGCTGACCATTTGAATGTGCCACTTTAATGTGTTTGGAGTACAACTCGTATAATTTAGACATCAAATTATCTAAAATACCCAGCAGCATGAGTACGGTATAGATGCCTGAACAAGTTTAAGATAGTTCAAATCTATGAAATAAAATGTATTTACAAACAGCAGCTAGTCCAATATTGTACTTGAAAATACTTTTCCAAAACTGTAGTTTTAAGAAAAAAAGCCAGGCTTAGAAAAAGTTGTATTTCTTTCCTAAGAAAAAAGAATATAAGAGAAGTGGGGAAAAAAAATCCAAACAATTTGAAATGGAAAAGAGATTCTCATTGGCATCAGAAAGAGAAGTGTCAGACAACAGAAATGGGGAGCCTGTGATTGTGAAGATACAGCCAAAACGCCCTTGAGCAAAACTATTAAAACAGTCTCTAAGTTGTGAGAGAAGAAGCTATTATGATAGAACACGGTACATAGGAGTAAAATTTGTTCTCTACATGTACGTACAGTTGAATACCAAAAATTGTCACTACTGCTTGCAAAGTCTTTGCTGTATGATTAATATTTTTCATTCAAGTTTTGCCATCAAAAGCTATGCTTTTGTTTGCCACAATAAGAAAGGCACTGGAGAGTGAATGTGCAAAAGTTAAAATGGGAGAACTGCAAAACCCAAACTCCAGCAACAATAAATCAGAGAAAACTGTGAGGATTCTAGCTTCTGTGCGTAAATAATGATACATAAACTAGCTAAAATATAGTGTATGATGTCTTCAACATGTTTTTAAAGCATTCTTCGTCATTGCCTGAGAGGTGTCTTTTTGGGAGACTTTTTTTAGCAAAATCGTTAAGTACAGCAGCTGCCAACAGAGGCAAGGCTGCCACAGCTCCATGTCCTCCAGGTCCAGCCTGCTGTGAGGCTGAACCTGTAGCCCAAATAACACATGTGCTGGCAGGGGACAAGTGCCAGCATGTCCACCAAAAATGGCAGGGGGTTGGCCCTGGCTGTGATGGCCATTGCATCCCTGTAGGTTGCCTGGGAGCTTCTCCTAGTGGCAACCAGCAGGACAAGGATATCCTCGTGCATGCTGACACTAAGCTAGCCCCCAAACTCAACAACCAAACTGCACTGATGGGCTCAGGACCCCTTATGAGGTGTTTGCCTAGCAGCTGACAGTGCCACAGACTGGGAAACTTCTCCTGGGCGTAGCTTGTCTTCACACTGTTGAACTGACAAGCTGTTGCTACAGCGACAAAGAGAATTTCCTAAGTAGTGGTGAAAAACAAGCAAACAAACAGAAAAAATCCCAGCAGTGGATTATTTTGTACCAGATTTTGTATTTCTGTGCTGGGAATAGCTTTAAGTAAAAGCTTATTGGCAGCTTCAGAAGTAGCACAGCAGAAAAAATATATCAGTCTTACCATAGGAAACAAAGCTGCATGTAGGGGCTATGAGGAGCTGAGCAGAAGTAGAAGATTTAAGTAATCAAGGGACAGATTGTGCTGTGAAAGTTAAATTTCAGCATATCTGAACAGAATTAACTGATTTTTCTAATGTTGTTCGGGACAGGTCCTGAGAACTGGATATGACAAGAGAGTGAAGGCTGAAGTCAAATAAAAAACCTACTGTATCTGGCTGACATAAATGCACAGAAGCTCTCAATGTATGCCAGAGCTTTTACTGTTATTGCCCATATGATGGCCGAATTTACTATGTTTTTCTTCATTCGTATTTTATAGACAAGTAGCTCTTCTTTATGAAAAGAATTTAGTGAACTAAAAGGATAGGGAAAGTTTGTAGAATAGAGGAAGAATTGCTAAATTTACTTACTTTCCAAAGCTAAAAAATATGTTTAAGTGAAAAAAATTCTTCCAGAGAAATGTTATCAGAAGTCACAAGGACAATGGAACTTCAAAATTTGTAACTTGCTGACAGCAAAATTAGATGCTTACTTAAAATTAGATGCTTACTTAAAATTAGATGCTTCCCTGCTTACTGCAGGGGGGTTGGACTAGGTGACCTTTAAAGGTCCCTTCCAACCCAACACATTCTATGATTCTATACATAAATGGCCAACCATAATAAATTGTTGACCCTTTATCCCCATGGGGTAACTAGGAGTAACAGGGAAATAATTTTCTTTTCCCTTCGAAGGGAAAATTCTTGAGAATTCTTGCTGTCAGGGCTTGAATGCATGTGTGGGCCTTAATGGCCCCAACCAGCCTCCCCTGAACCCCCCCAAAGATGCACACACCCCCATACACACATCCTGGCCCCTGGTCCCAGGGGCTCCAGTTAAGCTCATGTCTGAGCATCGGGTCCCTGCCTGAGCCCTGCCATAGGTGTCCCCAAGCTCAGCCCTGCTCCTGCTGATCCTGACTTGCTGACTGTGCTCCCCAGACTGATCTTTGACCTCACTCATCACCTCGTATTTGTCTGGTGATGGCTGCGCTGCTGGTGGGATGCCCTGCTGTGGCTGCCCTGCTCTGCTCACCTGCAGGACGGCACCCTGTCAGGGAGGGCACTGCCCTGCCTGCCCTGGGGCCACCCTCCCACTCCCTGGCTTTTATAACTTTTCCTAGACGAGTACAGTCCCTTGATGCTTAATATCATTTCCTATACTGGCTATGGCTGGTGGCAACACTTTTGAACAAAGCTATTTTTTTCCTGACAGAAAGGAAAAAACTCTCCATTAATTGGCAAAAGTAAGTAACAACCAAACACTGTCTTACCACTGCGCAATAGCTTTATGTACCTACATGAAAAACATTACCTTGATTTCTAATTTTGCTATTAGGAAGAGCTTGGTGTATCTAGTTAAAACAGAAGTCTCTCCTGCTCAGATATAGTCTCTGGTATTATAAAGAGTACAGATATCTAAAGAAACAGTGATGTCATGTGTTTCAACGGTGCACTGAAATGGAGATAATGCCCAAATAAACTGCTTAATACTGCAGATGATAATAGTTACTCCAAATTTGAACAAACTAATCTGGAACTCATTTATACTTCTGGTCTATATAGCATCCTGTGACAGAGTTCCACAATTCATGAGCATGTGAAGAAGTACTTGCTTTTGCATGTTTTGAAGCTGCTGTTTAATATTTTACTGAGTACACTCTAATTCGAGTACTGCAGGAAATTACAAATGTTCAGAATCTATTCACTTATGCTAGATTACTCATGTTTTTATGCACTACCATAATAACCTTCACCTACTACATTGTCAGGAGTTCTACTATCTTAGTCTCCTTTGTATGGAAACGATACCATATCTCTCATCACACTTCCTGTCTTTCTCCAGAACCCTTTAAAAAAAAAAAAGTAATTTACTCTATCTTTTCTGAAATATAATGCGGCTAATATTAATGGTATGCATATATATGGATCTCACAGTGCTACAGTGATGTTCTCTGTTTTGATCTACATTTCTATCATAATAATTCCAAACTTTCAATAGTGTAATAGCTTTTTGCAGAAGTGATGAATTAGGAATGTGAGGCAAACTCTGCAAGGAGATGTGTTTTATTAAGCAAATTGTTGCAAATATAAAAAACAGATGAGTTTTTTGACACACAAGGTTTTATTGCTTGCTGCTGCACATCCAGGCTTGTAAACACTGTATCTACTACATCAACTAGTAGTTCAAGTGATGTTTTCAGATAGTTGCCTACAGTAATTCCAAGATATCCAGAGTGATACTAGCTCATTCAGATGTCCCCATTTCGTACATGTGGCTTTAATACAGTTTGGCACTACAGCTCAGATTCTTTCAAGGTTTCCCACTATGCCATTCCTTTAGTGTCTCAATAATTATGTCTCTAAATACTTTGTGTATCCTATTGCCAACGTCAAAATGAGTTTGTAGGCTGCACTATGGCCTGAGAAATGATGCAATTTCTAGAAGACGTGAGGAGTTGCGAAAATCAGGCGTGCAGACACATCACATTTTTCTGAAGTAATTTAGCTTACTACAAAAGATTCATTTATATTGTTGTCTAGTTCAATCAGAATACTGTTGAAATTTAACCATTAAAATGTAAACCTGTAAAATCTTAAGATTTGATGAAAATCTTGAGGTTTTTCTTGATTTTGGCTAGAATATATTCAGCTCATAATAATAACAGCTGTAATAGCGTAATTTCCCTGGTTTAATGAAAAGTTGTATCAACAAAGCAACATGGGAGAGAACGGAAAAGTTCATGTCAAAAAAGTTGGCAAATGGATAAAAAACCACACAGTGAAGCTGAATTAATTTTTATTTCTTGATCAGAATGGTGTGGTATTCGTTTTGCTGAAACATACATACATTATATTACTTTGGTATGTTTCAGTGAATTTAAGTATCATCGCTACAAGCTGCAAGCTACAAGCCACGAGCACTAGGAGTATCATAACTGCCTGTTAACATTTGTCACATCTTTGTAGCATTAAGATAATCCAGTGATATTTTCTAAGTGCAAAAAGAATTTCATTAGCCATTCCTAAGGATAAATATAAAAAATATAATAAACATAACTAGTGAATACATTTATTAATTTTCTACAGCAACAATAATATCAGTGACATTATTAGGACAATGGGTTGATGCAGGAATGCCTTTTAAAATTGATGATAGCCTCAGTGAGTCAATCTCTTTTTTCTGCAGAAGCTATGGACTAGAATCTAGTTTCTGCAAGGCAAATCAGATTAAAATGGCCTTTCAAAAAACCCATGTTAACTGCATGTCCTCTTTATATTAGACAAAGAAATAACTGATATGAATCCTAGAAAAGCAGCAAGGCACATTGCAATACCAAAAAGCAAAGCAAAACAAAACAAAAAAAAACAAATCAAAAAAAGCAAGCAAGCAAACAAACAAAAAAAGAAGTTAATTTAGATGTAAACATGAATTATTTGGAGAAAGTTAATGGAAAAATACCAATTACCAAAGCAATTGTGGAAACTATGGATTATTTGTATTGTGGTTTTAAGACAATATAAGACAGTGTTGTTACATGTGAATTTCAGCCTCTTTTATCTAATAAAATCTTCTGATAAATTCTACTTTATCTTCTGATAAACTCTACTTTGTTGTTCTCACTTCTTTCCATTGTCTCAGGACAGTGGTGATGGAAAGAACATTATGTTTTACTGTTCAGTCCCATCTCAGTTGCCATGGATGTTTGATGTCTACTCAGTAGTAAAAAACATGCAAAATTTTGGAAAAAGATTATTATTCTGAGATTTGGATGCCAAAATCATTTTTTTTTGGAGGCATTGACAAATACTTGCAGGTTTTCTGTAATAAAACTGGGTTTGCACTGGATTTATTTTCATGTCTTGACACCTTTCCAAAGAGTAACCTAATACAAATGCATAATTACAGCTTAAGTTGTCTAAAAGGTAGTCATGTCTCTAGAAATGTTCATATGTCCTCCTTACTTCATTTACTGGAGGAAAATAAAAGTAATAATTAATCATCAGTACCATATCACATTAAATTTGTTATTTCAGCAGTGATGACTTCTGTTCTTTTCTGTCTGTATCAGTTCACACTTAAAAATCCTAATTAAAAATAAAGTAGATCACAAACATTCTGTGTTCCTGATATGCCTTAATATGTATTAGTTATTTGTATTTGCATGTGTCTTATGGACAGCAATTATTCATAAGTTAATTGAGTTATATTGATTAATATTATTTTTGAAATCCCATCTAACTAGTTAACAATACTCAATTAATTCAAGAAAATCAATATATTTAAAAATATGATTACTCTTATGCAGTTGGAAGTGATAACATAAGATATTTGTAACCAGCAAAATACTGTAAAATGTCTTAGCTGATTTTGTTGGTTCTGCTTAACAAAGTTATTGTGTATGTAATCATTCAATTTCATTCATGCATCATACCACATCTTTGAACACAGTGGTAACACTTACTTTCCTGTCAAAGTATTGAAAATCATGCCACTAAATGTTTCCACCTTGAAATTATCTGTATTTGCGAATACGTACATCATTTTTGTCTGTCATAATCCTAGTAAACAATAATGTACAATAATCTTTTTTCTGTTCAAAAACGTTACCTTTTTTGATGTACTGTTTGTGTGTGCAGTGTGCGTGCAGAAGAGAAAAAAACATGCAGAGAGATTTTATTACAGAAGCAACCCCTGAAAAGAGAAGACTGATGATACTATCTGTTCTTGTGTGATCAGAACAATGTTAAAATGTGGAAGCTTTTGTTTTGAAATTTAATATAGCGGTAAAATTGATCCTGGGCACATTTCTCCTAGAATTTGCTAATTAGTACTCTCACTCTGAGTAAATGAAAGAACTATTGAATTTGTGCAATGCTTTACTAAACTCAAAGAAAATAAGAATATATCATAATTTGAGAAAGATTAAGCAGAGAAGTCATTTTAACTTCATATTCTAATTACACATCATTACCTTCACTAGGCATGTTAGATTTGCTGAAATTCCTGATGCACTTTTCTAAAATGGTGTTACCTCCTGTAGGTCTCAGAATATCAGGTAATCCTGATTATTAAAGTGGAGTGATTTTTAATGAGTGAACAGATAGCAACTTCAGTCCTTTTTCCTGAAATCAATTTATGACTGTCATCTCATTTACAACTTAGGTGCCAGAAATTATGTGCTTTGCTCTGTAGTTCTCTCAACCTTGCTACTCACAAGATGATACTCTTATAGTATAAGCTGTATTAATGTATAATTCAAGAAAACGTGTAGTTGGCATGAGTTCTTATCCTGGATTTCTAGTGTCTTCTTTCCAATATTTACACTCTTAGTGACAGTTCAGTACCTACTTGCTTTGAGTTCCCAAGTCAGCAGGTTAAAGTCTTAAATTGACATTTCAGTAAGATGTTCTAGGATTACAGTTATAACTTTGAAGGAAAAGTGATATGCTTTTTTCCCCCACTCAAGACTGAGAACAAAAATTAGGCTTAGAGAAGCCCCTAGAAGCTTGTGTAAATAATAAAACTCTCTATCCTTAGACTATGCAGAATATGGTACCACCTTCTCTTATGGTTATGAAATCATCAACCCCTCTCCTCCTTTTTGCCTGTAAATTTTTGAAAGAGCTGGTGGCTTCATAACCATGGTTGTATTGGGTTTTTTCTGTACTACTTCCCTTTATTACCTTCAGAAATTGCCTCCTGAATATTTTGTGTAACATGAACAATTTGTTTTCTGATTATTTGCAGCACAGAAGAAAAGAAGAAAGAAATTTATGAACTCATATAAGATTTTGATGTTACTTAAAATCCTACTCTAGTCTCAGTAACATCTTTACTGTATGAGATTCTCATTAACCATGAAGTCCAGTTGTCATGTTCTAATTTGCTCACTCAAAACTCATGAATGTTTCCACTGTTACTTACAGAGCAAAGAACTATTTTCATCCATTCTTGGGCCTGAAATCACAGATAGATTTAGAATTCAAGTATGTCTGATTGATAGAGAGACATTCTTTTGATTTTTTTTTTCCAATGAATTGATTTAGAATGGACTTCTCAATAGCATGAACATTATACTAAGCAAATTGCAGCCATGAGGTATGGTTTGAATTTTGAAATAAGAAGTTTCTATTTCAGAATTGAAAATTTAAGATACAAGACCACATAATGCTCATTGCTTCGCTGTCATAAATCTAGTGTAAGTCCTGTCATCATTTAGCTTACTCCACACTTACAACAGATTGAAAGAAAGAAAAATATAACCATTTTCCAGTACATGTCATCAAAGAAAATTTTTGGATGAAACATTTTACTTGTAATGAAATGTTAACGGCTTCTTGTTCTGTGGATAATTAAGTAAAAAGAATAATAATTTTGCATCTTATATTCCATTTCAGTGGGATGTTTCTCACGTGGATCTGTATATACAGAGCAGTAATAAGTACAAAATAATCAGTATTTTCATCAGTCACCAATATGCCAAGAAAAAGGAAACCCAGCACATCTGATCTACTATAGTCATGCATATTAGTAATATGATTAGGCTGGGTAATCTAGATAGAGTGCTTTTGGAGTCTGCATTTCCAAAAAGGTTAAGAAATTTCAGATAGTGTAAAGAAAACAAATTAAGTTGAAAATGGGAGAGAGGACAAGGATTTGTAGAGGCAACATTCAAAAGTTGGGGTGAAATGAAGTCCTAATTTTACTAAGGTTAGAAAATCATTCCAAGAAATTATTTATACCTCAGAATTACCGACTGATTAATGGGAGAAAACACTTGGCAATTTTGACAATGTTTTGGAAGAACCTAAGGACATTTTTTAATTCTCTCATTAACAGATTTCACCCACCAATCTTCATTGTTTTCTGCCTTTTTATCCATCCACTTATCATCTGGTCTGCTGTTGAGAGTCAGAAAGAAGTCCTTTCTAGGAACTGTCACTTGGAGATTTAAGGCTTTTTGGATTTTTGTGACTAGGTAACCTTATTCTGTTGTACCCCATTTATACAGGACCAGTGATGACAGCTACAGGGCTAAGAAGCCCATGGCAACATCTCACTGTTAGAACTGCACCTACCTTTTAAAAGAACCTAAGTATCTGATCCTGTTTCAAAACGCAAAAAAAAAAAAAAAAAAGAAAGAATGCATGTTTTAAAATTACTGAACTTCTGTGAAGAGAAATACTTTTCTCCACATAACTCATAAAAGGTTGTGTTTTGTTTTTTTTTATGATAGGCATCCAGAAGTATTATTTTGCAAATGCAAATGAGAAAAAATTGACAAGGCTGAATGCACTCTGAAAGTATAGTAGAATCAAATATCAGGGATTGATCTCAAATCAATAAGCAGTTTCATTGCTGAAACTGAATGTCTCATGGCAAACCGCACGATTTAAAGCTCAAAATCAATTAATTCAAGGTTTGTTCCCAAAATATTAACGTAATAAATCAGTGCTGTAAGAGAAACCTCATATTTTTTTCTGACAAGGCACTTAAAAATGTCTTCTCAACAACATGAAGCGTTAAATGATCTGAAGTCCCTGCCAAATGCATAGTATAAAAAGCCTGTTACTTTAAAAGAAAAAAAAAAAAAATCTGAATCTATCTTCCAACTTCCTAGCTCTACAGCATACAGGCAGTTATCTCATTTCCTGCTGCCCTAACCCTGGTTTTATCTTCCTTAAATTCCAAAAAGTTTTTGATGTTTTAATAGAAAACAGAGCATTTTAAAAGTGCTACCTTCCTTTTATTACAATCTGCTTCATCAAAACAGAGCACAGAATGTTGATGAGGCATGCCAGTCAAAATTGAGACGTTCAACTTTGAAACTGCCATATTTTAATTTACCTACAGATCTTTCCATCATATTTACATGTAGGTAATAAAAAAAAAAAATCAGATTTCTGATACAAACAGAAATTTAAAAACTATTGAGAATCAACCTTTCTGGACTTCGGATGGTTTTCCATCTGCTTCAAATCAGTATCTTTTCGCTACAAAGCACAACCTAGTCTTCTTTGGAAACACTGGGAAAACATTAGGATAGCAATAGCTCTATATTTACAATACAGGATATTTTATTCCATAGAAATAACACAAATTACTAAATAATAGAATTCAATTACAAGAATTTTAAGATCAGAAGGTACTGTACAATTGCTGTATAAAAAAAAACCCAACAAACCCTCATGAATTCAAGTCATTGTTCTTTCATTGTATTTTGTACCAAGTATAAATTCAACCAATGTCTCAGCTCATTTTCAAAATAGTAATAATTCTTTTCATGCATATATACTAATAAAAATAGTGACTTTTTTCTGTTAAGGAAAGCTAGGCCTGCATATTTCATCAAACATTTTTGGCTATTACAAAGCATGCTGACAAGCTGTAATTTAGCAAAACAGGTTATGTCACTCTTTATATAAGATAAAAAAAACAATGGTGGTTTAACTGCCTTTAAAAGTTACAAAAAAGATAAGGCTGCTAAGAGCACTAGGTCAGTCCTTTTGATGGCAGACCTGGAACACCTTTCCATAAGGAGGACATCTATCTATACAAGAATCTGGGGGAGGAGGGTTATGATAATAGTCTATAAAATAAAGTTTGGAATAGAGAAGGTGAATAAGAGTTAGTTTGTTCTTCTAATATAATAACTGGGTATAAGTGGGTTTATTAAATTAATTTGGGGGCTAAATGTATGCTTTTACTAAAAGCAGAATTTGATCTGTATGCATTGATCCAGTCATTTGACAATTCAGACTAACTTTGGATTAGGCTGCAATACAGTGAAGTTTTCTTTTGAAAATACAGTCCATTTGTGAGTCACTGAGAAGGGATAAATCTTTTCATTTGTTGTCTATCCTACTTATTTTATTAAAAAGTTGTTTGCTGTTCTTGCAATGTCCTGAAAAATCTCTTTCATTTTTTTATTTTTGATTCTCTGTTTCAGTTTTACCTGTCCTGACTTATTTATTGAATGGTTTAGTTGTTTTCTTTATCTAGTTGTTTGTTTTCTTTCTCTAGTTTGATTCACAAGAGACAACGTTTCAGTTTTACATCACCTCAGTTTGTCCTTTTTATTGATTCTGCATTTTTTATTTCAAAACCACTTAATAAAATCTTAAAGTCTAAACTATAAAAAGCAGTAATTCATTTCAGTCAAAAAGGGGAAAGACATGCAAACCATAGTTTTTCTAAATGCAAAAAAAAAAAAAAAAGAAATTGAATGGAAAATATTCATAATAGTAGAAGATGAGAGAAATAGCACCAGAAAAGGATGATGTTACCTGAGGATGGTGTGGCCCAAACAGTAAAGGAGTCTGACAACACGTTATAAATGAAAGCATTATTGAGGCAGTAGGAAAGGTGAGCAACAACGCCCGCACGGCAACTCACATAATGTCTGATAGCAAACACAAGATCATAAGCAACGCTGTGGCTTTTGAATGTGGGTAAGAGTCGTGCTGCTGCTTGGCTCCACCAGTGGTAGTGGGATTAGAGAAAATTATACCTTATGTGAATAATGTGGGAGGCATCCTGCCTACACTGCCAATGTCTCTCAGGGGGAAGGATGTTGGCAGTCTGTCTACGCTGCTGGCATTGGTCAAGGGGGCAGGAGGGCTGGAGCACCTATGCTACGAGGACAGGCTGAGAGAGCTGGGGTTGTTCAGCTTGGAGAAGAGAAGGCTCTGGGCAGACCTTATAGCAGCCTTCCAGTACCTAAAGGGGGCTTACAGGAAGGATGGGGAGGGACTCTTTATCAGGGAGTGTAATGATAGGATGAGGGGTAACGATTTCAAAATGAAGGAGAGTAGATTTAGATTGGATACTAGGAAGAAATTCTTTACTGTGAGGGTGGTGAGGCACTAGAACAGGTTGCCCAGGGAGGTTGTGGATGCCCCATCCCTGGAAGTGTTCAAGGCCAGGCTGGATGGGGCTTTGAGCAGCCTGGTTTAGTGAGAGGTGTCTCTGGCAATGGCAGGGGGGTTGGAACTAGATGATCTTTAACAGAGGCTGGTACATATGCATTTGGGGATGTAAAAGGTAAATGGAAGAGGGATCTTGACAATTCTTGATAAAATTGATGGAATTGCTCCTGTATATATGTCACTCTAAAGTCTTTGAATTCTTTCTCTATCCAGCTGAAGATGTCACTGCAATGTCTAAGTCTTTTCAGTCAAAATGTGAGAGATTCATCACAGAACATCTTCAGTATCTCTTTTTTTAAGGAACTCTTATTCGATGACTGGAGATAAAGAAGTAGTTGTTACTGCTAATTAGAGAACATTGGGCACTGAGCAGGATACATCCGCATACTTCATCTGCTTAATACATCTGCTGAATACAGCAGAAACATGCCACTATATCAAGACTGTTGATATGGACCTTTATTCAATCAGTCTTTGAAAACCTGGAAATGATAAATGGTGCAAGTGGGTCAAAAGATGTTCTAAAACAATAGTATCGGGATCAAAAACTCTCCAAGACAGATCTTTCTGATGTATTTCTGCAGTATCTGGGTCAGTGGGTCTATGTCTATGTATTATGGCAATAAGAATTAAAGAGTCACCTGGCCATGATCCCTTATGATTTTCAAAATCTGTCTTGTTTTCCATGCTTTTGTTTTCAACCTGTACTTGGTGAATATGAGTAATATTTTTTTTGTTCAAGTTCAGTCCCTAAAGTGGCATTTTTGACTCAACATTTCTAGTTCATTCCAAATGGAATAATAATATTGTTTTCTATTCATAATACAGGTTTATAAAAAATTCAAATAATGTCAATAGTGAGACCTTATTGACATTTTCCCTAGCAAGTGAAAATGATGAAAAGCATTTGAGACAAGCATATAATTTACTTACGATCCTGTGTTTTCTAGAAGGTTTGTGAAATATCCTGGTTTTAAAAAAGAGAAAACATTCTGCTAGTCAGTCAGCATCAAGTATCAGCTCTTTCCCTGAGCAATACTGAAGAAAGGTGATTTCCTTGGGGAAAAGCCACATGATGACATTTCAATGTAGTATATTTGGTGTCAAACACAAGTCACATCCGTGTCAACAACTGTGACATCTCTTTGGGAAGCACTGCAGATCAAAATATTAGTATTCATTATTTTTACACATCAAACAGTTGCTCTCAGAAAGTCAAAGTGGAATAAGGAAGTCAAGATTCAAAAAAAACCTGTAAAAGGATGCATCATCTGCATGAAAATGTTATTTGAGACCAAAACCTATCATAATGACTACTAATGAGATGATGTACTGAGAGAGAATAAAAAGAGGCTGAGTTGAGACTCTAGTAATAATTATAAAGGGAATCAAATCGGACCTGGTTAAACAATGACGGGAATGATCAATGAATTAAGTATCATTCAAGACAAGTAAGATCAGCAAAGGTGAGTCCCAAATGATAGCTCAGACTACCTAACAAGATCTGATAATTAATAATGACAACTGTGGCAGAAATTTCTACTGTTAATAAACAAATCTTATCAGAGGCTTAGTTAAGAGGTTGTTTGCAGAGCATTTTCTCTTCCTTCCCGAGTCAAGACTGTTACAAGAAACAGTATTGATCATAAGATAAATACAGCAGATGCATTGACATTTTTAGATATAAGTAAATGACTTAGTTGGTCAGCAATTTTAAAACAAGTAAATGTAGAATATTGTTTAATTTGTTTATACAGCATTATGTAATTGAAAGTTCTTCATTGTCTTCTCACTGGAATGTGAGGTCAGCAAAGAAATTTCTTAGACCTGCTTTCTGAAAGAAACACAAAAATAAAAATAAAATAAAATGAAATAAAATAAAATAAAAATTAAAAAATCCTACCATGGCTTATGGTTTGATTCTTGTTAAAGATTTCAGCTTCTTAAAATCATAGATTTAGTATTTAACACTATTATAATTCTTCTCTCATTATGATTCTCCATTTCACCTACGTCACTGCCAATAGACTTTGCAACCTGTGTATCAGTCAAATGTTATCTGCATTGTTATCTTGAGACACTTAAATTAAATAAACTTTATAGGCTCTTCATCTAGTGTACCAGTATTTGAAGACAGTTTTTTTGGACCAAGATGATGAAAAATACTTCTTTCTCTACTTGTCTTCCAGACATTAAACTGTTCTGTGCTAAGAAATTCTGAAGCAAGTGGGTATACTTTCAGAGATGCTAAAAAGGGAGTTAACCATGTTAATCTGTACTTTGTCATAGGCACGAGAGAAGCAGCAGTTGATCCTCATGTATGGAACATGTATGGAATGAGTGTACTTTAAAACAAACTGCAGATGGCAGATGAACTCTGCAGAGAGCGGGGGAAAGATTCCTGGATTTTTCAAATCATGACTCTGAGGGGTTCATTTCAGTAATTTTTAGACAAAATTTTTGCCACAGTGATATCTTTTTGCCAGAAGCCTCAGACTCATTCAAGATTACTTACCTACTTGCTATTATCTTCCTCCCAGTTTCCCAGGCTGGATGGGTTATTTCTTCTGGTGGTGAGGTTGTGATGATATTTTACTATCTGTTCTAACTTTATTCTTCCACTTGCTGTTCTAGTATTAGTTCATGCACAAAACTGATTGTGCATTACTGGCTAGTGTTCTGAACAGGGTTAGTCATGGATAAACATTGATTATCTTTGTGGCCCTTCTCTGGACCTGCTCCAACAGGTCCATGTCCTTCTTATGTTGGGGACTCCAGAACTGGCCACAGTACTGCAGGTGGGTCTCATGAGAGTGGAGTAGAGGGGCAGAATCACCTCCCTCAACCTGCTGGCCATGCTTCTTTTGATGCAGCCCAGGATGCAGCTGGCTTTCTGGGCTGCAAGCGCACATTGCTGGCTCATGTTGAGCTTCTCATTCACCAACACTCCCAAGATCTTCTCGTCAGGGCTGCTCTCAGTCCATTCTCCGCCCAGCCTGTATTTGTGCTTGGGATTGCCCTGACCCAGGTGCAGGACCTTGCATTTGGCCTTTTTCCTTATATATTTGGTATGGAAGCCATTTGACTGGTATACTCTGCATTAACATCCTTCATCCTTCATTCTTGTTAAATGCATGTAAATTTAATATTGGTTTTGCTTATCAGCCCTTAGAAAGATATATCCTGACAGCTGTGGAATGTCCTCAGCTTCCAACTCTACTGAAGCTGAAGGGACTTACAAACACTCAGCATAGGATTATCTCTGCAATGATTAAAAGAAGAGAAAAATAAATCCTCAAAGGCATTGAAAAATTTTGGCAGAAGGTGCGGTGAGCTACTATTGATTTGTACCCACTTCAGCCCTAAATGTGTCATAACTTCCTTAAATATGACTTGAATTTATGTCATTTCCATTTTTGTATTGCTGAATAACAGTGTAGCAATGCATATGTATCATAGAAAAAAGTAAATGTGATATTATTTAATTCACGTAAATTCTACCTTGCAGTTAAATAGGATCCTGAACTACCTTTTTTGAAAAATTGACACAGACAAAATGGAAAATATCCAAAGGATTTTGTAATTCATCAAGTGTAATGGCCAAGAAAAGAAATTTATTTACAGTACTCACACTTCTTTACAGCCACAGTGGCAGTAGAGTGAACTACAGTCCCTTTATAGAGTTAGGAATTAGCTTTCCATTTGAAATCAATAATGTGTTGTATGAGGTCACTGCTTAGTAATCCCTAGAATGCTTTGTGACAAAGCCTTTCTGATAGATCTGAGTACAAGAGAACTTCATAGGCTTTATCTGGTGATAATGAATTGACTGAAAATTGAAGAACTGATGAGTTATTGTAAACCATAGCTTTTAACAAACTCTGTCTAGTAGATATTCCTTTACTCCCTGAGGGGCCTTAATCACACCTGTATGGTTTCCATATGTTGCTTATGGCTATGTGTTTTGCTGCTTTACAAACAGTGATCTGTTTTTAATAGAATAAATAAGAATAAACAGAATAAATAAAGAAAACAAGTTAAAAATAACTACAGTTCCTGCTGGCTGCCTATTATACTATCACAAGTTATTTTAATAACCTTTCTTACTGATAAGATTCATCTTCTATAAGTAAACTGTATTTATAAATTACATTAATAATTTTAATGGGATTGCGTTCTCACATTCATTCTGAGACTTTTCTCATTTTACTGTGCAACAACCTGAAAAAATGTTAGAACAATCTTTTTTTTTTTTCCCAGTATCTGAATATACAATACAGTTAACAATTTTTCTAGGGTATCTGGAAAAAAAATGTTTTAGAATAGAAAACATTAAAAATGATAGTATTAAAGACTGCAACTGTGGCACTGCTTCAGACAATATCTATTCAACTTCTTAGTGATATGAAAAATAAACTTTATGAGGCCTCAAGATATTACCTGGTTCATCCTCTAAGTCTAAAAAAGGATCAAATATGCCTAAGCAATTCTTGTCGGATGTTTGTATAAACTGAAATGTAGGGAAATGTAGTGATGGAATATATCCTTAGGTAACTTCTGTTAATGTTCACTTGTGCTTATAAAGAGAAGATCTTAATCTTAAACCTAAATTTTTCTTGCTGATTTTTAGTCACCCTACTTCCTATTCTCCTGTAACAGATGTGAACAACTATTTCCCTCATTCCTGCATGCATCTAATCTAACCTAAAAGTTTTATTTTATCTTCTTTGGTGTTCTTCATCTTATTTAATTTCACTTGTTTACATGTATGTGTCTACATCTACTTAGGCTTAGACCAGTTGTCTCATGTCCCACCATCAGCCATGAAAATGAAATTAATGCATCAATGTAAGTTTAAATAAATACAGGCACCTATTTTGTTTTCAGTTTTTTAGGTATTTTCTGCAATATGTCAAGATCATCCTGAATTTGTCTTCTATAAAACCTTGTTTTACTTCACTTCCATTAAATTCAGTTTGATATTGCCTGCTGATTTAAAAGAATTACTCACGATGTGGCAGTTTAAGTCCTTGATTAAAATATTGACTAATATCTGGATGCGAATAATAGTAAACTAGGTATTTTGTTGGTTTTGGTCTTAAGATACTGTACTTGATATTGATATTGCTTGTAGCAATATCAATTGTGTTTTGTTTAATGCTGCAAAAAGTATACTTACCAATATTTTCTCTTTATAAAACACTAATGATAAACCAGTCAGCCTTGGCCAAAGTTGTTTCCCTGTACAGCATCAAGTGTGTTTGCATATTATGTTGCTAGCATAAAACATCAACAGAAATTAAGATAAAGTTGAAGTTGTTTAGCTGTTATTGTTTCCTTTACCATGTGGAAGTCAACATATTTGTCTAAGTGCAATTTCAGTAAATCAATGTTCTTTTCAAATTCCCAGAGCAACTCCAGATTTTTTCCTTGTTTGCCAGGTTTTGGGGTTGGGGTTTTTGCTTGTTTGTTTTCGGGTTTTTTTGTTTGGTTTTGGGTTTTGGTTTGTTTTTTTTTTTAACTGATGAAGCAGTATGTACATGATTGTTTTTCTTGGCATTTCACACCTCTAAGGCCAGAAAAGCTCAGAACTCAGATTTTGAGCAAGGCATTCATCTTTACCATATTGCTCATTCTTATTCCTGTTGTGTTTTGTTTTTGTTTTTTTTTTTTTTTTTTAATTTTTAGGTTATATTTTGGTTAATGCTCCAAGGAGGGTGGTGAAACACTGGAACAAATTGCCCAGAGAGTTGGTAGATGCCCCATCCCTGGAAACTTTCAAGGCCAGATTGGACGGGACTCTGAGCAACCTGATCTAGTTGAAGATGTCCCTGCACATTGCAGGGGTGTTGGACTAGATGACCTTTTAAGGTCCCTACCAACACAAACTGTTCTATGATTCTATCATCCTTTCGTATTTCAATTTGTATAATTACAATGGATTGTTTCTACATTGTTACTGCACTAACTTGCTACAGCAATTGCATAAACTTTGCATAGCTTTTGCTCATGGAAAGTACAAAGCTGAGGACCTGGTCATTAAACCAAAAGGAGAAAGGAAGGATTTCAGAGGGAATAATTCTGAATCTTTAGTACTGCATCCAATTAGTCAGCTAAATCATTTTACCTTAAAAAACAGAATGAATCTATATGCTAGCACTTCTGCTCGGTCAACATGGCCATCACAATCTGCATAACGTAAAGGAGAAGTGAGCTTTTCTTTCTGTGAGTTTGAAAATAATATTAATTCTTACACTGCTGTTTCTGTACAATGTCAACAGTATTTATGCATGTGTTCGGAGAAATTGCTGAATAAGTAGCTAAAGTTTTCCAATGCTTGCCAATCAAAAATAGTATTAAGGGGAATAGTAAAAATATTTTTTTTTCTTTTAAAAAAAAATGAAAAACAAACAGACAAAAAAAAAGCACAAACAAAAATCTCAATTGATTCTAGTCAGTTTTTACTATTTCCTAATAGAGATCAAAACATTAATACTACCAGATATTAATACTACTGTGTGCTTTTGAATCTGTAAACTACCACAGGTTGTCCAATGTAGCTGTTTGTATTTATTTATGTATTTGCATACAGATGCATACGTGTCCTAGCTTTTGAGTTGTTAATATCCAGTCTTCCATTTACATGATAGAATACCTTATAGGCCAGAAATGATAATCAGAATTTCCATTTTCGGAAGGAGGCAAGCTTGCTGGAACTGCAGAGGTATACATCTACAAGTCACATTTGCTTACCCAGCCCAGCTCAATTTTTTTTTTAGTGGTGCAAGTCATGAATGGAACTGTAGTTGCAGTACTCTCCCTGTGCTTGATTTTGAAAGGTGCACAGGATGTTTCAGGGGACATTAAATCATATTTGTCATGTAAAGCATATATTCAAAAAGGCTGGGCACCACATTTTAATGTGGCTTGTAGTTTTTAATAATTATTGGGAATCACAGAATCACAGAATGGTAGGGGTTGGAAGGGACCTCTGGAGATCATCTAGTCCAAGCCCCCTGCCACAACAGGGTCACCCAGAGCAGGTTGCACAGGAACGCGTCCAGGCGGGTTTTGAATCTCTCCAGAGACGGAGACTCCACCACATCTCTGGGCAGCCTGTTCCAGTGCTCTGCCACCCTCAAAGTAAAGAAGTTCTTCCTCATGTTTAGATGGAACTTCCTGTGCTCAAGTTTGTGCCCATTACCTCTTGTCCTGTTGCCGGGCACCACTGAAAAGAGCCTGGCCCCATCCTCCTGACACCCACCCTTTAAGTATTTATAAGCATTGATAAGATTCCCCCTCAGTCGTCTTTTTTCCAGATTAGGAAAAAGAGACAAAACTTAGGAAAACAGCACACCTACAGTTTGAAACAGAATTGAAGTGTCAAAGCCAAGCAATAACACATAGATTTCCCAGTTTACTTCATGGAGAATAAAAATACAGTATGGCTATATTTAAGTTGGGTGGGGAGTGTGTGTATGTGCACGTGTGTTTTACCATAACAACACCAAATTACTGCATTCCTCTTATTAATAGCAGTTTATTTGTCAAAATAACTATTGCAGAGGTAGGTGGAGGAGAAAGAGTAAAGTGGCAAACTGAGCTGTCAGCACAGCTGAGCATGGAACTCACCTTTGCAGAGAACTGAAATCTATGACCATTACCCTCCCAGAGGGGCTGTGCAAAGGTCAGGTGCATAATACACCACATAAAACTGACAGATATATAAAAACGTTAACTGCAACTGCAGTCTTTCCCAATAACTTTAATGTATGTTTCTGTAGATTCCTTTCAAGTAAAAATAAATAAATAAATAAAATTACAATTAAAATTGAGAGTATAAAAGAAAAAAGTATAGTACATTTCAATATCCTCAAAATATAAATCCGTTTCAATTGTGAACAATTAATTGAAATACGCAGAGTCAATTAATGGTGCTACCAGTATCACTAGAACTACAGAATCATAGAATTGTCTAGGTTGGAAGAGACCTTTCAGATCATCTAGTCCAACCATCAACTTAACTCTGACAAAAACCATCACTAATCTAAACCATATCTCTAAGCACAATGTCTACCCGTCTTTTAAATACCTCCAGGGATGGTGCCCCAACTACTTCCCTGGGCAGACTGTTCCAATGTTTAATAACCCTTTCGGTGTAAACATTTTTCCTAATATCCAGTCTAAACCTCCCCTGGCGCAACTTGAGGCCATTTCCTCTTGTCCTATTGCCTGTTACTTGGGAGAAGAGACTGATCCCCACCTCTCTACAGCCTCCTTTCAGGTAGTTGTAGAGAGCGATAAGGTCTCCCCTTGTAGAGAGGAATTATGAAGATATCTAAAGCAAGAACAATAACCTGGGTTGAAAGCCTTGTTACGGAAGAACACAACATTGGATAGCGTAGTATGACCTCTTGTGGGAGAGGTGTATCTCGTTCTGTGTACGGCAGAAAGCATGTATGTTATTTCAGCTTATGTGAGCTTTGAGGAAGATGATAGCACCATGGCTGAGATCCTGGCCCACATTTCTTCTTTAGTCTCTTGCCTTGCTAAAAATAAAGGTTTTCAATTTTACAAGGTCAACAAATAGACCCAAGTGCAGAAAATTTTTCTTTGTTATGAAATATATTTGTAAAAAGATGACAGTTTAATGTTAAATGTATAAGATCTTTGGTTGCGAATGTGTTACGAACTTTCTTAAACTGATACATTATTTTAAAAAAATGGAATTGTACTTTATTTTAAACCTCAATGTATATAATGCTTGATGATATGCATATGACAACCACTTACAAAGCAATAAATTTTACATTCTTCTGGGGTAAAAAATATATTTCTAATTTGCTGCTTTATTAAGTTGCTAAATGTGTAAGCACTCTGACTACATTTAGCCTGCAGGTTCAAAATATTTGTAGAAAGCTTTGCACGTGCATGCGTGCGCGCACACACACACAGAAAATACCAGAATTTATATTTTGACTTTAAAGAATCAGAATTTTTTAATTCAGTATTTCTGCTAAAACAGTAACATTGCAATGATAATACACAGGTGCCTTGCAGAACAAAAAAAAAACTGTTTAAAAAAAAATTTAATACAGTTATATGATGGTGCATTTCTGTATTTATTAGCTGTGTTGTTTTCATAAAGAGGTAGTTTTCAGTTATATATTTCCTATTCATATTGAAGAGGTAACAAAAAGGTAGGTGTCATGTATTATGTGTTATTTATATCTATAACTAGATTACAAATGACCTAGATCAATAAGGATTTTTTCTTAATTTGGTAGAACTATATGTTTCTACTATAATAATTTCTCATTATTATTAAAATATTCTTTATCATAAACTAGATATACCCTAGCCTGGAATAAGAGCAACTGTGCTGAGCTTACTGATGGAACAATTATGACAATAGTTTCTTATATATGATATATTTTATAACACTGGTGTAAAGTATAGGTGACCTAATCTAGAATTCATACAAGAGAATTATAACATACCTATCATCTGCAGCCTACTAAAATCCTTGAACTGAAATTAAGACTGTAGTGGGAAAGCTAATATTTTCCAAGCAATATGATGCTGTATGCTAAAATTATATATTCTATATTCATGAATGCTTGTACTCTTGAGGCATCAGACTACCAATTTTCCGTGTCATTAATATATTTTTTTCACTAACCGAAAAAAATAATAAAAAAAAAAACTTTGTTCATTCATAAGGCAATAAAATGTAAACATTCACTTGCTTATTTTCAATTTCTTTACTTTTGCTACTTTTGCAGAAAGATTGAATAGCACCATCTGACTTGGCTAACATTTGAATACCAGTGCCTTGACACTTGAATAACAGGTACTTGCCTTGAATACCTGTGGGCAGACTGTAAAGCAGAGTTAGACATTGATCTTTCATGTATTTAAGCGCATGCTTAGTCCACTAATTTCATTTGTTCTACCAAAAAACAGCAAAACTTGTAGATGCAGAATCCTCATTCAGAAGCTTGTCAGGGTAATTAGCGATGCTGCCAACAAAATACCTGCCCTGGTTAGAAGGGACTTCCTGTTCTTCATTAACCAAATGACTTTCAGGTCATATATCATATCTCTGACAATAAAGCCATTTTCATGGTTAATTGCTTGAATAAATGCATAATTAATGCCTGGTAATAGGATTATAAATCTATGTAGAAATAATATTGTAACAACATGGACAAGTTACCTTGTTAAGCAGTATGTAATTAATAGATACAGTACATGTTGTTTGGTTTTTGTTGTTGTTGTTAACAGCGTTAAATGAACTATGTTTTGCTTTATATATAAAGAATGTAGCTCTTCTAGGAACTACAGAAATGTTTTATAACAACCTTAAGAAGGTTTCAGACAGTTTACATACCACCTACCTATGTGAACACAAAAAGTGAAGGGATGACATTCACAAAAAATTAACAATACAAGTACATAATTGAATTGTTGCAAATAATTAAAAACGTGTAATAAAATAAATAGTACCATTTATAGCTTGATGAGTTTGTGGTTTTGGGGTTTTGTTTTGGTTTTATGGTTTTTTTTGGTTGGTTTTTGGTTTTGTTTTACAAATGTTGCAACAATAATGCTTTTTTAGCATTAGCATAGTTTAAAATATTTTCTTAATTTCTTTTCATTTATTTTTTCTTCTAAATCTAACTTCCTCTCTCTTCCTGTCACTCCTTTTTTTTTAAGGAAGAGATGTCAAAGGAATGGAATGTGGAATTAAATCATGAGTCTATTGAATTATGGGAGTTTTGCAAATGGTTTAATGGGATTTAATCCAAGGTAAGAATCTATGTCATAATTTTATCTTTTATAATTCTTTAAGGCCTCTTTGTGTTGCAGTTGGTTGAAGACAGGAGAAATACACGTTTTCAACTTATTTTATGCATCTAATTATCCTTTACATTAAAAGGCTCTTCTTCATTGGTCTGGCACATTAGCTGCTCTCAGCCAGCTTTTTACTTCTAAAAAGAGTTTGAGAAAGGATTCTGATAAATTCTGAGCACAAATACGAAAACGTTGCAGTGATGGAAAATTCACAGGGGCTGAAGTATCGGTTTTAAACATAAAATGTCTAAACTAAGCATACTGTTCTTTAGACAAATTTCAATTACAAGAGTTTGCATTCATGATTTCTTGTTCACACTTTACAACTATTTACTGTCATGGTGAGAAAGAATAATCTGGACTGATCTTTGGCATAAAAAAGACAAAGATTTTAAACACACAACTGTTATTCAAGACTTTACTTTTTAGGTGAGCTGAGTCTCTCAAAAGCACACCACATCTGAAATTGAATATTAAAAATTATAAAAACCATAATATTATTACTCAGTTTGTTTGAATGCTTAATTATGCTAATTGTTAATATTATGTCTATTACTTTGAATGTGAATTTTTCTCATCTAAACATCCTAAACCAGATTTTTAGTCAAATAAAAGAGGCCTCAAATCAAATTAAATAAGTTGACCTCAATTGAGTTACCTTCTAGCTTCTTTTTCATAACTGGAGACCAAACTATTAAAGTTCTTATAAGTAGTGTGGTCTTTTCAGAATTTGAATATGTATTAGCAGTGTGTTCTGGACACGTGCCAAGTTTATCAGAAGATTAATTAAAGGAACTGAGAATCTTCAATATTAACTAGCATCTAGCTACTATTACTAAAAAACAACAACAAAAAAATCTTAGTTACTATGTTATGATATCTGTAACCTATAATGCTATTTAATGCTATACCGTATGAAATAGCTTGACAAGATACTAAAATACTGAATACTCAATACACAATACACTAATACACAAATAGTAAACATTATGAAATAAGTGAAATGAAATAAAGACAAAATAATTCTTAAGCTCATTTCATAGAATTATAGAACAGTTTGGGTTGGTAGGGACCTTAAAATGTCATCTAGTCCAACACCCTTGTGGTAAGTAGGGACATCTTCAACTAGATCAGGTTGCTCAGAGCCCTGTCAACATGACCTCAAAAGTTTCCAGGGGAACTTTCTGTTCCATGATCTTAGGCACAGAAGTGAGGCTGACAGATCGGTAAATTCCCAGGGTCCTGCTTTCTACCCTTTTTAAAAATGGGTTCAATGTTCCCCTTTTTCCAGTCACTGGGGACTTCATCTGACTGCCATGACTTTTCAAATATCATGGAGAGTGGCCTGGAAACTACATCAGCCAATTTAGGACTCTGGGGTGCATCTTGTCAGGTCCCATAGACTCACATATGTTCAGGTTCCTCAGTGGGAGGGATTTTTCTCCCCTAGTCCTCGTCGTGTGGTCCATTTTTTTCTTTTACTTGATATTTCCACATTTTTATTTGTTTGGGTTTCATAGGGTGATTGTCATATTTCATCTAGAATAAAAAAAATAATAAAATTCAGGATTGTCCATGAAACAATAATCTTCACGTTTTGCCATTTTGGTTCATAGGGTTCTAGTACAAAATCAGACATCTATACTGCTAAACCAAATTTGAAAATTTGCAAAAAAAGTGTACAAGCTTATTTGAGAAAATATATTTCCCATATAATTACTTTAATTGGTAATAGATTTATTCTTCATTTTATGTCCATCATTGTGCCACATATCAATCACAACATTTTCCATATCAACCTTTCAATCACCAGTGCTTTTTTTTCTCTCAGGCATAACTTTTTTCCAGTCATTTACAGGGTCCCAAATAATCTACTATTTAATACAATGAGCACAATTTGCATTATTATAATATGCACCATTTTTTTCCCAGAAATATAGACAATAGAGTTCATAGTATGGACTGTGGTTCTATAAAAGTTACTGCTTGTGTAAACTCATGTGATATCAAAACCAATAAAGCTGCAATGTTTTATACATGTATACATGTATACAATGTTCTTACATGTAAAGTTAATCTTAGCACAGACTGCGGATTACTAAACTTCAACCTTAACATAATTTTATTTCTAAGTAGAAGTCTTGGTGAGAAAATATTGCCTGGTGAAAACGGCTGTCATATTAAAATACAATACAAATTAAAGAATGATTAATTCCTCATGCAAACAATGGTCCTTAGAGTACTTGCAATAATTCAGACATCAAGATGGGACATTAAAAATGCACAACAGAAAACAAATGGCTGATTTAACATTTATACAGAGGGAAAGCCTGTGAATAGAAAAACTTGTTAAGTAGACTAACGTGATAAGAATATGGTAGGAAAATTAGCTCCGGATTAAAAATTCAGCAACCTTTATGTGATTAAGTGTTGAACTAAATATTAATAAAAGCCAAGATGTTATGGGCACCAGAAAACTTAATATAAGCAAGGACTTACAAGCATTACAAAGGGGGCTGTAGTTATATCATTTCACTTATGTGTTATATGGTGTAAATTTGTTCTTCTTATATTTTATCCACTATAAAGTATTTGTGATTATAGCTTTGCACAAGTGTTCCTTGGATGTCAAGTCTATGGACGCCTTGTGATCTTCTATCTTTAGTCTCTACAGTATCTGCCATACAAAAGCAGAAACAGTATACAAAGATATCAAAGGTACAACGGAGTTGTTGGTTCTTCAGGACTCCTGTTCCTGGAATTGACAATTTTAGACCGATGCTTCATTTAGAGCTGTGCTAGTGTGTTATTTTACAAATGGTATTTAAAAAAAACCACTATCATATGAATATATTTACTGACTGAAAATCGGCCTTGCGAAAATTACTAAGTATGAGATACTGTTAAACTTTATGTTAAGCTAGTCAACATTTTGAAGACATAGCTATTATTTGCTGGAGCCCAGTTTTCTTTATTAACATCCACTGTGTCTTTTTAAGAGACTTTAACAACAGATGCTTATAATTTATTTTAATAGGAGAAAGAGTTAAATGGTTATGGTCAGAGTTACAGCACTTAAATAGTGTTTCTGATGCTTTCATTCAAAAGTGGAAATACATGAAGAAGGGCTCTAGATAACACTGTGAAGAGCTGGGTAACGATAAATTCTCAGAAATTCAGGTCCAGATCAGTTTAAAAATTTACATCTAGAAGCATTTATTCGTTAATCCAAAATTGCCTTTTAGGAGGAGACTTCACAGAACTTCTTTCCCAAAATCCCACTAACAAGGCCATTCTGGTTTTGGCAACTTGCTTTCTTGGAGTGAAAAATTACTTAATCAGAGAACTAGAAAGTAAACCTTGCCCTTGCTCAGCTACCTGAGGTTTGCATATATAGAAAAGCGATGTTCTCCTATTTACATGCTATCTACTTTGTCTCTTTTCCCTTCAACCTGTAAAAAAACAGCCTACAGGGTAACTAATGAAAAAAAAGTGGATAGGTACACTATCAACTGGAAATGAGCGAAGAAAATTTTCTGTGTTATAATTATTATAATTATTATAAAGTAATGACCTGAAAATAGAAAGGAATAGAATAGAATAGAATAGAATAGAATAGAATAGAATAGAATAGAACAGAACAGAACTATTTCATTTGGAAGGGACATACAATGATCATCTAGTCCAACTGCCTGACCAATTCAGGGCTGACCAAGTTAAAGCATGTTATTAAGTGCATTGTCCAAACAGCTCTTAAACACTGACAGGCTTGGTGTATCAACCACCTCCCTAGGAAGTCTGTTCCAGTGTTTGACCACCCTCTGTGTAAAGAAATGCTTCCTAGTGTCCAGTCTAAGCCTCCCCTGGCGCAGCTTTGAACCATTCCCACTAAATGTCAAATGGAGTTTACTACTGAAGTCTGAAATGTATCAATCATAAAAAGGAATTGATTTTGTAGCTCAGTGATGACCCACTCATTTCCATGAAGTGCTCTAATCTAATCTTTGAAAATCTAGCACTCCTGGGTGACTTCAAGGCAACACACTCATTCATGTTCAGCCAACAGATGTGTCTTTATAGTTCATAAATTTGCTCACAGCATGTAAAATACCCTAGTGCTGTTACCCAACATGGAAGTGGAAATGTAATGTATTAAATTCATCTTACCATTTTTTAGCTATATCCAATAGTAACTTGTGGTTCACAAAATAATACAGAGATCAGGTATCTTCACAGTGTGTATGTAGCCCAAAAAATGAAGAAACTCAATCACATTTATTTAAAACAATATATTCATGTTAATTTAATGGGGAATTAGATTAGGTTCTGTTGAACTTTCTTGCATTGATATTTAAAGGCTGTAAAACAAATGACCTATTAGCAAATGCTGGAAACAATAAAGTTCAGCTAAATGAAATCAGATATATTTTTTGTCTTAAAATCTGAGTTGCATTTTCAACTAAAAACTCCATTCTGTCACCTTGTATGAGGCATCTTATCTGTCTGTGAGGCACCCTGTATGTTTACAAGGCACGTGTGATTGCTTTGCCTGTCTATACAATTTTTACCCTCCATAGAAGCTTAGAATCCATTCAAACACAGATTTGAAAAAAGAGTCAGAATTCTCAAAGATAAAAAGAATCCATGAAAGTTAATTATTGTGGAGAGGAATTGCAGTTTATCAGGAAGAATATGTGTATTGGCAAAGCAATCATCACGTACCTAGACCCAGGCTCATGCTTAACTTATGCTCAGTCAGGCCTGATACCGAAAAGAATCTGTACTTATTACAGTCAAGATAATGCAATAGGCATTAAGCTATAGAAAGTAAGTGCAATTAATGGCTTAGAAGGAACTTATTTCTGTTTTAAATATGTTCCTCCTTTGCTATTTTTTTGTCAGATTAAAAGTGCTTAAATGCCATGAAGTAGTGACTGTCACATGTTGTAATCCTAGTTGATGGCAGGATTGATTGTGTGTGCAGAAGTTTCTTATTTTTAGACACTATTGAGCATTTTATGAGGCAAAAAACCCCTCATACCACCAAACCTGAAATTCACTGCAACAAAATAAAACGTAGTGAATCAAACCCTTTTGTTTTTTGGATCATCTTACTTTTTCATCAGGATTTCTCCTAGAAAAAATTGCATCACATTTGTAGATGAATGTCTGTTAATATAACTAAACAATTATGATTAATTAATATCTATTTACATAACAGTGGTTGAGTTCTGAAAAAAGGTCTAGAAGACAAAATGGACTAATAATTAAACTTAAGTTTCCATGTGGCAAAAGGGGATACAACAGTATTTAGGGCTGTAAAAAATAGATGGGAAAAACCTCTCGGCCCACTAAATATAATTGATAAGACTAAACTGGAATAGTCAGTTTTTGTGTGTATCTCTATATAACTGGCATCTATAGTCTGTAAAAAAAAAAAAAAAAAAGCCACCAATATGATTGAAGAGCAAAATAAATCCTAGACATATGTGTTGGAAATCAGATGCTGAAACTCAGTGGAAAGATACGGCAACCTGAGATGTTAAGAAGCAGTTGGAAGCAATTCAGGTGTGGACTGATGGAGACCTATTCATTTATCATTCTCATGAGAACAGATGTGGATTTGCTTGAAGTGACTATGAATGATTTTGTATATGTTCCCTGTTCTTTCTTCCTTTTATTCTCACATACAAAGACATGTAAAACACCCAGAGTTATGGAAATGACTAAGCTTTGTAAGACAAGTGAATTTTATCAGAAAATTTGAGGAAAGTCTCAAAAATCGTATGGACTAGGCATATGGACAATTCATACCATTATGGAATAGTAGGATAAAGGGTTCTTACAATGAACGTCCCAGGAGAGTGATAAAAGGGATACAAGGTTGCTACAAAGTCCAGCTCTGTCTGTTAGCAGAAAGGGTTTTGCCTTTTTGCCTTTAAAGCCATCTAGAAACTCAGGGTTTTTTTGTGCTTTTAACTTGAGGGTGAATGTTCATAATTCTTGTTTTAATAGGAGACATAAGAATCGAAAGTAAAGGAGAGAAAATAGATCCACAACTGCTCCAAGATTTTTTTTTTTTTTTTTTTTTTTAATCCTATGGGAATATCTCACAATTCCAAAAATCTTTTACTTGTGTTTCTATCCATTTTTAAAATCAGTTCTACTTGGGTAAAATTGAGGAGCTGAAGGTCATATAAGCATAAGTGCAGTGTTGACTACCACTCCAAGAAAAATCCAAGAACTTCGTTTTAGCCTATGACAATTGTGTTTGGTAGACATACAGTAGACAAAGCTCCATCAGTCACAGGTTTACCTTAGCACTGTTAGCAGGAAATTGCTCAATGCTGCTAATATTACTTAGGTGATATGTCTGATTATTAGGCTGATCTGTCTCGTTATTATTCTTTTCTTCTTATTATACACAAAGACATATTCAATCACATAAACTTCAGGAACAACATTAAATTATAAAAAAGGGTTTTGCATTATATGTTTTTTTAAACATTCTTGGACTAATTGCATGTATTAAAATGTGTTTATTACCTGAATTCTTATTTATAAATTTTAAAGCCTAATGACTTGCATTTCATATTTTTTGTTTCAAAGTAAAAGTAAGTTTTGTCACAGTCTTACAGTAAGCCACCATTTATAATTTCAAAGGTTAGAAGGTATAACGACTTTACCACAGACACTGTTTTTGTATCTCCCTGGTAATAAGAATGTGCAGAATTCAGGTTAAACATTAATTATTCATGGAACAATTAGTTTTAATTAGCACTTCTGTAGAATCCCATATGGTTTCAGACATCACCAGTTCACTAATGTAAACTATTTGAAAGAAGATATTGTGAAAGACTGAAAAGCTTTGCAGGTGTCAAAAAATGGCATGAGGAAAGTCACATTTCTTTGTATACCAAAAAAAGAAGTATACAAACACTCTTGTATTTAAATCCTGATTCTTAGCTTTACTGTCTCTGCAGTGCAGAATAAATTGCATGAGACAACTGTTCTGCTTCAGCAAAAAGAACTGGGATTAAATGTCCTTTGCTGATCACATTGTTCACATAAGTTTAGTAAATTGGTTCTCATTGTGCTATGACAGTGTTATGGAATACTTACACACTTTTTAGTTATACCATTTTAGTATGCATGTATTCAGGTTCCAGGAAAGCTAGTAATAATTATATTCTGATTAGTGAGCTTTACAGGCATTAGAAGGCTCTGTTGTGGCTTGCCGTTCTTCTCTTATACCTCCTCCCAGCTTTTAGAGACACAAAAAGAAGCAGAGGAAATAGCTGTTTGTTAGAAGTAGAGAGAAAACAAAGCTCCAGGTGTAATAGGTCACAGGGTTTTAAAATGAAGGACTTTCAAATTATTTTGAGCTGGGGAGATTGGAAATTATGCTATCAATGAGAAAGGCTAACAACTAGAAATTGGGAGTATAATAGGATGACTCTATGTATGTGAGAGAAATTTCTAGAACAAGTGCACTGTAGTTGTAGTTTGATAAGAGACAGTAACAGGCTTATTGGCTCAAGAATGCAAGGGTACCAGATCAAAAATATAAGCAATAAGATTATTCAAACCAATGATCTTGACTAAAACGTCTGTGTTAGTTCACAGTTTGTCAGAGAAGGACTGACTAGTTATATTAGTGTTTGGAAAATTTGTATTGTAGCCATCCCATGAAAATTCTTTCATGGCTTTTTGGTGGTCCTGACTCCTTGCTCTGTTAAACTGCTCTACTCTATCAAGAGTCTTCCAGAAGACCTTTTATTCAAGGAGTTACCGACCTTGGGCAAGCCACGTTCACTCCATTGGACCTTGTACTTACAGCTTGCAAAGCCCGTATGTTAGCATGAGTGACCGCAGTATAACTTTATCTATACAGTAACACTGCAAGGGAAATGTGCTGGAATACCTAGATGCTAGGTATTCCAGCACAGTTCCTAGATACATGTAGCTGGATATGCTCAGTTGGACATTAGGAAAAAGATAACATTCCTACCCATTGACACAGGGTTTTCTTCGTTACACCAGATATAAGAAGGCACTGCATAGGGTGAACCTCTCCATGGAGAGAATCAGTGCAGCGTGCCGTGACTGTCCATTAGAGGCCCATCCAATGCTGCACGACAACAGGATTTCCAGCATCTGAAGGGTTTTACTTGCTGTCTACATTTCTTCCCTTCTTCCTACCTTATTTTTAAAGCAACTTTATTATGCTATTTTCTGCTAAGCCTCTCTAATCGAGAAAGAATCCTGCAACTCCCCCAGTGCAGAACATGTACCTAAATGTCTTTTTCACTTTTCTAAAAATGTGGATCATAGGCTTTCACTTTTTCTTTGAACCGTTTATGCAATGAGATCTAGTTACGAGGAAAACAGGATCCTGTCTGCAAAATTAGTCTCAAGTCTGAACCTGAGAAGCATTGACCAAATGGTCAACCACATATTCCTCTGACATACAGCTGCTACAGTCAAAATTTTGCTGAAAAGGAATGCTCATTGCTCCCATTCCATCAGAGATCTCCTGAAATAACACTTTTTTGAGGCTGAAGTTGTGTGGTTCTGCAACATTTTCAACATGAACCTCTGCTGCTCGTTTCTGTTCCTCTCATGAACCAAGTCACTCCATGGAACATGTGCTCGGTCAATGCATCTGGCAATGCGGCAGCTACCATTAGCGAATTCCATCAAAATGACCGACCTCAGAAATACTATCTCCAAGCTAAAGGCAGACTGTTGACGTATAAGCTCAGTGAATTTTAAGGCAAGAAATATAGCTCATTCCTAGCCCTCTTATGCTAAACTATCATCTATAAAATTCTAGACACATGGTGTCATTGCTATGTAAACAGAAGGCTATAAACAAACAGTGGCAGGCCAGCTACAGCTGCTTCCTGTAACAACTCTTGACCTTGAGAGCAGAATGCAGAAGTAGCAGGGATCTTCAACCCAAATTCTGATTTTCCAGGAACTGCAACTGGCTAACTACAGGAAAAGGAAGTAGCTAGCTAAATAGTGTTTTCACCAGATGATCTAGATATGCAGAGATAAAATTTAGCAACTTGTCAAATTTATGACCTTATTCTGTAGGGTAAAGGGATAAAGGCACCCAGGAATTAGGAAAAGAACTTGTAAATTTAGGAGAAGAGCAAAGTGTCAAGGAAAAAACAATGACTTTTGATAGAAGGAAAACAACTGTCTCATGATGTAAGAACTGATTTGCATTGAAACAAAGAAGCAGAGACTGAACAGAAGGGCTTTTAGCTAGTGGTCGTGGTGGAGATAAATGGGAACATACTTATATTGGCAGAAACAGGAGATGGCAATAGAGAAGAAAGCTATCTCAAGATAGCAAATGAAGTTCTATATCTAACACAGATACCTTCAGAAAAAACCCTAAGTCCCAAGCATTCAACAGTTGATCAACTGTTGGTGAGTGGGGAGAAGTTAGCTGGAATGCCATCGGTGAAAAAAGAAGGCATTGGGACAGGCGTTTGTTGGAAAAGAGAAATTAAATTATGTAGAAATGACCAAAAAAAAAACCCAAGAGGACAAGAATGAATGAGATAGTACAAATAGAAATGATCTGAGAAGAAACAAAGAAAATACCTGACAAACAGAAAACTGAATGTGAACGGATGGAACACATCTTAAAGGTCAGTCATGTTCTGAAGGGACTTAATTTGAATGAAAATCTGACTATATTAAGGAGAAGAACATGCTAAAGATAGACAGGAGGAAGAAGATAAGGAGAGAGTATTTTTACATATATGGAAAGATTATTAAAAATCATTAAAGGCTGAAACGCTTGGAAGAAAGTTGCGAATAAGAGTTACAGGATCCAACCTTGTACACATAGAACTTAAACTGAGAATAATTTCCTCAGGATACTTCACTTTATAAGAATGGAGAGCATTGCTCATTTAACCACAGAATCAACATTTTACTGAACTGTTATTCCTTGCTATTATGCATGCAGGTATCATTCAAAATAGTCCTCAGTGCAAAAGCTCTGCTCCTATTTCAGATATAAATGTACATATTGATTTATACTTAATGAAATACTAAATATGGAAAATACTATGAGAGAAGTAAATTATTCAGAGTAAATTTGACAAACTTGTATAAAATAAATAATGCATCGTAATTTATGGAAACACAGTTGAACTTAATTTATTCAAAAATGACTGAATAATCCTTTATGAATTTTAATATTTTTCCACATTAATATCACACAGAAATTGCAGATTATATGAACCTAACTTTTTTAAAAAAAGAAAATAATGGTAATGGCTACTCTTGATCTTACTAAGCAATAGTAGCTTGACAGTTAGCTCTAATGAAAGGAATGGGGTCACAATTATTCCCAAGAAATACATTTTACAAGAAACAGCATTCAAAGTAGCCTGATATCATTCCAAAGTGTTGGAATGGTTACCTTTGTTTTTTGCTAGAGTGGGTGGTGGCAAGAAGTGCCCAGATGGGATCAGTAGAATGCTCAGTGAGGTGTAAGGCGTGTGTATGTGAATGGACTGAATAAATGGTCATGCTACGGTAGTGGTGAGACTCCACAAAGAATTAAAAATTTGTGCTATAAGCTAACACTAACAAATACTCAGGTACTGTCATATGACAGTACAGTTTCATCTTAGTTAATAATTAAAGAATTGTTGTTTTGTTACATGACCATGTCTTATTCAACTAGAAATATTGGTTACATTTTATAGTAATCTTACACAAGATAGTAAAGATTCTAAACATATTGTGTCAAGTAGCCTACCTATATGGTTGACGTTAAACAGATGCTAAACTGATTTGCTGGTTCTTGGCATAAATGACTATATAAGGTGCAGTCAGAACAAAAACATTTGTTTCTGAGAGACGTGCTCTTAAAGTTTTCCCTGAGACATACTCCATGTGCAACATGATTTTACTTTGAAAAATTATCAAACCACAAACCAAGGTATACTGCTTTTCTAACATGCAATACAAGCTTTTTTTTTTTTAACTCTCAATAAGCCACCATGTTACTGAAAGAAGCTCCTTGTTGGTACTTGGCTAAGACCCTTGTCTTGATTTGTAGTATCTTCTGGGTCTCTGGCACTAAATCTGAGCTAGGCTTAAAATGCCTAGTCATTTAATACTACCTTTCTTATGTCAGTACACATTTCCTTGGCTTCTGATGGAAGATATTTTTGGTCAGACTTCTTTTTCGAGACACCCTTCAGTTAAAATCTTTTGCAGCTTTCTATGGCAACTGCAGGTACTACAACAATTGACTTAGCCTTAGCATATTTGTAAGGGTTGTCGTGGTTTTGGCCAGATTGACCAATCAGAACGGCAGATGGCCCTTCCCCCCCTCTCTCCTCAGAGAGGAGAGGAAGAGATAAGGAGATTTACGAGTTTAGAAAAAAGAACTAAACTACTTTAATGAAAATAATAATAAATAAGAAAATAGTAAATAATAATAATAGAGAAAAGAAAAAGAAAAAAAAAAGTATACAATATATACAAAACCGTATCCAGCTCCCAGGATGACGATCATGTCACCAGCAGACACAGGGAAAGTCCCAGACTGGAGTCAGCAACGGACAGGAGCTGAATTCCGGGATGAGAGTCAGGAATGCTCAGATTGGGATCAAAGGCAGACAAACTGACAGGGTCCTCCTCAGACATCGGCCATTGAAGGAAAACGAGCCCAAGCCCAAGCCAGGGCCAGGGCCAGGGCCAGGGCCAGAGCCAGAGCCAGAGCCAGAGCCAGAGCCACAGCCTACTTGCCCCTTTGATCCCTTAGCTTTTTATACTGAGCGTGATGCAGATGGGATGGAATACCCTGTTGGTCAGTTTTGGGTCACCTGTCCCGTCCGCTCCTCCCTGCAGATGGGACCCCTCTACGCTTCTCCGCTTCCGACCCTCTAACGGGACAAACAGCGAAGTTATCTGACCTTGGTTGTTATAGCAATAAGTATAAGCAAGAGCCTCTGTGCATACCATTCCTTGGTATAATCAGGTCTTATCACTCTGAGAGCGAACAGTTTCTGAACAATATGCTGTTAATTTCACACTTTAGTTAATTAGAAGAGGTCCAGCTAAAAAGTAAAATTACAAATCAGAAAATTGGTTCTGTTTTACCTCAAACCAGGACAGGATATAAGAGCACTTTTCACCTCCTCTGTCACACAGTGATATCAGTAATCCAATCTTTTCAGAAACATGATATTCATCTGTAAATTCTGGTATTCAGTTATTTAGTCTGGATCTGCTCCTCTCAGGATTCCAAGATATCCTTAATTTCCCAAAACAGAATTGTGACATAAGTAATGTGTTCTGACTATTTTTTCTGACAACCCTGTAAATAAAAATTTGTCACTTTGTGGCAGATCAAAGAATCTGGTGGTGCACCAACATTTAAACAGCAAATGACATTTGGTCAAACTTTCTTGCAGAGAAGTTAAAAGGAATCTGATCAAGTTTTAAAAAGTTATGATAAAAGGAAAAAGACTAGCTCATTTGAAGTGATGAATATGAATGCCAGTAAAATGAAAAGTTATTCAAAACAACAACTTTCTTATATGTAACAAAGTATTTTTTTCCAAAACAGATAAATTTTATTAAGCATATGAACAAACAAAAACAAAGGTATCAGTTTTGGACAAACCGTGGCTATCTAGATGTAACTTTAACTCACTTCAGATATAACTTGCAAGTATGACAGAATTTGCTGGTCCAAAATTCATTAAAGCCAATAAAAGTATTTGCTTTGGCTATATTAGACACTACATGCTAAAAGAAACAGAAATAGACATTGCAGAAAAAAAAACTTCAGGAAATCTTGATTTAGAAACAAAACTTTCATAACGCAAACAATTCACACAAGCATGAATTGTTACATAAGAGTTCACACTTTGTCATATTTTATTAATTAGACCTTACAAACCATCTGTGCAGTGTTCTTTCCTAACATAAAATACAGAAAAATAAACATCATTGCTTATATGTCGGGTCATAGTGTAGCAAGTCATTTTGTGTGTATTTGCAGTAGAAAAGAGAAGGATTAAGATACTATAGAGGAATAAGGACAATGTATCTACCAGGATCAAATAGTCAAGCTATAATTTTGTTCTGAAAAGATACATAATCACTGTTGAAAAAAAATCCCCCAAAACGTCTTGTCAATCTTCACTTCAAGTTTAACTACTTCTTCCCATTTATTTCTATTTTTTTCTATAATGCCTAAATCTTATGTGATTTAGTTATATGTACTGCAGCTGCATATCCCTCATGCTATTTAGATTGTCTATCACTAAATAGAAAAGAAAAAAAAAGTAAATTTAGAAAAGAAAGCAAACTTCTCCAAGTTTGCATCTGAGAAGCCAAAAGAAGCTGTGATACAATCTTCAGATTTTCCCTAATTTATATACCACAGAAATTCTTCAATGTAGACTTTTCTCCAGTTAGAACTACTTTTTAAAATTTATTTCTCAAAAATCTCTGTGATGTGCAGTTATTGGTGTTTTTATTTTCAAATACGTTTTATCTTTAAAAATTTTAGGACCAGAAAATGTTATTGACCTTTAGCACTTATTAAAAACATTATTGTACAATGATTAGCTATGGAAAAATTGTGAGATTCTGTGACACCTGTTTTGAAGAGAAAAATAGACTACTGAAATTAAAACTTGAGGTAGACAACTGACGAAGATATGTTAAATATTGGTAAAAAATAGCACAAATGATGTGCACAGACAGAATACATTAATTATAGTAACATTCCTTGCCTTAAAATAGTCCTCAGGCTGGAATGAAATATCTCCTCTTTTTGCCTACATTTCAATTTCATTATTTATGAACAGTTTGGGTGATGATAACAGCTATTAAATTAAAGCTGTGTTAATGGAGTCTCCACCTGGTCTGGCACATGAGGTTTCAGCTTTGGTGGTTCCATCGACACTTGGGCCGTTGCAGCTCTTTGCTTATGCTTTCCTCCTGCTTTCCTCATGCTTTCCTCAGCATCCCTGTGTGATCCCTGCCACAGTGCAGGCCGCAGCTCCATGCTCACACAGAACTGTTGTTTGCTTTATCCCCAGCATTAAATAAGAAAATAAAGTCTTAAATAAATTCTAAAATAAGATTTGCTCTGGCTCGTAGGCCAGACTGATACAAATATGACCCAGACAGCATCCAGTCCCATATTTCCAATATTTTCTTCCAACATTAACGCTTCCACATTTCAACTAGCACTGTAGTTCCCTCAGTTTCAGAAAATATCACTCTGGGTAATCTTTTTGCCACAGTCCAAACCAGTACAACTTAATTTTCAGGAATATAATTGCACCACTGTAGGGCTCCGATATTCAAAATCTTTTCATGCTGTCTTACTTCTGGACAGACAGAAAGGTAAATGGTACAGAACTGGCTAGGTGTTAGTATGGATGGACTAGAAGTTGTGCAAGTTTTGCAGCCACATAGAAGATCAATAAATGTCAGCTACACAGTACATGGGGTTTTTTGAGCTTGGAGCCAGATGCATCCCTCATTCCAGACACTCTACTTTCACTTCCCAGAGTGTGAGTCAGCTTTTGCTGTTCTCTGTGTGGCTTTGTCCTCAGGTCTAGTAGTCAGTGTGCTGCCAAAGTGGCAGATTTTTTTTCTATTGATACGCTTCCTGCCTTTTCAGAACTCACTGTTGGCTCAAAATGTTTACCACCAAGAGAGGGATGAACTTTTCCTTTAAAGATAATTGGCAGTATGAATGAAATAACGTACGAGCAGTTCTCAGGTAAATTCATATTTGAAAAACCTTACAAAGAGCAGGCCATAGGTCATACCATAGATAATCTTTTATTATAGAAAAAAATCATTACTTATTCAATTAACTAATGTTCCTCTGTTATACGTCCCATTTTTTCATTTTTTATGATAAACGTGTACAAGCAATGCAGAAATTTTAGAATGATTGGAATTACAGGTTTTAACTTCAATGTTTACTTTTCTAAATAATTGAGCTGGGGCAGGGGGGAAACAAAGAAACTCTAGAAAAAGAGACTATGGATGTTCTGCTGTCACCCAGCAAGAAACACGTAGAGGCATGATAGAGGCAAGGCAGTGGTACAGAAGCAAGATATTTCAAAATTGCCTTTGCTTTATTTTGGCAGTCTGAAAATTTAAGTATTGTGTAAAAGCTGGATCAACTCTAATAGTGGGAGATTGAACTAACTCTATTTCAACAGTGAAAGAAGGTGCTGTGTAAGATTAAGCTTCAGGGTTATGTTCAAAACTGTTATGGATAAAAGAGAAAGAAACACAGGAAGAAAAGAATCTATAATTAATATAATTGACACCTTTATGTAATTGTACAATTACACTTACTCAAGATTTAGTTATTACAGAAAAAAAGAAAGAAAAAGAAAATAAAGAAAAGAATACCACTCCTACAGACAAAACTTCATTAATTATGACAGAGTTTAAATCGTTATACACACACTATATAGTATCTTTACCTGGTGTTATGGTCACCCTTCCCCAATCTCTCTGGGGTCAAGGAAAAACAAATCTCCGGGTAGTTCAAGACAAGTTCAGACGGAACAAGATTGGCAAGTCTTCATCCTGAGCCTTTGCAAACTCAGTACAATACCTGTGGCCTGTTACAAGCAATGGCAATACTCATAAATACATAACATACAATACATACAAAGTAAATACAATTTACCTGGATTCAGGGCTATCTCAGAGATTGGAAAAACCTGCAGTTTTCAAACATGTATGTAGAGGACTAACTGTTCAGCTGTTGCAGAATATTTTCGCTGCTGAGGCTGTTCTAATCAAGTACAGAATGGCAACCCTCTCCCCTTCCCTTTTTTAAGCAATAAACATTTTGAAAAAAAAAAAAACAAACAATGAAAAATAGAAACACTCAGTACTAATAGTACCTAAATAATATTAGGTATCACTGGGGATTATATACCTTTTTGTCTTCTGATTTAATAACAGCTCTTGACAAATCTCCAATAATACTAACAGTGAGTTTTTTCAATTAAAGCACTCAAGTGTGGTCTAAAAAAGTCTTTCAGAGTCTGATTTTTTTTAATTAATACATCAGTATGAAATATGAAATTCAACAGAAGAACATCGAACATATTGTTGCCAAGCAACTAATGACAGTCCATTATGTGTTTTGTATGTTTTAGACAACAAAACCATGTTTTGAATTCCCTAGAAAAAAATTATTTATATTTGCAATGTTCTTTATAAAAAACAACGTTTCATCCTGTGCTATTTTTCTGTGGTTACCTACATTTGCATATTATCTCAGCTTCAGGTGGGATACAGCCCTGAATAAGACCTTGAAAATAACTCTCAGGATCACTGAAACCATTGGGTTTTTGTTTTCTTTAGTCAGTTTTGGAAAAACCCTGTTACTTGCCAGAATATTCAGAAGTACTTTTGAAGGGGTGATGTGGGAAAATTAAGGCTGAAAGAAAAAAAACACCACACAGCTATATTTTCTTAATTTCTCACAAAACACAAGGTCAGAATTCTCTGAGCACTACCAAAGGGATTCCTTATTTTAGAGGTCAGTCTTACTTTAGACTCTGCTCACAAGGCTGATGGTTTATTCCTCATTCTTAATCTTAATCTGGCACATATGCTATTGCATCGTTGCTGATTGTTTTTCCTATTTATTTCCAAGTGAAAATAAATCTTTTGTTTGTCTACCTTTGGAAAAGTAATACAAGGAATAAAAGAAAACAACAGTTCTGTTCGTTGCATCTTCTTCAGAAACACTGGATCTGATTTCAATGCTGAACAAATATTTGAAGTAGCTTTTGTAAACTACTGCATACATTTCCATTAGAGCAACTGTTGAATTCTAATCGACTGATTAAAAAATGCAGGAAATCACAGAAGAAAATTGTCAGTAATGTTTCCACCTCATGCTTGAATAAAATTTTTGTAGGAATCGTCTTCAAATGTAAAACAGACCTTAAAAAAGAAACTTATAAAACGAGCTTCAATTAACATACTAATGAAATAAAAGCAGTTGTAAGAGTTTTACTAGAACATTGATGTCTGTTGAAGCCTCCCCAACAAAGAGAAATGAAATGGCTGGGTATTTCTTTCTGTTGTTTTAATTCATTTAACTTCAACATCATGGGTCTTCTGGAAAGTCTCATATTTTATATTCCTTAGTAGTAAAAGGGACTTCATTGAGAAAAACAACAATAACGCTGCTACTCCAAAGAAAAGAAAGTTGTACTGAGTATGAAATATAAATTATGACCCTATTAAACATTGAAAATGCATTCTAGGAACATTCTTTTTGTACCAGTAAGAACTTCAGAGCTTTAATTTTTTTTATAGCAGATTATAATGTATTTTTAAATATTTATTATATTGCATTTTTGTTTATTATATATACAGATTAATATGCATGATTATATTATCTCAAAGATATAAAAAAGGGGCAAATTCAGTTTTGCTTATTGCTTTACAAGTGAATTTAATAATTTGTAATCAAAGATAATGTCCCTGAATCTTTGTTTCAAGAAAGCATACTGCATATTTGCTATAAGTTGCAGAGAACAGTCTAGAGAGAAGAATTAAATACATTCAGCAATATGAAGGAATAACTTTGAGTATTTCGGTAGTGGAAACTCAGTTTGTCTTATTTTAATTTTTGAATTCTGAATTATAGAAATGAAAATCGGAAAGCTTATTCTACTTCTGGAGTTTCTGTTGCTCTGTTATGGCTCAAAAGAAAAAAAAAGATAATACTTTGGTTGGATATATTAATCTAGGGAGAAATACGGTATTTAAGTCTGTTGATTGGACAGTCCTAGTTCGTAATTAACTAGGAATGGTGACTAATTCAGTAATTTTAATTTCTGTGAAGAGGCTTACTTATTATCACCCTAAATGCGTAAGGAACTTTATGCCATTACAGGAAGAAAAAAAATCAGATTACATGGGCAGTATCAGAACTCAGTACTGTCTAGCTAGGACAAAGACAAGGACATGTTGAACTAGCATTAAATGTACATATGTTTTATTTTTCTTTAATCTCCCTTCATTCACTCTTCTGCTTACAACTTTTGGAGAAAAGAACTCAGTGTTGGGCTGTAAATTTTAATACATTTCCACTAATTAGATTGAATGCAATGTATATTCTATGTACAAATCTAAAAAATAATTCTTAAAACCTGAAGAACTTTCTATGGTGCTTCTCTCTCAGTTTTATTTTTGAGAAATAATGGCTGCTTGAAAGGAACTGTCCATTAAAGAGAAAAATTAAATAAAAAATTAAAAGTACTTATAAGATAGGGAATGGTTACACTGATATTATAAATGTAAATTGACATATACAAAATAAAGGTAGGTGATAAGGCTGGCCAAATGCAGATGTGGAAAACAGATGTCCAGGTGGGTTTAGAGACAAGAATGTGTTCATTTTTACTCAAACTCCGGAAATCACATCAGTGATATAAATCTGTTACTAGATCTGAAAGACAAAATTATCCATAATTTTGCAGAAAATTGAAGAAAAAAAAGCTGAATAAGCTTATAGAGTATGTCAAACTTGTAGTTCAAAGTCCTTCATTTCAGGATTATTTGGGGAACATTTCAGCCATTAAATCAAAGCACTGTTAATATTTTTATTATTATATTAAATCCTGAAAGTCATATAAATAATATCCGTGTCTTTTGAAAAAGTTGACTAAGAACCCTCTGATCCTTTAAGCATGTTTTCAGTAATCTTAAGATATCACAGAAGTTACGGAAAATTTGGAAAACAAAATGATAAAATGAATTACTCTGATTCCCAAGCATTCTTTCATTACAATGTAATAGAATTGATATATGTGAAGCAAATACAAAAATTACAGGAAAGAAGAATAGTTAACTATTAATAATTCATCAATGGTTTTATGGAAAATCGTCTAGTAAAATAAACCTGCTACATATTGATGTAGTTATGGTCAATAAGGGTGATCGCATCCTCACAATGGCCCAGTATTTATCACCTCTCAACCAATGAAATTGGCAACATTAACTTCCATAGAAGCAGAACCAGAGACAACAAGCTAACATTCAGACTATGTCCCTTTCTTCCCAACTCTTTCACTTCCTTTGAGATTCCACCAGCCAGATTCCACCAACCAGAGACCTGGTATAAGGAAGTTCAGTTACCACAGAGGGAGTTACCGAAGGAGATAGGCCAAAGCTATGTCCAACAAGGTCTGCATCCACACAGAGGTATTCAGGGAAGGGCTCTTCCATAAACTGTTTTAGGGATCTAGGCCTTTGCAACAAAACATTGAAGGGAGACCCAATCCAGGACTGCAGCTGGGAGGAACGAATATGGAAGTTGCCAAAATGGAGAATGTTTAGATAATCTCCTGGACATTTTGCATAGACTCCTACCCAATGGTCATATGCCAGTGTTCTCCACTTTTTCATTTCTTCTTTTATAATATCTCGACATTTCTTCATGTCCCCTGTTCCCTGCCATACCATCATTTTATTTTGTCTTTCCTGTTAGATTATTGCCATTTAAGTAAACACATTAACATAATGTTTTCTATCAAACACATTACTCAGTATGCCTAGACATTGACACCCTTCCCCACCTATGTTCACTGACTGTCTTTTGGGAGAAGGACCATCTGCTGTTTTAAATACTAGGGTTTTTTGTATTGTGCCTCTCAAAGTGGGATACCTTTTGTTTCGGTTTGTCACTGTGTAATAATATGAATGATAAAGTTATCAGTTTAATGAATGAACTATTCTGTAAATTTGAATTTCTTCATCTAAAAATTTCTGTCAGGCTAAATCCTCATAATGGTTGCTTTTGACCTTAACACCAAAGAAAGTTCCCTTTCCAGTCTGCATTTCCTTGCAGCAGTGTGACAGTTTCATGCCCCTTTTAGAAAATAAATAATTATGGGTGAAAGAATTATCTAAGGTAATTTAGGACACAGCCCATGTGAAACTGGGACAAAAGAGTGTGCCCGTGGGACAGGGACAGCAGAAGCAGAATTTTCTTATCTTCCCTTATTCAGATAAAACAACTCCAAAAAACAATTTGTGAGAATTGTTTGACAACCCTGCCAAATGCCAGGCATAGCTCCGACACATGGCCTGCTTGGTTTAGGTAAGCATCCAGATGGGGACCACGGGCTTTTGGGTAGGGAATGGGGATGGAGACAGCATTGTGTTTGGCATTGACTGGAAATGGTACAAGAATAGCAGTACCATTGACTGATAAAGACTGGAACTGTTATTCAAAAGAGATATGATCTGACGTTTTATGATTCCATGTGAAATTAAAGATAATGAGGAAGAAGTGTTCCTAGAAGTAATTGAATAGCACTTGGAATCCCAGAGCTCTACCAATGTGTTCTGCCAGTTTTATTTTACTGTTTTGGAAAGTGAGATGATTTAGATATTTAGTATCCAATAAGGTTTTATTGTGTGGACATAAAGTGAGAAAACAATGTTTGTAAACCAGCAAACATCACAACCTCCTAGCTGTTCAGATTACTTTTTGTTAGTTTAACACATTTCAAAACTGTCGCAGGTCATAGAATCTTTTGACCAAGGAGCTATTTGGCATTAAAGATGTGCCAGGAGAGGAACAAATAACCAAATATACTGATTTTTCAGAATCAAAGAACTTTATACAATTAATATTTGCAAAAAACTCAACATTATCATGGGAAATGGGGTATATAAGTAAAATTATCATAAATATTATAATTATTATTATGTAACTTAAACCTGTTTAAAATCTTTGGACTGTGTTGTTATATTTTAGGATGCATTTCTCTTATCTATGAATAGGTATGCAGATTATTCACAATTTCCTTTAATTTACTGAAATGTCTGGTGAGGTCTAACACTTAAATGATCTAAAAATATTTCTATCATAAACTATGAGCCAAAAAATCTGCAATGACTTAGGTTAGCATTAATCAAACACGTACATCTGCAGGCGCTGTGATTTTCTAAGATGTTGGTATAACCAAGAAAAATTCTATAATCGTTACTTTCACAGTGAGGTTAACACCCACCAGGATGATATTCCTCCTTTGAAAAAACATTTTCCTCTTATATTGTCAGTGACAAAATGAAGAAGTAATATAAAAATTCTCTTTTGCTTAAGTGAACATGGAAGGAGGGGAGGGAGAGGGAAAGTTCAACTAATTGACCCAAATTTTAAAGCTTTCAAGCTTCCCTTATGCAATTTTACTTTATAAACATACTCTTAAGAGAATGCAATGCATTTGCAAAGAAAGATGGAATACATCCAGGATTTACACAGCATCATCAAGCTAGTGGTAAATTAAAATAATATGCAGAGCAATAACAACATGAAAATGAAAATGCCTTTGGTGAACTACCTTACCAATTATTGCAGGGTGGGCAAGTGTGTGTGTGTGTGTGTATTTTCTGTCTAGTGCTGCATAGGAAATAAAAAAACTCTTCTACATATAAACAATTTCTTCTGCAAAGTCTGTGGAACATGAATTTTGCACTTGCTGGTCCAGTGAGCAATTAAATTTCTTCTCTTTATAAATAATTGAGAAGTGAATTTACAATTTTATGTAAATAATTGCCATGATACAAAAATATTGACATGCTGGAATTATGAAGCTTCTTCTGTTAATTTGTAGGTATATTTTCTAGATATAAACAGATTATAAATTCTAAAAAGGAGGTGGTAAGATATTAGTGACAGGTAAAGAGTTTTGTGGTTTTTTTTTTCTGACAGAATGTTTATTATTTTAGAATTTATCAAAAAAACCTACTAACCAATATTTTCAACAGAACATAGGATCTTCACCAAAAAGAAACTTGTTTTGTACTTTTTTCAGTTGGATTTTAAATAAAATGCATATTTTGCTTTGACTTTTTGTTTTATTTCCTTTATTTTGAGAGCTAAAACTTTTTAGAAAATATTTATTTATCCATTACTTTTTTTGTCTTCTATCTTCTCACCTTCTTTCTATCTCTTTTTCATCGGTTGGAAAAAAAGGAACATCATGGTGTACAAGACTAGATTGAGCCTTTCATTGTCTTCATTTCTCCTTTTAATTTTTAACTTTGTTTTTGAACTTTCCCTAACAGAAATAAATTACTCTCCTTAACCAGAAAAAAAAATATATTCCAGATTATATAAGAAAAAAAATATTCCAGATTATATAAGAAAAAATATATTCCAGATTATATAAGAAATTGAATTGTTCATAAACTCTTGATGTTCTGATTGTTATTTTGAACTCTATGTATGACTATACCAAACTAAAATTTGAGAATAAAAGGTCTTTGCCTACCATTAATATCTTTAAGGTAAATAAAAGTTTATAGAGTTGATGAATAGTAAGCATCAACTAAAAGTTGTGCTTTATGAAATACAAACAGTCAGGAAACAAGTAGCTTGTTAAAAGAAACATTTTTGCTATAGAGCCTTGTGATCAGCTGTTAAAACTGATGAGGGAGGTACCTGACAAAGGAAGCTGGAAGTTATAAAGGGCAGGAGAGCACCCTTCAGTAGTTTGATTTCAGTATGAGGAGAGGTGAACAGAAGAAGAATGGGAACAGGCTTTTGTAGCAGATTAGTAGTATAGCTAATAAAGCACAGAGAAGATAAGAAGCCACACAGTAGTCACTGAAACACAAATTTTAAAGAGAAATGAGAGTTAGATTGAGGGGATTTATATGCAGGATGACTGCATTTCTCTAATGAGTATTATCTTCATGGCCTCTACTGGTAAGAAATGAAGTATTTGACCAGGTGCATTGTTTGATCTCTTTGGCATATGTATGTTGTGTCTTCTTACAGGTTAAATGCTGTAGTGGGTTGATACTGGCTGGACACCAGATGCCCACCAAAGTTGCTCTGTCATTCCCCCTCCTCAGCTGGACAGGGAAGAGAAAATACAATGAAAGGTTTGTGGGTCAAGATAAGGACAGGGAGATGACTCACCAATTACCGTCACGGGCAAAACAGACTCAACTTGGGGAAATTAATTTCATTTATTGACAATTAGAAGACAGAGTCAGGTAATAATAAATAAATAAATCTTAAATCACCTTCCCCTCTGCCCTTCCTTCTTCCCGGGTTTAGCTTCATTCCCAATTTCTCTACCTTCTCCCCCTGAGAGGTGCAGGGGGATGGGGAATGGGGATTGTGGTCAGTTCATCACATGTCGTCTCTGCCACTCCTTCCTCCTCAGGGGGTTGACTCCTCACACTCTTCCCCTGCTCCAGTGTGGGGTCCCTCCCATGGGAGACAGCTGTCCACAAAATTCTCCAGCATGGGTCCTTCCACATGCTGTAGCCCTTCAGGAGCAGATTGCTCCAGCGTGGGTCCCCCACATGTTCACAAGTCCTTCCACCAAACCTGCTCCAGCGTGGGCTCCTCCCTCCACGGGTTCACAGGTCCTGCCAAGAGCCTGCTCCAGCACGGGGTCTCCACACAGTCACAGCTTCCTTTGGGCATCCACTTGCTCTGGCATGGGGTCCTCCACAGGCTGCAGGGGAATATCTGTTCCGCCATTAACCTCAGTGGGCTGCAGAGGGGCAGCCTGCCTCACCATGGTCTTCACCAGGGGCTGCAGGGGAATCTTTGCTCTGGCGCCTGGAGCACCTCCTCCACGCTCCTTCTTCCCTGACCTTCGTGTCTTCAGACTTCTTGGTCTCACATATTCTCACTCCTCTCTTCTGGCTGCTGTCGCACAGGTTTTTTTTCCCCCTTCTTAAATATGTTATCACAGAGGCGCTACTGCTGTCGCTGATGGGCTCAGCCTCGGCCAGCGGCAGGTCCATCATGGAGGTGGCTGGCATGGGCTCTGTTAGACATAGGGGAAGCTTCCAACATCTTCTCACAGAAGCCAGCCCTGTAGCTTCTCTACTACCAAAACCTTGCCGTGCAAACCCAATACAAACACAAACCAGAAAGTTTACAGGTTCAGATTGGAGAAATGGTACACTATGACACACTGAAAGAAACATGGGGAATTAGCAGTAGAAACTAAAGATTGATATCTTCTTCTCACAGGAGTACTGGCTCAACAGATGGCTTGCATATGGGTATTTTTTCAGATTCCTGAGAGAAAATAATGCCAGGATTTTGTTTAAATTGAGGGGGTGAGGCAGAGGAGAAATACCCGAAAAACCAACAGGAAAGCACCATGTAGGCATTCAGGATCTGCCTAACTTGGCCTTAAAAAAAAGGAATTTATATATACATGCATTAGAAATCTCATTAGAAGATGCTGATGTTATTCTGCTAAGGGATGGCTGGTTTCATTCTTGCCTTTGATTAGAGTTTTCCCATTCTACTCTATGTAATCTGCTTAATGTTTTTCACATTGTCACAGTAGTGCAACACGTTAGAAGTTACAAAATATAGTCTTGTAATTGGCTTCATGTACTTTTGAACCACAGACCCTTGGAGTCTGTGAATAAAAACTTTCTGAAGTACCTACTCAATACAAATAGACTGTCATCTCAACTTTTCTCAGTATGTGTAGAATACATATTCTAAATTCTGCAGCTTCTATATGAACATAAACATTTCTCATCTACTCATAGTAGAAGTATAAAACAGCCTATTTATGGAAATAACTATAAACAAAACATTCATATATAAATTAATAGGAAAATATTTATTGGCTGTTACGAACATGATATGTATTACACTACCTTTTTGCTTCACTATACTTCACTTGCAATATATTTGTCTTAAATGTTGTATAAATGGGAAAGCATTGTCCTCTAATTATCCTATTACTATTTCGTTAATACGTTGTTTCACTACAGTAAAACAGCAGTGTAGTTTTAATTCTACCTCTATTCTCACTATCCTGACAATTAAGTCAAAATGCATGAGAAACAAAAGATTTATTAGGGAAGTGACACTATTTTTAAGGCAAGGTTATGACCTACAGCTGATTGTATTGTTTTTAAGAGTATTTGTGTTAGTACTCATTCAAGAAGTATTGTATGTATTGGAAGAATGGGCTTTTGGCAGAGGAGTTTGTTTCTAAATTTCAATTGATGGAGCATATAAAGTAAAAGAATGATGAAAAGATGGAAACATGGGACACTAATGAGAACACCTTGCTCCCAGGAGCTGTTTAATATTTGAAAATGTATTTTGAAATCGTATGGATAAAAGTTCTTTTAAAGTGTGTAATAATCCTCATTCTCTGGATTTGAATTATGGTCTAAATTACAGAATTTCAAATGGAATCACAAAATTTAGACCTTTGCATGCAATCTGCTTGCCTTCTCTACAATAAAGAATGAGGATGAGAGGTAGGAAGGGCAAAGAGGAAGTTTGTCCATGCTTCTCTCAGTATGATAGTTTCATAGTTTGTGGCCAATGTATTTATCTTTTGCAAATTCCTTCATCTGCTGAAATAGAAAAAATAGGATGGGATTCTGAGAGCACTGCCCATGATATTTAGCATCCATCAGTGACGATGCACTGAGATGGTAGCAAATTTCTTTTCCCTGTTGCTGAAGGCTAAAAATTTGAGTCAAAAATTACCAGGATTTGCTTTTTTTCTCAGCAACCTATATGCACTGTACATTTTTCTAGTCTTTGATATCTTTCTATATTTCTAACTTGGAAATTATTAAAAACAAAGAGTAGTTCCCCACAGTTAAATGTTTTTTTAAAATGTCAAAGGGGTTAAACATCGGAACAGAAATGTTATCTTGCATTACGTGAGCAATAGGATGAATCGGCAAGAAAGGTCTTGTCTGGCTACTTTCTTAATAAATTGTTTTATACTGTTCTAATACCGAAGCTGAACTTTTAATCTCTAGTGAATTCTGCTGGATATCAGGTTGGTTTTTCCAGTATGACCTGTATTTTACATTTTAATGACCACTAATAATTTCTATATTTTTCAGCCCATAATAGTTATATTCTGTATTAAGTTTGTCTAATTGTCTAGTCCTGTTGATGTTTCTAACTTTAAAGCTTTGATATCACATCACACATTACAAACCCATTTCCTTAACACTTGGGCACATAGGTTTATTTCCACTATTTGTATAATCTATTTCTTTAGGTATAAGACTAATATTATTTTTAGATTACTAATTGCCCCTTTTACTTGCAAAGTCAAATATTTTTTTCAAAGTTTTATCACTTTTGGATAAATAGCAGTGGGACATTCCTTAGATCCTTCAGAGATGCACTTTTTAGTAACCCGGGGATGTAGGGACTCCCTGGCAGAAGGGAATTTCTGCATCAGAGTAGGCTTACCCCATGGCTCAGAGTTCTATCAGAACTTTTTCATACTACGTAACAGCATGTTTAAATGCTGACTGACACCCCCACACATACTGTTTATTGCCAGCTGCCTGTGAGATCCAATGTCCTTTATGTCCCTCCTGACATAACCATAAAAATATTCATCTGTCCATCGCCCATCTTGTGGCAGTGCTAAACAGTTAATTGATTTTGGTTATCACACTTAGCAGATCACTAGTGCCAGAAAAAACTGATCTAATTCTTGAGGTCTTGAGGTCTGGAGGGACTCCTGAAGTGAAGTTATTCAACTATCCATCCAGCAAAAACCTGGATTTATTGTCTACTAGACCTCAATGACAAGGTTAAATAGGATGGATCTACTGCTCACATGTGGACAAAACAAGGTCATTTCCAGAACCTCTCTAACTTTATGAGAATTCTCTTGCATCTTTCCTTTCTAATAAATCCATGAGCAAAGACAGTTTAACTGGTTTGCCAAGTTGAATGCTGGGTAATTTTTATCTGTGAAGGTGTTTTCCAATAGCATGTGTTTTCCTTTTGGTATTGAGACAAACTATACAGGTTAGGTTCTAGATATATTCTCAGCCTAGGGGAATTCTTTTAGGTCTTGATCCAGAAATTTTTTCTCATCATCTGCTTAAACTGAAAAAGCTGTTTAATCCACCAATATGGTTAAGGTCTCCATGACAGCTGTATCTGTGTTTTTTTTCACTCATCAGGAGTGACCATTTCTCCTGTAGTAATATGCTTAGAGTTCCTGAGTTTAGTGTCTGTCGGGGTACCAGTCTCTCACAATATTTAGTTAGAAACTACCTATTCCCGTGTGGCCTGCTGCTGGTGCTGCAAATATGACAATTATAATACGATAACACCCTTTTAACTTTTGAGAAATCTCTCTCTTTCATTGAAGAAACATATGAAGGAGTTAATGAATGTCAGGATTTCTTCTATTACTGTTGAAATCAACATGGCTTTCCTCTCCATAGTTTATAAAAGATAGTGAAGAGTCTATACTGCTCTGTCTACAAAGACTTCAAAGCCTCAGGAAATTAAATTACCTGAAGCCCAAAAAATCTCTGGGATGTGGCTACACTCACTATATCCATTATAGATAAACTATCCAATTATGCACTGGTATATGAATAATACATTACAGAAAACCATTTCAGGTCCTTCTACCCTCATAAAGGCTACTACAGAAGTGAGAAAATTAAACTAAACTGAGGAAAAGACTTGTAAACCATAGAAGAACTTTCCTTTTCCTACATCTAAAATCCTTCTTTCGGTCAATGGTGTTAATTAGACAGTGGGACACAACATGGAAATAACACTTTTAAGTTTCTGTATGTGAAAAGAATATTAGAAGGAGTAGGCACTACCTTGTTTTCAAATACTGTGATGCTTCCCGATGGTTGGTGGGAGGAGCTGGGAATCTAATTCTAGGGAAGGACTTCTGTCTAAGAATGTTTGCCTCGTAGTTTGAGAAGCAAGCAAGACACAAGTTACACCTCTCATCTTCTCATTTCCTTTAGTTACATTAGGTGGCACTTAACTCATACTTGGCTTCCGTGAGGTCTAGGAAGGTTCCTAAATACGCAGCTCAGAGCTGTGAATTCTAACTGGTGGTAAAAAGCTCCAGGACTCTCTTCTGATACCAGTTACCAGGATTGACACATACTGATTTTAAATGTGCTTTGGGTCAGACCATTAATGGGATTTTTCAGGTGTGAGAAGCACCTTGTCATAGAGGCTCACAAAATCAAATTTAGTCAGGTGATAAACTTAAAATAAACTTTATTCTAACCAAGAAATTTTTTAGCAGAGAACCAATTGGAAATGAGATAAATCAAAATTGTTTAACACCCCAACAACATTAGTAAACCAAAGGTTCAGAATGCACAAAGAAATTAATACTGCACAACTTAAAAATTCTTAAGCTTTAGAAATTATTCAAAATGTGCACAATCACTCTCAACCTGTACAGGAGATGAACCATGGAATGGCGCCCCAGCCCACAGGGAGAGTCGCCGGCTGCAGACCCACTGCTCTGAGGACAACCATCTCAAAATGACAGGGAGCTTTGTTTATATGCAATTTGAATCTCATCTGTGGTCATATATGGTTGTGTAGCCCCCGCATTGGCTGAAGACCCCAACTTCTTCACCTTTTGACCAAAATATGGATGTGATGACCACCACCATGTTGGCATAACAATAACTGTGGTGGGAAGTTTTTCTGGGCTTTTGACAAGTCTTTGTTAGGCTTTTATTAGGTGTTTGTGAGGCTTTTGTCAGGTCTTTGTCAGGTCTTTGTTGGGGTGGGTGGATCTGCCACACACCTTCAGCTACACTGAAATAGCAAGTGCTCAGTAGCTAGGAGAATGATATCCCAGAACACGAGGTGTGAAAAGGTAGACCTAATTTTTTAATTGTTTGTTATATTAATTTCTGTACTAAATTTACCCTTACGTAAAAATAAGGGTAATAGATTTAACTGCTTCTTTAGAATACTCAGAGTACTCTGATATATAATGATAAAAGGTTCTGGCAGGCTCTTGAGAAATATTGCTGTACTATTAGTTTTGCCAACAAATTGTATTTTGAGAAAAAATAAAATTTAACAGCTTAAAATTACTTTATGAACACAAGACATACAAAAATACGAATTTTTAATGGAATTTCTCTAGTCCATTGATATCTCATCTTCTAATATCAAAGTTTTCTTTGTTAAGTGCATAAAAATTTCATTTTAAATAAGCCCCATCAGATTTCCAATTCTTGTGAGACAGTTACTCCTGTAGCATGCTACAACATGAAAGGTTCAGCGAGTTCTTTGTGATTTGGATAAGAAAAGAGCACTGTTTCAAAAACAAAACTTTGTGCGAAGAATTAGGGGAAACTGTGGGTGAAGATTTCCTGTTTAAACAGAATTTATCTACAGATTGCCTCCAGGCAAGGTCAAAACTGGGACTAAAAATTAATCTGCTTTTTCCAGTAAAGTTTTAAACTTCATTCTGTTGAAGCCGCTTGTGTGTCCCACCACAAAACACTGGAGCATGAGAATGACAAATCAAGCAAACATTCCAAGCGGATATCTAAAAGGCTGGGCCTCAGTGACGTGTACACTTTCTGCAGCTCCAGGTTTCATAACGCTGGTGAAGAAATGTTTATTTCATATCCAAGGTACAGTACAAGTTTCTGCTTAAGCCGTTCACATAACGTGAAATTTTGGACCAGAACTAGCATTTTCACCTGTAAATCTGGTGAAAGTTTTAAAGTAAAACAAACACAAATCATGTAAGATGTTGTTTTATATAAAATGCTTAAGGGTCTGGATTTTCCCTTTTTCTAAAGCAAAAATGTATTTTTTTTTTATGTGTATATAAGCCCACCGCATCTGTCTTTCCCACACTGCAGTTTGCCAGCTTTAGTTGGAGTTTTTTCTTTGTCCTACTGACACATGGTTCATAGGAGAAGACCACATAAGTAAAAACTTGATTTACACAAATGCACATATCCTAAAGATTTTAAATGTTAATTTTGTGCTACATATGAAGAGAGTGGGAAGACTCTACTTGGTGTAGTTATTTTTATTGAAAACATTATATTGATATGGCATTTCAGCACTTCCATGCTTAAAGCATAAACCTACAGTCCCCTGAATTTAATAAACTGCAGGTCAGTTTCTTACAATAAACTGAAGTGAGTCATTTTTCCTTTTCTTAATAATGTTTTGCAAGCATGGCATTCACATTGTACCTTTTTTCCCTCACTAAATTTTAGATTTATTGCTCAGGAAATATACTAATGAATGATCCTTTACCATGATATTTCATAAAATATAGATTTGTGCTCCCTCATGTAGTAATCAATACTGTATATAAAATCCCTCAATATATTATCTTTTAATTACTGGTTTGTTTCACCAGCTGTTTAATCCAGATACCTTGCTTTGATATTTGAAATAAACATGAATTTCATAATTTCCAGGAAATCAATTAGAGTTTAACAAATAAATACTAGTTATTGGTAAGAAAAAGAAAAAAGTGATTCATACAGAAAATAGAAAACCAATCAAAAATAGCTTTGCTCTGAGTTTCATAACAAACCACCCTCAACCAAAAGGTTACAGCTTTAAAACGATTTAATGATTCACGAAAAAAACAATCTTCATTTGGATAAATGCAATTGACTATTACATCTAAACAAAGGGGGGGGGGGGGGAAGTGAAACTGGGGAATAAACACTGGAGCTTTAATTAGGAAGAAAAATCTTACCCAAGCAAGTGATAATTACATCTATTATAGATGAGAAACTCAATATTATAGGTGAGAAACTCAATCTGTATTATCTTTTGTGAGGCATTTTGTACAGTGCCTTTTAGGAAATGAAGCAGGTGGATATTAGGTTGGAACTGTGAGGTGGGCAACCCCTCTGTGATGTAGGCTGTATGTAACTTCCTTCTACAGTTATTTCTCTCAATAGTAATGAGCTTCTCACAGCTTAGCTGTGACCCATGAACATTTACTACTGAATATTTAAAAATCATTCTAAGTATCAGAGGGGAAATGTTTTGAATTATTTCTCACAGATTTTCTCAAAGAAGGTATTACGTGCCTCCTTCAGCTACCTAGGAGAGTCTTTGGTTTAGAAGGTCAAAATGTTCTTTTGTCTGTTTTCTGAGTTATTGGACATTCCAAGAGTGAAATGTGTCCATCTCACTTTGCCAATGATTTTCCCCTCTCCATTACTGAACATTTATATGATCACAATAATTTCCAGATTTGGTTATCTTAATTATTTGCATTTAAGAATGAAACCACTTAATCTGATGTCAGATATTGAATGAACATGCTAGGATCTGCTTCAATTATATAAATTGCTGCTGCTTGCTATATGGTCATCCAATTGCTCTCAGAAAACTCCACGATGAACTCTGGCTACCACAGTGCTGATTTTAATAGCCAAAAACACATTCAGGATTTGACCTATACTGTTTTAAGATATAATCTTCTATTTTTACTGTCCCCTAACAGAGGATAAAAATGCTGACTACGAATAGAGGATTATTTTATGAAGGTAAAGGAGAAAAGTCTGAGATAGTTGTTTTTTTTTTTCTTTTCTTCCTCCCAACATTTTCACATGTTCCTGAACACATGCCAAACAAACAGGCTAAAAAGAGTTTCTAAGTCCAGATTTTTAACATCTCAAGATTTAGGGAGGCTTCTTTTGCACTTCAACCAAGTCTTTCGTGTGGTAAATTCAACATTTTTTTTTTCTCCCAAAATAAATTTAAGTCCTAAATATTCTTTTCCCAATTTCTATTTTTTCTTTACCTTTTTATTTCAGTAATGAAATAGTGGGGAGCATACATTAAGTACACAAATTGTTTATTATAGACAAGATTTTGTGAATGACATTGTTTTCATAAATAGCATGACACATCACTTTTCATCTTAAGCATGAGTGCCATCTGTGGTTTTTTGAAAAATCTCTTCATGTAATTCATTGCTGAATAAGAGTAAAATGGCATGCAATTTTATCTGGCTTGTGGAAATAAAAAAGACCTGAAAATAAAAAACTTTGTAGTGCCTATGTTTGTTCACCTTTATCATCAGAAGACTAAGGCAGTTCTTGTTTTTCATAAATGTTATTCACAATGCCATGTCTAGGATAAAACAAGATTTCAGGAATTACAGCAACTAAAAAATTTATCACTTTTACATGTTTACACATATTTTTTTTTCAATCATTCCAAAATACTATATTAGGCATTATGGTGATAGAGGTAGAATGAGCTACTCATAAATTATGAAGAGAGAAGAATTTATGTGAAGACCAAAAATAAGCCATCATTTGATGACTAAGTAGGATAATACAGTTTATTTCTATTTCTTAATAAAATAATATAACATCAGGAATTATTGATGGTTGACATGAAGGTGAAATTGAATTTATTATGTCAATATTAATTGTGGTATAAAATAAAATCAATGAAGCAGTAACCTAAAATATTATCTAAGTATGCTACTTTGAATATAGTGTAGCATCATATTAGTCTCTATTTTTGTAGAGATATTTGTCATTCCAAGATCATTGTGATAGATTTAGCTACCACTTTTTCAACATACTAGATTCCTATATTTTTAAGTCGGGAAGGAACTGTTATGGTCATTTAATTTTTCCTGCTGTATAACACACTATGAAGTTTTACTTGGTAATGTCTGTATCAAACTCCAAACCTCTGCTTTATTGTCATTCTTAATACATATGTTCTAGTTTAATTGTGAAACAAAGACTTCAGTTGACACAGCTTTTTAAAACTACTCCTATAGCTGATTATATCTACTGAGGCTATTTGTGTTTTGGTTTTTTTTTTTTTTTTTTCTTCCTAGATTTCTCCCTACTTCTTGTAGGGAGAGTACTTGTACTTTGGCAGCAAGGTCCCTTCTTATCAGAATTCAACTTTCCATGAGAGCAGATACAGAATTTAATAAATTAATTTATTTCAAAGAAAATAATAAATTGAGGTTGTTTAGTTTCTGCTGAAAGGAAAGCCTTGCAGATGTTGAATAAATGCTATAATACTTCCAAATAATTTTGGTTTTTTCACTATCATTAAACTGAGCAGGACGGAATTCATATCTCAGAGGCTGAGGGTCTTGAAAATGTCTAGGAAACATCACTGAGGCATTTCTGAATGGAAATTAAAAAAACACATGTAGTAATATTCTGGGGGTGGGGAAGTTTGGCCAAGTCAGCCAAAATTTGTTAGTACGTTTCGTATCTTACCCCTTCTTTAGGGTAATTAACCTAGATGAAATACCTCTCTTTAATTTCATGCTTCTTTTTGGAAGGGATATATTGCATCAAAGGTGTTCTGTGATTTCAGCGTGTAGAAGATGGCCTGGTTGGAGAACCCAATCCATAAAGTAGAACAGAGTCATGAAATTTCAAAGCATCTGTAATATTTATGTAGAAATATTTAATTTACATTTTGTTTTTTTCCAGAAAGCTGTAAAGCAGGGTTGAATTTTATGACTTTTTACTTTATTAGTGATACTGCTAAGCAATAACAAAAGGCCTGATTTTGGGGAAACATGTCAACTGCATTTCCATTTTACTTGCAGACATTAATTAAGATCAAATTCTCATTAAATTCACAATTTCAATAATTTAATGGGAACTGGATGGTGTTAATTATGAACTAACATGAAATACTGAAACAACGTGCTATATAAATATATAGATACAAAATGTCAATAAGTTCTGTCAACTTTATATGTTTTGCTCATGTTTTATCTTAATTGCTGCTTGGAAATTGACTGCTCATCCTGAATTAAGCATTATTTCTCAATTCCCCTTTTTTTCTAAATCATCTCTTTTCCCTAGTACTATATGAAATAATAGGAAACCAGTAAGCATAATCTTCTGAGTGGAAGCATTAACCAGACATTGTTATTGGCTTCTTTAAGCGCTGTGTTTGACAGAAGTAACTGAAAAATCATACTCATTGACACCTAACTAAAGGTATCATCTGTGGAATACAAATAATTTCATGCATAATTTTTTTAATACATTTTAAAATATATGAGGTTTTTGTTGTCTGTATGGCTTAACATTCTTAGTTTGCTGACTCAGTGATATTGAAGCACCCAAAGTAAAATTTTAATAGGCTACTGTCATATTTGCAATTCAGTTCAGGTCTGTAAGTCAGATCAAAGGTCACAAATGAGTTTAGACTTTGTATTCTCCCTTATTTTTATTTCTGACTCCTTTTTAAAGCTTAGCATATTTTTGCCTGAACTGTTTTTATTCTTACAAATTATCAAATGCATATGAGCAGAGCCAATATATATAGATGATAGAGATGTTTATTCCTACTCTTTATAATTTAGTTAACATAACCACACTGCTATTCCCTTTTTCTGTCCTACTTCCGTTCTGAAAGAGCTAATGATGATACACTGCTTAAAAAGTCTAGAACCAGAGAATGTTAAAGAGTAGGGGAACAATTTATGTTATACAGGGTCATTTGGAATACGATGCAAATACCATTACCATTTCTTTGTACTCAGATTTCAAGAGAGGATTAATTTTTCATATTTATTGACAATGGATGACTACTTGTGTCCATTTAAAGCAAGTATTTATTCTTAAGACACAGACATTCTACACAAGTCAAAATGCAAACGCAATACTTTTTTTTACTCTGAATATGCAACATATTTTTTTTAGATTTCTCACTAGAAATTGGTATAAATTTTAGTAACAATGGAAGAAAAATAACTGAGCATCAAGAATCCATCTGGCAATGCCTATGGCTACTACAAGTTGCATGATAAAATTTTGCATACAGTGACGCTGTATAGTTTATATCATAACACTTTCAATAACACACTGTATGGTTTTAAACCAATCGGAAAAATGAGCCTTATATAATTGTTTTAATGTGTTAGAGGTGGACAACAATTGTTTGAGAATTTTCATATGTTATTCTAAAAATTTTAAATCTTTATGTTGTTATATCTGAGAATTTAAAAAAAAATAGAAGTGGCTTCTTTTTAGATTAACATAGATATTTGTTAAATTGGAAAGTGATCATTGCTGTGTGATCAAATTCACTTTTGTATTATGAGTATAGATGGCACAGCCATTCTTCAGTGACACTTGCTGAAATGGAGTTCTTGCACTTAAAAGAAAAGAAGCTATGCCTATCTGCTCTAGCCAGCCACAGAAAATTTAAGACTTGATAACAGATAAATTAAGGTCAGGTTTCTGTCTTAGATTTGACTAGGAAGTGAAAAAAGGGGAACTGCTTCACGTGATTATACCTGTCTGAAATTGGTTAAACAGTACCTGAAAACAGAACAGAGTACATTTTTAGCTTTTAATAGTGAATACAACTAATACTGTGAAAGAAGCCGGTCCCAGTTTTATCTGTTCCTTTGTCACTAACCTAGCAACATGCATTTGGTAAGGCACAGATAGCTGAGAAGAAATCCCATTTTTGTATGGAAAGCAAAGATCAACTAGGACCCTTTAAAAAAAAAAGGCAGAAAACAGAATTTTTACTAACAAAATTATTTTGAATAAGTAAAACAAACTATATTCCAGAGTTCCCAGCTAGAGCAATGACCACTGTTTCTTTTTTTCCTATCTGATGTCAGTTCTTACCAATTCTAAACATAATCAACTATGATTTAGTGTTTGGTGTGTTTATCCAGATGATGCTGTTATTTTTGTTTGGTGCTTTGCATAAGTGTTTTTACTTTAATCTCTGAGGTGTATAGATTGTGTGGTGTTTCAGATGCCAGTAGGGGCTAAATGCCATTCTTGGAAAGACATGCTTTTGAACTGGCAAGGAGAGCATAATTGGCACTGAGAGTAAGTAGTTTTTATGTCAAGGTTGTCAAACCTATTTTGCTGCCAGCTCTTGGCTAGAATTCTGCTTAACACCAGATGGCATTGTTTTTTAGATGTTCTTGAATAGAGCAGATCATTAATTCCCCCTGGATTTGCTCAAACACCTTATATGTTGAATTTTTCTGCCCACATGCCTGTGCACTCTGTAGAAATTTATGTTCTTTCTCTCTTTTTATTGTACAGAAATAATGATTCATTCTAAAAAGAAATACATCCTCTGTGAGCTGTGCAGTGTAACTGTATGTTCTTTATTTTTTGAAGTGAATGTTTTATTTTTCAACATACAATAATTTGCGGGCACAGTTGGCAATATTTAGACACCTAAAAGTGCACCTAATTACCTTAATTGTTCCTACAAATCAGGTAGAAAAGAGGCTTACTGATATAAAATATCCTTTCGGTTTTATGAATAGACAGTTATCTTGCACAGTGAAAGAGCTGGCACACACCGGATGGTTGATTTGAAGTCCCTTCAACTCAGGCCACCTGAGACTGGTTCCCCAACACTTCACACATTGTACGTTTGCGCACTGTGTGCTTGATACCAGAATGTACGAGCAAATTCCCAGGTTTAGGGTCCATGAAGAGGGGTCTTTGTTAGAAATGGTAGAAATCAGTAGCAATGTTTCCTTTGCCAGGAAAGCACGCAGTTCAAATTAGTAAGAGGGCCCAGTGAGGTTGCCAAGGTAGGCACTGAACTACTTGTCACTGTTGGAGAAGTTTTAATGATTAAAAGCTGTCTTTCTCTTTGCAAATTCTTAGTGGAAATGTACTAATAGAAATTACTCTGACCTTTTGTTGTGGGGGTGGGGGAACCAACCAAAGAAACTGTTTCATTGTATCTATTAAAAATAATGCAATGGTACCAAGATATCTTAATTTTCAGTCCAGTTGTATTAATAGTGTTATGTTTTAAAACACTTAAGGAAAACAGGTATTCCAAGGATATAATCAGGAGAGTGCATAACACTGAATTTGTATAGACATCACTAACTGGTTTTTGAATGATGGTTTCTGTTAAATACATGATGATTTCTGTTTGGAATCTCAAAAACTGTACCAAGGATGCTAGTCAACAGTCTTAAGAACACACTTATTTATGAACAGCTGTTAATTTAAAGTTTTTATCAAGTAAGATTTAGTGGAGAGAAAGAATCTGAGCAGCTTGTGAACGATATAAAAGGTCTTGAAGAATTTTTTCTAGAATTGAAAACAAAATTTAGCAGCACCTGAGAGTGTTTGGCTATCCCAAGCAGGGAATAGCTGTGAACAGCTCGGGATACCCCTATGAACATGCTCTGGTATAACAATCCTATCATCCTCTCAGTAAACAGAATCTACTTTTTTTTCTTCTTTTTTTTTTTTTTTTTTTTTTTAATATATAATTGGAGGAAAGCTTCTCCTTCATTCATTTTTCTCCTTTGGATTCTTGTGCTAGAATCTTGTCTTAGAACTCTGTGCCTCTTCAGAAAGATTTTTCCTGAGGTCCTCTTTAGGAATAAAACTGTGATAATTTTCCTTGGGTTTCTTCCTGTAAATTTAATCTTTCTGAGCTGTACATTTTAAAATACATTTAAAACATTAAATGTGGTGTCGTGTCTGTGGCAAGGTCAGTGCATATTGGAAAGTAAAATGTTAGAACTTCATCACTCAGAAGTGTGTGATGCAGAGGGGGGAAAAAATCAGTCTGCTCTGAAGCATGTGAGGAAGCTGGTACCAGTTCTGGAGTGTTGCCATATTGAGTTCCACTGTGATGGTTCCAATTTAGGAGACAGATAAGTTCCCCATGTATTTTTGACATCTCAGCATCTGTATTGATTACCTCACATTAAATTGGCAGCATGGGCAATTTTATTTGTGCTTCTGCAGGCTGGTTTTAGTTTGATCGTATCATTAAAGTCACTGAAAATCTCCAGGGTTCTTTTCAATATAGTTTCATAACTGAGGACACTTGTATTTTAGTTTTAAATATCATGGTATTTTGATAAACAACTGTAAGGAAATTCTACCTGTGGGTATTTTCCTACTATCTAGCAAGGTTTATTATTTCAATACCCCTTCGTCTTCATCCCATCCCATTTGTGCTTGATATACCAGAGAGAACCCTGTTGTTTGCACTGAATATAAATTCAGTGTCTATTACTCCGGGAGGGACTTTTTTGTTTGTTTGTTTGTTTAATAAATTCCTTATGGATGACATTAGGACCTAAACAGAAAAAAAGTATTCTTTTTCTACTACTAAGCAAGGACTGGATTTACAATCAAACTCTTTTTGATTTCTGACTATGTAGAATAATCTTACATTTGAATTCTATTAATTAAAAGCAAACAAACAAAAATCTGAGGACCCTAAAGGACTTAGAAAAGTTTTCTTTGAGGAAAAAAATCCATTTACTAAAGCAGATGCAGAATAATCATGTGCATATATTTAAATTCTAAATGAAAAATCATATTATAACATTACTTGTGTACATCCATTTCAATCTCTCAAATAACTTTAGCAGCTGAAATAGCCAATTGTCATCCCAGTATTTCAGCTACTCAGCTATGAGCACACAGATACACAGAATCTCTCACACAAATTAGTCATTTTAGCATTTCCAAAGCTGCCAGCCTTATTCATTCTTTCATCAGACTGTAGTTTAGAAAATCTTGCGATTGTCATATCTTTATCAGACAAAAGCATAATAATCTGAAAAGAGTAGATAGTTTTACCATGAAAAATTTCTTTCAATCTCAGTTAAGTTGGAAGTCCTTTGAAATATGAAAACAAATAGAGATTTGGAAAATATCGTCACAAATTTAGAATATTTCTAAGACTTTTTTTGATAATTTGGTATCAGTTTTGTTATGCCACACTGCCGGCCAGAAGCATTAGCACTGTTCATAAACATTCACATTTGGGATCTTGTTCGATCTCCCAGCAATGCAGATGAAAGGACGGCAGTGGAAATAACAGGGTTGTTGCTAAAAAGCCAGCCCTCTCTAACTGTCTGGGAGTGTAAGGGACCCAAAATGTGTGGCTTATTATTGGCTTATGCAGAATGTCTCCTCATTACATCCTTTTGGGCAGGTGGAGCTGATGTCTTGCCTTTCCCTGTCACTGTGTATCTGCACCATTACTAGCTTGTCTTTAGCATTCATCCTTAGATTCATCTTTTAAGACTGTTGGTCCAGAATAACAGTTCTGCTTCCAAACTCTGTAGTAAAATGTAAAGTTAACATAACACCCACCACATTCTTTCGAAAGAAACTTTATTGAAATAACTATATTAATTTATCTAACAAATCAACTGTTGAGACAATGTGAATGTTAATGCTATTGTAGGAATACAAGAATGTGAAGAGGAAGAAATAATATTAAGATGAAAAAATAACAAAAGTAAGCACTGAGACCAAGAGGCCATTAAGACTTGAGATCACCAAGGCTTTTAAAAAGTTGTAGTTTCCTTGTCTTGGGATACTTTGGTCCTTACTAATATATTATTTCATACTCCCCTGCTAAGCCATTCCCATTTTTATGAACATGAAATATATTTGATGTTTATGAACTCTGCTGTGGAAAAATATATTCTTTCTTGTGCTAGGGTGTTGGTATTTATTTTGTTAACATTGGCTAATCTCATCTAACATTCTAATGAACAGTCTAACAGGCTAAGTTATACTCAGAAGAAATATATTTACTCTGTTGTAATGAAATACAATTTTTTTTTTTAAAAGTATAATTATTGTTTTTATCTTTAATATTTTATGTGAAACATGTTAAGAAACAGATTTAATAAACCAGTCATTCTGAATAAAACTTTCATATTCTTAATGTTGTTGATAAATGATACAGAACATCAAAGAGGTTTGGTAATGCATCAGTTTAATGTATTCTTATAATGGAAGCTTTTATTCACTAGCATTATTTTTGTAGCATGTCTTGTTCCTTCAATAGCTGTCATTTAAACATGAAAGGTTCCTGCAGTGCATTGCCTTAGGATATGATTTTCTAGTTTTATAAATAAATGATATCCAGTCTAAAGTGATGGAGTATTGGGCAAATGGAAGAAAATGCTTATGAAATACTGTCAAATTAAAATGGCAGTAGATAAAATCTGCATTGCTACAAGATTAATTTAAAATACAATACAACTGTTCATGATTTAAAAATGACATTTGAAATTGAGAACTTTGGATATTAAAACTGTTTATTATTTTATCCCGTTAAATGTTTTTCAGTAGTCTTATCTTTCTTTCAGCTGCCTTTTATGGTTTCCCAGTAATGCAGAATGAAGTAATTCAAAACTCACTGCTACAAGGTTGTGCTGTGTTAGACATTGTGCCTTGGCTACTGCAGCATTTGTGACATTAGACACTAGCACTTTTTTCACATCATTCAGTATTTAGATTAAGGACTCTTATTTTTGGCGTGTCTTCATGCAAGCTTCTTAACAAGATGGATGCTTGGTACCTCACAACTTCTTACATCCAGGTAACTGAGATTAAATTCAAAGTGTATGTATTCCTTTGAAACAGTTTCTAGGAATTTTACGACCTCTTCAAAACAGATGTTAAAGTAACTACAAAATTGAACTGGGACTGAGAGAACTCAGAGTTTTTCTATATTACTGTTTTAGTTTAGATGGGAAATGTGGTTTTGGAACAGTCCTCATAGCTGTCTCTACTTACTGTGCTTTGATGATGAGAACTAAACAGTCTGAGTGGATGAGCTGGATTCCTCTTGAATGAAACTAAACTGGAAAACGTGCTCCCAGAACACACCTAATTAGTCCAGCCACAAATAGGCATTCACACTATGGGACCTCATCAGAGATAGCCTAAAAATTTAAGAAAGAACAAAACAACCCTCCCCCTCCAAAACCCCAAGAAAAACCTGAAATGTCATCTGACTATCAGATAATCAACAGCCTCAATTTTGCTTTATTGATCTGCTCATTTTGATTTACATCATTTTATAAAGCAGACGCAGGGTAGTGTTCCTTTTGTTTACATAATACAGTATTAAGGATTATATTGCATTTGGTTGAATACTGAACTTTTCTTGTACAACTTGTTCAACACCTGCCATTGTACAAGTTTGTAAAACAGAAGATGAATGCTGTAGGAGGATTCTGCTTTATTGGATGGCCTGCTCAAAGAGGATCTAAACACCAAAACCAACAATTCACGCTTAAATATTTGCTCCCTCTCAAGATTACAGACAAGATAGGTCAATGGAGAAACTTATCCAGATAATTCACAGGATCACAGAATGGTAGGGGTTGGAAGGGACCTCTGGAGATCACCTAGTCCAACCGCCCTGCTAAGGCAGGTTCCCCTACAGCAGGTTGCACAGGATCACGTCCAGGTAGGTTTTGAATATCTCCAGAGAAGGAGACTCCTCAGCCTCTCTGGGTAGCCTGTTCCAGTGCTCTGCCACTGTCCAAGAAGTTCTACCTCATGTTCGTATGGAACTTCCTTTGTCCTAGTCCATTCAAATAAAAGGCTTAGAGTGATCGGTTTTGGGTTCATCAAGCACTTCATACAGCTTGGTCTATGCTACTCTGAAAAAAACCAGCTCCACCTGTAGAAACTCACAGTTTCTGCAACTGAGCTCGTTATTTGTCAAACTCAAGAAAGTGAGATACAACAGTTTAGACAATCTACAGAGTAAGTGGACAGCAAAAGTTACTCTAAAACACTATTTTCTTTAAATTTGTTATGCTTTGATAATATCTAAACAGTATCATATATACCATAAGAGTTTAAATAATTGTGTAATAAAATGAGGAATGTATTATTTTTCTCAGTCCTTATTATCTTGTTGGGAATCATGAAAAGATACAAGTCAGATCCAGTCAGAGTGAAGGTCCATTTCGATACAAAGACTTGCATCCCTTCTCAGACAAGTTGCTGAAAGCATATTCCTTGGGAAGAATATAAGAAAGAGCAAGAATATGTACATTACTGGATTAAAAAGAAAACAAGAAAAAGTGATGATGACTGGGCTCATCTAAACGGTTAAATAAATCCCAGATAGATTATTTATTTGAGAACACTTCTTAATAAAAACAAAAGCTAATAATGGGATTTGCACACCAGCTTAAACCATAACAAAACAAATCACTAGGAACAGCTATCTTATAGACTGAGGACCTGCACTTAGAACTCTTCTCTAGGGTATCAGAGACCCAGATTTAAATTTCTTTCCTTAGCAATAAAAAAAAAGTACTTGTAATGCAGTTTCTATTTCCACTAAAGCACCGAAGGAGTTGCACATTTTTGGAGTGTACAGTTGTACAGTTTTTTAGTAACTAAATCAAATTTTGAACTTAATTCTGAAAACTGTGGGCTTGAAGGCAAATGTATGCCCCCATGATGAAGAAGGATAAATAGCCTTTAATTCTTATACAAAAAGCTGGATATGTAGAAAACTAAAATTTTCAATCAGAAAAGTTCTGGTTGTGATACCAAGAAATAATACTAAATATCAGCTACATACTAGCAACAAACATACAGCTAAGCAACTAAGAACAAGTAGTTTCCCCTGCCCTTCTTTGTGATAAATTAGGCAAGGAAAAAAGGTCAGTAAATCTCTGGCAAACTAGTAGGAAGTTGAAAAGCATCCTTTCTTAAGAGTTAACTAACTATATGTTTACTGCATATTGGCATGTCTGAAGAGTGTTCCAATAATCTGCTTAATATTCGCTTTTCAAAAGAACTACATTTTCCCCTTATAGACAGAAAAATATAAACTTCTTTTTCACCAATATTTATTCTTTTTGTGAAAAATGTAGTCAGTAAAGTATGTAATATGTCTAATAAGACGTCACCATGCTTCTAATATCACTATTCCACAGAATCAATCCTGGATTTAATCAACAATAATAATTGAGAATGGGAAGTCAAACTATTATAAAAAAAAGTCTTTTTGAAGATAATAAAATGTTCAACAAATAAAATCAGGGCTTTAGGCTCGCTATATAGAGCCATAGGTGTCCAACGTTGTTCTACGTAAATGTAGACATGAGTGGTCTTTTAAAGGAGAATAACACTAAGCAGTGAGAGCAGAAACCTGACCTTTTTAATTTAATAATATAGACACAAACAATGAACTAGGATGATATATTAATGTCTTCTTATAGGTCTTGAGAGAGTCTGTATAGATATACTGACAGGAAACAGTTAATCACATATCCATATATTTCTGTCAGTTACTGTATTTTTTTCTGTGCATGCTTACGATTGGTTTATATACATTTTCTATACTTATTTTTATACTGCAGCATGAAAAATGACACATCTCATGTGACAGGTTTTCCACTTTTTCATTCTTATTTTGATGAAGAACCTGAAGCACCACAGACCATGTCTTCACTTTCACTCCAGAACTTAAAATTTGCCTGTTTGCCCATCTTATTTAATTTAAACCAAGATTGATTAGGAACTGGGAGGAGGGTGAGTACCAAAGGAATCACTTCTCCCTCATCTCTCAAGGCTTTAATCAAATTTCCAGTTTGTCCATTTTTAACTAACCTCTTAATTTTCATTTGTCACACTTTTCCTCTTGAAAGGTCCTAACTTGATGACCGTAATATTCGACAAACTCAAAATTGTTTTTACAGAAACTTTTTCTGAGAAGATTATTGGCTTTTCTTGCTAAATATTTAAATTCATTCTGGTTTGTGGCTTTACAAATGAGCATGGCATTTTATTTCTTCTGCTACCTTTATTCTTCAGACTTTTATTAAGTTTCTATTCACATTTTAGCTGTCTTCACAATATAGATTTGTATTTGCCTTTCTTCTGACAGATAACTTGAATTATTTGGGACTAACTCTTTAGATGATGATTAACTTGATTGAAGATAACATGGTCATGAGTTCCTTATTTGGCTCTATTCATAGAACCTTCATACCATACTCGTATATTTTTAATCTTTTTTTTTAAATTTTATTTATGTTATAGAGTTTGTACTCTAGGCAAAATACAGATTAATATGTATAAAACCAATCCGCCATTACCAAAAATGCTGTAACATAACATTACTCTGATCATAAAACAGCAATAAAGCCTGAAAGCCTCATACAACTGGTATGTTTGTACGGAAAAAGTAAAAAAAATCATTTCAGAAATGAGAGAGATACCATGTGTATAAAGATTATCTGGAGTATCATTGGAAAATTTTGAATTATAATAGGTGTAAATACAGTACAAGCCACTTGATGGATCACTGGTGATATAAAAAAAGAAGTAATGGAAATTATTCATGCTATGTACAAACATAACAAAAAAGCTTAATTGAATATTGCACATGAACCTACAGAGAAGCATATTTGCAAATGTGAATAGACTGAAAGCAGAAGTTGACAGCCTTTCAAATGCAGATGCCTAATATTTTTTTTTTTTTATATTTCTCAGAATTTCCTTGGTCTAAAAGGAAAAGTGAGCAATTGGGAAAAAAAAGGAAATAATTTTGTAAACAGGTACACCTGAGGATAGACAAAGAAGAAATAACAGGTTGAAAGTATCTTGTTGGTACAAGAATTTAATAAGAATTATGCTAAAAACCGACAGAAGTACCTCTTGGTGGGATAGCAACATAGAGGAGACATGAATTTTTGAACATAATTAATATTAACTGTCCAAAACATGTAAGCAAAAAAACCCCCCAAAATCATATTCTACTTGTGTTTTTGTCGCTGTACTGAATTAATTCACTTTGGTTAATGTTTACTCTCATTGCATGTGATTTGTTATTTTCAGTTTGAGTCATGAGACTGAGATATTACTAACATGTAGATTCATGTTTATCAATCCCATTTTCCATTTGTTTTTGCTTTTCCAGTGATTATGAATGTCTGTTGAATTAGTGAAAAGGGTATTTAGAATCTAATAGCACATGAAATGTTTCTTTTTTTTAATGGACTTCTATTGTTGCTATTTCTGCTTTGTTCTTGTTCTCGTTACCTAGAAAATAATGAACTCATTCTAATTATTTTTATATTTCCCTGATACTTTCCCAGATGCATAAACAACAAAATACAAATGTCATGCTGTTTACCCACTACTACAACATAATAAACCCACTTACAGTTCTCTCAAAAGCCAGTGATTTTACCATTTGTGACAGTAATTCTGTTAGTCTTTGACCGTTAATTTAATCTTAATATTTCAGTGTGAGACGGTAGACCACAGACAGCTGAGGAGTAATTTCTGGGTCTAAATTATTTTTAGAACTATTATTGAGTTGTCCAGCACTTCAAGTAACACTTATGTAATCAACTATAAGGCAATTTCCAGTGCTTATTCCCAGATCCTGTTTTAATGACAGAATTCAAAGGTTGTTGATGAATCCTAGAAGAATTGCTAGGAGAGGACACTATTTTCCTGAAAAAAAATATGTGTATTTACACACTAATAGTTCTACAAAGGCTCATATAACAAGAATTCATAAAGTCAGTACATTGGACTTCACGTATCACTAAGAATTTCAGCTAAGTCTAGATTTTAAAGAGCTAACTTCTCCTTTCTTTTAGAAACTTTCAATATTATTTTTTTTTCCCCAAGTGTTAAGTCATCTTGGAATGTTTAGTAATAGTAGTAATAACTACTGGCAATTGAACATTAAAAAAAAAAACCACCAAAAAAACACCAAAAAATATTTTTTAATAAAGACTGAATTTATTCATATTTAGAAAGGAAATTAATAATGCTGGTTATGTGATACGGTTATACACTTTAAGGCAATTTTAAGACAATTTACCTAAAGAAAAATAAAGGAGGAAAAAGGTTTCAGTCTCTAGTAATATTTATAGGTAACATTAAGTAATGTCTGATACGTATTAAGTTTTGAAAGCCTTTCAGCTCTAAAGAACCCCAACTAAACAAATGTCATGGTTTAGCTCCAGCTGGCAACAAAGAACCACATGGTCTTTCACCTCCTCCCCTCCAGTGGTGGGACAGGGGGAGAATTGGAAGAAAAAGCCAAAACTCGTGGGTTGAGATAAAGGCGGTTTAATAAAACAGCAAAGGAAAGAGGAAAACACCAACACCACCACCGATAGAGGAATATACTGAGCATGGCATCACATGGTATCAAATACCCCTTTGGCTAGTTTGGGTCAGCCACTTGTGAAAATTAACCCTATCCCCAGTGGAACCAGGACAACAAAACAAAACAAAACAAATCCCCCCAAAACAGAGGGAAAAAAGCCTACAATAGTTCAAGAAAAGGTATCAGCGCAGCCTGTTTTGGCAATGAATAGAATACATGTTTTCTAGGTGCTAAATAAATCATGCTATTTGTTCAACTATAGAATTAGTGACCAGCTGACTTTGCTTAAGGTTTGAATACAAGAAGTCACTGAAAGTATTATCCTAGCTACACATAATGGCTTGAGGCATGGAAAGGTAAGATTTTTAAAGAAATGGCTGGGACAAAGGTGAAACTGGAAAGTTAGCATTGCAACTGTCGTTCCTTCAATATGAGAAGAAACTGATTTCTAGGCTGCTTATAAAGTGATAAAGGATAAAACTGGATTTCCACACAGAGAATTCAGCATGACTATATGTCCTCTCATGCCTGAATACTCTTGCACCGGCATTCTACCATGTGAATCAACTACAGTTTGATATTCAAACAGCAGTGTTTGACCTATGCTCTTAGCCTGCCTTTTTCAGTGATATTCAGTAGTCATGCCTTAAATATACCAATGGCTTAAAAAATTGTAACTGTTGTTTTTAATATGTCTACTGGAGTGAAATCTAATGGAGATTTAATAAGTTTTGCTATTGAAGTCAGAAGACTATTACTGTCTTTTAGCCTTAGAAAGGGTGTCAGACACTTCCTAGTACCTTGTCCAGTGCTTCTAACATCTTTCATTGTAAAGTTCAGCTTTTTTTCAGAAATGGGTCCTTTTCTCCTTTGCAACTTGTTATCGGTGTCACATTTTTATCTAGAGTTGTTATTTCGGTCCTGGCACAGACATTACCTTGTTCTTCACCTTAATGTTGATTTTAGGCATTTTAAGAAGTCCTGGACAATTTGAAATTGCTTCCAATCATGAGGGAAAGTTGCATACTTTAAAGTACTAGACAGGTTCATCACTTTGTTTCAGCTAAAATTAGAATGCTTAAAATGTCCAGTTAAACATATTAACTATTACCATGAATATTCCTGTGCCACTGACAGTACAAATTTTTCTTTTCATCTTCTTGGAGTAATTTCTTAGCCTCTGTAAGTGAAATGAACTTCACAGGATGTCAAGTTTTGTCATTATTTCATGAAGTTTTCTATCCTGTTTTATAACTTATTTTTAGGACGATGTCCTTGAACAATAATAATATTAAAAATGATTGTATAATAACATATAGCAATGTCCATGCTGCAATGATGTCCTGGTTTGGGGTGAAGCAGAGCCAGCGGCCTGTTCAGTGAGAGGCCCTTGCGCACACTTGTTGCCGTGGCAACCAGGGTCAGCTGACTCGAGTGTTTACCCTGTGGTAGGGTTACACCTGTGGGCAGGTCAGGTGACCCAAACTGACCAATCGGGTGTTCCATCCCATCTGCCATGCTCGGTGTAAAAGCTGAGGGATGAGAGGGGTCAGGTTGGCTCCTCTCTGAGGACTCTTTTCCAAGGGCTTTTCTTCTTTGGATCTTCTCCAGCGAGCTCTTCAATGGACTGCTTCTTCAGTGTCTCTTTTTCTCCAGTGACTGATGTCTGAGGAGGACTCTGTCAGCTCATCTGCCTTTTGATCCCGGTCAGTGTGTTCCAGGTCCCATTTGTCACTGAGTCCAGTCTGGAACTTTTCCCAGTGCCTGCCAGTGATGTCTCCCTGGGAGCTTGGTGTGGTTTTGTGTATATTTGTATATTTTGTATCTATTTCATTATTTCCTGTATTTTTTTATTTTAATAGTAATAATACATTAGTTTAGTTTTTTCTGAACCCATAAATCTCTCTATCTTTCTTCTTCCTCACCTTGGAGCAAGAGGCGGGGAGAGCATCTGTTGTCTTGTCATTGGCCAACCTGGCCAATGCAACCAGCTTTCACAACTTTTACATCTGTCAGGTACTAAGATGTAGGGGTAGATTGTGCTGCTATTTATAGACTATAGTATATGAAAGGATTTTTAAACCTTTTGGGGTATGTTTGTTTTGGTTATCCTAGGTTTTGTATCAGAATATAAATTTGCTTCATATCTTTTTTTATGGGAACAAGTTAGAAATTAAAAGAAAAATTCCATGCAAAATTAAGTGCCCAAGCATTATGTATTGTGGCAAGGAGTCATAACTGTTGAATCAAAGTCCATTTTCGGCAGAACCCTCAAATGCCTTCTACTTCAAAAACATATTTAATTTTCTAACCCCAACTATTTTATTTCTACAGTTACTCAAAAAAGAGCTTGAAAGATTTTACATTATTTTTTTTTATAATGGTAAAATGTGTATTGTTCACTTTAGAGACAGGAGAACTCTGAACCTTTGTTGATGTCTCTTCCCAAAAAGTTCCTCTCCAAACAAAGACAGATCACAGAAAACTGTAAGTTAAAAATTTCAGCAGTTATAGCAAGTGAAAATAGATAATTCCAATCCATAACTGTTATGCAGCCTTAATTGTAGGGATCACTGTCATGTCTATACATTTGATTTTCTGAATAGTAAAACACAAAAAATTGAGATGGGATTTTTATAACACTTTTCAAATAGTGCACATACAGTGTATTACAGACTTCTGAAAAGTACTTTTTCATATAGAATATTTCTACTTTTTTATAATACTTGAATGTAGGCGTCTTATTTGAGCTCTTGTCTGACAGAAACAGTCAGAATAGAAGAGGCAGCAGAAATAGCTGGAGGGTAGCCAATAGGGAAAAGGAAAGAAAGTATGCAATTTCATAAAATGTCATATAAAGATAGAGATGGTGAAACTGAAAGAGATAATATAGACACAAAAGTATCCATTACTAAGAAATATCCCCACTTTGCTGTATTCCTTGTTTTTCCCTCATACATTTTTCTTTGCCACCCCTCACTCAGCTTCCATATCTATTGCTGTATTCTCCGCTGCTGTCACATTCATACTTTTCCATTACTTCATCCTTCTGTCTCTCCTTCTCTCTTACTTTCTACTGAACTTATCAACTACATTATCATTTTAGCTGAGGTTTCAAAAGATTCTTTTCACTCTTGAGATTACCTCAGAATCTACCACCACTCTAGTCCACACCTTTGCTATCAAAGCCTGTTGTTTTGTGTCTTGGAAAAGGACTGTATTCCATGTGCTTTGTGACATTCTAGATGTTTGATGCTGGAAACAGTGAAATCAAATAGCTTTGAACTCCACCTTTTAACTTGGAACTTCTTATTTCTGTGTTTTCTTAGCTATGTGACACTTTCTTGGTAAAAAAAAAAATAGAATACTTAGCATATACGGTAATCTGAACAATAGAAATTAAACGTTTACCTTACATAAAGTAGGGGATCTTGGTGGACACATGGGGGTCCTAGTGGACACTGAGTTGAACATAAGCCAACAATGTACCTTTGCGACAAAAAGGCTAAGGTTAGGCTGCATTAGGAAGAGTGTGAAGAGAGGTGATCCTTCTCTCTGTTTGGCACTGGTGAGACACATCTGGAGTGCTGGGTCTAGTTCTGGGCTCCCCATACAAGGGAGACATGGAGTTACTGGAGAGAGTACAGCAAAAGGCCATGAAGATGGTTAAGTAATTGGACCACCCCTCACATAAGGAAAGGCTGAGAGAGCTGGGACTGTTCAGCTTGGAAAAGAGAAGGCTCAAGGGGATCTTATCAATGTCTATAAATACCCAAAGGGAGGGTGCAAAGAAGGTGCAGCCAGGCTCTTTTCAGTGATGCCCAGTTACAGGGCAAGAGGCAATAGGCACAAACTGAAACACATGAAGTTCTGTCTGAACATCAGGAAACACTTTTTCACTGTGAGGGTGACTGAGCGCTGGCACAGGTTGCCCAAAGAGGTTATGGAGACTCCCTCCTTGGAGATACTCAAAAGCTGTCTAGGCACAGCTCTACATGACCCTACTTGAACAAGGGGGTTTAGACCAGACGACCTCCAGGGGTCCGTTCCACCTTCAACCATTCTGTGAATCTGTGGTATGTCAGAGGGTGAAAAAAATAAAAACAACAAAGCATTTTTGATTGCAGATCATATGCAGAGTAGTACATCATTGCAAATACAGATTTTCCTGTTATTTCCTCTATGGGCACGATATCTAGATGTGATCATTGCAAGCAATTATACTAGAAACTACATCACGATTTCAAGATAAGGGAAGAGACTAGATGTGTGAGAATGAAGGCTAGTGATGCAAAGCAGACAACATTATGTAGCGTGAAGAATCACGCTAAACTTGTTTAGCAGCATTGTTTGTTACAGGTTTAGCATTGAAAGCACAAAGACTTGCTGTTCCTCTTGGTTACCATATAGGTATGTAGCCTATTTCAACATCTCTGTTTTGATATTCATTGTGTGTGTTAATGGGGGGGGGCTTCTGATTTTTGAGACTTCTTTTCTCAAAAAATAATAATTGCATGGCCTATTAGGGATTCTTTTTTTCCAGACTTCAGATCATAAAAGCAAGGGTCTCATTGCAGCCTCAGTGGTGAGCATGAACATCAGCATTAACAGGTTTATTATTAACTAATCACTGATACAAGCTGTGCTATTACAAATACAACACATAGATGGACTTAACTTGTTACAAAGTAGATTGTTTTATACTTTGGTCTACTTCTGGAATCTAATTAGTCTACTACAAATTATAATTAGGTAATGTTTCCCACTTTGTTTTTATTTAGTAATCTGAATCTGTCTGACCTTGTTTTATGACCAGTTCTTACTCTGAAGGTGAAAACTTTTCTCTTTTTATAGCTTTTCACCTGGGACACTCTGGGACAAGAGACAATTTCCCTTGATTTTTCTTCCTTGACTTTTCTCCCTGAAACTTAGTTTGCTGCAAGGCCTTCAAGACTTTTGTTTGTTTAATATTATTGCATCTCCTCTGGCATTCTCTGTATCTATTTCCTGTTTTTTTCTGTAGGGTATGATTAGTTGGGTGCCCACCAAGCTGCTCTATCACTCCCCTTCCTCAACAGAATGGGGGGAGAAAATATAACAAAAAGCTCATGGATTGAGATAAGGACAGGGAGATCACTTACCACTTACCATCATGGGCAAAATAGACTTGACTTAAAGAAGTTTGTTTAATTTATTGTCAATTAATAACAGAGTAGAATAGTGAGAATAAAAACCAAACTAATACCACCTTCCCCCCTGCCACCTCCTTCTTCCCAGGCTCAGCTTCATCCCAAACACTTCTACCTCCTCCCCCAGAGCAGTTAAGGGGAATGAGGAATGGGGGTTGCAGTCAGGTCATAACAATTCATCCCTACCATTCCTTTCTCCTTACTCTTTCCTTGCTCCATTGTGGGGTCCCACCCACAGGACACACTCCTTTATGAACAGCTGCTTCATGGATCCCTCCCATGGGCTGGAGTTCTTCACAAACTACTCCAGCATGGTTCCTTTCCATGGGGTGCAGTCCTTCACAAATGGAATGCTCCAGCATGAGTCCCCCATGGGGCCACAGGTCCTACCAGGAGCCTGCTCCTGAGCAGGCTTTCCATGGGGTCACAGCTTCCTTTAGAGCACATGCACCTGCTCAAGTGTGGAATCCTCTGCAGGCTGCAGGGTAGATATCTGACCCACCATGGACCTTCATGGGCTGCAGAGGGACAACCTTTGTCACCATAGTCTTCACCACAGGCTGCAGGGGAATCTGCGTTCTGGTGCCTGGAGCATCTCTTCCCCTCCTCCTATGCTGATCTGATTTCTCTTACTCTTCTCTGCAAGCTGCTACTATGCAGCAGTTCTTACCCTTTCTTAGATATGTTATTACAGAGATGTTACCAACATCACTGAGTGGCTCAACTTTGGCCAGCAGCAGGTCCGTCTTGCAGTTGGCTGAAACTTGTTCTGCCTGACTTGGAGGCGTCAGGTGTCTTCTCACATAAGACACCCCTGCAGCCCCCTGCCACCAAAACCTTGCCACGTAAACCCAGTACATTGTCTTACTCAGGCCAGCATCTAGCATAACGTTTTGATTTATAATAAGAACTCATGGGTATTATTAGAAGATTTCAACAGGAATATAAATGTAGCATGGCTCTCATTGATTATTCTCAGTGGAAGCAGGCTTGGTAAAACATGTTTGTTATCTTTATGATATTATGCCATTATATTATCCAGAAAGCTCTGTGAAATTGATGGCAAGAGGTGAATGGATGCAAGCTTTATATTGAATAGATGAACTATATATGTTAGATTCATATGTAGAGTTTCTAACTGAATGTAGCTGTTGTTTGCTTGTGATGCTTGCTTCTCTGAATTTGACTAATGAAGATGAGCTACGCTGGTTAACACAGTGTTAAGAACACTTTCAACTGTAGCTTAAATAGTTCTGCGAGGATAAATAGTACCTGGAAGATGTCCAAATTTAGAGCGGTAGCTGGTAATTTTCTTATAATTGAGGGTGTGTGAATTATAAAAGGGAAAAATGTTTGCAAACATATCTTTGAATTTTATAATGAATTTTGCTTTCTATGCACACTCTATTACTTGCCATATGTGAAAAATACCAGTAGAACATAAAGCTGTTTCTTTTGCCCCATTTATTCCTGAAACGAGATTCTCAGGTTTGGTACCTTCTCTATGCAAGACAAATACATCTTTTTTTCTTGCTTTGTGTAGAGCACAGTGAAAAGCTATAATGGGAGAACGCGAAAAAAAAAATCCTCATTTACTGGGATCGATTTTCCAAGTAAGTTTTCAAACACTGTTGCCTATTATGTGTATAAGATGTAGTGCAACCTGGTTATGGTTTTACCTGCAGCCTCTAATTGGTATGTTAATAAAAATGAAGATAATAAATGATTCATATTAAGTCAATCTGGATTCTACAACATTAATAGTTTCTGAATATTCAAATAATAGTTTCCATTATCTGAGGTATTATTTTGGTTGGGGTTTTTCTGGCTTATGTTAGTATCTTTTCTTTTACTTGCGTTCTTTCATTCTTTTTTTATTTTAGAAAATATATATATTTTATTTCAAAGAGCAAAAATGTCACTTGCAAGTAATTCACACAGTTTGGGGTAGTATATTAGTGAATACATTTAATCTGGGGATTTTTTAAAATTATCTTTCTAAAATGTACTTATTTTGTGTTTAACTATATATTCAAGCATGTAAGTACTCTGGTATGTGGCAAAGATTAACATTTTGGAAATTTATTTTCTTAACACTAAGTCTTTGACCCTACATGACTTTTCTTAAAATTGTTTAATTATATTTATATTTTGAAAGAGTCAATTGTGTGATGTGATGAAAGGCTAGCAAACTGTCTGCAGATTGCAACCTTTGGAATGTTAATAGCCTGGTCTTTTGCCAGTCCTTATTAAGTAGTGAAAAATACTGACAGGAAAAGGTGGTAATACTTTAGAGGAGTGGTAGGTTCATAGTTTTATCACTTTTTATGACTAGCTTGTTTATAATAAATCCTTGTTCATGTTTCAAGCACAGAGACTAGGTAGACAAGTAATTTTTGGAGTCCAGGACAGACAATAAAGGTGTGAATACCAAGAAGAAACTGAATCTACTTTGAAACTAGCTTTACCATTCAACTTAGTGTTCTTCATGCTTCATTGGCATTTAACAAGAACAGGCTGTCAAAATATTGTATGTGATGTGGTAACTCAGGCTTTTGGTGTGCTAAGTTTTTGCAATAGTGAATACATTGCTCTCAAAAAAAATAACGTTACATGCATCAGAGATTTTTTCTTCGCTTGTTCATAAGAGTAGGAATTCCTGTAATAGACAAGCAACTTCTTGAAATACTGGAAATGTAAGGGGAAAAGACAAGCAGATTTTTGCAAAGTAGAAAGCCACACCATTATTTGATGTGCTTCCAGTGTAGGTGCACTGATTTTATTTGGGCAGCTCTTAATTTCTGCCACTGAACATCTGAAGGACCTAAGTTACTCCTATAAGCATTTTCTCCATCATGTACAAATTCTTTGCATAGCCAGTTTAAGGCCAGAACGGTGGAAATAGGTTAGTAGTCTGGATTTACAGCTTCGGTGTGAGGGTTTTTTGTTCTTTGGTCTTGTTGTGTTTTCTTTTTTTTAAATAAAGATATTTCATATTTTTTAGTCATCTGAAATTTATAATCTCTTTTGTCTTAATATGTGTTCAGTGTTATCACACAATTTTGAAACCTTTCTGTTCTCTAAATGCTGCTTCTAATTATTCAGTCACTGGGTGCAGACTTTTGGATTAAGTTTGAAAATACTTGAGGATTAAGCTTGAGGATACTGGCTGTTATATTTGTTTTGTAAATTGAAAATATCCTTTACTCAAACTGCCACATTCTAACATGCTTGATAGTTAAAAATCAGAAGACTAAAGGGACCACTTTCAAGTTGTTTCAGGTCTACAGTAAAATAGATTATCAATAGAAGAAAAACTCATGCACTTCAAAAATATCCAAGAATGTTTTATTTCTTTAATAATGTGCACAGATTTTAATACTTAATTCAATGGAATTATTAGAGATAGGCTTGCTTGTGGTGCGCATTTTCAAGCCACTGTTACATTCACTGTGTTTCATGCCATTGCCATACTTTTATTCTCCTTCTAGCAGATACACTAGATAAATTTCTAAAGTGACATTAAGGTGTTTTTTTTTTTTCCCTGGAAAAGCCCTTTCTTTCTGTTTGAAGACTTTTCCTTAACTAAAAGTGACAAGACTCTTTGTGTTTCTTCCTGGGATGTAGCATAAGCCAGTGAAATAACTACGAAAGACAAATGTACACAAATGAAGATTGGTGTAGATGAAGTGATAGTCTCATATAAACTTTCTTCTTCTGTGGGCAGTTTATAGGACTAGAATTTAAATTGTACTTCTACATGGATATAATCAACTTAAACTGATTAGTTAGGTGACTTCCAAGATGTTGTAAGAGTTCATGTTTGTTTTAAATAAGATGATATTTATTTTTAGTCCTACACTACAATTATTCTTTAAAATTAGACTATGGTAGTATAAAGTATCACAAAACATACACTTGTTATACCACATCAAGTCCAATAGTAATGATATTGCCTTCTTTTAAAAAAAATAATTATATTCACTCTAAAATTACTTGCAGCATCTAAACACGATTATTCTAGAAACAACAATACAGAAAGGAAGAGGAAGTGTCTGTGTTGCTTCTTTGTTAGTTTGGGAAGAACTCAACACTGATGCTATATTACTTTTTAGTGTTGACAAAGGACAGAGAAAAGCCATGGAGCACAGCTAGTTCAGATCATAAACCACACCCATACAAGAAAGTTACCTTTCTTTAAAGTTCTGTTGCTGGTCTTATTTTTTTTTCTGACTAAGACCATGTTTATTTACTCCATGTCATGCAATATCTATTTTCATAGAGATTTGAAAAGACAGTGGTTCTAGAAAAATGAAGCTTCCTGAGAGTTACAGATCTATACTAATTTCAGGAAATCAAGACAATATGCAACAGAAATTAAGCTAAGAAAATACCTTATTCCATTCTACCCCAGAATTAAAACTGATCTTCAGTCCCCAAGTTATGGCTAAAACAATTTCAGAGATTAGTGTTGCCTTTAGATAAATTAATGCATAATTTAATAAGAAGGCTCTAAGATTTGCTTTTCACAGCATTGAGATTCTGAATTCTTTCACTGGAATGATTCTTGCTATAGCAGTACTCTACTGTCATGGTTATCTTATGTTGTGTTCTAAAATGTGTACCTAGTATTGTTTTCATGTTAATTCAATAGCAGTGGCTCAGAGAAAGTTTAGTGTTTGTTTTTTTGGAGTTTTTTGGACATTTTTTACTGTGTGTGACAAAATGAAGGCAACTCCACAGCATTAAAAATTTAAATCATAAATATTTATTTCTATAATTAATAGTACAGGGAGAAAAAGAAGTATCATCTGCTCATGAAAAGTTTTTCTCCTTTCTTTGTGATCACCTACTATTAGCAAATACTATCTAATCTCAGTTAATAACTATAATTTGTGTAAAGGCCATAATTTGAAGGCTAATAGGAAAAAGTCCTATAACTTGAGGCCAATTTCTTATTACATTGGTAATTTTAGAGTAGTCTCAAATGAATTGAAAAGGATTAAATGTAGTTCCTTGCTACTCCAAACATTGATGAATGACCTCCATGATGACAGGTTCTTTCTTATTTACTTCCTTTCCTTGCTTAAGGAAAGCAAATGTTCTTCATCCATTTTTCCATAAAAGTATATCTTTGATGGAGTAGTTGGTGAAATGATAAACTGATCTAGGCATGTAATGAGAAATATTCCTGTGTGGGGAGAAAGAAGGAAGAAAGGAAGGAATGGAGGAAAACTTAGATTTTCCATGACTTAGCAGCTGAGGTAAGAAATTTAAAATTGTTATAATGTAGTTTACGTAGTTTAGTGATATTTTTATGAATATCTCAGACAATCATGAAACGTGTAAAGAGGTTGACACAGAAAGTAATGTTTTCTAAGATAAGGCAATGAAATCAGAGGAAGTCACAAAAGCTAAAAATAACTGCCCAACAAGTTTAAGAAGTGTTTGTATACTCAAAAGCATCTCCATTAGCAACAGCTATAGTTTAATAAAAAATACAACTTAATCTCAAGCCTTGCTTACTTTAAATAAATACTTAATTTGCCATACAGGGACTTTTATGTACCTGAAATGGAACACATTTTTACTCAGCAGTTATTACCAGTGAAGTGTTTACACTTACTATTGTAAAGATGATAAAAATAGTGCAACAATTTTGTGACTTTCCAACATAAGAAGTGCTGGGATAATATGTGGATTACTATTTCATTCAGAATGCAAAAATACACAGGTTTTACTACTGTTTGCTATAGCTTGCAAAGGAGTTGTTTGTTTCTGAAGCTGGTTTAATTTTTCACTCAAATACCTGAAATTGTTTTGCTAAGTCTTTGAAAATAAATTTCAATTTTAGGTTTCATCCAGGATCAAAAGGAGTCATATAAAAGGATGACTGGGGCCAGGGGGGGGACGGGACACTATGAATGGACAAAATGTGACAATAAAAAGTAAATTCAAAACAGCAATGCAGTAATGTCAGAACAACGTTACTGAGCACATGTTTTTGTTTTTGTGTGAGTGGAGAAGGAAGGAGGGGGAGAAGAGAGAGGACTAAAATGGAAAAGGAGGAGGTTGAGGTTTTCTAGATATTTTGGCTGTAATTCTTTAGAGCTTCAGGAGAAGGGTCAGAGGTGACAAGACGTTAAGATGATGAGCATAGATGCATCCTTAGAAAAGAATTCTAGGACTGTTGCTACACTTTTGTCTGATGTGTAATTTCCACCAATGACTGATCACTAGTGGAAGGAAAAAAAGCCAGAGAGAATGTTAACAGCATCTGTCTCTATCTCTTTTGAGACTATTTCTACGAGAAGTACCAGCATGTGTCAAACTTCACATGGTAATTATTAATTGCAATTCAGGAGGCTGAGTCAGCAAAAGGGATTCTTTGTGCAGTTTTCATACTTACTGTTTTGTGAAAGGCAAAACACGCCCTGCCATGACTACCCTAATAAAGGCAGGTCATGTTTTTCTGAAGTGAAATTTTCCCTTGACACACACTCTGCCATGACTACCTTAATAAAGACAGGTCATATTTTTCTGAAGTGCATTTTCCCTTGAGAAATGCAAATGCTAGTTTCATCCCATCAAGAAGCTCTTGCATAAAGCCAAGAAATTGTTAATATAATTGAAATTTTAAGAGTCTAATCAAAGTTTTATTAGTACAGATTAAATTATTGCAGAAAAAGAATGAAAAATAAGAAATTAAGAACACCACTATTATAGTCTTAATAATAAAGTCTCGATAATGATGCAGTTAAAGTTGTTGTGCAGACATATCCAGTTTAGACATACCCAGTTTCTATTTATTTTTTCATTGTTCTGCTGCGCACTGGGATCCTAAAGTTGATGGTTTCTGTCTGTTGGGTGGGGTAGGTCAATTCATCAAAATCCTGCTTACTCCCTAAAGGCAGTTTAATATTGATAGTTTCTTCCTTCTCCTAGAAAATAATTTGGTGTAATTTTAGCATTCTTGATAAAATACATCTTTCTCTTTCTTCATTGGTTCACCACCTATAGAGCATTTTATGTATGTTAAATTGTTTTACTTATCTCGGTGATACCCATAAAACCACTTTTTTCCAGGTCTGCATTTCTTTAACTGACGGTGGGTGAGCTGTTTATAGATGTGGGACCTCCAGTGCCAGGCCTGTAACCTGTCCCTTATGCCATGTCTGTGATCCTCTGTGCCACATCCTGTATTTCCGCTACTCAGCACCTCTGCTCTCACACCAGGTCTGTATGTCTCTGCTGCGTCATTGTTACTTCTAAGTATCTCACTCTGCACTGAATAACAAGTTATTACTACTGTCTATATAAAAACTGCAGTGGAACAGTATGAAACAAAACAAATTAGGCACCACCTAGAATGATTATAATTAGAAAATTAGTTATAGTTAGAAAAACTACTGTTATAGTCAAACTAAGTTAAAAAAATTGGTGGCAGTTCAAGACAATTTCAGGCAGAGCAAACTTGAAAAGTCTTCATCCTGAGGTCTTGCAAAAACTCATTGTAAGGCCTATGGCCTCTTACAAGTAATGGCAATACTATGTTTTATAGGTTGTTCTTATTTGCTTCCAGTTTTACAAGGTTCTTGTTTGTGTTTTCGTAAGTAAAGATGATTATGAATACAATGAGATGATTTCTTTTTTGCAATGAGAAACAGTCTGCTTCTTGACTAAAACTCCCTTTTCTCAGTTTCAAAACAGGTCAAAATGTATATCTCCTTTCTTGTCTGTCCATCAAAAGTATTGTTGATGAAAGATGCAGTTGCACTTAAAGCAATTTCTTCAGGCTTGGTTTGGTGTATAGATTACACTTAAATGAAGGGATGCGCTGTGTTTGAAAGAGGTTGGTTCAGTGACTTTTAAGTTTTGATAAAATACAATTTCAGCATATCTGAGAAGAATTTCTGTTGTCCTTTTCACTGTGTACATGTCAATGCTTTGCAGATCAGGACATTGGGGTACTAACTTTTTCTTTTAAGCTCTTTAAAATGGTTCAAAAGAAATGCAAAGTTGAGAATTATGTTTAGACTTTTTTGTATTGTGTTTAATAATACATGGTAATAATGTGCTTCCTATGCATAGATTGCATAAAGCATAAACTTGGTGGAGAGCTAGTGATACTTTATGTTAGTTTTATAGTCATAAACAACATATTTCTTCAAGATCTGATGTATCCATACTTCCAATCAGAAAAACAGGAACTTTGTGCACACAGCAGGTATGAAGTTATTACAAACAAGCATCTAGATATACTACTGCATATTCAATTTCCTTGTTATCAAAGTTTTTACACACCTAACTATGCAAGTCCAAAAGAACACAGTATATGAACTCCTATATTCCAAAATAAATTCTGCTGAGGAGGGTGATTTGGCATATTCCTCCAACTCAAAATTGCACTGAAGTCTAACGTTCTGTTTTCTTCCTTCAGGCATATTTAAGAGGTTATTAAACACAAAATGTATACTTTAGGAAAGACCATACTAATTTGGATTCATTTTGCTGCCAAATACACCACTGTATTTCCAGAATTATGTTAATCTGAGTAATACTAGTCCAAATTTACTTGGGGAATGGAAGTAGTATTCTGTCCTTTTCTGTTGCTGATGTTTCAGTGGAGAACTGAGAAAGGGTAAATGCAGCAAAACTTAGTAGAAAATTTGAATGGTAACTGACAATCTCATGCTATTTCAAATACATAGAAGGGAGTATTCATCAGTAACCTATAATGCTAACAGAAAACTAGGAGTCATTAAAAATATATTTATGAGATATTCTACTTTCAAGATATTTTTGAAACAGACAAGTACTACATCTGTTGCCATTCCTGGGCTCATTAAGCTGCCAGAAGTTTCTAACTTTTGATAGACTACCTTCATTATGGATGAAACAACATTTGATTATCAAAGTAACATTTTATAGCACTATACAAGAGTAGTACTGCAGTATATTGAAATTTGAGGAGTGGGGTGGCAAAACTGGTAGAAACTCCAATTAATACTGATCTCAAAAAAAGATTCCTGTCTAAGGGTGGGAATTCACTCTTAAACTCATAGACAGCTATGCCCAAATCTGAATTTTTTCTGATCTTATATTTTGTTCTAATCTGCTCTAAAACCTAGAGACTCTTTTGAAATGTACAAGTGCTGTTTTTTTAGAAAATTAAAGGATTCATTGGCTTAAGTTTTGATTTTTAAACTTCTGTTTAAAAAAGGGAAATTAACCCCTAAATTTGCTTGAGGAAAATTTATTTCAACAAAAGGTATTTAGTTTATAAGGTGGTTTGTAATGGGGGAAAAGTTGTTTGTAGGTGGTCTGTTAAAAAGGAGAGAAAGGCAAGTAGATGATTGTAATAATGTGTTTAATGAGTTTAAGTAGAATTCTGTAAACTTGCATGGGAATTAGCTGGACTTTTTTATGAAGAAAACTCATGGAACTCAATCATGAAGTTTGCAAGTTAAAGGTGCTGGGTTCTTCTTCTTGACTACAATAAAAATTGTACCTTTGTATCTCACAGAGCTCTAACTACAGCCCCCTCATGACCATGCCTGTGACTTTTGCCCTTTGGTCTGCAGTATAAATATAATGGTTAAGGGGGGAAAGAAGTAGTAGTAAAAAATAATCACTCCCTACCACCACTCAAGTTCAGCCCGAGTCATTTAAAATAGCACATATGCCTCATTACTAAATATTCTGTTTTGTACGCCTTTAGCAAACCTTGACCTCTGTGGCAGAATTGTCATTGACTTAAAAGCATAAAATTCAGCATAAAGCTTCAATTTTTTCTGGACTTACTCATTTCAGTGTAATTAACTGAAGTTGGCTTTTTTTTTTGCACTTGGGACACATCTGGGAGCTTGTCAAGAATATCATAAGGAGAAAATAAGTTGGCTAGATTGCTATACAGTTTTGTCTACCTCATACTTTTTGCACAAATAAGAAGTTTTGACACTAATCTAATTCCATTTATTTGTCAAATGCAAGGATGACTCTGATGGTTAATGAAATGTAACGCAAGTACTATGACAGAGCTGGACATTTACTAAATTAATCTTTAAAATCTCATTGAGCTGAAGGTTCCCAGACTTTCATGCTGTCCTTTTCTGCATTCACCATCTCTTCTGTAGAGTCAGACTGCAAGTGAAGTCTATTTTTTCCTGTGTAATAATGCTTAATTTTATGTGTTTTAGTTTGATTAAACTTTCAAAGCCTATTTCAAGCCAATGCTTGCTATTGCTGCTGTGTTGTACTTATTAGTAGTTTCATAGATAGTCATTAAACCAAGATTTAACAATGAAATCTAACAGTCTAAGTGACTAATAGACCCAAGTTCAGAAAAATAAGCAGATGTCTAAGAGAGACACAGGCAGGATTTAAATTTCTGTTCCCAAAAATGGTAACCTTGAAAAATACTATTGAGTTATGTGAATTTGCTTATTATCTACTTCATCTTACATTCAGAGCTCCCCTGACAAATCATAAAATAATAGAGTGGTTTGGGTTGGAAGGGACCTTTAAAGGTCATCTAGTCCAACCCCACTGCAATGAGCAGGGACATCTTCAACTAGATCAGGTTGCTCAGAGCCCTGTCCAACCTGACCTTGAATGTTTCTAGGGATGGGGCATTTGCCACCTCTGTGGGCAACCTGTTCCAGTGTTTTACCACTCTCAGCATAAAAAAATGTCTTATATCTAGCAAGAATCTGCCCTCTTCTAGTTTAAAACCATTACCCCTTGTCCTATCACTACAGGCCCTACTAAAATGTCTGTTCCCATCTCTCTTATAAGCCCCCTTTAAGTACTGAAAGGCCACACAAAAGCCTCCCCAGAGCATTCTCTTCTCCAGGCTGAGCAACCCCAGATCTCTTAGCTGCTTCTCATAGGAGGACATCCCTGTGATCATTTTTGCAGCCCTCTTCTGGACCTGCCCCAACAGGTCCATGCCTGTCTTGTACTGTTCTAAGAAATCCAGTTATGCTATTTTATGCAACCTGACTATCATTCCAGTTTGAAGAGTAGTAGGCTGGGTCGTGTTCAGCTGACCAGAGCACACAGTCTTGAGACAAATGTTCCTCCACAGGAGCTTCCTTCAGGACTTGATCTCCCATGTCTTCTAAAAACACATCTGAATTTTGTGAGCCATTTCAGGCTTCTTCCAAAATGAAAACACAGTATTTTATTCCTTCTGAAACAGTAGCCAAGAGAGGTGTGCCCTCCTCTTATATATGCTAGCAATAGTATTTTCCTTTTACTCAGTTTCAGTTCCTTCCTATTTCTGAGAGAATTCAAATCCACAGCTTCCACCTCCTTGGAGATTATTCCAAACTCAGTGTTACAGACAGTTCTGAAGGAGAGAGATATACTCTATCCCTGTTAAAATTGTGCTTTGGGGAATAAAAATAAATTGAGAATTGTTGGAAAAGACAGCACACAGGCAGTGACCAGATAAGGTGATTTTTGTGACACTGTATCTAGGTCATAGCCCCAGACATTTTTGTTCAAAAATATTTAATACAAATACAGGAACATTATTTGAAGAACTGTAATTGGAAAACTCCCTCTAGGTTCAGTGTCTCAACCAGCACACTGCATTCTTGTTCTGGCTTCATCTTGCTCTCTCTTCCTCTCCTTGGTTAATAAGTCTTGATTGTTTTCTATGCAATCATGTAGCTTCAATAGTGAAGAAAAATTCTGATGGGCTAGTTGTGAAAAGTGTGATCATCAAGGCAAAGAAATAGCTAGTCCAGTAGGAAAAGTGTATTTGAAACACCACAGGCTGAGGACAATGTTAGACTTGTCTTTCTGCCTTCTTGCATGTGTATTCTAATGACTGGAAAATCATCTCTTGGAGACTGAAACATCACCTTTACACAGGAATTTTAAAAGAGAAAAACTAACACATTCTACCTCTATAAGAGGTATTGGGACTGATTCTATCTCAAAACCAAGTCTGCCTCTAACTATCCTTCTAGACTGCTCAAAACTACTAGAGATGGCTGTAAATTGCAGCCTGTACAGACTGCTTAAGACTTTCTTCTGAATTACTCATTCTACTTGTACTCTCACCCAAAACTAATGGCCCTTCATCTGACTGACTTTCAGTGACACCTAGAATTTGTTTATGTGGACAAAAGCAGACAGAATTAAGCTTAAGGATTCACTTTGGCCTTGAAAGCTTTGCAATCACACGTGTATCATGCTCTGTTCATGATAATATAGAAAGGCTTTTTTATTTCACTACACTGATAAATTTGCACTTTTCCTAGTACTTTTGTATGTGATACGGACATTGTATATTCAGAAGACCCGTGTTCTCCGCCACTGCGTATTTCTTAAATCATACAGGTAATTTTCCCTTCCTCTCTCTCCCTCTTGAATGTCATTGACAGAATTGCAGAAGCAAGTGGGGCTATTGAAAACTCCCAAATAATTCTTGGTCCCCAATGTTTTTCTTTCATCCTTAAACTGTAATAATATTCTGGCTTAATTTTTTCACAATCAGAAGTGAAATGAAGAAGTTAATAAAATCTATTCAAAATGTGAACTTAATTTGTAATGTAAAACATCTTGAAGGGAGATGTTGCATACAGATCTTACCAATTAGCTTATTACTATAAAAAGATTCCTACAATTAACAGAACACTGTACGCTCTACCTACAAGCTCTGCATAAAACTGTGTTGCCATGAGGAAATATAATACCTTTTAACATGCCAATGGGACTAAAAATTAAAATTGAAATTCCCGAACTTTGAGTAAAGAAAAATAATAGTAAATATGGGAGAACACAGCATCTGAAAGCTTTAAACTCAAACCATGCTGAAAACTGATTGTGTATATCTAATTTTCTTGCAGTCTCAGCCTCGTTTCAGTATCATACAAACCATTTTGCACAGTCTAAATAAAACACTTGAAGAAGCCATCAATCCATTTGAACTTTCAGTTTATGCCCTTTCTATGCAAATATACACCTCATGCAATCATGTATATTGTATCCCAATAAACAGGATCTTTGGCCATTACTAGTAAAAGGCCACATGCTTTGTAGTAAACAGACAGTGTGGGGTCTCAGGACTGCTTTGGGATTGCTTTGGCCTGAACTGATTTTAATGTGGTTAAACAATTGACTGATGGCCAGCTGACCGCTGCTTCATCTATTTTAGCTTAAACATTATGAATTTCGCCTATGGTAAAGATATCACCCACCAATGTAGTCACTGAACAACAAAATAATTTTCTTTATATCGGTGTGGCTTGGGAGCCTATTGTGCAGTTTTCAAACTGTAGCTCAGAACAATGCAAAGGATCATGATCTGAGAAGATATAAAAATAATCACAAATGGATCCAGTCCTGGAGAAGTAGAAAGCCCCACCATGAACATCATGCTTCTCTGCAGACCTGGTGGATGGTTCTTGTAGATAACTTTCTCCCCATTTCATGGGAAGACTGGCACCACTGACTTTGGACCCAAAACCACAGTGGTAAGAGAGCATAACACCAAGAAAAAGGACAGATACTAGAAAATTTTATTGCATAACAACTTTAAAGTTGCTATTAATGCAGCTCCTCTGTATTAGTCTAGGTGCTGAGTGGAAGTGTTACCTTAGCTGGGCTGGAGATAAATGTGAGGTATTCTGTTTAGACTCGTAAGGTTTTAATTAAGCTGAAAATTGTAATTTCCACGTATACACAGTGTGTTCTCTTTTGCCTACGATAATATTTTTTGTATGTATACACATGTTTATAGATACGTATGTGTATACACCAATGCAATATTTATCCATCTCATCTTTCTTAAAGCATTTGCTGAAATCTATTGGTTTACCTTTTAATATGATGTTAGGAACTCACGCTCTTCCCTATTGTTCTGACTCTAACAAACCCCTCACCCATCATCATTTTTAATGTGTTTCATCCACTTTCACAAATCCTTCTGTTGCAGGTGTTCATAAATCTGTTTGCTCCCAGGATATATTCTTACCCCCTAAGCTTATTAACTTCTAGTCCGTGTTTCCTAAACTTACGAGCTAACAGATTTTCCTTCCCTCCCACAAATCCACTTGCTTCAGCAATCCATATGATTTTTTTCTCCTGTGCTGAGGTAGAAATTCCCTGTTTCAGATAGATAATCTGCTAAATGTCTCTCAGGGAGCTACAAAGAAGGAAAGCAGACCAGTTTACTTCCACAGTTGTGGATAGCAAGAATGGGGGATAATAATGATGCAGATCTTATATTACTTGAAGTTTAAGTTGCTTGATAAACTGGGTTTAAAACATAGAAAAATCTCCAAAAGTATTTCAAAACTATCCAGCCCTATAAATAGCAACAGAGCACACTTCCTGTAGCTTATTCAAAAGCTGCCCACAGCTTTTTAGAAAGGATATGTATGTCAGGGAAGAAGATGGGAGTGATCTTAATTTGTGTTCTTTTGAAATGAACTAACGATTGAAAAGGTGGTTCAAGCAACATCTTAGAGAACAATTTCAAGCTTTCTCAAGTGAGATTTTTCTTAATGGCAATTTTCATCCTAAAGGTGGGAGTTTTGCAATGTTTTTCAAAGAATCAGAGGAAAAGAAGCATGCGAGTTGCCCAACCAGAAAAAAACAAACCAAACAAAAAAAAAAACCAAAACCCAAACAAACAAAAACAAAAACAAAAAACAAAAAACAAACCAAAACAAAGCCAGAACAGGGCTTAGCTTGAGATGGTGCAAAGAGTTATGCATTTGGATTCCTGTGATACCATATGCTCATGACTACTCCTGTAAATATTAGTTTGGAACATAAGGGATCAGCAGCTATACCTTGCAATATAAGGACTGTTTGTGACATTATTGGACACTTGAAAGAGTATTTGAATAAAGAGGGAAGCCTGAGAAAATGCAAAGCTGAAACTGAATAATAGGTCTGCTCCCCCATCAAAGCCAGGAGGGGGGGTGTTCATCAGAACATCCTTTAATCACATTTACTTTACACTGTCAATGAGAGAGAGAGGCATTTTTTCAGACATTTTTAATATAAAAAGCATCAATGCTATAGGAGAAAGAATAGAAGAGACAGTGATTTGTATTGTAGTATGCCATCCTTGTGTGCTGTGAAGCAAGTTATTTCAGTTTCTTCCTTGTTTCAGAATGTAGGCCTATTAGATGCTAAAAATGGTAAGATTACCCTTTAAAAAATCATTCATTATATGGTATCAAGTCTTGGAAGGGAGTCTAGGAAGAAAGTAGTGTACATTTCAATTTAAATGAGGTCCTATATTGTGATACTTATAAGAGAACCCACAGACAAATCCAGTTTTAATGAGCCCTTGTACTATATAAGGAGGGGAAAGCAGACAGACATATTTTTGAAATGAACTGTTAAATGGTGCATCTAACCAATGAGAGGAAGGAAGGAAAAGACAGATTCATTGCCTAAAATGAACATTGTCCAAGAGGTAAAAGCATAAGGCATAGGGAAAAAAGGTTCATCTTGCTAACCTCTTTACTGTTCTTTCTTCCAAAAGTTCAAACGTTCACTATAGATGCACGGCACTTCTGAGGATAATAAATAACAGTAAAGATCATACAGTTGTCCTTTATACCCATTATTATTTATTTGTTTTACAAAGAAAGACAGAAGTTCTAATTAAGCATTTGGCCTTCACAGAGCTGAGAGCTGTACTGTATGATTATAGGTAGCAGGCAAAAAGAAAAGTGTGAGGAAGTAAAGGAAGGCAAGGTAAGAGTAAAGTAATTCTGACTGGAATGTCATTGTACAGACAATATAAATTTAATTCAATTAAAAGAAAGATTTTGAAATTTATTTTAAGTATGATTTATAGCAAGATTCTAAGTGACCATCACCTACCTTCTCCAGCTAAAATATCTTTTGTTCTTTTTACATATTTCAGTTTAATAAACGTTGTATTACAGTGAATATATGGATGATTATTTCAAAGCAAGATAATTCAGCTCTTTAACTTCAAACCCACAAACATTAGATGCATTTCACTGTCATTAGGTTTGTTTTCTTCCAAAACTTAACAAAATTGATACAGTTCTGTGAAGCACTTTGATTTTACCAGAGCTTCGTTTTCCAGAGGAAAATGGGTCTGACATCATTTTCCTATCCATTTCTGTGAGAAAGTATTTTCTAGAAGCATTCTTTTGAAAGGTTCGAAGAAATAATTTGACATTTCAGCTTGCCAATAGAACCATAACTAGCCTGCTTTAAAAAAGCTCACCTTCTAATAGGTGAATAAAAGAAAAAATGGTAATCACTTAAGCTTTTTCACAGGAGGGTACCAAATTAAGAACAGTCAGCAGTGAAAAAAGTATAAAGGGTCTGCAAAGATAAAATGAAACACCAATAACAAGGTCAGGTATAACCCAGAGCGAAATTAAAGAGGAAAACAACTCCCTAGGCTTGTATTAAAACCAGAAAGGGATGTTTCTCTGCATAGCCAGTAGCAGTAATACATAGTTACAGGTTAAGTGTGAAGTGTTCTAATCACAGACATGCCAGTTCCTGACCTTGAAATCAAGTGGCTGAATAAGGCAAACAAATAAATGTGAGGTTAGATGAAAAAGATGAAGACAGGTAGCTAAAATAGAAAGTTTTAGCATAATTAGTAAGTCTTGTTTCAGCACGTAGCAGTCATAACTTGCCTAACCTGGAGTTTTCTGTCTGTTCGGTAGCCAAACTCATCTGAAGTACTGTTTGACTCCTCACTCATGTTTGACTTCCTCATTTCAGAAGACGTAAAATATTTCTTTCCACATACAGCAGTGAATTTTGGAACCTGCTTCCACCACAGGTTGTGGAGACCAAGGCTACCAGCAGGTTCAGAGAGACTAAACAAATCGGTAGACAAGTCCATTGACTGATAGTAAAAAGACTAGGTATAGGAAATAACTTGCTAAGAGCTCTGATACAACATCTGGAGGACCCCATGCAGAATGACCTGCAGAAAATGGCTGGATTTAATTGCTCTTCCTAAATAGCACCTCTTGCCAGTGTCTGAAATAGACGTAATACCCTATTATCTGCAAGAGGGAGTGAGGCTGATATAGACCATTGATCTGACCCAGTTAGGGAAGTTAATGTTCAATATTCCTAAGCATTGGTAAAACTGGCAAAACGTGTAAGAAAGTATCATGTGTTATTCACAACAGTACCTCATAAAGGTTCCTCACTACTTTGCATTTAAATTCAAAACACAAGTAAAGAAAATATGTTCGGAATAAAAATCAAATCTATTTTCACAATAAAAAATCACACGGCATTGAAAATGAGGGGTAGACCACAAACTTCTAAAGAGAGATGCAAAATTAATATATTTAATATCATTTCAACAGCAATTTTTCTAAGATTGCCGTTTGATACCATCCTTGTTCAAAAACTAAGGCAAACGTTTGGGTTTGAAAAGCTACTACGCACAAGGCTTTTCTCCATGCCCAAGCTGTGGTTTCGGAACTGCTTATGTCTTACATGGGAGTTTACATATGGCAGCAGAAATTTTCCTGCTGGCCCAGTCACTCCCCTGGGAAAATGTTGTCTGCATAAACAAAATACAGCATTCCTTCTCAGCTGATACTTACCATAACAAATACGTGCATATTTGCTTAAATACTCCTGTTGTGATGCAGCTATTGGATTTTTTATTACTCATACTCATTGTAACTCCTCTTTTGTGACATTTGCAGAAGAACCCAGCATCCGAAGCACTTTGTAGTTAAAGCAAGAGCTTTCCTCTGTACTCATAGCCCACGTACTGGACTGCCTGGTTCACTCCTGTGGAAATCCTGTGGCAAAATCCATTTGTGTACAATGTCAGTGTTTGAATCCTGGTTGGAGGCAAGCCGAGAACAGCACAGTCTTTCCAAATACTCCAGTGGGAACTGTAACCCTTTTCGTCTGTAGACAACTTCAGTTACTTTTTAAGGTAGATTTTAAAAATTATTTAAGTTTTCTTAGAAGTTGAAAAACACGTAGTCACAGTATGAGGCAAGTATTAAAGTTTAGAGTCTTACTTATAATTTATTCACTTCTCATTTGTGGTATTTAAATGTAATGTTATTTATAAAATTAATAGCTTTGCTTACTCAGCTTTTTAACAGATGTCAGGGCATAAAGAAGGCATCTAGGAACTAAGAGTACTTTGTCTTATTCTGCCTTTGCGTTGTAGTAAATCACGTTTTCATTGCACAGATATGTATTTCTGATTGAATAAAATGATATTTTCCGTGAATAAGACAACACAAGAAAGTAAATCACCCACAAAATAGATATATGTATGACTGTCCATACTTAGTAGATATTGATTATGACATATACTCATAATATGTATATTTTTAGATTGTATGTATTTATACATTAGTGATATAGAATGTCTTTATGGGGATATAACTTCCATTTTTCAGTCATTGGAATGTTGTCATTTGTGTATGAAAATTCCTCCAAAAGAAGTTCACTGGAACTCGTCCCAGTGAACACATTGCAGTGGCGTATTCCATGATCTTCACTTCTTAAAAGTACTGGTGATAAATGAGGACAACGATGAATATTTTTTTCCACATGTTTTTGAGGGAGGTTTAAGTGTTTGCAGTCTCATCTAAGTTACTATGAATCTGTAGTTCTTAGGTGTTTTTTATACTTATGTATAGTATTTGAGACCCTCAGAACACTTCCAATATTTACTCTTGAAACGCTCTTGTGAGATAGAGAAGTGCTACTAATCTCATTTTAAAAATCAGAAGAGTAAGACACAAAAGTGAGTTTGTTGTGAAGAACATGAGAGTTATTTAAGTGGTCTTGAAAACCTATATTTAAGTGACTCAGTCATGGATGCAGTGAAAGACCGGCAGAAAAAAAATTAGTCCCAGAGTTCGAACGCTGGGGCTAACACCCTCAATGCTGAAGTACCTTTCTAAATAAAGGTATTAGATATACAAGAATAATACTTCAAAGGGTCACAACTTCTTTTCAACAACTCTCATAAACAGTGTCAGTGAGCAATATCAGGGGACTTAAATTCTGCAAAAAGGAACAGGTGTCATGCAATTAAGAATATAAATAAATCCATTGTGCTGAATGAACACACATGCTTTACTCATGCTTCACATGTATGAAGGTCAATCATGTACAGCGTATTTTAGATAACACAGCCATCTAAATATTAATCTTTTGTCAAACATAGATCTATAGTTACTTTAATACATACATTTGTAAAGTAAATCAGTGACTTAAGACATGATTCAGAATTTCTTTTGTGGGTTTACTTTGCTCCCACTGAGATTTTGGTTTTGGGAGGAACAAGATTAACCTTTTTAGAAAAATAATAATGAAAGGGTTTCTGATCATATCATTTTTAAATGAGGAAAGAATATCTTTTTGGGTAGTATTCAAGATTATATAATTTATCTTCTGTTCCAAAGGACTGATCTCCTGTTTTTAGTTCAGTAAGCAAAAAGTCATTCCTTACTTACAGTTTTCTATATAATCCAATTGACATATACTTGTTAAAATATTAAGTGTGAAGTATTTAGGCCAGAATTAAATGCAGTAATAAGTAAGGGGATTTGCATAATATTGGGCACTGATGCCAGCTTTGAAATGCCAGTATCATTTTTCACAATTGAAAGCATAGTGCCTTTGCGAAATATCATTTATTAAGACCAAACCACAGTTTCAATAAAGCATTAGCATTTCCTGCATAGAACAGCCCTTGGGCAGCATTCTGAAGTAATAGTGAATTGCTATTCTAATCCACAATGGAACATTTTAATAAGTGTGATAAATGACTCACAAAGGGCTTCAGGTTTCAACGTCAGTAGAATTAGAATCAGGCAAAGTCTGGGTCTGGGTGATAGATGTAGAGGATTTTTGTGGTAAACAGTTTGCAATGTCAGGACAATACCAGCTTATTGAACTTTCAGAGGCTAAATTCCTGTCCATTTGTCACCTTGTTGCCAGCAGACATAGATGGACATGGAGTTTAGACTTACATTCTTTATCAGCTGATACATTTCGGTAACTCCTGGACCACTTACAAAAAAAGATCAGAAAAGGAAACATTTAACAAAGAAGAGGAAAAAAAATCAAAAGATGAAATAAAACCAGAAATGCTTTAAATTAAAAAATACAAATAATATTGAATTTTTTATTCCTGGGAATATTTTTATCTTGTAAGCACAAAGCAAAACCAGTTCCTGGTAGAGTTAATGCTCCCACTAAACCACTCTGTTTTTTAAAATAGTTTCAAACTTCTATGAAATGAGTCTATTTTGTTTGTTTTCAAGCAAAAAGAAGGAATTAGACGGTCACAATATTTGTCAGGTTTTGAGTTAAAAACAGTTTTAATGCTTCCTGTTGAAGAATCAGAAAGAAACTTTCTACTTTTCTGAAGCTTTCCCTCTGGTGCCATACCAATGTTAGAAGTAATGATATTAGGATTTCAAACAATGTAAAAGGCAAGAGAATGAAAAACAAAAAGCTACTTACCTATGAATAGAGCAGCAGCGTGATTGAATTGTACAAGGCTAGATAATACATTGAGGGTAGATCCATCTCACCCAGCTTTCACTATCTAAAACTTTATTGTTGAGTGTAAATTAGTTGTTCAGGCTCCCTTTGTCGTTATGGGAAAGAGGAAGAACAGCAGTTCATCTTACGTCTTTGACACTTCCTCTAAAAGTGACTTTTTCTCTCCCTGCACTACACAGGAGGCCTATCTTAGTCTTCATGCCGTATGGGGTAAATATTGGAGAGGTGAATCCTATTAGGAGAAAATTTTCTGTTACTATTGTATTCCATGGTTAGGACATTCTCTTTCTGTAATAGCAAGCTAATAGGAGGTTAAACTAATATAGGGGTTTTTTTCTCACCACAATGACAGAACTAATATTCTTTTAAATGACTGTTAAAATGCTGACTGACTCCAGTGGTGGTGATACAGTACTTGTGCAAAGCAGTTTTATTGTATTAATCTTTTGTTGAACTAGTCTTGAAATACTTAGAATCAAATTCTACAATATGTCATATTTTTGGTCTGTTTCTTTATTGCCCTACATAATGTGTGGTAATTTAAAATATTCAGAGGATGTCAAGGGCAACAAGAAGAGCCTCTGCTGTTATGTTAGTAGTAAAAGGCTCAGCAAGTAATGTTTTAAGCCAGTTTCTGAATGGGATGATTGATTCAGCGACAGTGGATGAAGGTAAGGCTGAGGTACTTGTTGCTTTTTCTACCTCAGCTTTCACCAAAGTCTCTTGGGCTCTGTGCCTGGCACCTATGAGAGGACATTTAGAGTACTGCATCCAGTTTTGGACGACTTGATGCAGGAAAAATACTGATAAATTAGGGTGAGTGCAGCAGAGAGCCCCAAGCTGGCAGGAGCTAGAGAACTTATCCTGTAAGGAGAGGCTGAGGGACCTGGACTTGTTCAGTCTGGAGAAGAGAAGGCTTTGGGGGGACCTAAAAGCAGCCAAATAACACCTAAGGAGAGGTGTTTTGTACCAGGAGGTGCTGGTCCATTACAATTCTAGTAAGAAACACACTCAGACTCTAAGGTATCATTTACAATGCTGTTTATTATGGCTAATGCTTTAAGAAGAGAAAAGCACAGATACTCTTATGTCCCTTCAGATGCTGGGAATCCTGAGCAGTGTAGTGGTGATTAGGACTCCAGCAGTGCCGTGCAGACCGCATCCATAGCAGACATTCCCTCCTTTCCATGAGTCAGGCTATTACAGGATTTTCTTAAAAGGAAACAATTCTGGTAATCATTTCTACAGCCAAAACAGAAATGATGCTCTCATGAGAGCTTCTTGCTGCACTTTCAGGTAAAGGCAAGGCTGTGTGGGTGCTGTACACAGCACAGGCCTGGGTATACTTGGGTTAACTGTACTGTGGATCACTAACTCCTTAGTGCACCACAGTTTTCCAGTCAGAATCACTACAGGGGGTCATCAAGAAGACAAAGACAGGCTCTTCAGTGGTGGATGGTGGGAGGATAAGAGACAAAAAAAGCAGAAAAAAAATGAACTGTAAGCTATTTATAAAATACTTGTAGGTTTTTGGCTTCTTAATCTCAAAAAATTCTATCAATCTTTACTTGTGAGTTGAAGGATACTTGGTTGGAGAAAGCGGAAGTTTAATTAACATTTAACTTCACTTTAATGCGCACTTGACAGAAATGTAAATGCTAATTTGAAGCCGTAAAATAATATGCATTTTTCTGTGTTAAAATGGACTTTTGATATGTAATTTTCCCATCACATACACACAAATTTAGATGCATACTTCTATTATTATTAAGGCATAAGCCTATTTGTAAAATATGGTCAGTGAGGTAGCTTGTGTCACAAATATAAAAGTCAACATCATTAAATAGGATCATAAGAATAAAAGCATAAGGGGAAAATACCACAATTACGTTCCATTTGATATATACAATTTGAATATGTATTTGAATACATACATTTGAATATGTTTTTCATCAATCAGTAGAGGAAGAGATGCATAACAAGTTTATTTTCTTTCTGTATATTGTCCCTTTGTTGTAATTCTTCCTTCACATCTTCAGTTTTCTTCCTTCATGCTTTTTATCTTCTTTTCCAGGTCTTTTTTTTTTTCCTCTTCTTCACCTTAACCATGGTGGCAGTGTTCATACTTTTTCTTATTTTGCCTCATTTGACTCCAGTAGTCAGAATTTGTGGATTCTCAATGTCTCAGGATTATTTTTTTTTTTCTCCTGCATAAAAGAACTGAAAGATTTGCGAGTTTTCAAGGTGCTTGTTTGAGTTGCAGTTAGAACAGGAACAACAGGGAAATTGACAAATAAGAGCTATTTTATTCAACATTGTATAATCAGTGTCTAAGTTAATAAGCTGTGACTGACAGTTTCATAATTTTTGCTATACTTAAAATATTTTTTAACTCTGCCTCATCTAGCTAACTTTGACTCAGACCTTCCTAGCCTACAGTATCTGATCCAATATGCAGTCTGGAATGAGCAGTTCTGAGACAAATTCAGATTATTCAGAAGTCAGACATTTTCATTATCATTTCACACGGTGCCTGTGTCTCCAATCCGGCTCCAATTTTCCTGAAGTAAGCTAAAGTTAGTTAAAGTAAATCTCAGTTATGTCATGCAAATATCATTATGATAAATATGACTGCATAAACTCTGAAAACTCTGCAATACAAAAATTGGACCTATACCTCCATTAAAATAATTTAATTAACACCCAGCCTTTGGGTTTTGGGTTTTTTGGTAGACTATTGAGAAGAGATAACAAAGTAAATATGTGCAGAGTGAAGATATTGTTATTAAAGGATAAAAATATGTCCTCCTTGCATCATAGCCTCAAGATTAAGCACAGTACTAAATGAGAATTTCTGAACGTGGCAATATGTAATAGAAATTTCAAAATATCTCAGCAATATAGTAAGAAGGTAGTTACACTGTCTGTATCATGGATTTCTCAAACCTGGTTGTGTAGAAATAGAGGCTGGGGGATGTGATAATGCAGTGCTTAGCAGTACATGAGAACAGTTCTTCCCATCTGCGTGGACATGAGAAGATGATTGGCACCTGCTTTTGCTTCCTTCCTGTGCTTGCTAGGTACCCTTTCGTAACTAGTATGTTGTAGCCTGGACTCTGTGAAAGGAAAGAGTAAATGTAAATCTGGAAGTACATATGTAGGAAAGCAAAGAAAGTACTTTTGCTGCGGTATCCTCAGCTCAGAGTCACAATTGTCACATTTCAGTACATGCTATTGGCTGTGTTGGTGCAATTCCACTGTGACTGGCACAGACTTCCCTGTATAGGATACGCTTAACTATGTACGTATAAAATGTGTGGTTTGTCAGTCTCAATTATATCATTAGGATTTTTCTATCTGAACTGTTAGCTCAGATGTAACTCCTTGAAATTTGGGTTCCTTAGACGTACTTTCTGCTGAGCAAAAATACTTCTTGATTTTTTTTATTTTTTTTTAATCCCTACTCCCATGGTAATTTCAGCTAAATGTGTTCCACCTAGATCTGCTTATCTCCACCTCAAGTCCTGACATGCATTTATTACTTGACTGGAGAAATCTGAGCCTCAGATTTTAAAACTGGTTTTTTGATATTCAAATGTCTGCATATGAGCGATTTGTTTCAAGGTATAGACTTCTGCTGGCAGTCCTGTGCCCTTGGCAAACAAACAGATTGCTGATAAAACACTTAAATTCTCAGTGTGGTTTTTAATATTCCCTTAGATTTTCCACTATTTACTTAAAATTTGTACTTAATAGTATTTTCTTTCTTAAGAAATGATAAATAGGATCCTATACCTTGTACAAGTGTGGCAGGTGTTTGTTACAGCCTCTGAGAAGCTACCTTTTTCAAAGTAACTATAATTTAGATTAATATCACTGATTATATTAATAAACTCAAAGCCTACAACATTCAGAATATTTTTAAAATTTTGGCCATGTCACTGAAAATTGCAATATTGCTGTCAAATAGCTGTCATTTTAATAAAAATCAGTATTTTTTATTAAATTGAGTGATTTTTAAGTACAGTACTGGAATATTCCTCCTATGATAAAACAACAGTTCCTAATATAGTGTAGGTAGATGTTTATTCAAGGGGAAAAGAATAAAATGGCACTACATTTTTGGTTTCCTACAACCATAGACAGATTATTGGTTAGAAATTATTATTAATAACTTAAGGGAATTAGTGCACAAAAATATAGGCAGAAAGCAATGGATTTCACACCTGCAGTGTATCCATGATTTATTCAGTGCAATTCTGCTTTGGAAAGGTATAATAAAAATAAAACTTACTTCTGCTGTTTAGGTGGTTTATTGGATTTATTTTTCTGTATGTAGAAAATGAGTTTCTTATTAGTCCCTTGGCATGTGAGATGAATTGATAGTAATTTAAATCATACTTCAGATGTATAATGGTCAGAATGGAGAGGAACAGAACATAATAGAAAACTTAAAGTGGACAGCATTAGAAATTCCTTGAGTTTTTAATATTGCCTCAATTATGGTATTTGTTTCTGGTGTTTCTGCTGTTCCTTGTGACAAGAAATGTATCAGCCTGAGTGTTTATTCTAAGAGATAGCTATACATTGTTGAATTTTTTAGGTATTGCCAAGCAACAAATTAAAAAACTAAGGTAAAACTCAGAACAATTCTGACTGATCCAGTGATCCTCAGTGTTAATATACTGTTTGATCTTTCCTGTCTGGCAGTTTATCCAAAAGATAGAACTTTCCATCTTCACTTGGACACTTGGAGCTTAAGTCATTAAAGAACCAAAGATGATGCATTAATAATTTTTTTGCTTTTTTGTTTCTTTTTTTAAATTACCCCACTATTTGCTGCTGTGAAAGGTCAAATTTTATTATCTTAGGTGTGGAATTTGAACATAATAATTCTGTAATCATAGAATCATAGAATGGTTTGGGTTAGAATGGACTTTCAAAAATCATCTAGTTCCAAGCCCCCTGTTATGGGTAGGGACATCTTTCATCAGATTAGGTTGCTCAAAGCCCCATCCAACCTGACTTTGAACACTTGCAGGGATGGGGCATCCACAACATCTCTGGGCAACCTGTTCCAGTGTCTCACCACCCTCACAGTAAAGAATTTCTTATATAAAATCTAAATCTACCCTCTTTTAGTTTAAAACCATTGCTTGTTTTCTTACCACTACAGGCCCTTGTAAAGTCTTTCTCCATCTTTCTTACAACCAATAAGGTTTTCCTGGAGCCTTCTCTTCTCCAGGCTGAACAAGCCCAATTCTCTCAGCCGTTCTTGTTAGGAGAGGTGTTCCGTCCCTCTGATCATTTTTGTGGCCCTCCTCTGGACCTGCTCCAACAGTTCCATGCATTTCTTGTACTGGGGACTAGGGCTCCAGAGCTGGACGTGCTGTTCCAGGTGGGGTGTCACCAGAGTGGACTAGAGGGGCAGAATCACCTCCCTCAACCTGCTGGCCACGCTTCTTTTGATACAGCCCAAGACACCACTAGCTTTCTGGGCTGCAAGCACACATTGTTGGCTCATATCTAAATACTTTATCTAGTCAAAGTGATCATAAAATCTGAAATAATCATATGAGCTTATAGTTAATACGTGCATTATTTACCTTCATATTTCTTTGATATGAAATTGATTACTTTACTATGTTTCTTGGTAAAATATCTGGAAGGAAATTTTGTGACATCTAAGTTGGTTTGATTTAGTATTAAACTAAAATGTTTGAGTTCAATCGTCGAATTGGTATGTTCAAAATATCATATAAATTTAGATTTTGGGAGAGATCTTTCTGCGTAATCTCCAAGCTATTTTAAAATTACACAGTTAATAAGCAATTAGGTTAAAAGTACTATATCCAAGTAACATGAAAGACATGTCTGAGGAAAACAATGAAAATGCACTTTAAAAATTCTGGGTTTGTTGTGTTCTTAGTTGTGTTCACGTGAACATAAAGTAGTTCCAATGGTATTAAATTCCCTATTTTATAATCATTCTCCAAAACCAAAAAATATTACTTTGTGAATATGAATATAAAGTTTTCTTCTATACATCTTTCCTCCCCACTACAATGCACATTCCTCTTTAAAGAAATTCAGCTTGTCAGTAAATGGATCTGAAAATCATTGGTATTAGTTGCTAGCAGTCTCAACTCACAACATATTTATGCTTTCCTTGGCTTTCTCCTTGGTGACATGGTTCCTTAGAGTATTGTCCTACTACTTTCTGCTACATATTCCCTTTTTCTCCCAAAAGACAAATTGTGAAGTTAAAGAAAAAAAGTTGGGCTGGTTAGAGAAGCATTAGGTCTTTGGGGATTCCTCCTTGAAGTAACGTGTTCCCTTAAGATTCATGCAGCAGACAACGTCTGGTTCCTACCTCCATCCTGCTCCCTCCTTCACTCTCTGAAGAACTAATGATGTAACTACAAGCTATAACATGGAAGGACAGCATCAGAGTAGTGAAAGAAATATATAGCTTTTCAAGCAAAGTAGGAACCTGAACTAAGGCATTGTTTGGGCTTTTTAGGAATCAGTTTCACCTCATCTGAGTACCAAATTCAGATAAATGTCATGAAATTAGAAAAGTGTACTATCACAACAGCAAACATTTTCAAATGTCTTTTAGTTAGATTTTTTCCTTCTCCTCTTGCAGACAGTATTTAGCTCTGTAAGTAGTGCCATTATTGAAATAAGAGTATTCAAATACTTTTTATGAATACTAGTGACAGAATCCTGACCTTTTGAGAGGACTTGAATGAAAGTATTATTTTTATCATTGAAATCTGGATATTAGCTTTCTTGCCTGTAATTATCAAGGGCCTGTGCCTGTGTAAGGCTTTCTACCTACAGACACAGAACTTCTGTATTTTATATATCGAAGTGTGTCTATGCAGAGGCACATATACACCATTAGGGAGCAAGAGGCATTTGGGATAAAAATGGCAGATCACTTGCTATCTCTGTCAGGTCTCATATGTTTTTTTGTAATCAATTTTATATTTTTTTATTTATGTAACTATTTTTTTAATTTTTATTATATGCATAGACACCTGAAAATAGATTATATAATTAAAAAGGGAAGATTTGTATCAATTAATAATAAGTTTCCCTACATTTCCATGTACTGCATCCCTTGAAATTATGAAAAGCAGGGATCCCATCTGTTGCCAGTGTAAATTTGGAAGAACCAGCATTTCTCATTTTCAGCAACTGCATTATCTGTCCACTCAAAAAAATGCAATAGAAGAAAATAAAAAAGATATAACACACACGCATGCAACTGCCACAATGCTGAGACCTTTAAATAGCTTTAACTCTCTGAAGGGAATGCAAGTGCACTAGGTACCTAAAGGATTATACTATATAGGCAGTCATGCTTTGTAATTGTATTAAAGAAAGCATTATGTTACCTGTTTGTATTTCAAATTCAAACTCTAAAATAAAATATCCATCTATTTGGACACAAAAGTTCAAAAGGACACTGTTTAGTAAGAAAATGTCAATTGCCCTTTAATCCACAGGAAAGAAATTCTATAGTAGAGCATACAGCAACTGTTAATTCAGCATGTTCTTGCTGCTGATATGATTCTAACCCAGGAGAATATTAAATGAAATCATGAAGTAATGGAAAGGATGAGCATGTTAAAAGGGCTGAGGCAGAGACCAAGAGAGACTGATGATGCAATTACCCTTCTTCTAGGCTGTGCAGTACTAATGGGATAAGGGCCTGCATAGTTCAACAGTAAGGATGAAGAGGCTAACAATAATTCTCAATTTAAAGTAGGTTTTCTTTGTGCTGGTAAAATACCCTGCATCTCATTGATTAGAATGCCAAGAAAGTTCTACATTGTGTCGTGCTATTTGCAAAAGAAAATGCTAAGAGAGAGGTATTCAAACACTGTTTAATGAGAAGTGAGAAAGCTAAAGAATGGAAGAAGAAAGAATTGAGCAAATGTTAAGTTTAACACCACCAATACATTACTAACAACAATAACGTACTGAATATTTATAGAAGCAGTAGATTAGTAAGGCTCCCTGAAAATCCCTCCATTGTTCCTCACAGGCAAAATTCACATTTAGAACCTTCCTTGCTCTCTAATAATATTTGACTTTGTGAGTATTTTTCATGTAAAAGTTAATGTTGCTAGATTGACCATTCACTTACTGTGCCTTTTATAATCTGTTATGATTTGTAAAACTGAAGCCTCCTTTTGAGCTGAGCCAGAATGCATAGTGCTGGCTGACTAGTGAAATTGATGTAGCTTGAATGATATTTTTCCTGATTTATTTCAATGAAACCAAATGCAGAATTAAATCTGTAGTCCTTGCTACAGAGTAAACTTGGCCATACCTCATATAAGGCTTTCACAGTCATTGTAAAACAGTTAAGGAGTCAGAACTACTCTTTATTTTGCATGAAAGGCTATATTACACCACATGGAGCTGTTGTGGTTTAACCCCCACAGGCAACTAAGAGTTTTCACACAGCCATTTGCTCACTTTCCCCCAGTGGGATGGGGGAGAGAATCAGAAGCGTAAAAGAGAGAAAACTTGTGGGTTGAGAGAAAGGCAGTTTAATAGTTGATGCAAAAGCCTCATCTTTTGCATCACGTGCAAGCAAAGCAAAAGAAGGAATTAATTCACCACTTCCCGTCGGCAGGCAGGTGTTCAGCCATCACCAGGAAAGCAGGGCTCCATCACATGTAACAGTTACTTGGGAAGACAAACACCATAACTCCAAATGTCCCACCCTTTCTTCCTCTTCTCCCACCTTATGTGCTGAGCATGTCATATGGTACGGAATATCCCCGTGGTCAGCTGAGGTCAGCTGTCCCAGCTGTGTCCCCTCCCAACTTCATGTGCACCCCCAGCCTGCTTGCTGGTGGGGTGGTGTGAGAAGCAGAAAAGCTCTTGACTCTATGTAAGCACTGCTTAGAAATAAGTAAAACTGTATTATCAACATTGTTTTCAGTACAAGTCCAGAACAGCCTCATATTACCTACTATGAACAACTCCACAGAACGCTACAGGCTTGGTGAAGTGTGGTTGCAAAGATGCACGGTGGAAAAGATCGTGGGGTGCTCATTGACAGCTGGACCAGGTTGCCAGAAGGCCAACAACACCCTGGTTTGTATCAGGAATAGTGTGGTGAGTAGGACTAGGGAGGTGATTGTCCCCCTGTGCTTGGCACTAGTGGGGCTACACCTCAAGTACTGTGTTCAGTTTTGGGCCCCTCACTACAAGAAAGACATTGAGGAACTGGAGTGTGTCCAGAGAAGGGCAACAAAGCTGGTGAGGGGTTTGGAGCACAAGTCTTACGAGGATGAGCTGAGGGAACTGGGGTTGTTTGGTCTGGAGAAAAGGAGGCTGAGGGGAGACCTCATTGCTCTCTACAGCTACCTGAAAGGAGGTTGTAGCAAGGTGGAGGTCAGTCTCTTCTCCCAAGTAAGAAGTGATAGGACAAGAGGAAACGGCCTCATGTTGTGCCAGGGGAGGTTTCAATTGGATATTAGGAAAAAAATTCTTCCCTGAAAGGGTTATCAAGCACTGGAACAGGCTGCCCAGAGAGGTGATTGAGGAACCACCCCTGGAGGTATTTAAAAGACATGTAGATGTTGTGCTGAGGGATGTGGTTTAGTAGTAACTTGGCAGTGCTACATTAATGATTGGACTTGATGATCATAAAGGTGTCTTCCAGTCATAACGATTCTGTGATTCTATGAAGGAAATTAACTCTATTCCAGCCAAAACCAGCACAGGAGTTGTACTCGACTTTCTCTAATATTAGTGTAAAGAACTTCATTAGTTCATTATCCTTTCTTACAATAAAATTTGGAGTTATTTTCATTATTTTAAGCAAAGTTCAATGAATAGGTTGTGTGTTTCTTTCTAAAGTTGGTGTTACCATGGCTTGATGTACCAATGCATCAGTTTTCAAATTCCACATCGGTTAAATATATTATACACTGTTGTCATCAATCTTCTGGTAAGATAAGTCATGAATATTTTTGGACAAGATCTTTTGAAGGACCTCCAATTTACCTTAAAGTGAGAAGAGAGTTTGTCTTACAAGAGGATCAAGACTGAGGGCTCTAAATATTACAGCGATCTTCTTTCTGCTTTTTGCTCCTGGGTTCACCGGTTGTGTATAACAGTCTTGCTTATCTTGCTACAATGGTTTCTGGTTTCTTATTTTCATCGCATTTTATGGGAAAAATTTTGTGCACTGAGAAAACACAATATTTAAGAATGTGTAATATTGTAATTTAATATTGTATATGAATGCAACATGCAAGAGGCATCTTAACCTTTTGTGTTTATGTAGCTTACTGTAAAGTAGATTTACAGTTTTAATTGACTGAAGATTATTACCCTCTGATATCTCTTTGGCAGTCTAGAACTGAGTTTGGTCTTATTCCAGTTTTAATATTTATTTACACTTATTGCTTCAAAGCTGGGAATTGTAGCTGTTGACCCAGTGCTTTGGGCAATTTCCCCCATAAATTAAGAAACAGAGTCCAAGACATAAATAAATGTGTGCCTATAAATATAGTAGACTCTACCCACATCACCAACAATTTGAAGAAAATAGGGAAATCAAGGGGGGAAGGATGGGCCTTTATTGTGCCCAGAACATTAATAAATCTAAGCTTCTGTAGATCAAAACTGTCCAATGATATTCTTCACCAGCCTACCTGAAATACAGTCTATGAAAAACTGTCGTAATCAATGACAATCAATTTGTTTGCAGCTTCAGTAAATACAAACTGGGAAATGATGAAGACTGTCCAGCTTGTCATTCACAAAGTTAGGATAATGACCCATTAGACACCTTGGAAATGTGCATACAATGTTTTCTGTACTGCATTCTACATATCTACAGAGTTGAATTCAATTTTCAGCATCGTCAGCCATTGTTGCAACCACTGTTTCAATGGTAGTAAAAATACATATCTGAGTTGCTGCCTTTTTCCCCATAAATACCATCAGCTGATCAGATGAGCTTTGTTGTCTTGAGTTGCCCCTGAAAAATGTCTGAATTAGCTTATTAGTCCAGAATCAGTTATGACCCACCTGTTTAGGGTCATGCTGACATACTGTTATGACTCTACAGAATCCTTTGATTGAAGGAATGGAGGACCTGTTCCTTTTCTCCAAAGTCAAGAAGGGGACAACTACTCAGTTATTAATATAGGAAAAACATCATAGGAGATGGTTAACTACTTGCCCTTTGTACCAGTGTCCTCAAGTACCAGTTTTTCACCATATTAATTCACCCCTGGATTTCACTGAAGGGCAAACTGAATATTTCCTCACTAAGAAACAAGGAACTAGGGTGAGTTTTCACCAGTAAATTGAATGAGGACAAAACCTGTGCCAGATTTCTCTTCATCATAAAATCATAGCATGGTTTGGGTTGGAAGGAATCGTAAAGATCACCTAGTTCCAACCCCCTGTCATAGGCAGGGACACCTCCCACTAGACCAGGTTACTCAAAGTCCCATCCAGCCTGGCCTTGAACACTTCCAGGGATGGGGCATCTACAACTTCTCTAGGCAGCCTGTTCCAGCAGCTCACCACCCTCACACTGAGGAATTTCTTCCTAATGTCTAATCTAAATCTCCCCTCTTTCAGTTTAAAAACCATTACCCTTTGTCCTATCACTGCACTCCCTGATAAAAAGTCCCTCCTCCTTTAGGGTAGTAGGCCCCCTTTAAGTACTGGAAGGCTGCTATAAGGTCTCCCAAGAGCCTTCTCTTCTCCAAGCTGAACAACCCCAAGTCTCTCAGCCTGGTTTCATAGAAGTGCTCCATCCCTCTGATCATCTTCGTGGCCTTCCTCCGAACTCGCTTCAACAGGTCCATGCCCTTCTTCTGTTGGGGGATCCAAAACTGGGTGCGGTACTCCAGGTGGGGTCTCAACAAAGAGGAGTAGAGGGGCAGAATCACAGAGAGGATCTGCTCCACAATCTTGCTGGGCACAGAGGTGAGGCTGACCGGCCTGTAGTTCCCTGGGTCTTACTTTTTTGCCTTTTTAAAGATGGGGTTTTGTTTCCCCTTTTCCAGTTGGCAGGAGCTTCACCAGACTGCCATGACTTACCAAATATGATGGACAGAGGCTTGGAAACTTCATGTTCCCTCAGGACCTGTGGATGTATCTCATTAGGTCCTATTTATTTGTGCACCTTCATGTTCCTCAGATGGGGAGGAATCGCCCCATCTCACCCTGTGCTCTAAAAGGCATATCCTGAAGCTTCTTTAGCATTAAATGGTGTGTCTAAAGCCCATATATTTTACTTCATTTGTAAAATGTTTGCTTTGTTGATAAGCTTTGTGTATTTCTAGGAAGCAGCAAGTGATGTGGCGGAGGCAGACTTCAAAAAAAAACAGCAAAGTGTATTGCTTCTAAGCAAAAAAAAAAAAGTCACAAGCATGTGCTTGGGAGACAGGAGCCAACTCACAGCTACCGTTAGTCATAGCTGTGTGTTCTAGGTCAAGCTGCACAAAACCTTTGAGAGGACTTTCTCCTTCTGAGATCAGGGCTGACATTGTGTATAAGTATTCTTTGGGTACTGAGGCAAATACTTACAAACGTGAATCATCAGATGCTGGAAAGCTCCCAGAAAAAAAATCCAAAAGGAGTTAACATCAGAGCACACCTCCAGCAATGGGGTAGGAACGTTGCTTATGTGGTTGGGAGAGATCTGGGAAAGAAAAAGAGAACAGGTTTAAGCATGCAGCACATGTTGACTAATGCAGCAAGCAGTTTCTGCTCATCAGGAGATGAGCATCATTAGGACATATTGAAATGAAGGAATCATACTTGTACAGACAGACTCCTTGCTTCTTCATGTTCCCCACAAAGAAAGGGACGTATGGGCTTTTCCAGAGGAGCATCCTGTGCTTTTTGCATTGCTTAGCTGTTGGGATTTTTCTTGATTTCAACAGAAGTCACAGTGGTTGTGGAGTAATATAATCTCTAATCAATGGCCTTGTTTAGTAGTCTCTACTACTCCATACAGCTGGGAAAGTCATACTGGGTTGCCTAGATGGAATACCGTAAGTATAGATCATGGAAGACTAGAGGGCTTAGAGGATGGTATTGCTCACCTCAAAGATAAACAGACCTGAAAGGCACAGGCTTTCCCCTAACGTCCTTTCAGATCAAGTGATAGTTTACAAACTCCACAGAGCAACGGTGATCAACTCCAATGCCACAATGAAGGTTCTAAAGGTTGTTTGCTCACGCAAGAAAGCAGGCCTTTAAATGCAAGCCTACTAATTCTTAATTTCCTGAGTTTTCAGGTGGTCAGTACGTGCCTACCAATGTTAATTCAATTAGGAGTTTCAGTGTTTAGGAAGACTAGTTCAAATCATGTTTCAGCGTTTATGGTCATTTACAAAATAAATATGAAATCTAAACAAGAAATGATAAAATCATCTGGTTACTCTCTGTCCATGATCATGACCTGAGGACATAGGCTTCCTTTATTAAAAAGTCTTTTTATAGGACTTAGAGGAAGGAGAGGTTCTACCTTTTACTTCTTCAATTAAAGTAATTATTGCAAAGCTGAACACATGTATCTGAACCCTCTTTGTAATATAATTTCCTGAAGCTGTTTCCTAATTTTGCTAAATAAATTATTAAACATAAATTGTAGCTAACTACTAAATTCAAATTAAAGAGGAAAAAAAAAGAAAAAAATTATATTCTACTCTTTATGTCACATTCTTCCTCATTTTCATATGTAGGGATCTTCTGAAAACTTTTTCAAAATCAGTCTGAAACACAAACGTTTATGCCAGGTAGACCAAGGTCTGAGCCTACAGGAATGATATAATCCGACCAGCAGGTGCTCATCTCCTTCTGTCAAATCAGTTATCCAAAGAGGAGGAAGCTGAAACAGTCCTAACTCTGGACCAGCTAACACCTGGGAGAAAGGGGGTAGGTAACTGCTACCACATTGGCTGGACCTCTCCACTTCCCCTGCTGTTTAGGGTGTAGAAAAGTTCAATGAATCCAAGCTCTACACAGCTTTTTGCAGATCTCATTGCTTTACCAAATACGGGAAATGTCTCTGCAGTTTGATCATTGTCAGAATTACCGGCAGTGCTCGCTGAGTTCAAAGAGATGTTTTCATTGTATGAAGAGCAAAAAGCAGTGGGTGAATTGTGACAACTCTGGGCACTTACCCAGAGCCTTCCAATGTGGTCACAATTTAAATTTGAAACAGAACAATTGGAGTGAGATGGCTGTGCTGGAGAAGTCCATTGTTTATTCCTGTTGGATGATGTTTTAGGCATAAATTGTTGTCTCCAAAATCTTTCCAAAGAGCAGACTTTAGGAATATGAACAGGAGTCAATCCCATATGAGTTGAAGCAAGAACAAAATGCAGTCCCTGAGGTAACTACTAAAGACAGCGTAGAGCCACAGTACCAGCAGAGACGGCAATATAGGCAACCTATCTGTTCTCTTTTCCTGCTGTTGTAAGGTCTTGCCTTTCATTAAATCATTTTGAGTATAGTTGTATTGTTTTCTTGACTAAATCCTGTGCTCCTTTTCTGGGTTAAAACTCTACCTGAACCTCACTATATTCAGTCATACTAATGTCAAACCCAAAGAATTAATTAATTTGGGGATGTAAGCTAGTAAGGACAACTGTGTATATTCTCAAGCAATGGCACTTAATGCATCACTGGGACTGAGACACATCCAAGCCTAAAATCTGAATTAGCTGGAACTGAAGGATAAGGTCCTGGAACAAACTGCTTTTTTGATATCTAAGTATTCACAGCAGGACAGAAAGTCAGGCATATTGTACAGTTACAACAACTTTTTTCTGTAGATACTACTCATTATTTAAATTGTTCACATATGTTTATCTAAGAGAGCTGCGACATAAATTATAGCAGATAATTTACACCATGAGTTATGACTTCCTTATAAAGTTCTTTTTAGGTTAACCTAAGCAAAACAAGGACAGAACTAAATAGTTACCGCAATAGCTTATTTCAGCGTAAGTACTCCATAAAAATACTAGAATAATATGTTAACTAAGAAACTGAGATGAATCCATTAATTCCTAAAGTCACTTACTTTTTTACCAATGGTTACACTAGAGTAATATCAGGAGATAGTTTCCCAGTACTTTATTGCTCTGTACTCAGAGGAAAAAGATACCCTTGGAACAGATCTTGTTCTACATCTTACAGCCTCACCATACAGAAGTGATTTCACTTTGTTAGTTTAGTTTCCAAACCTGGATGTTTTTATTATTATTATTTATTATTATTGTTGTTGTTGTTATTTCCACTATTACTTTAATTATTTTGTAGCTGCTTATAAGTATCAGTGCTAAAGTAGAAAGCACAAGTGTTTGATCCGTTTTCACATAACTTCCTTTTTCACATAATTTAGAACAACCTGTAAATTTGTTTTTTTGTTACAAGCCATTTAATAACCCAGTAATTAATAAATGTAATATCTTTAAGAATTCAGTACTTTACATGAAAAATCTCCTGAAGTATAATGACCGTTCTTTTTTTTTTTCTTTCAAGAAAGTAAAAATAGCATATATCAATAACAACAGAAATGCCAGCTCCACCAGAAGAACAATAAATAACACAGGCAGCAGTGACTGTTGTGGGCTGAAGCGACTGTCACCCAGCTAGTAAGTGGTTGCTGTCTGGAGGAGTCACACTTCGGGCCCTGGCAACCAATGTTGCAGTCTGCCCAGGTAACTGAACCAAGCATTTCCAACCTAGTGATCTAAAGGTGACTAACAGCTCACACGTGTGTGCACACACTTGTGTGTTTTTCAGACATCATGTTTTAACCTGTTGAAGGAAAGACAGTTTCCCTTTATTAATGGCTATGGCGGAGAAAAATAACGCACAAGGAACATAAGAACTTCCCTGTCATGCTCCCAAATCCAGAAGACAGCTGTTATCAGCACCAGAAATAGCTACCACAACTTCTAAAAGTTGCAATACCTTCACACTTATCTCACTTATCAGTTGAGTTTTATTTATTTATTTATTGCTAGCTGCACAGGCCCTAGGCAGTACACACCTTGCATCTTCCCTAACACATAGGCATACACAGTAAGTCTGCTATATTATTTTCTCAAAATAAAATCAACAGAGACAGAAGAAACAATAAAACAAGAGACAGAGAAGGAGTTGCAGGGAAAGTGCAGACAGAAAAAAATAAACGAAGTTCCAGAGCTGCAGTGGGAGAATCAAAATAGGTTTGAGAAATGATTGACAAACATTGGAAAAGATTTCGTGGAAATAAAATGTAATTACTGCATTTGTGTAAACAATTAGACTAATTCCCCTCTTAAAATAACATATTCAAGTAGTTAATTTCCATAGTGAAAATCTCTTATGATGTGAGTATATAGTGCTTACCCAGGTCCGAGACAGTGTAGTAGGGTAACAAAGAACATGCTAGATGATGGATTGCAGAGGCCAATTTCTGATATATTGATAAACAAGTATCTGACTTCTACCAATTTTAGTAATTACACTCTTGGATTAAATTGCTATTCCACATCATAATCTTAATCTTTATACCAAAGTCGTTTATTTATTTAGATAAACATAGTTACTCAGAATACCTCCCATAGGATTTCATAGAATCATAGAATCTTCATGGTTGGAAAGGACCTTTGAGATCATCGAGTCCAACCATACACACACAAAAATACCCCCTACAATCTCTGCCACTAGACCATGCCCTGAAGTGCCAAATCTACATGTTTCTTAAATACCTCTAGGGATGGTGACTCAACCACCTCCCTGGGCAGGCTGTTCCAGTGCCTGACCACTCTTTCAGTAAAGTAATTCTTCCTAATATCTAATCTAAACCTCCCCTGCCACAACTTCAGACCATTTCCTCTGGTCCTGTCATTATTCACCTGGGAGAAGAGGCCAACACCCACCTCTGTACCACCTCCTTTCAGGCAGTTGTAGAGGGCAATGAGGTCTCCCCTCAGCCTCCTCTTCTCCAGACTAAACATGCCCAGTTCCCTCAGCCTCTCCTCATATGGCTTGGTCTCCAGACCCCTCACCAGCTTGGAATATTTTTGGTCATTGGTGGAACTAACATTCATGCCACCTGGTCCTCTGCAATAAACTCACAGACTTGATCTATAAAGCTACTTGTTTGACAAGATGTATTTATATTGACACTTCCATGTTTTTTTTCCAGGGACCTGAACCATTGCAAATGATGTACTTTTTATTTTTACCCACCAGAGTTAATGAGATAAAAAAAATAAGTGATCTATAAAACTGCATATGCACAAGGGGGGCACTTGATGTACAATGTTGTACTAGCAATTTATACACTGGCATGCCATAAGATTTCTCTGTTTGCCACATCAACTTTTAGAGTATGTATATATATAACAAGATTGAGTGTGAGGGTCAAATTCATCCCTTCTAGTCTTTCAACCTTTAGATGCTTGACCTAATGCCCCAGGTAGGTCAGTAAGATCATTTGAACAGTGTTTGCAAGCTTAAGCAAGTCTAGCCAGGTATAGATACTATTATTATCCTCCAATTATCTCAAACACTTATTTCTTTTCTACTTGTGAATACTAACAAACAAAATAACGTGAGAAAAGTAAATGTAACAAGCTAACATAAAATCACACCCAAGTAATTCTGTCCCAAATATTTTGACTGCAAATAACATAAGACATAAGAACTGAAACACAAGGGATTCAGTATAATGTATATTACTATAAATCTTAAAATAATTTTGATAATCTAATTCAATTTCATAATCTAATTCAATTTCATTCATACGTGTTTTCTACCTGAGATATGAAGTCAGTTAGCAATTTACCTGATAAGTTTATATATTTGTAGATGTATTTGAACTTAATTTTCAGTGAAAACAAATTACTAACTGTCAGGAAATTGATGCAGTGTATTCAGTAATCTTCTTTGTCCACTGTGGTTGTTCTTCAGATTACTTATACTGTTTAAATGAATTACTGGATTCCTTACAGTATTGCTTAAATAAACAATCATGGAAATTTCAAAGTCCATTCTTAAGTGATTTCCTTATTAACTACCAGTAAATGATGATAGCAAGCAGAATACATGTGACATAACAGGTGGTTGTAAGGACAGAAAAAGAACCAACTAATCCTTATTACTGATAATTATTCAGAAGCAGGACAAATTAGATTACCTTTGTAGTTCCAGGTTTAGTTTGCAAGCTAGAAAAATGAATACAAATTTAGTGAATTACATTCACAAAAATAAATTTTCTACATGGATAAATTTTCTAAATGGATACTTTTTTCAAATTAGTCATGTAAAGCTTACTACAGACTATTTTAAAATATTCTGGATAGTAACACCTTTGAAAGTTTGAATAAAATTTTTCTTACAATGTTGGAAAAAAACCCCTTCCAAATGTAAAAAAGACCATCTTTGTTTAGTTTTTCAAGTATTAATATGTTGAAGTTTGAACTGTCAGAAACAGAAAACATAAGTAAATATTGAATACTGAACAGTTTATTGCTTGAAACATTTTAAAAGCCATTCCACAGGAATAACTTCATCTAATAATAAGATAATTTTGAGCATGATTTATCTGGAAATTATAGAATAGTTGTGTAGAACCACAGATGCTAACACCTTTGTTAATAAACCTGGTTCACTACTTCCATCAAGAACCAGAGAAAAATCTTTTAAGTAGAAAAGCTCCCCTGGCTGACCTCACACCTGGTTATGATGAAAAGGAATCTTACAAGCCATAGAAAACTAGCCCTTTAAAAAGTTTTTATTTCCCTAGGGATAAAAAAAAAAAAAAAAAAAATTGAAATTATAGGAACAGAATTTGTCGCAGCTGCCTCAGCTTTACAGGCAATTCACAACCCACCAAGTTCATTAAAGTATATAATTAGTAGTTAGAGAAAACTTTTCTCTCTCCCACTTGTTTTTCTGTGCTAGAATTTGCAAACTATATTTTTATTTGTGACACTTATTTACAATCGTTTTGACTTTAGGTGGACTGTGGGCTGTTCATTTTTGCATGTCTCAGCAAATGCAACTATTATGTGTGTATTGTTTTTCAAATACACATTTTTATCATAGAATGATTTGAGTTGGAAGGGACCTTAAAGATCATCAAGTTCCAACCCCTCTGCCATGGGCAGGGACACCTTCCACTAGAGTTCAAGACAGAAGTAATTTCTGCAAAATTCAGTTCTGATATTGTTTTCTATTTGATTAGTACAATTTTCTAGATGGAATACTCTCTTTCAGTGTCTTCAGAAGAGCAGTCTATCAATTAATTTTCCACTAATGGTTCGAGTACAATTAGCTTTGGGCACAGTACATGCCAAGAAATATATGGAAACAGACACTTTGTATATTTAGAAAAAAACACCAAAAATGCTTTTCTATAATGAAAAAAACATTTCAGAGAAGTGTTTCTAATTAATTTAATGATAATCTTTGCTCTGTTTCTCATTGACTATGATGGAAAATATACTGTCATGACATTTTAACATTTCTACCTGTTTTTCAGCATATTTTTCTACCTAAAGGGTGAATTTCACTGATTAACACTGTGTTCCGGTAAGAGAGATACGTCTTACCTTCAGGACAAGTTGATTTATATTCCTATAATATTATAAGACTAAGACTGCTATGCATGAAGTGCATTGTATTATTTTGATGAAATTCAATATAAAAATACAGCATCACAGATGACTCAGAAAAGCATAGGTGAAATAGAAGAGATACTGCTTCCAAGTGGAAGACAAAGTAATAAAAGTTGGTGTCAATTTTCAATAAGTAATCATGCACTAGTAGAAATGATAGACTAATTAAGACTTTGATCATTTTTTCTTTAATCTGGTAATCAATCTTTATTTTCTAGGTAAGTATGCCTCCCTTTCACATAACAGATCAGGAATATACCGACAACTTGTTAAAAGCGTGATAGGGGATTTATTTTTTGATTTGGAAAAAGAAAAATAAAAAAAGGGAAAAGGAAACAATGTGCACCTTAGCTGCTGTAGCAATCTTCCACAGCCATGACTGGAATCATTTAGACCAAATACACATGGTTATTAGAATCATAGAATCTTCATGGTTGGAAAGGACCTTTGAGATCATCGAGTCAAATCATACACACACAAAAATACCCCCTACAATCTCTGCCACTAGACCATGCCCTGAAGTGCCAAATCTACATGTTTCTTAAATACCTCTAGGGATGGTGACTCAACCACCTCCCTGGGCAGGCTGTTCCAGTGCCTGACCACTCTTTCAGTAAAGTAATTCTTCCTAATATCTAATCTAAACCTCCCCTGCCACAACTTCAGACCATTTCCTCTGGTCCTGTCATTATTCACCTGGGAGAAGAGGCCAACACCCACCTCTCTACAACCTCCTTTCAGGCAGTTGTAGAGGGCAATGAGGTCTCCCCTCAGCCTCCTCTTCTCCAAACTAAACATGCCCAGTTCCCTCAGCCTCTCCTCATATGGCTTGGTCTCCAGACCCCTCACCAGCTTGGTAGCTCTCCTCTGGACTGCTCCAGCACTTCAATGTCCCTCTTGTACAGAGGGGCCCAGAACAGAACACAGGACTCGAGGTGAGGCTTCACCAGTGCTGAGTACAGAGGCACGATCACTTCCCTACTGCTGCTGGTCACGCTATTCCTGATACAAGCCAGAATGCTATTGGCCTTCTTGGCCACCTGGGCACATTGCTGGCTCATGTTAAGCTGGTTGTCCACCATCACCCCCAGGTCCTTTTCTGCTGGGCAGCTTTCTAGCCACTCTTCCCCAAGCCTGTAGCATTGCTTGGGGTTGTTGTGATCGAAATGCAGGACCTGGCACTTGGCCTTATTAAACCTCATACAATTGGCCTTGGCCCATCGATCCAGCCTGTCCAGGTCCCTCTGTAGAGCCTTCCTACCCTCAAGCAGATCAACACTCCCACCTAGTTTGGTGTCATCTGCAGACTTACTGAGGGTGCACTCAATCCCTTCATCCAGAACATTGATAAAGATATTAAACAAAACTGGCCCCAAAACTGAGCCCTGAGGGACACCGCTGGTGACCAGCTGCCAAGAGGATTTCACCCCATTAATGACAACTCTCTGGGCATGGCCATCCAGCCAGTTTTTAACCCAGTGAAGAGTACACTTGTCTATGCCATGATTCGCCAGATTCTCCAGGAGAATGCTGTGGGGGACGGTGTCAAAGGCCTTACCGAAGTCCAGATAGACAACATCCACAGCCTTCCCCGCATCCAGAAGGTGGGTCACGTGGTCATAGAATGAGATCAGGTTGGTTAAGCAGGACCTCCCTTTCCTAAACCCATGCTGTCTGGCCCTGATCCCTTGGCTGCCCTGCACTTGCCGTGAGAGCTCACTCAAGGTGATCCTCTCCATGATCTTTCCTGGTACCGAGGTCAGGCTGACAGGCCTGTAGTTCCCCGGATCCTCCTTCCAACCTTTCTTGTAGACGGGTGTCACATTAGCCATCCTCCAGTCATCTGGTACCTCCCCTGTTGACCAAGATTGTTGATAAATGATGGAGATAGGCTTGGTGAGCTCTCCCACCAGCTCCCTGAGTACTTTTGGGTGAATCCCATCTGGCCCCATAGACTTATGTGCGTCCAGGTGTAGAAGCAGATCATTGACTACTTCCTCTTGGATTATGGGTGGGTTGTTCTGCTCTCCATCCTCATCTTCCAGCTCAGGAGGCTGAAGACCCTGGGGATAACTGGTCTGACTATTGAAGACGGAGGCAAAGAAGGCATTAAGTATCTCAGCCTTCTCCTCGTCCTTGGTTGCAACTTTGCCCCCCGCATCCAGTAAGGGATGGAAATTCTCCCTGACATCATCTTTTTGTTGATGTATTTATAAAAAATTTTTTGTTGTTGTATTTATAAAAACTTTTTTTGTTGTCCTTTATGTTAGTGGCCAAGTTGAGCTCCAGCTGGGCTTCTGCCTTCCTAATTTTCTCTCTGTGTAACCTAATGAGATCTCTGTACTGCTCCTGAGTTGCCTGTCTCTTCTTCCAGAGGTGGGAAAGCCTCCTTTTTTTCCTAAGTCACATCACAAGTTCCCTGTTCATCCAGGCTGGCCATTTCCCCTGCCCTTTAATCTTGCGACACCTGGGGACAGCCTGCTCCTGGGCCTTTAAGATTTCCTTTTTGAAGAGCGTCCAGTCTTCCTGGACCCCTTTGCCCTTCAGGACTATCTCCCAAGGAAGGCCACCACATGCACTTATTGACTGCTTCATCTGCAAATAATGGTTATGAAGCATTACTGTTAAACAAGGGTTTATACAATCAGGTCATTGTGCTCTCCTGACAACTGAACATTCCATTCAATTTATGCCGGTAGACTTTAAAAAGTGGTGTGAAACTATGCAATGAACCTTAATGTAGAAAGTGAGGGGAAAAGAAATGCTTTTACCCATAAACCAGCTACATTTTTCTTTTTAAAGGTCAAGCAATGACAGCATGAACTTTTTCAATACTGAGAAGCAGCAATAAATTCCTTTCACCATACATCGTGGATCAGGTACACTGCTGGATGAGTTTTAATTCCAAAAATCATAATGTGACCTTTTTAAAATCGCTGTTGTTTATCTTGACAGAAAGATAGCTTACATGACAGTTTTCTTAAATTTTCATAATACTGATATTTCTTGCCAAGCTGTCAATCAAAAAGAATTTATATTAAAATCCTTCATTCCTCAAAACTCTTCTGATGTAGAAGTTCAAATATTGTCCATAGTGAGAGGGAGATCTATAAAGTCTAAGCCATGCTAGGTACTGTAAGATCAATTTTTAATCAAGATAGGTAAACATTTGAAGAAAAGAACCTAACCAACTTATGTTGTTTGCACATTTGGCCAAATTTTAGAGTGATTACAAACCTATAGGAGTCTGCCTGAGTAAAGACTGAGTGAAAACTGAGTAAGAACTTAAGGATATGATTCATATAGACGTATTTTATCATTATTCTGGAATATCTTGAAGTACTACTGCTAAAATTTCTTCACATACTGGCAGATGTAGTGGTAGAGCTTACAGTATGCTTCATCCCGATCTAAAGGATAATGAAACTCCAGAAGAGAAAGGAGGTTGGCAAAGAAACGACTTTACAGGTACATTGTAGCTATGGAGACTGCTTTAAATCTAAAGCTACTTTAATGCTTTGGGAAGAACTAAATTGACAGCAATCACTGTCCTAAGGGGTACACCTCTCTTATGAGGAAAGGTTGAGGGATTTGGGTCTCTTCAATCTGGAAAAAAGACGGCTGAGGGGGGATCTTATCAACACTTATAAATACTTAAAGGGTGGGTGTCAGGAGGATGGGGCCAGGCTCTTTTCAGTGATGCCCGGGGACAGGACAAGAGGCAATGGGCACAAACTTGAGCACAGGAAGTTTCACCTAAACATGAGGAGGAACTTCTTTACCCTGAGGGTGGCAGAGCACTGGAACAGGCTGCCCAGAGAGGTGGTGGAGTCTCCAACTCTGGAGACATTCAAAACCTGCCTGGACACGTTCCTGTGTAACCTGCTCTAGGTGACCCTGCTGTGGCAGGGGGCTTGGACTAGATGATCTCCAGAGGTCCCTTCCAACCCTATGGTTCTATGGTTCTATGGGTAGATGTCCTGTCCTTTTATCACATAGACGAGTTACTCAGGCAAAGTAATAATGATTTTTAATTACTGAAGCTAATTAGTGTTTTAGTTTATTTACACTTGTCCTTAAAATTAAATTTTAAATACATAAATTTATTAATTTCATTGTCTTGTTCTGATTAATGAAAGCAGTGATAACATGTAATTAGCATAAATGCTAAGCCAGACAGTATTTTTGCTAAAGCTACTGTTGAATTTGGATGTTATGGTAGTTTATTCTTGGTTCTGAAACTCTTTTGTTTTTAAAAAAGCAATGGGAAAATGGGAATATTGGAATGTATACCATACTGGAATATGGTAAAAAGAGGTTTATATGTGGCAAAGTGAATAACAAAAATCTGTTTTACCTGAGAAACTTGAAGAATATGATTTACTGACTAAAGTGAATGAAAAAAATTCCCAACCTTTACTATGGTGGGACAATAATAATAACACAAGACACTATTGTGGGGCAATATTCTAGGAAATTATGCTGCCAGTTATAATTAGAAGAATTAACATGGCAGTTAAAAGTTCATGGCTGGTGCTCTCTCTCTCTTTTACATGATGCCAGCCAGGAAACAGCCTTGTCAATTACAATTAAGGTTTAACACAATGTTTTGGGGTTACAAATGCTTTAGCAAAGTGGAGTAAGGTAGGCACATGTGGTAACAATTTTGAGACATTACTTAATATTTAGATAAAGGTTATTTAAATGTTTAACTGCTCATAAATTGAATTGACTTAGTGACCAACCAGGTGTCTTGATTAAGTGACATTACTCGTGTTAGAATACCTATGTTAGTGAAAGGAGATACAGAAAGAATGATGGGTTGCTCCCATCTTCCTGTTTCAACTAACTGAAATTGGCTGATGTCCCAAGAGAGAACCCATGCTGGCATAGATACCTTATAATGTGACAAACTTTAGGTGAAGGAAAATGGAAATTGAAGTGCTCCTGTAACCTCTCTACTTATGTAAAATCACCATTTAGATTCCTCACAGCTTTCTTGTCTCCTTCATCCCTTTCACTTACACACATAACATGCACACACATGAACACAGGGAGTGAATGGTAACTATCTGACCCTTCCTGGTGGAAGATTAACTCATTCTCAGTTTTGAAGCTTTGTATATAAGGCAACCAACAATTTTCGGTCTATTTCAGGAGCCTATATTTGAAGTCATGATATATTTACTATGCGCAGCAAATGCATATCAGGAATGTATAGCCCAAACAGTGCCTGAAAACCAATGTATTATTTAACAAGAGATAAGTAATAGTGGTCTAGTAATCTCTCTTCTGATGAGTCTGTTTCTGTATTATTTTGAGGTTTGGGGGTTTGGGTTTGTTTTTTTTTTTCCCCCCAGTGTATTTAAATACTTTATAGAAAAAGCTATAGTCAGCTCCTTGATTATTTAAACTGTTACTAAACTGTGTAAACTATTATTGAAACTATTTGAACTAAGACTACTATTTCCTGGGAATTCTATTCTAGAAGGATTCAAGGGCCCTGAGGACATCCTCACTCCGGGAGGTTAGCTGAGGTCAGGTACGGAGTGGAGCTGGCTGAGGCCAAGGTCGGCTCCTTCACTGACAAGAGCTGTTGTGAAGGGAGCTGGAAGCTCCTCCTTTTCTGGGAGCTGCATTTAAACTGAGATTGTACTGCTGGCCCTCGCCTGTACTACATTGCAGCTGCAGCTGTGCCTGGTGTGCCTGCCTGACCCTGACCGCGACTCGCTGGTTTGGTTTTCTGGCTTGCCCTCAGACCTGCCTCTTCCCTGCAGCCTTGCTGGGTGTGTCTGACCTGATCCCTATTTCTGGACCTGGTCCTTATCCAGACTTGCTGCTCCTTGTTGGTGCAGCCATTGCTCTCTCCTGCTCTGCTGCTGTGCTCAGGTCCCAGCGTAACTTCTGTTGAGCAGCCACCAGTCACTGCCCATGGCAATTTTGTCCTGTGCTCTCAGTCCTCTAAACAGACGCATCCATTTGTCAAACAGCTTTACATTATGAATAGTACCCTGACAAAATCTGTAGTTTGCACATATGGGTGGGAAATTCATAACACATGTGAATATCTTTCATTTCTTATCGAGGAGCTAAGTGATCTCCCCGCCATTGGTAGGTGTTTACAACGCTGACAAGCTATTCTTGCTTATGCTCATGGCCTCTTCTGTGTCATTTCTCCTGATCTTTCTGCCCCCTCAGGCTCATGCTCCTCACACTTCTCTGCTCATATGGTTCAATTTCTGATTTATAGCTTCTTTTTTTTTCACATGACGTTATGTGGGGAATGAAGATTAGAGTTTCATCTTCTGAGTGCCATTAAGGAGCATAATTGTTTCTTGCATTTATCCAAATAACCTTCAGCAAGGTGTGCAGACTTAGGCGCTTCTTAATTGAACTTAAGGTAGAGAAAAAAAAATGTACGTGCCCTCCTTGCTTTTGAAACACTTGTTTGAATTTCCTATACTTTGATCAAGCAGGGATGAAATGACTAAATAAGGAATTTGGGAAAAAATACTGAATTAAAACAAACGTAATAATTTAGTAAGAGAAAAGAGGAATGTCTCTGCCCAATCACCAATTTTTTTTCAATAACCAGTTTTAAAGACCATCAGAACAAGCGCTTGAGGACTAGTGTGTGTAATAATGAATATATGTATGTTTCCTAATGCTTTTTTTTTTCCCGACCAGCAATTGGAAGCTTATATGATGCATCTAGTTAATATCCAGTTTTACCCAGTCATATCTGAAAGCAGAGAACCTTTGCCCTCAGATCACAGAATTTCTACTTATAAAAGAACAAAGTAAAAAACCAAGGCTTGCAAGTGATTATAATACAGCAAACTCAAAAATATGTGGGTGTTTCTACTAGGTGCTTTGTGTACTGTGGTTCTTTTGTTCACTTAAGGACAGTAAAGCTTATTATTGCCCTTTAAGTTCAATCAAAATGTTTCAAAGATGATAATTCAGCGGGAGTGAGGCAAAAGGACCTTGTTTGAACACCTATTTATTATGCAGAGAGCACAACTGTGGTGTCATGACTGCTTTATCTGTCCTGCTGTAGCTTCTAATGAAAACTTGAAGATAAACCCCGAAAATAGCTTAGGAAAGGGGAACTGTGAATCCTCACTTTTACATGTCTGGTTCTCAGAGTACTGTGTTAAGCTTCCATACCTAATTCATGATGAGATTGAGGCCCTTCAGAATTACGTTCAAAAGAGTCACAACTGAGCCACCTTCAAACAATGTGGCGTTGCCCAAAGGTAACCAATAGGGACAAGAAAAATGAATGAAAATGAATGGAAATGCAAACTTTAATCACTTCAAGACCTGTTTTGGTGAGGGTGGGTTTTCTTCTTCTTTTTTTCTATGCATTTTTTTTTCTTTTTTTTTTCTGGAGCTAGAATTGATTCTGAATCTGGAGTCTCTTGCTCAGCCTGAGATGAAATTGAACCAAGTATATATTTTCAGCTACCACTTTGGAAGAGAAATATAACTAAAAATTTGTAAAGTTTTATATTTATTAATGTCAGCCCTAAAAACTCTCTCTGGATATCAATGGACATTTCAGGATTGTTTTTGGCTCTCTTGGTACATTAGTTTTCCATCCCCCAACACAGGAATCATTAATCTCTACTTCTTTGCCTTTCATTCCTTACTCTTTCAACTTATTAGGATTAGGAAGGCAAGAAATTTGGTGAAGAAGGACAAAGTAACTGTGGAAAATGCAAGAAATTATATGATGGAATGCCAAAGAATTCCATCCTGGGGCCAGAGGTGAATCTTTCCTTCACAATTATCTCTATTTTATTTTCTGAATTATAAAGAAAAACCTGTAGTTTATATATAAAATAAATTAAAAACACATTTTTCCTTATTTCTGCATCATGGCAGCTATGTAACAATTTCTCTAATCTCACTGTGTAACAGTCAAGAAGCACTTTTTCTGTCATAAAATTAATTTGCAAAAACTTGTTAGAAAAATAAGAGCTAATGCTATATGTTACTGAGAGTCTCTGGAGCAAGAGAGAAATAGAATCTTTGTAAAAATATCTTAATCTTTTCCCTAGTATTTACTTTAAATGATTCAGTCTATCCACTAGTTCTCATAATTTGCACTGATATGTAAGATTAAAATTACACTAAGATAAGAGAGAAGCAAAACACAAAAGCAGAATTTCCTTCTACTTTTATAACTGGGGTTTAAGTGAAGAAATAACCAGAGTTATTCATCTGAGAGGTTGAGCAACCTCATTCAGCATGAAGCTGATCAGTTTACTTTGAAGACTGGAGGCTATTTTTCTTTTTTTATCATCTCTCTATACTTTTTTTTTTTCCCACTTAAAAAATGTTTCTCAGAATCATTTCAGTATCGGTTGAAGGGAAGCGTATCTTCCTTATCTAATAATTGGTGTTAATTGTACTGTTACTGAAAATATATTTTAGTTGTTTCACTTTTTCCTTTTCTTTTTTTCCTCTAAATAAATGATCGAAAGAATGACATGATAATTTCCATATAATTCAGTGTGTATATTCTAAGATCTGTACCTATTCCTACATTACTATTCCTTTATTTTAAATGTTGTGAGAACATTGTCCCTGGTTAAAAGAATGATGATTATTTTTTAATTATAATACAACATAAAATAAGATTCCCATGTATTGTATGACAATAACAATATAATGAAAAATCTAAGAATATGACTCTGAAGGTTGTAGAACTATAACTAATTAAAGAAACTGATTAAACTACTGTGCAGGATGAATAAAAACAATGTAGTTACAAAAACTACATGAGATTAATTCAAAGAAATAAGAATATAAGGTTTTTGACAAGATCCTTAAGAATACAGAGTGAAATAGAATTCTTGGCAATTATATGTTTTATTAGTCTTTTTGTATATATGAAAATAGCAATCTGCCTTTCTAATTTACTGATATTGTTGTGTCACATGGAAGAATTCAAGAAATAAATTAACATTCTAAATATTATTTTAAATAATGCAGTAGAGAGAGTTTACAAAGTTATTTTGTTATGTTCTGCTATTAAAAGCTTTAGAGTCTTTAAGGAATTTTACACATTTGAATTCTACTCATGCAACTACTTGCATGCGTACAGCTTTACATATTGTGCACTTCAACCATAGGCTTCTGAGGTCAATAAAAGAGATTTGAAGTTATAAGCCCACACTGTGCACAGGTGACAGTAGTTAATTTATTTCACGGTAAGCACATAAAAGGTAGAAAGGAAGAATAAGCTTTCAAGCACAGTTAGGTATTAAATTTTAAATTTTAATTCATCATTATTGTAGAGGAGGAAGTGATGGGGTAATTATAACTTTGATCTTAATATTACTTTACAAGATAGAAAGCAAACCTTTTATTTGTATTTTTAATACAAACGTACTCAGCAACACTTCTGATGAATGATCTAGTCTGAAGTTATACTTGTAATAGGACAATCACTGATGCAGATAACTATAGTAAGTATAGGTAACTGTCTGAGCTAGCTCTATAAATAATTTTAAAATAAAAATTCTTCCAATAAATTAAATCCATTGAATAATTAAAAAATAAAAGGGCATTTAAAGGAGATATCAAAATTGATCATTAGCATAAAAATCTTTAAGAAGCAACACAAATCACATTCTTTGGCAGACACATTGCAGACAACAGGCATGTTTTATATTAAATACATTTCTCTAAAATAAAAAAAAACAAACTTGTGTTGTTAATGTTGTTTATTCTTTACATGTAAGTGTGATTCTGTAAGAGTTTCAGCTTACTATGTCCTCTTTAGCTGGATTTCTAAATCGATAATTTTGCTCAAATGTCTCAGCAACTTGAAAAATATCACTATTAGTGAAATATTTTCTCCAGAAGTTAACCTAAAAGAAACCGTCTACCGTATCTTTTGGTTTTGTTCTCTGTTCTATCAGAAGACAAACTGCAGGAATGAGGGTGCTAGCATAAGTGTCACATAATCATTCTTCCATAGATTACTGAGATAAAAACAAATATATGATGTGATAAAACAAGATTATATGGTACAAGAGCAAAACACATGTGGAATTCACCTTTTAGTACCTGTACCTCAGTAGTCTATAGAAGGTATATAATCCTGAGAGTATAGTGTCAGTTTTCAATCTTTCCTACTTTCATTGTAATGGTTTTTTTAGCAATAAAATAAGCTGGAGTTTTCTAGAAAAATCAAACTCCATAGCAGATCAACAGTACAGATAATGGTGCCAAATTGCCTGAGCCTTGTGCACACTTGGTTGCTTTTTAGTTGATCAGAGCTTTTTCTGCTTTATGAATAACAAATTTAGAATAAGATCTTGACCAGCAAATATGTAAATGTACCCATCCCTTTTTCCTATTTCTATCCTCCTTTCTTTTTGATTTAAAGATTCTACTTTCCATGATCAAAGACAATGCTGAGGTCAAGCTGGGAGTATTTGTCATAGCTGCCTGTCTGACAGCTAAACTTAGATAAACAGAAATCATCAGTTTTTACTCATAGTCTTTCCATAAGTTCATATTCTCCTGAAAGGTGTATAACAGTGTATGTCAAAGTATCTTTCTGAAAGAAACTGTTCACAAGGTAAGCACTGTAAAGAGGATACCACTTTTATGCGTGTAAAAGGCAAATGTTAACTCAAATTATTTATTAAATGGAAACAATTACTCCAGCTTCAGATATCTAAAATACGGGTGTTTAACTGTTATTTTTTCTGCTTCAACCTGAAGAAATTTCAGCTGAAGAAATGTACTCCAATCAGATAACTGCAGTCTTATTAGTGCCCACTAATTTCCTTAAGCTATGGATGGTCTAGACGATAGATAGTGTTTTAACTCCATAGTCAGTGTGTTTCCGTAGACTCACTGCTTTCAGTACACTTTCACTCATACAAACACATAAGAAATTCACATAAGAAATTCACAGTCAAATTCAGTGGCATGAATTCATCTTTTCTTGGTTTCAGGTCTAAATAGCAAATTTAATAGAAAAGGTAAAATGTGCCAGTACTCCAAATCACCTGTTTTGCTTATTGATTACATAAACTACAGATCATTGTCCGAATTATTGAATTATTCCTGTGAATTTACCGTAAATAAGAATTATTTTATAGTAAAATAAATAAATTTCACTCTAGACAAATTATTATTTAATAAGAAGGCAATAACTATGGATATTTAGTAGTAAAAATGTTAAGTTCAACTGTCACTCCATTCTTTTTGTTTAAGTTTTCTAAATAAATAAAATTGTGGGATTTTGTTTGTTTGTTTGTTTGCTTGCTTGTTTTCCTACAGAGAATACCAGCAGGTGGAAGTCCAACTGTTACCATTGAAAACTGTGATAATATTGAAGAAATAATAAGCCAGCTCTTTCAGACCAGTATTACATCTCTTGTGAATTTACTGTGTTAGATTTACAGTGTGTACCCAGATTAACTCTACATCATATATCTAGTAGATTATATTTGAACATTAAACTCAATTCTAGAGTAATTCAACGTGCTTAGTCTCCTTGAGTTGTCTTGGGAAGAGATGCTATTAATTATTAGAATGAGATTTAAAACTCTAGAGATTCATTTGTATTACCTAGCTTATTTCCAAACAAGGTGTCATTTAGGTGAATGCTCATATGAAGCTTAAAACTGGTGTGTTGGAAGGTAAAGACCTTAATATAAGAAAGAGTTAAGACTGTAGTGTGTATGATGTATGCTATGTAAAATTCATAGTAATTTTGTTTTATGCCTGTGGAAAAAAGGAGTGAGAGATATGAACTGGAAATATCTTGAGTTTGCGCATACTGTCTTGAGTTTGAGTTAGGTATAGTTCTCTATGACTAACTGTAGTTCACATGAGCTTTTTTTTTTCATTAAATGGAGGGTAAGATTTAAATTAGAATGCATAGTGATAGATATGTAGGAAGGAGAATAGAAGTTACTGACAAGAATATTTTGTCTAAATGTAGCTACACATGAATTGTCATGCCACTCTGCAAAACTTTATTTGGAGATTTTTGTTTTGGAGTTCTTTGGTGATAGACACTGATGTTGAGCACTTCTGAACAAGATAAGGTGAACAAATAAAAGTAAAACAGAAAGAGAAAAACGTGAGCATAAAAGTTGCATGCATACAAGTAAGTTATTGCTGCCACAGCTTCAGATTTGCAGCTGTAATATGACAACAGCAAAAAATAATAGCAATGTACATTAAAAATACATTGGGAGAAGCCGAACAGAAACCGCTGAAAATTCAAGTTGCCAAAACTCGTGATTCTCAGTGAAATTTCGCAATGATTTTCTACACAGATTTGGACAAAGATAGGAGTGTAGATTTCATATAAAACTTCTACTATACCTAAATGACACTATTTTCAGAAGTCAATTTTTTTGAGAACATGACCATATTTAGATTTATTTGAAATTTATATGTTATGCTTAGATTCAAACAAGATTACCCCTCATTTAGAGGTATGAAATCATGCAGACAAAATTAAGGCAAAATATATTGGTTATTTGATTTCACTGAGCTTTGGATAAGGTTTCACCAAAGCCCTGATTAGTATTTGTAGCTAAGCATTTAACAACACCTAAGAGGTGGCTATAAGTACAATATAGGAGAAATAGTACTGGAACTAATAGAATCAATTGACAGAAGCTCCATCCAGGTGGTATTAGTTTTGAGACATTTTGTGAATCTGAATACTCCCCAGGAAGTATATTGGCCCCAATAGAATCAGTAGGGTAAAGACAGATAGAGCTGAATGTCATCAAAATAACAGTGATGAATTAGCCTATTCCATTGGAAGACTGAAGCCAATGATAGATGGATGATAGGAATCAGTTTTGTGAGCAGGCAATTTCTCATGGAAAGCAGATTTCTAAGACAGATAAACTATAATTTTTAGGTAATTTCAGGCCTAAAGTCTGTCTTATATATTCACTGAACCCTGAACTGAGAAAGGCTTGCAAGAATAAGCCTAAAATATTCTGTGTATGGTCAAAAATGCAGTTTTTAAAAGATTATGAATATATCGTTGCCTAGAAAATTCACTGAAAAATTAATAACATTTACACATTTATAACCCAAAATAATGTATGTGCTATTCCTTCTTGGCGAATAAATCTTACCCTTCTTGGCTAAAGAGGGTGCATATACATATATACTATCTTGCACAAACAACGACCTATGAATAGATATTTATATAAGAGAAAGATTTCATCTCTTTCTTTTTGACAACACGGCATACTGGCAACTATATTTAAATGCTGTACTGTGTATTATCCCAAAGCATTGTTATTAAAACTCTCTGCAAGACATGATAAAATGAAAGACAAAAACTGCCTCACACATTGCATGAAAGTGTATCTGATTCTAACCATACATGGAATCTGTTTTCTATTAGCATTTTACATACAGTATTACTGAGACAGTTTAAACTTTTAAAAATAACTTCTATGCTTACAATATATCTTTATCATAAATTAACTTAAACCATTAAACCCCCTTTCTTATACAATTACAGATGACTTAAATGTAATGAGAAGATTTCTGGGGTTTATAGCAATATTTATTAAAGTATATCTTAAGTTACAAAAATAAGATCATCTTATGCACACAGTGCATTTAGACACTGACAAATTGAATTCAACTATCTATCAATACATAACAGTGATAATATTTAACTATTTGCCCTATTATAATTACTGTCAACTATTAATACATGGCTGTGACAACTCTACATGAATGCATAATGTAGGGACACTGAAAAAGTATTTTTTTCCAGTGCTCTGTGACGTGAACTAGGACTCAGCTTCCGGGAATGTCATATACAATACCATACAGTCACCTACACATCTCAACAAGATGATTTGTGTTTCAGAAGTACTTTACCCACAATGATGCATGGTATTGTATAAGGTTACATTATAGGTTCAATGTGATGAAAAAGACTATGATTATCTTATAGAATCATAGAATGGTTTAGGCGGGAAGGGACCTTAAAGTTCATCTAGTTCCAACCCTCTGCCATGGGCAGGGACACCTCCCACTAGACCAGGTTGCTCAAAGCCTCATCCAGCCTGGCCTTGAACACTTCCAGGGATGGGGCAACTACAACTTGCTTTGGCTGTGTAGAGGCTGCAGGGCATGCTACGTTTAGCCATGAACATGTCCTGGTCTATCACATTGGTAATATGATCAGAACACTTCCTTGTGGTCAGATTCCTTTTCTTCAAATTGAGGTCATAGAAAAAACAGCTTCTGTTACATGAGGGCAGCTATTTTACATTTCTTTACCTTAGTGTTTTCTCTTTAAAATAAAGATGTCGTATTTATCTATTTGGCAAACTTGGAGAAATGTGAGGAAAGTCTTACTATTTGTTGGAAAAATCTAAGCATGTAATTTGAACATTTGATTCTTCCCCTGTGAAGTCATGTGGAACTGGTTGCTGTACCTGCTCTACAGTGTATATGTGTGGTGTGTGCCAACTTTGACTTCCTCTGCCAAAGAAGAGGCATTATTCCATGAATAGCCATTGCCACACATTGATAAGTATACATTGGTGAATATCAAGAAACAAAAGCATTTATTTCCAGAACCAGAACGTCAGCCTGGTAAGGGTAACGTATCCTTTGTTTTTTTTTTCTTTTGGTTAATGTAACACATTCTTTTTATTTAATTCTAAAGGGTATAGCTTAGTTTAATTTCTTTTTTTTTTTTTTTTTTTTGGCTGCCAAAGGTCCATTAAACAAAACAAAACTAAGATAACAGTCTTCACACAAGCAATTGAACTGCTTAAATATATCTGCAATGGTTCAAAAAGTCTGTCTTTTCATAAGAGTTTGATTATGGGAGCACTGTGACTCTACAAATTCAGACTAGATATACTAGCCCTTGAAATAATTACTCCAATTTTTTTATTTATTTATTCTTAATACTTGTTAAGCTAGGGACAAGAAGTTAATACATTGTTCTTTTCACCCTGTAATGGACAGAGTTATATGATGTACCCCTCTGGAAAACACAGATAATTAACTGATTAAAAAAACCCCTCTGTAACGAGAAGGTGAAAACTAACAGCTATCATTTTAATTTTAGTCTATACATCACACCCCTCTATCCTGTGACTTTGCAGTTCTTTGTGACTTTCTGCTAGGATGTACTGGTAGAATGTAGGATTAATTACATTGAGTGACCAAAATAATCAAGTAGAAGATCAGGAAAAATATTTCTCTTTAAAGTAGTTTAGTAATCTGTTTTCTGCTGTGTAGAGGCTAAAAGAAAAAGACAGGTAATATGTTCATTGCCTGGAGGATGAGCAAGTCTCTCGTGCCGTTCACCTGGGACCTTTCAGGATGAGAGATAATAGAAGATCTCCAGAATTAAAGAGCATCTTTCAGATAAAAAAGGTCTGATAATCTTCAAGGTTTAAAATATGTTGCCATTTTTTTTGTTTTATCTTTTCTCTTTACAAGTGGCTTGAGTAACAAGTGGCACAGTGTTACGATACTAAAGCTATTTTCTTCATGTAAAAGAAGGGGAAATGAATTTCTAAAAGGATTGAGATGTAATTAAGATAAGGTATAGCCTTCCAGGATCACTTTTCCCGTATAGCTATTGTTGGTGTTTGCATGTTGTGCAGTGGGTAAGGATTAAATCACTCATTACAGAATTAACGTCAAAGAAATCTATCCAAAAGCCATGCCATTTACTCTGCCATAACCAACAAGAAATGCACAAGAGTGGTGTTTTGTACAAACTCCTATGAGTTCATTTACTTTAATAGTGTCCGGTCATGTGAAAAGGAAGAGTTTTACAGGAGTCATATCTATTTTACAGCTCAGCTAAAGCTGGATTCTTTTAAATCCTGTTGTCTCAAGATGTATTTTTACTTCTATGTTTTATATCACTTGATGAATTTGGCACACAATTACTTTGTAAATTTCAGCCTCCCTTTTCTTTGTTTTTCTCCTCGTTTATGTGGAATATTTGACATATAGGAGGAGTAAAATTCCAATGGATTTGGAATATCCAGTTTTTAATATTTAATATTAAAATATTAATATTTAAAATATTTAAATATTTACTGTTAAATTTTTAATAACTATATTTCAAGATGTAAGTATTTCTGAATCAAAATCACCTTATTTTAAAAGTGTAGGGTTCTCTACATATAGTTTTGTTATGGGTATCATTTGGTTAAAATAAATGTATACTATCACAAGCGGATATTTGCATGAAAATAAACTGCTTTTTGCATTGGTTTATTTGGTCAATATATTCCTTTTTCTTTACATGTAAGTATCATATATATATATATGCTCTCAATCAAATAATGCCTTGATTTAAAGGAGTATACATTACTTGTTTTTATTCTTTATATAGTACCTAAGACTGGGGACCTAAGAGTGTGTTATACAAGGGCCTAAATGCAAGTAGGGTCTTTGACCAACTTGGCTTAAAGATATATACAATCTGGAGGTTACAGACAAGTAAAGTGAGCTAAGTGCATCTTGTTTGCATATTCCTTGTTTCCCTTTCCGATTCATTCAGCAAAAAGAATCAGGATTTGTAATCAGGGTAACTAAGCTAGCACTGGAGGCCTTATAGATGGCAGACCCTACAAGGAAAAAGGAAATTACTAGGCATAAGAAGGCAGGATCGGAGTTACGACTTTCTAAATTATCCTAGCCCTTGAGCTGTGAATCTTTTATAGTGGTATTTTTTAGGTTCACAGTCTAGACAAAAAAGCTGAATATATGAGGCTACAGATTTAAGTCCAAAAGGAAATATTTTAAGAACACAAATGTTATATAGGAAATAATATATTGAGGGAAAAAATTGTCAGATCTAAAAAAAAATAATACATAAATCATTTTCTTTCCTTGAACTGAGTAATTTTTAACTGCATACTATACCATCACCATACCTGTTGCCTCAGTGTTCGTATTTCCCTAATTAACTATTCTTTCATCCATCAAGTACAATTCTGGGAACTATGTAGAGTAAAAGGGCTGATACTCATCTTTGTTCAGGCCATTCTGTTTTCAGTTAATAATTTAGTAATAAGAAATCAAACAAACAAGCAGGCAAAAATACCATGTCAATGATCTAATAATCAGCAGTTCTTAAGCTATAATAAACAAATCAGTAATATGGAAAAAAAGCGCCTTTCAAGGTGAATCACCATGAAATCACTATACTTTTATATTTTTCCTTTTTTTTTATGGTTGAGAGAAAAGATTAACATTAAGTTAACATTATTTTATTATTATTTTATAAAAGTAATAATTCACTGCCTTTTAGAACCTGCAATAATAATCAGACTGTTAACTATTGCATATAGCTTTGTTCTTTGAAAGGAGTTCCGTTCATTGACGTTCTATTGCAAGAACCCACATAGACAGAAGGATAAGCGAGCGCTCACACCCTAACCAACACCTTTTTAAGACAGGCTGTGTCGGGGGGTGGAAGTGGTGTCTAAATGGAAATTATATATTTTCAAAGGTATTTGACATTGTCCAGTGAAGACATGGAAATAATACAGTGAAATGTGTTAATACGATAGAATGTTGAAACTTCTGGTGCCCTGTTCACAATATTTTCATGACATTTGTGTGAGTTATCAGAAGTTTATGGAAACTTGTGCTCACTTTGTCTCATCTTTTGCGAGGGTCCAATGCAGCAACGGGCTTTTTTAGTACAGTTTCCTATGTGTGAGATAGATGGAAAATCAGGCATGAGATTTTGATTCTACAGGCTAATTTCCACCTGTGACCTAGGACATCCATTCACAGTTCAAATATTATCCCACACCAGTGGGTCACAAAGTTAAAGTCTAGGTTGAATGCCCTCAACAATGGGTTGTGGTATAAGCTGTGATGGGCAAAAGCTCATCTGCATCTTCAGTGTAACTTATGTGAAAACATAAACTTTTATATGAAGACATATAAAATATTAAACAACTATAATCAGATCAGAAGACTGATTCCCCAATAGCCAAAATCAATAATATAATTCAAATTCAACCAAAAATTTATGGTGAATCCTAACAAAAACTAACTGGACAAAAAGTTTGGGTTTATTTGTTTATTTTTTTATCAGTAAAAAATTTTCCAGGTTCACTTTATTGATAAAACTTTTTGCGCAGCCTTAGCATCTTTCCACATACCACAATTTGCTGGAACCAATACTGTATGAGGTAATTCATTAGGGGCAGATGATGCAAATTCACTAGCTCAGCGTATCCCCAGTGAAGATGTTGCACTATTAGATGTATACAATTCTTTTGTTCTTCTTTCTCAGCAGTTATCCTTACTGATACAGTCAGTGTTTCATCTCAGCATGAAATAACATTAGATAACATTGCATTCTGAGGAAGCGTAAAAAACAAGCGCTCCACAAATGAGAATGAATTAGAAATGCTCTTGCAGTAGAGGCCCTGGAGTTATAAATGAGAAACTGATGAATGTACTTAGTAAGTGACTTCATATAAAATCTTTCTCCTGCTGTAAATTTCTTATTCTTTAGCACATTCTGCTTTTGAAAGGCATTTTTTGGCAAGTGCTAAAGCAGAATTTCCATACATTATCTGGGCTTTCCTAATCAGGTTATTTTTTTTATTTTTATTTTTTTGGTAAGAAGTACCTGGCCAGAGGACATTTCAGTGCTATTGATATTCTGAACATGGACATTATTTTTTTTGCAGTGTAAGTTTCTCTTGTAGAAATACATACAACGAAAAAGTAAACAATGTGATTAAGACTTAAAGCAAAACAAACCTAAGGGACAGGATTAGTCTCACCTGACTTTAAACAACCAGTAAAGTAAAATCACAGCTAGCTAATCAGGAACTTTTTATAATTAATAAAAGTTTTTAGGATATGATTCATTTAACCTCTTTTAGATATATACAGTACAGTATGCTAAGCTGCATCACAGCCATAGCCATAGTGCTCTATTATCTTTAAAAGTAACTTGCATAACCAGATCATGTCAACCTATGTGCTAGGTCAGATGAATTTAACCCATACATTCTGTTAATACATGCTGCAAAACTGTAAGCTGTTTCCTCAAAACAAAATTATTCCAGACAGATGTAGTTTCTGACTTCATTTAATTCAGTCTATGGCCACAGATGTCCTGTTTGTTTAGTAATAATGCAAAAGGAGGGACTATAAATACAATATATATACACACACTTTGTATCTGTGACCAAGCACTGATGAATAGATACGGTTATCACTTCATCACTACAAAGTCAGAAATTATCTTTCGCTCTTTTCATTGGATAGCACTCTTCTGTATAAATATATGTGGCAGTCACATGTTTTTGAAAAGTACAATTTTCTATTTTGGCTTTAATTCAAATGGAACAAAAAAAATTGAATAATTTTACGAAAGAAGTCATAACTTTTTCTGGGGACCTATATATTTGTTTATAATGCGTCTCATTGCAATATTGAAGTTTATTCTAGTAAAAAAAAAAAAAAAATAACCTTTCCTTTAACCACTAAGAATTTGTTAAAGATGGCAAAAAATTCTTCATGCATAGAAGGAACTGGAAAATCTTGTCAAAGTTTTGGACCCCACTGCAGAATACACTAATGAAGCTTTTTTCACATGCAGCCCATTTATAAGTAATTTTGGTCCTAACTTCAAATAAATCTTTCAAGATTTTTTGTAATTGTGCTTAATTGAACTCCATTGTAGTCCATCGGAAGAAAGCTAGTCACAATTTTTAACTTGTAATTTTCTTTACAGCTAAGATTAGATATATTTGTGAAATCATACTTACTAGACTGCATGCCTCTCATTTGAATGTTGTTAAAATTATTTCATACAAATCTAAACCTAACTTACACTTGTGCATACATATCTTATGTGATTCCTTCTGAAAATCGTGGTTTTTTAAATGTACTATGTTATTTCTGTCAGGGAACTTAAACTCCTCTTCTGTAGCTCCACACTGGAATTATCTCAAGCACTCAAACCTTCTGAGCAGATTTACGTAGCCATTCTATTAACATAAAAAATAATAATAAAAAAATCACCTAAAGACAGAATTCTTGTTCTCTCATAATATGGAATATTCCTAGGAAAACGAAGACAAAAACTGCATGCAGCAGGAAATAGTTCAGTAGAAATCATAAATAAGCATCATGTCTTAAATGGCATAGAATCATAGAATCCTAGAATATCTTGAGCTGTAAGGAACCCATAAGGATCATCAAGTCCAACTCCCTGCTCCTCGCAGGACTACCTAAAACTTAACCATATGACTACAGGGTTGTCCAGACACTCCTTGAACTCTGACAGACTTGATGTTGTGACCACTTCCCTGGGGAGCCTGTTCCAGTGACATCCGACCAGCAAAGAACCTTTTCCTATTGTCCAATCTGAGCTTCCCTTGATGCAGCTTCATTTCATTTCCTTGTGTCCTGTCTCTGGTCACCAGAGAGAGGAGATCAGCACCTCCCCCTCCGCTGCCCCCCCTTGAGGGAGTGGTAGACTGTGATGAGGTCACTGCAGTAGCTTTATATCATTTGTGTGCACAGCATTTATTCCTTCTTAAACTCCATAGATTTTAAAATAATGACACTTTTCATACACTTACATAGATGTAGAAGTAGTCAGCAACTTGTTTTCAAAGGTATCTAATAGCAGGTTTGTCTTTTTCTTCTTGTGAAAAACAAATGTGAGTCATGGTAATGATAGTTCCTCAGTTTTACAGAACTGAATACAAATTAGTTACCATATAACTTAAACTATATATATACATACATACACATTAACAGATACGGTATTGTATAAAAAGGTTCTTTAATTCAATTATTAAAATATTAAAGAAGAAAAAAACCTTTTTTATTATTCCTTCTTTTTATTAAATCCTTCTTCTCTCTCACTTAATACACTGCTTATAACTTTTTTAATTAGTCCTAAGGATCTGATTTATTCTTCATTTACATGCATGTAATAAGCATGCATAGACACATACACACATTCAAAAAGGATGTGTATTTGCATATACGGACTTTATCACATATATTAAAAGACAACATGAATTCCTCAGAGTTATTCAGACTTACCTGGGGAATCACATCATCTTCTATTCTGTGAATAAGCCCTCTCTGGAAGGAAACAGGAGACCTGGTCACCTGCGATATGGAGAAGGCTGAGGTACTCAATGACTTTTTTGCCTCAGTCTTTACTGGTGCAGACTCTAATGACACCACGCAAGTCACAGAAGGCAACAGCAGGGACTGTGAGAGTGAAGAACCACCCACTGTAGGTGAAGATCAAGTATGAGACCATCTCAAGAACCTGAAGGTACACAAATCCATGGGACCTGATGAGATACATCCATGGGTCCTGAGGGAACTGGTGGATGAAGTTGCTAAGCTGCTTTCCGTCATATTTGAAAAGTCATGGCAGTCTAGTTCCCACTGAATGTAAAAGGGAAAAAGTAAAACCCATTATTAAAAATGGCAAAAAGGAAGACCCAGGGAACTAGGGTCTGGTCAGTCTCACAGATCTTGTGTCTGGCAAGATCATGGAGCAGATCCTCCTGGAAACTCTGCTAAGGGACAGAGAAAATGAGGAGGTGATTGGTAACAGCCAACAAGGCTTCACTAAGGGCAAGTCATGCCTGACAAATTTGATGGCCTTCTATGATGGGGTTACAGCATTGGTGGATAAGGGAAGAGCAACTGTCATCATCTACCTAGACTTATGCAAGGCATGTGACACTGTCCTGAAAAACATCCTGGTCTCTAAGATGGAGAGGCATGGATTTGATGGATGGAACACTCAGTGGATAAGGAATTGGCTAGATGGCCACACTCAAAGAATTGTGGTCAACAGCTCAATGTCCAAGTGGAAACCAGTGAAGATTGGTGTTCCTCAGGGATTCAGTACTGGGACTGGTGCTGTTCAACAGATTTGTTGGTCACATAGACAGTGGGATTGAGTGCACCCTCAGGAAGTTTGCTGACGACACCAAGCTGTGTGGCGCAGTTGAATCATAGAATCTTCATGGTTGGAAAGGACCTTTGAGATCATCGAGTCCAACCATACACACACAAAAAACCCCCTACAGTCTCTGTCACTAGACCATGCCCTGAAGTGCCAAATCTACATGTTTCTTAAATAGCTCTAGGGATGGTGACTCAACCACCTCCCTGGGCAGGCTGTTCCAGTGCCTGACCACTCTTTCAGTAAAATAATTCTTCCTAATATCTAATCTAAACCTCCCCTGCCACAACTTCAGACCATTTCCTCTGGTCCTGTCACTATTCACCTGGGAGAAGAGGCCAACACCCACCTCCCTACACCCTCCTTTCAGGTGGTTGTAGAAGGCAATGAGGTCTCCCCTCAGCCTCCTCTTCTCCAAACTAAACATGCCCAGTTCCCTCAGCCTCTCCTCATACGAATTGGCCTCCAGACCCCTCACCAGCTTGGTAGCTCTCCTCTGGACACGCTCCAGCACTCCAATGTCCCTCTTGTACAGAGGGGCCCAGAACAGAACACAGGACTCGAGGTGAGGCCTCACCAGTGCCGAGTACAGAGGCACCATCACTTCCCTACTGCTGCTGGCCACGCTCTTCCTGATACAAGCCAGAATGCTATTGGCCTTCTTGGCCACCTGGGCACACTGCTGGCTCATGTTAAGCTGGTTGTCCACCATCACCCCCAGGTCCTTTTCTGCTGGGCAGCTTTCTAGCCACTCTTCCCCAAGCCTGTAGCATTGCTTGGGGTTGTTGTGACCGAAATTCAGGAGGGAAGGGATGCTATCCAAAGGGACCTTAACAGGCTTAAGAGGTGGGCCCCTGCAAACTTCATGAAGTTTAACAAAGCCAAGTGCAAGGTCCTGAAGGTGGGTCGGGCAATCCCAAGCACAAATACAGACTGAGCAGAGAATGGTTTGAGAGCAGCCCTGAGGAGAAGGACTTGGGGCTGTTGGTTGATGAGAAGCTCAACATGATCCAGCAATGTGCACTCACAGCCCAGAAATCCAACAGCATCCTGGGATGCATCAAAAGAAACATGGTCAGCAGGTTGAGAGAAGTGTTTCTGCCCCTCTACTCCTCTCTGTTGAAACCCCACCTGGAGTACTGCGCCCTGCTCTAGGGCCCCCAAAATAAGAAGGACCTGGCCCTATTAGAGCGAGTCCAGCAGAGGGTCACAAAGATGATCAGAGGGCTGGAGCACCTCTCCTATGAAGACAGGCTGAGCGAGTTGGACTTGTTCAGCCTGGAGAAGAGAAGGCTCCGAGGAGATCTTATAGCAGCCTTACAGTACTTAAAGGGGGCCTACAGGAAGGATGGGGAGGGACTCTTTATCAGGGAATGCAGTGATAGAGAGGTAATGGTTTTAAAGTGAAGGAGGGTAGATTTAGATTAGATACTAGGAAGAAATTCTAGATGATCTAGATGATCTTTGAGGCCCCTTCCAACCTAAACCATTCTATGTTTCTTTTTTCCCCCAGCAGTTAAATAAATAAATTTACCTTGATCATCTTTAGCTTGCATAACATTAACATAAGTGTGACTTAAATAAAAGTCATTAAAATATTTTTTTTCTTTTCAGGAAACGCAACAGTTGAAATCCTTACTCTAGTCAAATTCTTACCCTAGTGAGTTTTGGCACTGACTTCAGCAGAGTAAAGGTCCTGTTACCCAGTATGTTGCTAATGCAGTTTATGGAATATATGCCTACAGAATACAGTGTTCTATTTAGCAACAGTTCATCCTTACTTTTACTTACTGATGCTGAGTGGGTTTCAGCAAAAGCAGGGAACAAGGCATTTTGCTTTTGCAATAGATCTACGTGATGAAGCAGGGGGCTGCAATCAGATTCATAGCTACTTTTCAACTGGCAAATCCTTCCCATTAGGACTCCCAAGGATGATTTCAGAGACTGCTGAAGCCCTAAATTGCTACTGAATGACCTGAGTATTCTTATTTTTTCTCCCAGAACAAACAATAATGTCATTTTTTTGTAGAAAGTTAGTATGGTCCTACAATTTCAGTGGCATTTTGAAAAGAAGTGTATCTGATGATGCTTTGCAGTTTCAGAATATCTTTTACTAAGTGTCACATACTTTTACAGTAATCATGGTAATATGTTTCAGATTACATTTAAGCGTTTTATAATTGGAATCTTTGAACGTTGAATAAACTTTTTGTAATGCTAAGTATAATATTATATTATGTAAATTAAATTATTAAAATATCAGCAGAATTATTAAAATAAGACAGAAGAAACTGCATGAACTCATTCCTTTGTCTCAATATATGCTCATAACTCAGCAAATCTGTTTTAAGAATTTGATTAATTCCTCACGTATATGACTTTTTGTTGCTTAAATACTTCTGTGTGAGTCATAATAGTTTGATTTTGTTCCTGGAGGATAATTCATTGTCCCAAAGTATGCTTTTAGCTGATTATTACTAAGAGTGTGACAATACTTTGAAGAGTGTAACATGGAATATTTACCTTTATGAGACACTTAATAGTAATGCTATATAGAAGTGAGATGACTCATTCAGCTTAACCCATATCCTTCAATTACGATAAGGGATTTTTTTTCAGCAGAAGCTTGCAGGAATGCTACTATCTGTAATTCAATGACTTTAAGCTTAGGTGAGGTACACTGGGAAAGCAAATTAAGATGAGGAAGTTAGTGGGCTTCGTGAGGCCTTTTCTGCTGGCGTCTTCATGCAAAAGCTATCTCCTCAGCACTGTTTCCGTGAGATGTTTGACATCCAACCCTGTTTTACGGTTCATAGGATCACACAGGAAAGCTATGTAGATTAGAGATACTCGCACTCAGAGCTTCTCCTAATAAAAATCCGTTTGAATGTATTGTAGATCATACTTGCCTTGGAATAGCATTAAGTTTGAGACAATGCTTTTTTTTCTGTAGATTTCTGTGAATTTTCACATGCACAGAACATTGCTGGTACAGTATCAATATCTAGAATGCTGCTTTACACAGTTTGTGTGGAGTTGATACTTTCCCCCATAAACATTAACATGCAGCTACTCGTGTGTTACATATTTCTCTGTACATTAATTTATTGGCATAAATAGAAACAAAACTCCCTGAATTCCTCTTATTTCTGGTTTCTAGAAAGATCCTAGCATTGGAATATAAATTAATATAGCTTTCCACTTGTCTACATTCTGTCATTGCAATTGTAAACTCAAGAAGTTTGTTATTTTTTTTAGTCTGCTTACTGCAACATACACAGAATCCAAAACTGGAGGCATAATTCCTGATTTCAGAGTTTCCTCAGAAATTTGGGCATTTTATCATGATGACATTTGTTAGGATATCACAAGATTTTTCAGATCTTGGATTAGGATTTAGTAACTGGGTTGAAGACCATTTTGGTTAGTGTTAATTCTTAACTGATCTGCATTTGTCGTCTAAATGTACTTCTACAGTATAAACACATGTTATGAAGACTTTTGCTGCAAGGTTTTCTATAAAATAATCCCTCTCTGTGTTGAATAGTTATTATGCACTAAGTTTTGGAATTCCACTTGTTTAAATAATGTCTCTATATTAGGAAAATGCTTGACAAAAGGTTTTTAAATGGAATAGAATTCTTGGCAGAAAAGGAATTTTTCATCCTTGTCAATGGGAGTAAGAGCCAAGAAAACAGTCTTGCCAAAGAATTAAATTCCAGCTACAGAAGCTGTGTAAGTATTCTGACAAAATTTGAGTTGAATGAGAGGAAAACCTCTTAGGAGTTGAACTTAAGTATCACTATTAAGAAGTGTGTTTTTCATTTATTTCTGTAGAGTTTCTAAACCTCATAACAATATTTGGATTGTAGCATATAAATTAATCTTTATTTGTTACCTAATTCTCAGAGTTATTACAGGATAAAAAAAAAAAACCCAAAACCAAACAAACAAATGCAGGAACACTAGATTCCTCTCATATTGTGTAACAGTGCAATTCAAGATTTTAGGATGACAGATACCAGAGTATTCCTCAACAAACTGGGTTACTATAATTCAGTATAGTGATTTGGGAGAAACAGATTCCACTGACATCACCAGACAAGAGTATACCTGAAACTTGCAGATCTGCGATTTGTAAACTTCTGTGTAATTCTGGTATGAACTGTGTCTTTCCCAAAACAGTTACTTTAAAAAATAAAACGTTCCCTTCAGTAAAAGATAAGTGTATGTTTCTCCAAGAATATATTTTTGTATGTGAGGCTAAAATTCCCAGTCTAGTCCACTCTGAGAATATGACTGATTGCTGGAGATGTTCCAAAAGAGTTCCAACAGTGTGGTACTGGTATTCTGAGCAAGTGTCATTTTTATATTCATAAGACAGAAAGGAACAAGAATACCTTCAAAGAGAGAAAGCTTAACATATAGCCAAAAAAATCTAGAACATGCTATTAATGATAGAGGCAGATTTCTTATTCCTTAATCACTCCACAGACCCTTTTTTAAAAATGGTGATATCATGCAAATTCATACACTACTAATAATCTAGTAAGGCTACATAATCAGATTTTTCAAGAGAGCTTTTAATGAGTTTTGCTGCCTAGAAAGCTGAAAAATAAGCAGTCACAACTGGAGTGACTGAAATAGATTTTAGAAATTCAGAAGTCCCATTATATCAAGTCTGTATTTATCTCTCAGTTACAAGATAATAATTGAATTATTTATTATCATGGTATCTATGTATTGTCATTTTAATTTCATTAACAGGGTGCCATCAAGGAAACTGTATAGATTTATAACTTAGTGAACCAGTTTAAGTGTAAAAATGCTGAAGTTATCAAAAAGCTATCTCTACTTACTCTTATGTTGATTATTTTATCTTTCTGCTCTATTTTCTGTGGGAGTCAGTTAACTAATTAGTTTTCAAGGTTTGGGCCACACAGCTGCTAGTGTGAGAAAGTACGAATTTTAGCTAAGTGAGATTTTCTGGAATGAAGATGCATAAGATCAATATTGTAGTAGGGTCAGGAGGGTATAGGTTATTGGAAGCAGACTATTTAATGTAGAATACCAAAATCAATTGACAAAAAAAGTAAATTAGTAAAAGTCGATTTCTTACACTCTGACTTTTGAGTTTTAAAGGAATTGGATTGTGAAAGCACCATAAATGAAAATAAGAAGTTCTTTGATATAATGCAGAGTAAAGCTTATAAGAATCATTTATTGGGAGTTATTTGCAATTTCTTAGGAGTAATTTGCATCAGTTTATTGATCAAACAAGCCGTGAAGAACAGGAGAATTAAACTTCTGTCTAGTGAATAATATTTGAAATGTCTGTTGAAACAGCTTTAAAGTAGGTCAAAGAGTTGAGGAAGAAAGTCATATACTAGCAACAAACTGGTGTCTTTCATACCTGAGATATCAGGTCAATTTACTCGTTGATGGACTGATAAAAAACTATGACATTAGATTTTATGTCTAAAAATGACATCTGAAAATTACTCATATTTGCTTGTCATATTTTATACAGTAATTTAACAAAGCAAGATTTTGTGGAACAACACAGTAATGCAACTGCTTTCCTCCTTTGAAAGTGAGTGTTCAAACAATCTGTCAATTCAAGCAAATTGTGTGGCTTTATTTTTGGTGGACATTTGTCCTTATTACATAACTAATGACAATCTGGCACGATTAGCAAGCTTTGTTCTTGAAAAACTCGGGACCAGAAGAACAGAGGCGTTAAAAGCCAAGCCTGCAGAACACAGAGTGGGAAGCATGGGGAAGCTTGCTGTAGAGCACATGTAAGTCAGCTTTATTAAAGCAGGGTGCTTCACTTGGAATCCAGACTGGCATATAACCAAAACAAGTCTGAAAATATGTGCCATATGCTTTCTGAGGGCTGGCTTTAGGCAATGGCCGTAACTCCTACTATTACTAGCACTCATATCATTCTATCAACAGAAATGAAATCCGATAGCTGTACTGATGAAAAAAAAATATGTTTTTCATGTAGTTTTAAAAATTCTTTTTCAATATAAAGCCAAAATACATAGAAACATGGGCATGAAGAATTCTGACACAGTTTTTTTCTAGGCATCAATTAAAAATGAAGATAGTGTTCCTGAGTGATAAGATACATGTGTTATGCCAAAGAGACGTCAGTAAAGTTTCTGCAGTGCATATTACCCTGTTTAGAAACATTAGCTCCACATTATTCTTGATAAATAGCCTTGACAAAGCTTTAGCTTGATTTATGGATGTGTTAATTAGAATTGGGATTGAATTCCTCTATTGGAAAGTCAGATATAAGGCTTTCTTCAGAATAGTTCAACTTCTACGGTAATATTCTATTATGTTTTAAAAAGTTTAAATGGATCATTTTTAAAAGTTATTTTTTATTGATAAAAATATTTTTGTTGTTCTCAAAATGGACTCATCACTTACTTTGAAATAAGAAAATACTACTAATAACAAAAGCTCAGTCATTAGAACTTTGCAAAAACCTTTTACCTAAATAAGAAAACTGATGTGAAACCACTGAACATAATGTTTTATGGTCAGTGGTTGTCCAGTAAATCTTATACAAAAAAGCTGAATGCAGTTTTGGATGAAAGTTCACTTTAAGCTCATCCGGAAAAGACATGAAGAGTGACAGTAACACAGTTTAGTCTAATCTGAAAACTCATGAGAACAACATAAATACACCATTAATTTAATTGCTATTAAAGGTGACTGCTAAGTACTACACAGCAGCTTGTTTACCAGATTTTTGGATGTGGAACTTAATATGAGAACTGCAATTCAGATTTCAAAATCAGCATTTGATGAATAGTTGCTCAAATTGGCATGTATTTCCCCTCTCCATAAATGTATGAGACATATAAGAAGCCATGGCCAAGTCTACTTACTAAATCAGTAATATTGAAGTTTACAAAAGCAAAAATGGAATTTCACAACCCATTTTGACACTGAGTTATATTTTTTAATATTTTAAAATGTCTTAATGTTTTACATTAATTGTATAAAAGTGCTGAAAATAATTCAGCGTTATCTTAAAAGCCTCCAATCTCTTTTCTGAATGAAAAAAAAAAATAGAAAAAAAAAAAGAGAGACACTTGTTTATTTTAATTACAGAATAACTCCAAATTGTGAATTCAGATCTGCAGCTTCTGTGAAAAAAAAAAAAAGGAATCACAAAGGAACAGAACCGCCACAGTGAAGAATGCACAGAAAAGAAATATTAGAAAAATACTCATTGCGGTCCTTCCCAGATTAAACGAGACAAACTACATTTGGAGACAAACTATTTTTGTTTATTTACAGAACCCCTAGTGGCATACTTGAAAAAAATTCTAATGTTGTCAGTAAGAAAGTATATGATTTGCCCTTTTTTTCAAGAAGTTATTGGCTGGTACATTGAATCACTATGATTCGTCTTTTCTAGAAGCCTTTAAAATATAATCTGTGCACACAATTTATATACTATTTGATCCTCAAAATGTCAGTACATACCTGTAAAGTCTACAGCATTTTTATGTGAATATAGAAACTTAATCATGAAACTGAAGTTTGAAAATCTAGCTGAAAAACCAGGTATTATGAAACTTAAGAATTGCAGACATACCTATTCTTCAGTTACTGCTTTATTTTCCTGTTCATCTCTAAAATGGTCCTAAGAATATGCTCCTCTTCCAGCAGTCATTCTCACACCCTTTATATCTACCTTTGAGGCCCTAAAACAACTTTTAACACATACTTTTGACTGTTCTTTGCCTCTACTGGCACTTGCCCAGCCAAAAGCGTAGTCACATCAGCCTTATCCTTTTCTCCTGGCTCTCCTATATGTTACTGTTATACTGAAATATATAAGTAATGAGGTGAGAAACAGGAATGAAAGAAGGTCTGTCAGTGTGAAACACCATTCTCTTCTTGCCATCCTCTAAATAATATCATAATCTGTGATAGAGATATATATGTATCACTCTCTTGAGGACTGCCATAAAGGGCAGTCATTCTGTAATGCCATCAGCTGAAACTCACTGCTCCCCTGTGTTTCTTTCTGTTTATGTCAAAGCTGTAACATGCTATTGTCTCTTAGTCTTTAAGATATAGCAAACAATGGTTCAAAGACTATTATTTAGCTCATAATGGCAAACACGCAGAAGCGCAGAAATACCAGAATCAAGATTGTCTGTATCCCTTTTTGTGAATACCACATTACATTTTTTAGGTTTATGACATGATGATATACTTTTTCTATCCTCCAAATCCCTGCCTCATTCAGTTTAGAGGCAGATAGTTCTCCTTAATGAGCAGTTTTCCCTTTTTTTTGCCTTCATCTTGTTTAATAGTCTGCACCCAGCCTTATTCACTGAAGATTATTCAAATCCTGCCCTGAAGACAGAATTATTTATTTCTTCATAGCATTTTTTTATAGAGATCATCCCTGCACTACTGAATGCTTCACAAACATTACAAAACATGATGATAAAACTTATGGAATGTCTTCCATACTGGGAATGATCCATAAGCTGTAGAGTAAAACAAGGGGAATGCGCTAAAAATTTACAAATCATAAGTGGCTTGGCGAAGTTCTACAGGGAGAGACTGTTTACTGTTTCTTCAGGTACAAGAACTAAAGGATAACAAATGAAACTAATATAAGTCAGCTTCAAAAAAACACCTGCAATTTTTTTGAATAAAAAAAGAATTTGTATCTGAAGGATGTTGCCGATGAGCTATTATATAAATCCATGGAGGAGAAACCCATTGTCAGTTACTGAATCCATAGTGGACTTGGTCAAATCAGGAAATTTCTGAGCTGAAACTAGTAGGACTCGGGAAATATCAAAGTAGTGGATCATGCGTACTTTCCACATTCTTATTTTTTCCTTAAGTATGTATTTATTGGTTCTGATTGAATTAGAATTTGGGGCTAAGTGTACCTCCAGTCTGACCCATTCTGGCCATTCTTATTATTAATTAACAATCAGATGACTGGGTATTAATCTTCTTATTTTTTTTTTCTTTTTTAAATTAAGGAAATGAGATATAAAGGAATATAAAACTTTTGTCAAGGAAAATCTATAAAAATTTGATCCTGATTAGCTCAGGGAGCTGAACTAGATGATCACTTAAGGACATTTCCAAACTTCATTTTTATGACTGAGGTATTAAAGTCACAGAGTTTAAATTTTTAAATTTTTAATTTTAAATATCATATGATACAATGAAGAGGAAACTGTCACAACCATACTAACTAGGTCCTAACTGCCTTACATATTTTAATAACCAGAGATACTTAAACTATTTAAAATGTCATATCACCTTGCTCAGAAAGTGCGTCTCTGTATTATGATGCCTTCTTTTGACCAATATAATATTTAATTCTATTCTCCAGTTTTGAAACAGGTAAGCTATCTTATTTATGTAATTCTTAGGAGTCCAGTCTACCATCCAAACTACCATTCAAACCCATTTTCAACCAAGAGGACATTCCTCCTTATTAGAACTACATTTTTGGTAAATTTGAAATCCACCAGACTCAACCCTCAGGTTGTATGCCAGATACCTGCTGAAGGTATAAGGAAGTAGTGAAACTCCTTCTCTACAACAGAGAGTCCTACTTAGAAATCAGGCATTTGTACAAGTGTATTTTCAAGTTCTTTTCTTTATAAATCTGTCATTTGCCAAGCCTCCTAAATGAGACTTCCTTCCTTTTAGTGAATCTGTCCATCAGTTCCTAGTACAAAGTGATACACTCCTTATAGAATTTATAAGATTTAATTTAATATGTTTATTATTGATAACATCTCTCCTATACCTTCTGGACATTGATTTGGTTCCTTAATTCTCTTATATGGTTACACATTTTCTCGCTCCCGCAGATGCACATGCATACACTAGTGGATTGTGTGGCAGATGTTAGGCCATCGACTTTTGAAATAAGTGTTTAGATATAAAACTGTTTTTAAGCCACATAAAAGGTGTAAAAGACCTTGAAATTTCTTGATGCTTCAGCAGTTACAGAGTAACATGGGTTTCCCATGGTCAAAATCAAAGCTCCTGCACACAGATCATTGAACAGTGAAGGTCAGAGACCTAGGGGAGTAAACACAATATTACTATGAGATTATTTTATTGAGAGAAGAGACAAATTAATGTGAGAAATATTTCCACTGGAGTTTTCAACATGTCCTTTTGTACAAAGATTCACAGATTTGTGTTTGCATTTCATAGAATCAGAGATTTATAGAATGGTTTGGGTTGGAAGGGACCTTAAAGATCGTCTAGTTCCAACCCCGCTGCCCTGGGCAGGGACACCTCCCACTAGACCAGGTTGCTCAAACCCCCATCCAGCCTGGCCTTGAACACTTCCAGGGATGGGGCATCCACAACTTCCTTGGGCAACATAGTCCAGTGTATCACCATCCTCAGTGAAAAAGCTTCTCATCAACCAGCACCCCCAAGCCCTTCTCCTCAGGGCTGCTCTCAATCCACTCCCTGCCCAGCCTGTATTTGTGCTTGGGATTGCCTGACCCACCTTCAGGACCTTGCACTTGGCCTTGTTGAACTTCATGAGGCTTGCACGGGCCCACTTCTCAAGCCTGTTAAGGTCCCTCTGGATGATATCCCTTCCCTCCAGCGCATCAACCATGTCACACAGCTTGGTGTCATCAGCAAAATAGCTGAGGGTGCACTGGTATATCCATCCAGCCAATTCCTTATCCACCAAGTGGTCCATCCATCAAATCCATGTCTCTCCAATTTAGAGACAAGGATGTTGTGCGGGACAGTGTCAGATACTTTGTACAGGTCCAGGTAGATGACGTCAGTTGCTCTTCCCGTATCGACCAAGATTGGAACACTGTAGTAGAAAGTCACCAAATCTGTCAGGCACGATTTGCCCTTAGTGAAGCCATGTTGGCTTTTATATTAATTTATTAATTTACATTAATAATATAATTATTTTTAAAACTATGACAGAGGGAGATCATCCCTCTACTTGTAGTTTGTTCAGAATTTTTTTCAGCATTTATATCACTGTTTTATTGTTCAAATTCTAAACATTTGCAATTTATGTGCAAGAGTTACTAAACCAAGAAACTCAGAAATGTTATAGTGTAAAAAAAAAAAAAAAGTAATTTGAAAGAAAGCACAGTTGTTTTATCTAGGGCACTTACCAATTTAATTTACTACAAACAGTGTCACTCACTGACTTCAGATGCTAAACTGTTTTGGAAGCTCTAATAATGCACATACTTACAGGAGAACTATGCATTGCCTGCAAGCTTCTGAGAGACGTTTTTTAAATGCATCACTGTTTGTACCTCTTAAATACGGCTTGGGCATTTACAGGTCCATTTCATTGACAGTAATTTTGTACTTTCTGTCTTGGAATGTTTCACAAATTCTTCAGATTTAACCTCAATAGTTTTCCTTTTGTTATGTGACATTTACATATTAATTATTTTTCATTTGATAAATATTTTATCAGTTTTTTTCTTACAGAAAAACTGTTATATTTCCAACTGTTTTGTAGAAGTTACACATATTAACGATGAAGCTGCAATATTTTGCCTTGCATTAAAAAAAAAAAAAAGTAAGCCTTTTAAAAGAGGATATGCAAAAAATACGTACAGACTTCATTTCACTTGAAATGTGATAATTCTGATATCTGTACCAATCTAGCTGGAGAAATACCAAACCCCCTTTTGATGTGGTTTTGTTTTTTGTTTTTTCATCTTTTATTCCTATGCTATCAGCTAAGACTAGGTGCTAGATGTCAGCAAAATAAAGAGATTGCAGGTGAGCACGAGGTGAATGCAGTCTGACAAATAGCCAGGCTTTGGCTGCCTGCTCTACTAGTGTCAGATACTTGGATACTTGGATACTTGGAAATCTAAGCTGGTTTGTCATTTCCTGCCCTTGAAAGAGATATCAGAGATGTGTGTGGGACAGTAGATACCTACAGGTGGGCTGGTACCCACTTATGCTTCTATCAAAACCAGCATATAATGCTACAGTCCCACACAGCAGCAGCAGCAGGAGGAAATACACCTCTTGGTGCTCTTCTTCCTAAGGATCCCTTCGGTGTGGGATCCCATCTCTTCCCCTCTTCTTCCTTCTCTCACTCCTCTTGTATTCTCTTAAAGCTTCACCTGCTCCCTCTCTAATGAGGTCTAGTATTAATTCATGTATAATCCAGGAACAAAAATCAAAGTATACTTAATTTGTTAATACAAGGAAGATAAACTGTTTTCTGCATAAAGTAGTGCCCTACCTAACCTCTGACTAAGATGCCTTTTACTGGCCATGAATACCTGTCTGTCCATTTACACGTGGGCTGGCAGGGAAGGTCAGTCTTTGGCGATGAGGTTTCACATCACAATTCTTTGCATATCTTACAGTGGGAGAGGGGCTCTATTTTGGCTGCTGATACTTTCAAACTGAAAGAAGTCCTCTGTCAAGATTATTCAGGTGTTCTTACACGGAGGAGAGCAAGAAAACACAAGTAAGAGAGGTGCGGGGATGGGATCTTTCTTCCCACAGTAAACAAGCTGCAGGCTATAATTTATTCTACAGATAATATGTATTTATCTCTTGTAAATGGCTCTTGTCATGTATACATGGTACTGTGTGCACTCAGTTTGATTTTAGTAAATGTAAGAATTGCCTGGGGATATAAAAGGACAACACATAAAAACGGCTGACAGAAGTGTCATGTCAGAGCATCAGTGTTTATTAAGTAGTAAGACGATGAGAAACATGTATGAGACATTTCACAACACAAACAGCACTATAGTTGCTATGGGCAGTGGCATAAGCAGAGGTAAAAATGAAAGTCAGGTTCCAGGGAAATCAATGGCAAAAAATCTTAAGTGTATTTAGCCATGACCCAGCCTGTGATTGTTTTAGAGTTGCACATAAGCACCGTGGAGCAGAGATACCGACTGAAACAGGCCTGTAACAGAGGTCTCAACATTTGCATCTGCAGCTAGATGTACACACAGTGAAACCTTGTTTCAAAATCTGAAATGTGAAAACTGAGTGCGTATGCCATGAGGAAACAAGAAAAGGCCTCTGAGCTGGCTGACAGGCTCAGCTGTGCCCTGTGGTGGGTGGGTTGGAACCGGCTGGAACCGGCTGTGCCCAGCATGGGGCAGCCCCGGCCTCTCCGCACAGAGGCCTCTGCAGCCCCTGGCTGCCAGTGCCTCACCATATGTGACAATCCAACAGTGGATTGTATCCCATTTTTTCAGGTCTCTGATGCAAATGTTTAACTGTAGTGGACTTAGAGTTGACCCCTGTGGAGTGCCACTCACAGCTAGCTGCCAGTCAGACCTCAGACCACTCTTCACACCTTCCTATCCTCATGGTGCAGCCAGTTTTTCACTTAATTCATATTCCCCCAGTTTCGTTAAAAACAGCTGTTAAGTGTCATGTGTTGGCAAACAGCATTGTTCCTTCCAATCCAGGTTTATCAGTAAAGTTGAGAGCAAAATCTGGGCAAATACTACAAGATGCAATGGTAAAGCTATGTATTGTTATCAGTCTTATTGGAAGTACAAAATGAATTCAGCTGGTTGCATCAAGAAGATTCTTATAACAGTATGATGTATTGGTTTTATTTCTCTCCTCACCTCTTAACAAAATTTGGCTAATAATCATCACACAAACGCAAGCTCCATTTGCTGTTCTTCTGTCTAAAACCTGTCATCACTTCTTTCAGTTTTCTCATGGGGACAAAAGAAACACCAAAAACTAAATATAAATGTGAAAGCTCTTCCTCATAACAAATTAAAAGAATGTATTTGTTTCTTTTATTGAATTCTCATAACTAGACATCAATTAACAGAAATGACAGGCTCATATTTCTATACATGTGTTCCCCTCTTCCATTTTTTTTCTTCTCGACTTCTGCTGTTTTGGGGTGGCTTGCTTCTTTTTAATGTAATGAAGTCCACTAGTATTTTGTATGCAAATTAAGATGTGCTTAAAAATTAAGTTTTGTTGAGAAACACTGTTGTCCTAGACTGCAAAGGCAAATTAAGTAAACGTTATCTTTCATAATAAAATGGTGCACAATTGGAAAAACAAAGTTGGTACATTGACTACGATAAGGAGCCTGGGGAATACTAGAACTGGGTGAGTGGCAGAAAAGGGAGAAGAAATCCAGAGAAAAGGATTCAAAGATTTTGTGGTGTTACATGTCTTCTTTCTGAACCCAGACAAGAGTTGGGAGCCAAGTAGGTATCTGTTTCTGTAACAGACATCCCAGACACTTCTGTTAGTCTCATGATTCACTGTTACTTCAGGGTTCCCTGGATATTCATATACAAACCATCTACACATGCCTTTTTTTGCTGGCATGTGACACTGATAATAGTATAACTTCAGGAGAAAAAACACCCTGGAGAAAAAAAAAAAAAAATTACCATATTTTATCATGGTAAGGATGACACTCTGGAACTTACAATTTTGCTGACAGTAACTGATCCAGCTACAGACAGCTACATCAGTGCTGGTCCTAGACACAGCGGAGACAGCGCTGCTGAGGCAGACTGAACGTTGCCATCCTGCTATGTTACCCATGTTTAGGAGAATAAGCATATAAACCAAAAACCTTTTGGAAATGAAGGCTGGGTTCTGGACCACAGTTCTGGCAGGAAAAGACCAATGGGAAATTATCTACAAGGTTCCAACACTGATACAGGGAGAGGATCCTTATGCAGAATATCTGTTTTGCACCTGTGGATTTGTTCATAGATATGACATGAGTAACTACCCAAGGTCTGGTTTACGAACTTCTGTTCACAAGAAATGTTGAGATTTCTATTTTCTTCAGCATATTTTGCTGACATACCATTTTATGGCCCAAAGGGAACCACTGGGCATTTTCAGTAGGAAAAATAAAACACAGATTTATCATGCTACTATTCAAACACATCTTTTAGGGTTTCTTTAAGCTGATGTGTATGTTTTGGGGATTTTCTTAGCCTTATTTAATATTCTATTATTTTATTTTTTAAGTCTTTAAAATGGGATTTTTCAAAGAAAGAACTTTGTATTAAAACATGCTATGTAATTTACTGACAAATATTCTCTAATACTCATCTTTTCCTCCTCCTTTTATCCCCTACTCATTTAGTTTTGGCTTCTGTCACTCTTTCTGCACAATCTGGTGCAAAAGCTTTCTCTGCTGCTGCTCTTGGCTTCTGTAACAACATACCTCTACCTCTTCATTTAATTTCATTTTAAATCTCAGCTGAAATCTTGTATTTCTTACCACGTTTACGCCTCCAACTTTTGCCCCCCTGCTGCTATAGTTTGATTTGCAGTTTTACAACATGTAAAGCATAATTGCATACTTTATACTGAAGAAGCTAGAAAGAACAATTTTGTATTTTATTTTTAGAAGAGTTTTCCTTTTTTTTGGTAGTACTTTCTTTTACAGAGCGCCCCCCTTGGCCTCATACTGTTGGTTTCCTGCAAGTATATGGCACTAAAAACTCAGTTATATTTCTGCAGTCATATAGTAATTATGCTTGAATTGGGCAATGGAAAATTAACTTATTCTCATCAAAAAAAAAGGAGTTTGCTTTCATAGTTTTATTTTTCATCATAGTTTTCTTCATTTGTGTTGATTCAAATCTCAGCTATGAGTGTGAAAAGACACAGTGGGTAAAATGAGGAGGTGTTCTTCATCTGAATTCTTTGTTTTTAACAGGAGATTAAAGAGGATAAAATAATCTTATCCTCATTTTTCTCATGTCCTCGACACCTGTGACTGCACTGCAGAGAATAGGAGATTGCTGCTGTAATAAAGTGATTTTGCTGCTATAGCTTTTGGACTTCTCTGTGCCTGCCTTCTTTAAGAAAAACAGTTTATTTTCCTGATTTTTTTTGTCTCAGGAAGCTCTTCTTCAGAGTCATTTTGTTAGAGACAACAAACCTTTCTACATTCTTTGGTTAAAATAATTTGCTGTTGGTTCACGTAATTAACTGTGATACTGGGTTTCACTGGTTTTTCCTGCATTTTTTAATAAATAATCTTTTGCTAAAGAAGAAGACATCCATTGTGTTCTTGAAATGCACAGATATTTATGCATGGGTTCCAAAGTTCCATTGAAGTGACTGAGGGCTAAATATAATAATTTTTTCATGGCAGTTTTAATTGAGTAATGGTGTGTGAAACTCATGTGGCACAGTGGGAAGCATACAAAAAAGAATCTGAAAGAGTTTAATGACTGCAGAACATACCTGCATTTGAAATCAGGAAGATGTAAGCAAAATCTAAGTCTGACAGTCCACATAGCATGAAGTATGGGATTATGCAAAAAGTAAGATTAATAATGGCTTCACTGGAAATATGCCACAACACAGTTGAGAATGTGCTCTAAACTACGATACATTATTGAGAGAAAGTGCTTTTATTATTTAAAAAATGATTAAACAGTCAAATAGTAATCCATTACAGAACAAAATCTAAATATACAGAGTATGTCGTTTACAGTACCAGGGTTGTCATATACGTTATTTTTTCTGAGTTTGCTTTGTACTCTGTTCTCTCTTGTGTTCTACTGAAAATAGTTATTCGACTTTTTCTATAATTAGTACTAAAATTGTTGCTAAGCTCTGAAAAGCGATAACAATAATGCCCAAATAGGATGTGTTACACATACAAGTGGTGCACATTGAGAAAAGTTACAAGGATTCTTTATGGCTTCACAGATATCCTGGTGTTAAGAGGTAAGGAGATCTACATTTTTCCTGTGTCTCCTTAGAGAAAGTAGGGACAAATTGGATGAGTTTCCTGAAACTACATCACCATATAGGTTTATCAAGCAAGTATGTTCTATTTGCTTCATCTTGGACTTCTTTTGTGACCATCAGGTTATATTTTCTACACTGTCAGTTTGATTCAACTCCCTGGTTTTCCCTTCAGAGTCCAGTCTGCAAATTGTCCACAACTGTTAATTTGCTCCCAGGCTAGGGTCCAGGAAAGCTGGGAAGGGACATTGGAAGTTTTTTGCCACACACATAGCCTACAGATTTTTGGATATAGTGAGAAACGCACTGTGAGCTGTTGAGGGGAAGGATCAAAGGCAGAGAAAGGAGGGAGAAGAGTGATTGGGAAGAAACTGCATAGGAAAGCAGAAGGAAAAGGGAATGAAGGGCTAGTAAAGGGTAAACAGGTTGCTTGTCTGGCCAACTGCCACTCCTAATCTTCACAGTCTATCATATCTTTATATTAAACCCTATTCCTAGCTATTTCCCTTGATGAGGTTGCTCCTATTCTGCATGTATGTGGTGCTAATAAATTTCAAGCCGGAATAGCCAGCAACTAGAACAAGAAGTCTAGGGTCCAGGTACCAGAGAAACTGGAAGTCTGAGAGCTGGATCCTGGAAAGAGCAAGGGTCTGAGAATTGGCTACTGGAGGGTCCAATTGTGCAAAACTTCTGCTGAAGAGATGGGTGATCTAGGGAGACCATCGGTCTGGACTAGCTACTGGGATATTTATTTGCATCCACTAGTGGTCTTCAGTCCTGATCAGCTGTAGTGAACAAACAGGATTAGGACATCTATGCCCTTCATATTTATGTAACTGCTGTGTGTTTTCTGTCTGTATTGATCAGTGTGGCCGGTCATGTGTGAGTAGTGTGTGAATGTGCTCCTATTGGGAATATCTGTTGGACCTGAGGACACGGAGCTGTACCAGCTTCATATCTAATGGGTTATTGCACTCAGAAACTCCTATGTTGTAATTTATTTTAATAGAAAGCTAGTATTTTGAGAAATGTGGAAACAAAACTGGAGGAAAAATGGGGGAGGATGGCACTTACTACACTTGAGAAGCAAGTGTTTCTAAAAGGAAGAGTTTATATGGAAAAAATGACGAGGCTGAGGTTATGTAGTTCACAAGATAAGACAGTATAAGCCACTCAGGTTGGGAAAAGGATCAAAGTAGAATTCTAGTAAAGTAAAAAGGGATGCTAAACATAGACTGCATTGCAGAAGTCTCTGATTTGCAGTCAGAGACTTGATATGGAGAAAAGGGTGATATAACAAACTGGTATACGTTACAGAAAATTATTTTAAACTGAACATATAATCTACATACAATCTGGAGAAGTAGTTTTTGTTCTCAGCATGCTCCTATCTCTATTAGATGATAGTGGCATGGCAGCAGAAGAGATTAAACAGGGACATTTGAAGATATACTCACAAAATTATTGCATGGTCTTTAAACCATTCATTGTATTAGAAAACAGGCAGAAAGGAAAAGGATTTGTCTCCAAATGTCGATCCTTTCAGTAAAAAAATATTGGAATATTCTGTAATTATAGTGATGCTAGAGAGCAAGACAGTCAGAGAATGATAAGGAGTAATTTAATCCAGCATAAACTGTCTCTGATAGTGCTAGACATGGGGGACTAAATGAGGAAAAAAGTCACAGTCTAAACAGAGTTAACTGACCTGTATGGCTTACTGTGTTACTTACCTATGAAGATACATTATGAGTGGGGATATACTCAAGTATAAGAGGAGAAAAAAATCAAGAGAGTTTGCTAGAAGTTTTAATTGGTTTTGTAAATCTTTTAGATGAGCTTGGCCCAGCTTCAAATAAGGTAATTCAGCAATGTGGTCCCCTGTTTACAATGAACTAGAGTAGACTGCGAATTCGGGGCATTAAGTCTGTCTCTAGAAAATACAGTTAAAATTGCAGAAGCATATAAGGCATACAGAAAAAATTCAGGTTTTAATCAATAGATGCAGAATTTAAGATAATGTAACCAGCTATAAAAAACAGTATGAAATCTTCAAAGTTTTTATACTTGTAATTTAATGAAGAAGCAAAATTAGATTCTTTTTCCTCAAAAGTCTCTTCTAACATTTCTTGTAATATTTAATTCATATGTTTGTGCTGAAAATTTCAGTGACATCACCTTCAACTGTCTGTCGTCCTTCTACCCTTCAGATGAATGCAGTACTTGCAGTTATGAGCTTTCTCCTGAGGTTTATCATAAAACTCTCCCAAAATTAAAAGACATTTCTTGTTTGGTAATTTTATCTGAAAAGTTGTGTAATTGCAAAAATAAAAACTTTTCACACGGTCAGGCAAACAAACAGAAAGCTTTGCATTGAAATGACAGCCACTGAAATTTAAGTCTATTCTTACCTAAAAAATCACTGTATACCAGCTAAATTTTCTGGAACTAGAATGAGGTCATAAAGAAACTATTCTTTTTACTATTTTTTATTATAAAAATGAAAATTGCAACTGAAACTGAAGTTTCATTGTGACATTACTGTAAATGTAAATATAATGCCACAAAAAAAGTTCTATTCTGGATAGACAAAAGAGAGAGCGGGGAAAAAAGACATTGGTTTGCTCATTTTAGCAGTAGGAAATTGAGATACGATTAGTCTAAGTGCTTTATGTGGTCCTACAGGAAGCCTGCTTTAGAACGAGGAATTAAATTAAGCCAGATCACAAACACTGAGCCTTTGCCTTCCACACAAAAGAAGTAAAATACTATAAAATAAAATCTGTCTTTTGACATCATGAAAGATACAGGCTACACCAGAAATACAGACACAAAACGTTTCAGTTTCTGTATAAAAAACCAAGCGTCTATAGCACCTCAGAAATAATAACAATCTTTCAGGTTCTTTAGGATTTATGAGAAACTAGAGTTGCCTGTATACAGTTTACTTGACTGGCTACTTCTAAAATGCTCAATAATTGCTGAAAAACCAGACAATTTACACTGTACACCCACACATCTGACCAACGGCTTTCTGCAATTCTTTTTGTCTTTTTTGTTTTGTGCTGCACTAAGATCACATTTCCCCACAAAATATCACTTCTTTTATGTAACATTGTCTGTATTTTCCAAGCATGGATATTTCATTTCAAGGCACCATGACAAATGGAGCATTTCAATTTATCCTTATTTTATAAATATAACAACACAGTACTTTCTTTTTGATTATCATGAATAAAATATCAGCTTCAGACTTTGAAGGTTTCTAAATCCTTCACCCCATTAAGGGATTCTGGCAGCACTACCATTTTTTTGGAAATTTTTTAATATATTAGGGAAATAAAAGACGGACTCCTTATCTCAGACTCTTCCTGTTTCCTACTAGTTCCCTGTCCTCTGGGTCCCTTAAATGAAGAAAGCTTAGTGAGTCCACAGTACTCTCCCGCCATCTCCTCTGTACACTCCCATCCTGAACAGACTGGGGAGAATGGCTATTTTTGAGCACTCACACACGTGAAAAAGATGACAAAGAGGGAGGAAAAGAAACTGGCACATGCAATCAGAATGGAGACACAGAGATACGAAGGGCACTCTGAGAAGAGTGACAGGGCTGGTTATGGTTAAAATTGTTGAGTGGCAACAACAACTTGTAAAAGCAGACTTATGTCAGACATAACCCCTGAGAAATACACTCTTTATTTCAACCCCTGAGAAATACACTCTTTATTTCATCTTTCCCACAAGTTTATCTTTCATCCTCATAATTCTTTTATGTAAACTACATTCTGTAATGTACATGTCTGAGTGGATTAGGGTTTTTTAGAGAATATTGAACTCTGAAAAATCGTGCTACTGCAGAGGGTTCTGTCCCACAATTTGTGATGGTTGTGATTGACAGCTAGTTAGATGCAGTTTTTGAGACTTCTTTCTAATGTATTTATCTTCCCTTTTCATTCTGTGCTTATTGGTATTCTTCAAGGTTTTTCACAAAAAGTATTTTACGTATCTACATATAGGTACTTAATTTTAGGCACATCAACAACCTCGTTCTACATAGGAGTGTTAAGACCAGTGTTTAAGATCCACCCTTATACTTTTCTTCTCAGAACCTCTTCCTTGATGAATACCCATAATTTCCATATATAAAGTACAGGAATCACACACCCAGCCTTCCAACTGTCATAGATAAACAAATGGACATAGGGAACAGCATAGGCCCTAACAAACCCTTAGGTCCATTAAGGATCCTAAGGATCTGTTCCTTAGATCCAGAGTGCCTTCCTTTTTGGTTCAAAGAGATGCTATTTCCAGATGGAACATACAAACACAAACGATTTCTCAGTATTAAATAAGTGAGTGGGTTTACTCATAAAATATAGACACCATACTAAAAACTGTTTTTGCTTAATGCCATAGCATTTATCCAGGATGTGGAATACCAACATGCAATTGTTTTTGCTTGAACAAATTCAAATATTAGACTTTGCCCTCTCCAGCCACAAGCGGCTTATTTGGTGTCATGACAGAAATCTAGCACAGGCTTGTCTTTATCATTAGTTACTGTTCACACTAAGTAAGTCTGTTTTCTTACTATTTAGTCTCCAGAATAGGTATTTTGACTTCTATCTACCAATTCTAGCTGGTACTTCTGATACATATGAAATAAATAAAAAACCCCAAACCTGTTTAAGAATTCCATAAAAAGCAAGACCTCATCTAATTGCAGAGATTCTAATTCACTCTTAAAACCAGAAAAAGTATTAAAATAAAATCTCAAAGTATTAATTGTCCTCAATTCTTATTATTATTGCAAATACTGACTCTGAAAGAAAGCAGAGCTTGTATATAAGTAGTCACATGCCACTTCAAGTTTATTCCTTCAGTGACCTGCAAAATATATGTTCTTGTGATTAGTGCTGTAGAGTATGTCCTAAATAAGCAGAATGATGTGTTCAAACCATTTTGCAAAACAGGGTAAACAGAAATACATGTACATGAAATCATAAAAAAAAAAATCCTTAAAAAATTCCTCCTCACCCCCCAAAGAAACACATTATTATTTACCTGTCTCTTCCTAGCACTGCCGTAATTTTGAAGTTCCCGTTGTCATCAGAAATCCTTCTTTTTTCAGGGTTGCTGATCTCTATCTCAGCCTGACTCACATAACTCAGTTTAGAAGCTCTTCTCTCTATGAGGGTTATTCCCTGTAAATCCCTGTTTTCGTGATATTGGAAGGAACTTTCAAATACTTTGTTTAGAAAGATATTATTTATAATGTTATTCACTTGTCTTTTGCTAATTATTTTGATTCTTCTACGATTTTTATATGCTACCCATACAGAAGCTTTTCAACAGAGAGCACAAGGCAGGTATTTCTTTTCTATTGGGAAGAAACAGCAATATTTTTATTTAAAACCTATAAATGCAACGCAAACCCAATATTTTTGTACCTTGTTTGACAGTAAAAGTGAAGTAACTGAGCGTTTGTCACGTGAAAGCCTAATTTGCCTAAAACTGATCAGCTGATAATGTGGTAGAATTGGTTGATCAGTTTATCAACAATTACATGTCAAAAGACTCCTTAAGAAAGAAACATATGGAACTTCAGTCCTTGTGAAGATTGAGTCCTCGAAATTTAGAAACATGCCTTGTGAGATTAGGTGGAGCAGGTACTGGAAAAATGAGTACAAATTCTATTCACATACACCTGATGATAGGAATTTCCTTTTTAAGCTGGTACTGGTCTTGATATTTTTCAAGGAATGAGAAGATATTACTCTTGAGTTTTTAATAATTAAAAAAAAATAAAAATGACAGTTTCTACAGGAAGCCATAGCTGAATGTCCTGGTTTGGGGTGAAGCAGAGCCAGCGGCCTGTTCAGTGAGAGGCCCTTGCTCACACTTGTTGCCGTGGCAACCAGGGTCAGCTGACTCGGGTGTTTACCCTGTGGGAGGGTTACACCTGTGGACAGGTCAGGTGACCCAAACTGACCAATCGGGTGTTCCATCCCATCTGCCATGCTCAGTGTAAAAGCTGAGGGATCAGAGGGGTCAGGTTGGCTCTTCTTTGGTGGGCTGTTTGTTTTCAGCTTTTTTTCAATGGGCTGCTTCTTCAGTGTCTCTTTTTCTCCAGTGACTGATGTCTGAGGATGACCCCATCAGCTCATCTGCCTTTTAATCCAGGTCAGTGTGTTCCAGTTCCCATTTGTTACTGAGTCCAGTCTGGAACTTTACCACTGCCTGCTAGTGACATCTTCCTAGGAACTTGATCTGGTTTTGTATATGTTTATTTATATTGTATCTATTTCATTATAGCATTTTTATTTTATTATTAATATTTCATTGAAGTAGTTTAGGTTTTTTTCTAAACTTATAACTCTCTTTATCTCTCTTCTTCACCTCTCCTTGGAGCAAGAGGTGGGGGAGAACATCTGTTGTCTTGTCATTGGCCAACCCAGCCCAAACCATGACACTGGTGGTCTTTGGGATCCAGAGAAGTTCTGCTTTCTAGTTCTGGGTGCAGACTTAAGAGGGCTCACACCTAGGGGAGTTTATCCAGTCTCCATCACATAGATGTGGCTGCTACAGTTGCAGCAAAGATACAGGTATATATCCTAGACCAGCATGGCCAGCCAGACACAGATCAACACAGACAGGGAGCAATGTCTTTATCAGCATCTACATACTCAGAAACAGCATTCACATGAGACAACAGACAGACTAATTTTGTTCCTTCTGTTCAGTTAGTCTGTAGTTTGCTGGTGGTTATACACATACACACACACCCCCTTAATGCATAGACCTTAATAAGGATGTAGGCTAGTTTGCAGTGATCAGGTGTAGAGCTCAATCAGGCAAGTGTACTGACCAGCTTATGCTCAAATGTGTCCTTTTATCCCCATTTATCTCCATTTTCCCATGCTTGCTCTTTCCCCATTCACCTGCATCTCTCCTTTTCTCTCTCCTTATCTCCTCCCAGGTAAAGAAAACCTGCCCCTAATTACTTTCTTTCTATTGACTCCCATTTTGCTCCCCCTGTACCCAAACTCACTATTTCTGCTAAAATTACCTCCATAATCTCAGACATAGATAGTATTTCTGATATGATTACCTGGGTGCTGTATGACTACAAAATGCTCTCCTCCAATTATCCATGATATTTGGCCAGCTTTCCCTTAACTATTTTTGAAATCCAGCCATTCCTCGCCCTCATGGTACTATTCTTACACAGAAAACCTTTTTTGGTGAGCTTCTCTGTTTTTTTTTATATGTCCAGAAATGTTTCAACTTCAGTAATTTCATATGTTCTGTTCCATCACCTAACCTTCAGGACATGGGTATAATCTGTTTCCTCACCTTAACAACACTGAAGTCTCCTTCCACAATCTCTCTTCTCTCATATATGTGTAATTCCAGACACAATCTGCCTTGTAATTTACACAGAATACCATGAGATTAATTGCGTTCTCTTTTAAAATTCCAAATTTTTGAAGTGCTCTATTTCTAATGTTTTCTAAGAACAAATATAGCTCTTTCTTACAATTATTGCCTTTTTTTTTTAAGAGATACATTGTCTGCTTTTTAAAGAAGTTTAGATGAAAAGTTGTCAATCAGCTATACCTACCACTAAATCACTATCATCATAAATAATTAATAAAATATTTGCCAGGTTTTTAAGACTGATAGCTGTCACAGCCAGACTTCAAATAGCAGATAAAATTATAGTTAATCCTCTAGTACTTTTCTTATTCTATGCCTCATCATATTACCTCTAACAATGTCCTTTTCCCTTGCTCATCTGTGAGACAGCTTATGAGAATGCAGCCAGCTGCCCCAGTTGTTTTCTGCATATGTATGGCATGCATTAGCATTTTGGTTTTGTGAGTTATGCTGTAACTGTCTTATAGTGCTGAAAGGAATCTTGTTGGAATTTAGAAGTGTAAGATGTACAAATCCAGATTTGGAGAGTATGGTGCAGGTTGTCCTGCAGTGCAGGTTCTCAGCATTGCAGAGCTGAGAAGTAAGAACCTTTTAAACTATTACTTTAATGAGGTTAAACTAAGAAACAGCTGATGTCAGTGAAGACTGATGTTCTGACCACATTTTTGCTATTTTTAAGGAAGATATGCAAAAGGAGGCTGTAGGCAAAAAGAGGCTGTAAGCAAATGGGACTTGTATTGAACATCTGTTCTTGCTCTTTTTCTGTTACTGAAATGAATTTGTTCAGCTGGTAATTTTAAATGATTTAAGGTTGACAGTGTCAGGTCTAATAATAGCAAACCAAACAACATCTGGTGTGGTAGAAATGAGACAGTTTGGTGTAATACTTAAAGTACCCATGTACAAGGATGCATCTTTTTTTTTTCCTTCTAAAAGACTTATTGAGCCATCATTTTAATGAGTAATATGGCCAAATGGGGTGGATTCTTCATGGACTTATTATTGCATAACATTTTCTTTTTTTCATTAGGAAGCTTATCATGAAGACACGTATTATTCTCCTCAAATATTCTCTCTTTTGAGATATTTTTTTAATATTATGGTTATTTCTGTTTTAGTCCCTTTTCTGCTGTTTTCCTGAATGGTCAATGTTATGCCCATATTAAAAAATGATGAAGATACACCTTGGAGTATCAGAAAAATGGAGTTTTGACTGCAAGGAACTACGGAAAACTCTAACCATATGTGAGGGTGAAGCGCTCAGATTCATTGGTAATGAAAAGGGCATGCTTCACTGGGATTTTTTTTTGTATTACCTATTACAGCTACTTGCTATAAGACCTTCTTATAACCTCAACTCTTCTAATGTAAATGTAGTCTATACATACAATATTCATAATCAATTTTTTAAATATAGAATTTATGGTGATAATCTGTGCACATTCTGTACATGATCATGGAATTTCATAAATCTAGAGAAAAGCAAAAATGAAAAATATGCATGTCTGTATAAAAAGGCTTCAAATATTATACAAAATTATTACCATGAACAAACACTTCTAGACACCCTATTTTTCTCCATAAGTAGAAGCACAGTTAGTGAAATACCATTTTAAAAGTTACTTTTTTATGATACTTAAACTAGGACACAATAAAATTTTAGTAAATTCACCCATACATGAGCATTTTATTCATTGCTCAGCGAGTATCTTAAAACAAAATTCTTTACCAATGATAGTTTGGATTTCCTTCCTAAATAACTCCTCCATTTCATCATATTGGGATGATTTCTTTCGTTTGGATATGTGATTGGCCAACTGACTCTGTGTGTGTGCGTGCATGTATGTGTATCTTTAATTGAGGATGTAACGACACTAGAGGTAAATATAGAATGTGAGCCTGAAATAACATAGGAATACATTATTGTTTTGATTAAATAAAACATTGTTGTTCATAATCTCTCTGACAGATCTTAAAGATTGCTTGAAATAATTTTTGCATTTTGCACATATTACACTTAGCAAGCATAGCTAATTGGCATAACTGAAGTACATGAATAACAATGTGGCTTAACACTACAAAAGAAAAGGAAATTATGTTTATTTCTTATAAATAAATTATTAGCCACTATGTATTATTTATATTACACAAATTTAAACAATGTATAAAACATGAGGATAAATTTACTATATTTGGAGCAAAATTAACTGAGCTGTCTCTTAGGACCTTTATTAATATTGCAAACCCAGTATTATACTACTGTATAATTGATTTTTGAAGACTAATTTGCATACGTTTTCCTAAATCACATCACTTAAGCTAGAAAATGTTACATATGGTGTGCTAGTCTGATAATATTGTGACAAAGGTGTGTTTTAGAATCATGAGACAAAGTTCATTAAAATTCTGGGAAACAATGTTAACTTTGCACAAAATACAAAATTGATATTTTTCTGTGAAAAATTCACCACAAATGACCTAAATCTTCTTGAGACAATGCATTTTCCCAGCTGTCTAGTTTCAAACTGCAATATGTTTATGAGAGCTATGTATTCTATGCAAATTATATTAATAAAATGTCAGGGAAATTATTCTATAGCGATATGACATCCTTATATTGGAAAAAATTACTTCCACATATATTTGTCTTATAATGGTCAAACTGGAATTAATTCACTACTTTCCTTAAAGCACCTTGTAAAGCTGTTGAGAACTCTCAACTGTTTTTTTTGTCCCAGATTGGTCTCAACTCCAAAACAAAATAGGAATATTTTCCTCACAGAAGTGAAACTTAAAAAAGATAGAGAAATTAAGTGTGAATCAGGATTTCCTTTCTATTTAAAAAAAAAATATATTGGAAATATATTTTATGTTTTTATTAGCTCAGGGTATGGCAGTAGAAGTGTTATTATATATGGAAAATATTAGACAATTTTTTCTGCACTACTGTGTAATAAACAGTCACGTTTATACTACACTAAAAAAAAAATCAGTTTTGTCAAAGCCGTATTTCCTAAAGGAAAAGTCTTTTGTTCAAAAAGTTCAATACTGATCCAGCCCACCTCTCCTGCATACCTATAATGTGGGAAACTCAAATTAAAATATACTAGGGGAGTATAAAGCTCTGATCTCCAAAACAGCCTATAAGATATCTGACATTTGATACCAACAGTAAGGTTCTAAAAGTCCCTGTTAACATTTATGCTGGAAATGTTTTTAGTAGAAAATTATCATAAGGAAAATTGCTTTGTAGTTGGCTCAGTTTAAAAAATTAGTTGTAACTAAACTAAGCTAAATTTGAATTTCATTAAGTACTATGAACAATACGCTTTTAAAGTTTTGCCATCCTAATAAAATAAAAACAAGTGTGGAAAATACTATCAGTGATTTTTTTATATTTTTTTTTAAGATTTTTTATTTTCTACTGGCATTTCTGTTTCTAAACTTTACTTCATTGCTATTGTGGTCAGCATAGTCTGACATTAAATTTGATGAACTGAAATGCGTCTTCAGTACAAAATGAAGCAGACGGTATAGCAGGGTTTATTTACTGTAAAAGATTACATGTTTATAATAGTGACAAGAAGATTTGTAATCATATCTGGACATAAAGTTTTACTTTGGTGCATTCAACCACATGGATGTTTTCATAAAGTTGTCCAAATTGTCCTTTTCAACATTGAAGATGTTATATGCCACATTATTTTGAAGGGAAAAAGTGGGTTCAAAAGACAGAAATGGTGAGAGAAGGATTGTTTCTGTTCATAAATTTATTTTAAGGAATGATCTGCCTAGATCGATAAGGAGGATGGAAAACATACTATTCATATTAAATATCTTATTAAGGATCTCACTGTGCTTCTATTAGAAAATAAAATTAAATATAGATCTGAATTTCTGAGTTTGGTATCTTAATATGAAATTAAGTCCCCTTATGTACTTCATGAATTTTTGAATGGTATTTAGCAGAACTTTTGTATTTGCAGGTACAAAAGCTCTATAATACCTGATCAACACTGCATTCCGTTCATAAATCAGTTCCAATTTTTGATCCATAATGTGAAAAAGTAATGTAGGTACTTTAAAAGAAGCTTTCATATGAGCTAGTAAAATAAAAAAATATGTATTGTAGGCCTACCTAGAGTATTTCTTCCAATATTGCTGCCATTCTTCAGTTTACTGCTTCTTGAATACACTTTTAAATGTAAGACCTTAAAATAAAGCACCTGAATTTTCAAAGATTTCAAAAAAGCAGTAGGTGTCCAATAAAATCAGTATTCATAAACAGTATTCAGATTTTTGTAAATGCACAAACAGTCTTGAAAACCTCTCTTGAAATTTTAATCTAGGACATGAAAAAACCCTATACAAAATCTATAAAAAAAACTTAAAAATATTTCGCTGCAACATTTTCACAAAAAGTGTATTTACTGGCGATCTCTAACATGAGTGAGGGAAATAAGACCTTTTTCGTTACTTCTCTATTTGCTTGCCAAAGACTTCGTGACAGAAACTGTGATGAGGTTTAGGCTGTTGGGAGTTTGAATATTTTCTTAGAAAAGTAATGGTAAATGTTAGTATTATCTTTGAGAGAGATTGAGATCTAAGTGGTTACATGGGTGCTTCTATAAAACTATGGAGGATGTGAACACCTCTCTGAATAATTTCTATAGCAGGTGACAGAATGATCCATCTTTCTTCTATCCATCCTTTAATATTTAAAAATGGGAAGGAATCAATTGTTGGAAGGTCACCGATTATTGAAAGCAAGATTAATGAAACTTCCCTCTCATTATGTGAGACAAAAATTTTTCATTGGCAATGAGAACTGTTGATCGTATGCCTTTCATAAACCCATGCTGATAGGACCTGGTCACCTGGTTGTCCTGTACGTGCTGCATGATGGCACTCAAGATGATCTGTTCCATAATGTTCCTTGGCACAGAGGTCAGACTGACAGACCTGTAGTTCCCTGGATCCTCCTTCTGTCCCTTCTTGTAGATGGGTGTCACATTTGTGATATTTCAGTCAACTGGGAACTCCTCAGTTTGCCAGGACTGCTGATAAATGATGGAAAGTGGCTTGGTGAGCACTTCCGCCAGCTCCCTCAGTACCCTTGGGTAGGTCACATCCAGCCCCATGGACTTGTGTATGTCCAAGTGCTGTAGCAGTCGCTGACCTTTTCCTCTTGGATTATGGGGGTTTCATTCTCCTCGCCGTCCCTGTCTTCCAGCTCAGAGAACTGGGGACCAACTGGTCTTACTGTAAAGACTGAAGCAAAGAAGGCATTAAGTACCTCAGCCTTTTCTTCATCCTTTTTCACTATGTTTCCCTCTGCATCCAATGGAGCATGGCGATTCTCCTTAACCGTCCTTTTGTTGGTAATGTATTTATAGAAACATTTTGTATTGTCTTTTATGGCAGTAGCCAGATTAAGTTCTAGTTGGGCTTTGGCCCTTATTTTCTGCCTGCATAACCTCATGCAGTCTTTGTAGTCCTCCTGAGTTGCCTGCCCCTTCTTCCGAAGGTTATAAACTCTCTTTTTTTTTCTGAGTTCCAACCAAAGCTCTCTGTTTATGCAGGCTGGTTGTCTTCCCCACCGGCTCACCTTTTAGCACATAGGCATGGCAGGCTCCTGCACCTTAAAGATTTCCTTCTTGAAGAACGTCCAACCTTTCTGGACTTCATTGCCCTTCAGGGCTGCCTCCCAAGGAACTTTGTCAGTTTGCAAATAACAGGTCCCGTGGGGCACCTTCCCTTGTTGGCTCACTCAACAACTATGTCAGGAATTTATCTTCCACACGCTCCAGCAACCTCCTAGACTGTTTCTTCTGAGCTGTATTGTATTTCTAGCAGACGTCTGGTAGGTTGAAGTTCCCTGTGAGAACAAGGGCTAGCAATCGCCAGACTTCTTCCAGCTGCTTGTAGAGTATTTCATCTTTCTCTTCATCCTGGTTGGGTGGTCTATAACAGACTCCCACCATGTTATCTGCCTTGTTGGCCTTTCCCCTAATTCTGGCTCTTACATTTTACGTCCCTATATTCCTTTCAATAAACACTATCAAGCAGCACAATTTTTGTCACAGTATCTGCTGCAATAGACACAGAATGTCTGTCTGTTACGGAATGGAAGTATGGTCTCAGAGGCTCTCGGCTGCCAAAGAGTTAAAGTTCAGTGCCTTTTCTTTAAATTTAAACTATTAGGGCTTTTCGTGTTCAGTATTTTAGCCAGCTGAAAATCTTTAGTGAGTGGACATATTTAAACCTCTGTTGTCTACTGGGAAATGATTAAAGCCCTATGATTTCTGCACTTCCTCTAGTTATCTCAAATGTCACAGTGATTGATGGCAAAACATCTCTTCTTCTGTAACATTTCGGACTTTGTTGCTTGCCTTGAAGTGGATAATGTAGCCACAGCAAAATGTGAGATGGCAGATAAATAATTTGTCTTGTTTTCTCTCCTAAGTTGCAAGTAGAATAGCCAGGATACACTTGTTCACCTACCTTGAGATTGTTATTTGATAACATTCTGGTGGCTGACACCAGACATGTGCAACATACAACAGCAAAATTGTAGGAAAAGGCTGCATTCCTCCTGGAAACACGAGGTATTTTGTTGCCTGAATAGTATAGCAGTGAGTTTCATACTCAGTTTTCTGTAAACTTCATTAAAAAATAAGTTAAAAATACCAAACCAGACAAACAGAAAAAGGATCTAATTTTATTTTTTTTCCCCCAAATCTTCTCATTCAAGAACATTGATTCAACTGAAACATTCTGGCCTACCAATAACAGGGGGGAGGAGAAGCGGGCACAGGTTATGTTTTATGGTTTGTTTTCTTTTTTCCAGTTCTGAGGTAGCACTGTGATACTACCTTGCTTTACAACAGACATAAGCGCCAGCTGTTAAACATCTAAGTTTGGTGTAGACAGGCAATTAACAACTGCCAGATACGATGAATCTCTTTATATTCTCGGTATTTTTAACAGCCCAGTTCTGATCCATTCATCTCAGAAAGGAAGTAGTAAGAACTAGAGAGGATCGTGAGAAGGGTAACAGGGAAGACCAAAGCTTTGCTTGGCTTCTGCACAGGAAATAATTAAATAAACAATAACCTTTTAGACTGAAAAAAACATGACTGTGAAGTGATATGTTTAAGTCTATAAAAACATGTGTTGCATGAAAAAACATTAATATAGGACAAATTTTCATTGTTTCTTCAAATTAAAGATTAAAGTGACAAAAATATACTAGCGGGTGTCATGTTCAAAACATAGAAAGAAATGTATAGTTTAACTGTTGAACTTTTCCATATGATATAGAGACTATGAATTCAAATTAAAAATTAGACAAAATAGTACAAAACATCCACCAAGCCCTATTAAACATATCAGTACAAATTCAGACACCGACAATTGAATTCGAATACCTTCACAATCAGAAAAAAGAAATGGATCTTTTCAGGATATAAATGATAACATTCTAAAACAATGTCAGGGGTCTCAGTGCAACCACATGCCCCAGTGGCTGCAGTCAGCCTCACCTGAGATTAACACCCTCCCGTGTGCGCACAAACACACAAGCACACACATTCTGCCCCTGTACCCAGCAGCATCCCATCCCTACCCGAGCTCTTCTGTAGCTGAGCCCTGCGCTCAGCCCTCTCTTCTGACTTGTTTGGATTTTTCTAAACTAACTTCAGACCTGACCAGTTACCTTCTGCTTTTGAGCTGTCAACAGGACCAACAGCTATCACCATCCCTGCTACACTTACCTTACACACAGGCTGTAGGGGTGTGCTCAGCCGGGGAGGGCACTGTCCTGCCTGAGTTGGGTTCACCCTTGACCCCCAGCTCACTTTTGTTTGTGAACAGCCCTGCTCTTGCTGCTCCACAGCAAAAGACTGAAATAGATAAGAAGAATAACTCCTTAAGGAGTGTCTGTTTTTCTAGATTTAGACAATGATACTGTACATTGGGAAAAGACACCTTTTTTTCTTTTTTTTTTAACGTAGTTAAATGCAGTTCTCTGGAAATCCAGCAATGCTCCTTGTTGGAGACAGGCAAGGTATCAGTCTAAACAGACTTTTGGGCTGAACTGGTATATTCTTGTGCTCATAAGTAGCCAGAAACTCCCTGATAGAATTGTTTGGGATGCTTTCTTCAACAGTGTCTACCTGTAGCATCATTTTGGTGTTGCTAATATGAGAACTGACATAAGAGTGCAAAAACTACTTCTAGATAGAGACAATTCATTGTCTGTGCACACTGAACAAAATATGCTTTGCACACCTATAAAACGTTTTTGAATCCCGTAATTTCACTGCAAAAAGTACAAGTATATGTTAGTCTCAATTGCACTTGCTCTGATTTCTACGAGGAAATGGTAGGGCCCCTATTTTTTAAAATAACACTGTATGCTACCAAATAGTCTGCTCAGTGAAATTTCTCCTCCTTTTCCTGACCTATCCAGTAATTGTACTTTCTATATCAATCAATGACACGAAGTTAACTAGCAGGAAAAATTTTCTTTGTAAAACAGACACAATTCTATGAAACAAAATACTAAGTGATAAAATGCAGGCAACTTCCAGCTGAGTGGGAGAATAAGAAGTGTAGATAGGGTGTCAATCTTTGTAAAGAAAAGAATGAAATCTCATGTCTTAGATTGATGGCAAAAAAGACCTTGTATAACAGTGAAACAAAGTTCTCTATGTAAAACTGAAAGTTACTTATAGACTATGTGTCAATCAGACCATATTTCATAGCTGACAGTTCCTAAAGGAATTAGAGAATAAAAAAATCCAGTATCACAGACTGAGGTTCTAAGAGCAACATGTTTCCCCTTAGATTCTTCTTCCTCAATAGACATCTGATGGGCTTGACTGATCTCTCTGAACACGAGTCTGACTTGGTCACCCAGTAACACAGAAAAATCCTTTGATTCATATTATGTGACTTCACTTGCAAAACTCACGCTATTGAACAAAAACATCTATAGATTCATTATAAGCAACGGCCTGAAGAAAGGATTAATGGTCTGAACAAAAAAAAATACATATTGGGTTGAAAAAAAATAAATCCTAGTATAGTTAAAGGACATAAATGCATTTTGGATAAACTTGTGCTGGTTAGAGAAAGAATGAAATTAAAGTTGAAATCCATATTTCTGTGAAAGTTAATATTCTCAGATTTAATGAAGATTTTTATAGGACTTTATTAATAACTTGTTGAGTATGAAAATAAAGTATATGGTTATGAATGGCACTATGAGGTAGCCCAGCATTTTAGGAAACGTCATTATTTCCTGGGTATTGTTAAAACTGTAGTCCCTGGATTATCCAGGAATGTGGAAATATTTATAAAAAACTAAGTAGTTATTTTATTATTGTTAGCCTCAGTAGGGTTTTAAAAGGCAATCAGCTACCCTTTCTTTCTAATAATCACAAGGCTTGCTGATATACTGTAACTCTCCACTGAATGGAAATCATCTTGTAATAATAAATTTGTCCCCATAGCCTAAGAAAGCGTATCACTGACAAATTTCTCAAATATGTGGGTATTCTTTAGTATAAAAAAATTAGTCAGCTGTTAAGATGAGTATCATAACGCAGATATACCAACGACACCAAGCTGTGTGGTATGGTCAACACGCTGGAAGGAAGGGATGCCATCCAGAGGGACCTTAACAGGCTTAAGAGGTGGGCCTGTGCATGAAGTCCAACAAGGCCAAGTGCAAGGTCCTGAAGGTGGGCTGGACAATCCCAAGCACAAATACAGGCTGGGCAGAGAATGGATAGAGAGCAACCCTGAGGAGAAGGACTTGGGGGTGTTGGTGGATAAGAAGCTCAACATGACCCAGCAATGTGCACTCAGAGCCCAGAAAGCCAACCACATCCTGGGCTGCATCAAAAGAAGCATGGCCAGCAGGTCGAGGGAGGTGATTCTCCCCCTCTGCTACTCTCTGTTGAGACCCCACCTGCAGTACTGCACCCAGTTTTGGATCCCCCAACATAAGAAGGGCATGGACCTGTTGGAATGAGTCCAGAGGAGAGCCACAAAGATGATCACAGGGCTGGAGCACCTCTCCTATGAAGAAAGGTTGAGAGAATTGGGGTTGTTCAGCCTGGAGAACAGAAGGCTCTGGGGAGGCCTTATAGGAGCCTTCCAGTACTTAAAGGGGGCCTACAGGAAAGATGGGGAGGGACTCTTTAACAGGGAGTGCAGTGACAGGACAAGGGGTAACAGTTTTAAACTGAAAGAGAGGAGATTTAGATTAGACATTAAGAAGTTCTTCACCATGAGGGTGGTGAGACACTGGAACAGGTTGCCCAGAGAAGCTGTGTATGCCCCATCCCTGGAAGTGTTCAAGACCAGGCTGGATGGGGCTTTGAGCAGCCTGGTCTAGTGGGAGGTGTCCCTGCCCATGGCAGGGGGGTTGGAACTGGATGATCTTTAAGGTCCCTTCCAACCCAAACCATTCTATGATTTTATGATCCAATGATTCCATGATACAATTAACAACGTGGTCTTTAAAAAGCATGCCTTCTTGATTCCTATGTAATGTTTTGCATATTTCATTTTGACATAGCCTTCCACATAACAACTCTTCAGGGATAGAAATCCTTTGATATGTGCCCCTGGAATGGCAACTTTAAGTGGGAGAATGCTCGAAACATCCTGTATCTCTCTTTGCATTCCTTAGAGGTCAAAGGGTTTTGTTTTCTTTGGAGAACTTTGCAACTTCAGACACTGAAATTATTTCTGTTGACTCCAGGCTTATATCACATCAAAAGAATAGATTTTGAAAGGAAGCAAAATTGTAATAAAAACAAGCAAACAAATAAAAAAAAACACACACGGCATACAGAATGTCTCAATCTTTATTTCTTGTAAGTATTTTGTACATCTTTAGTTTATTTTATTTGTTTTCTAATGTTCTTATGCCATTTTTTCTTGGAGTGTTTTTCAATACTATTAACTTTCTTCTTTTGACATAGTAAGATATTTATATACAATTTAATAGCATCTCAACATTTAAGTTTTCACTTAGTTACTATGGAAACCTTTCTTGCCCCGCCCTTCCAGAAAGATAATATTAATGTAACTAGCCCTTAAAAACATTTGCACCGAAAAATTCTGACTTTTACTGGTTCAGAATGCATGTTATTGAAGCCAGAGTTAACAGTTTGTTGAAGTCAAACACCAATCCATCTTTTTCCATTCTAAATAATTTCTCCACTGCACAAACATTCCTAAGCTTTGTTTCTTTATATAAAATTATCTCAGAAATAATTAATGTGTTTTTTCTTTCCCATCCATCCTCAGGTGCAGCTACACTCTCAGAATCTTGATCATAATTTTTAAAATGGATTCTAATATACTGAGATATGCAAGCCTATTGTCCTGAATTTCATAATGTAAATCACTGACTTTTATATGTAATTTTATTCCACAATTAATATTAGTGGTTGACAGCTGCCAGGCCCATTGTCACAAAGTGAACAACTTTTCAATTTAAAATATCGACCCCTCTATACCACCTACAGCGTTCTTGTAGAAATTGTTCACAAAATTTCCTGCATATCTTCTGTGCCATATAATAGATAAGAATTTTGGCATTCATTTCAACAGAGCCAAATTTTCATCCATGTTGCTTTGCTAATGCCATGTTCAAACAGACTTACCAAGAGTTGCCAAATACACACAAAGGCTTCCAGTTCCTGCCTCTCTTTTGTCAGCTGATGTGCTTATTACAGAACTAAACTGGTTACTCTGCAAGCCACGATTCCAAATGCTTTCTGCAGACTTGTTTAAAATGTCCAAGAGACTTGCTGACTTAGATAAGGATTGCTCAGGAAATTCTCATGCACAGGAAGAAAAGTTACTTACAGAAGAAGGTAAGAATAGTACCTGCAATACTGTAAATCATATCTAAAATGGTATTTCATCAGTCAGAAAAGGATAGGGAGTAGGCTGATGAGCTGGCTCCTTTATGTTGCAGTAGACACCATTTGATATCAACTTTACCTTCATTAGAAGCACTGAGTGCTTACTACTTTTGTTTAGGAATAATTACACTCCTGTTCATAATTTGGCTTTCTCTCCCAGAAAAAAAAAAAAAAAAAAAAAATTAGAAAGTTATTTTTATGGGACAGAATTTTTGTTTTGTGACTAACATTTCATTCTATTAGTAAAGAATCAACAGGAAAAGAAGCATGGAGTCACACAAATCACAATGAAAGTCTTACAAATAATAAATGTAAAACAATGACAGAGGAATCACAAAAAGGCAATTTTAAAGATGTGCAAAAAAAAAAAATTTCCAAAAAAAAAGTAACACCTAGTTAAAAATTTACAATTGAAACCAGCCCAAGAGACAACCATAAATATATAATATAAATTGTAAATAAAATTGATTCCAAATTTTGATACATATGTGTGAATAACTCAGAGAACCATTCTTGGAAAGATGAGAGAGAATGTGCTCCTTCTACAATAAGGAGCTAGACCCAGCTATCAACAGGATTTCTAAATTCATTCGAGCTAACACTGCTAACACCTTTCTTAAGGATCTAAGTGAAAAAGACAGCATCCTGAAATTCAGCGAATGGAAAATGGAAATAATCCTGTGGAGGTATCCATTCTGTATTTCTGACAAAGAAAAATAAATTAAATTGTCATACTATGCAAAATGCGGGATTTTGAAAAATCCGATATAACATTTACTAAGGAGAAAGATTAATAAAGCTTATTTAACATCAGACTCTAACTCTTACCATTTTGATTTGAGAGGTTCTATACGAAATAAATGAAGTTTATGACAGGTGTTGGAAACAATACTGATAGGGTCAGATCATAGGCTGTTGTCTGTTTGTGATGGTAAAGAATAGCAGACCAGAAGAAACAAGTATTATAATAGGTAAGATGCTTACTTACCCATAATGAAAATCACCACTATTATTAATCAATATTTACTTCATTCTCTGTTTTAGCTTGATTGTATCTAACAAAAGTTAACATGATTTTTGATTTAATGGAAATTTCCAATAGAAGAACTGAGAATTTCTGCTTGCCTACAAACTGTTATCCAAAAGTAGCCTACATATTTGAGGTTGACGATGATTCAGAATATTTTTTTAGATATAAATCTGGTAAAAACTAGCTAAATCAGGCACATTGAATTTCCCTCAAAATAGCAGATATTTGCACTGAACTTCCTAAATTCGTTAATTATGTCAAACGCACGGACTAATGATCTAGTACTGGAACTGTTTGACATGAAATTGGGACTGTTTTTCAGGAAATCTATGCTTTCCAAATGAAAAACAGTGACATTTATTAAGGAGAAAAATTATTTAACAGTAGACCCCAGATTTTATTAATAAAACTTAATTATCCTCAGCAGTATTACATAAACTTTTTTCACCCATATAATATAATAAAGACAGGAATAATGACAAAAGTGTGGGATGGTGATGAAGTATGTCTCAAATGAGAGGCAAATACTAAGACACATTTGAAGAGAGGAAACCTAAACTCAAATACCGGTTAAAGTGACTACATAACGAGCTATTCCTTTATCACTCAAGGTTACACAGTCTACTTGTGTTTGCACAGCAGTACTCTAATGATCAGTGAAAATGATAACATATTGTGAACCCACAGCACTGAAGCATTGATTTATAAAGGCAATAAAACACACACAAAAAGCTATTGTTTGCTAATTTTCTTTTTTATGGTTACCAACAAATTTAGAACTTGGTGCAAGTGAACATGATATTTCTTCCATTAGAAGAGTAAAGTTCAGCTGATGTCTCACGGGACTTCCTGACCTGAGGGAAGAAGTTGTTATCTCAGTTAATTGAATTCTTTGGTGGGAATCCAACTAATTAGTCTTCTATTTCCTCAGTAAAAGGAAAACAACTCTCCTATCAGTGGATGAGAAATAGGGGGCAATGGAGGTGAGAGGATGGGACATGTTAAAGCAGCAGGACAATCTGGAATTCTTCAGCTTTCCCTCAAAAAACCAAATCAAACCAAACCATAAAAAAACTCCACCCAAAAAAACCCGACCAACCCCTCCTGAAAAATCTGAGTACTCCAAGCTTCTTGAAAATTGCAGATTGGTTTAATGATCAAATACATTGTTCTGCAGACACAGGTCTGCAAATGATAATATATACAAACCTATGACTTTGGTTCAGACGTCTAACAGAATTGATAACCTAGCAAGGATGTTGCGCACAACTGTCAAGTCAGACTCTTGCCTGGATAATTGGGGAGGCTCCTTGTGCTACCATTTGCTTATACATGAAATGTCGTCAATAAAACTGTTTCAAATGAAGATTGATTGTCTTGGAATATAGTACACTGAAAGAAAGAGGATCCTGTGCAGAAGGATCTGACTTTCAGTCCACTTAACAGAAGCTTAGCATGCTGAAGAACATGTTGTATTGTTTGGATTCAATCCATCATTAAACATAAATGAGAGGAAGACTGAGATACGCAAATGTGCAAATGCCACATGGATAGATATATTAAGGAATCTGTAACCATCTGGACTCAATACGGAACCTAAAATATGCCCATTTATCAAATTATAATTCCCATGCAACATATCACATCAGTATTTCAGTGCTGATTAAAAGTAAATTGTTTGGAATTTATCAAACTGAGTTCAGAAACAATCACGTATGCCTTTATTTATATGGCATATATTCTTCAGAGATTAAGCTATTCTCCTCCACTAGAAATATGCAGCAATGATAGCCCTGGTCCTCCAAAGACTTGTACGTGTGCTTTAATGGCTCAAGGAAATAGTTTTATTAACTTTAATAGGACCATTCAATCAATTAAATTAAACATATGCGTGAATCTTTGCAACAAATTTTGAAAAAGAAACATTTTAATACTGAAATCTGTGTGAAAGAATAGCTCTCAAGGAGCATGGAGATATTAAGAGGCCAGTCCAAAAGTTGTCTGTGACTGTCTTTAAATATTAAGAGATGTAACATAATAAGATAGACATTGCCTAATTCTGAAACTAGGATACTGGAACCAGCCACCTACTTTACCTATTTCTGTTGCCTCCACCTCTTCATTATGGTTGACTTTACGTTATTATTATTTAAATAATAAAATTTTAAGTTATTAATTTAAACTAATTGAATTAGTTAATTAGTTAACTAATTAAATGAAATTCATGGACAGAACAAAATTCTGTCTGTGAAAATAATGTGTGCTTTACCAAGTAAGAACTGAATAATGGTTTTAGCCTAGTCTATATAACAGAGTACTGACAACCTGGCGCCATATATTCTGTAATGGAAATGCAAGAATCACACTTGCAATATGAGTTTTGTTGGACAACATGATGCTATTGGACAAATGTCTAAAATTACACTTTGGAAGAAGAATTACGTAAGCAAAAATAAAGTTTGGGAAGAAGAGAGTGAAAACTTTTTATTGTTTATAAAGTATTAAAACCTAAACAGATTTCCAGCAATCTTCATGTCAGAGCTGTGTGTGGAACAATTTCTGTATCACAATTAGATATAGGAGTATAAATGTCAAAGTACAGACTGAATATACTGCAACAAATGAAAATTATTTTAAAATGTTATTAGGCAATGAGTCTCTCAGTCATCTTCACATAGTAAAAAAAAGGTAAAGGGCTGTAAGAGAAATCTAAACAACCTGGATAGTTGCTTAAAATAAAAGATTAACAACAACAAAAAACAGACACTATGTAAAAACTTCCTATAAGTAAAAGGAGGTATAATGACAGTAACAATTTCTTTATAAATCATGGTTCATCCAAATCTTAATGATCTGAAAATGAAATCCATTCCAGGAAATGTCTTAATGGCAAGGAGGGGCAGAGAACAGTTATTCTGAAGCAAGCTTTGATTCATATGCAAACATACTTATTCCTTTCACTGCGGGACTGCAGAGAATGACAGACACATTAGCTAGATTTTCTTCTGTGGAGCCTTATACTGAAGGAGATTTTCATCACAATTTTGGACAAGGCTAGAATTTTTCGCTAGTAATGAAAATCTTCAGTGTCAGTCAAGTACTGTACTTAAAGAGTATTTTCTATCGACTGACAGCTTTTAAACCAATACTAAATTGCCCAAGGAACTACTGAGACATCAAACCTCATTGGGAGGCATCAAATCTCATCATTAAGAATGCTATTTAGGAACTCCAGGGGGTTACCTTGTTCTTACTGTTTAACAAGAATAAGAAAGCACTGCCATAGCACTATCGCACAAAATAATTTTCTGAGTCCATTTAATCCGCTTTCTTCTTCAGCTTCTCAGCTTCACTGGTCACTTCTATTTTAAATTGTTTTTCATGCCTCTAATCTCTGTAAGCAGTAGTAATAGCTATCATGACAGACAGAGTAGCTGGACACGTGATTGACTGATGAATATTTTCTGTGCATAATCAAATAGCTGGCAATAAAATGGACTACATTTTACTCCCAATTACAACAATATAAACCAAAGTTAAGTCCTTGGACTTAAATTACCATTGATCTTCATTGGGGTATGCATCAATGTGTCAATGAATTCACATGGGTAATATAGTGTTTGATCCACTGTTTGCAAAGGGTTATTACATTTCTCAAAGTGCACTGTTGATCTTGACCTTTATTTTGATGTTTGACATTTTCATTGATTTTTCTACATTTATTTCCATCTGGCTACTTCCATTTCAGTTAAAACTTAACTTTGCTTGCTGTCACTAATTGATATACAGCTCATTTTGTCAAATAGTGTGGTATTTTTCCAGTGTATGCATTTAGAGAATACAGACTGAGTTATGTTTCTCCAGCCTTGGTGTCATTGGCTTCTGTTCTGTTTTTACAGTTGTTACAGCTGGAAGAAGGTAGGTTAATTTTTGGGGGTTTTTTTGGTCTCTTCCTTACCTTTAGTTTTGACATGCATGACAAATTAGTATCAGTATACTAGTTTGTCAGATCAAATAACTATTAATTGTCTTGATGTCACTACGAGAACCAGGAAATGAAATAATAAAGAATGCCACACACCAATATATAGCAGATCCAACTGATTATTTTTACTATACGTGCATGTCTGTACATCTATCTACTATACAAACATTATTTCAGACCAGCCTATGGTATCCAATATCCAGTTCTAATGATCAATATATGTATTCATGTATATGTGTGTGATATGCTTCAGAAGAAAGTTAATGTAATCTTTAATCTCTCTTTCGTACTCTAAACACACCCTTTTTATAAATCTGCAAAACACCAAACCATATTCATGCAATCAGAGTACTCTGACCATCTTGGCTTCATTTGTGAAGCATAGACACTATAAGGTATTGTATTACTTCTTGCTACTGACATAGAATAAATATATCCTAACATTTTGTTATTCGCTTCAGAAAGAGAAAGTTCAAGGCCAAAAATTCTGATGTGAGATTCCATCTTGTTTTTAGATATCCCTTGAATATTTCCTTGTGGGAATAAATGGACTATCACATTCTAGTTTGAACATAGTTGTAATTACATTTCATACTAAATTTTGACCTTTCCAAAACCTCTGAACCACAGTGAAAATATTTCTCATTAATTATTGTTAAATAAAACAATTTATGTAAGAATAAAAGGTAACGTGAAGATACTTTCAAACTACATTGACACACTATCATCAGTAGACCATCATATGAAATGGTGTGGTGTGCCACATTGGATTACACCTCACTACTGTAAATATACAAAATGTAAGTGGAAGAAAATTCTCAACAGAAAACACTTCAGAATAAATATCAGAACTGAAACATTTTGGGGAAAAAAAAAAGAAAGAAGATGACAAAAACAAAGAATTCTGGTGACATTGTTATCTTTATAATTATTTTAGATTAAATGAATCATCATTACTTTTCTATTTTACAATAGAAATGTAAAAATAATAATAAGTATATCAAGATACATATAAGATAACTGGATAGAATATTTTAATAAGATTGTAACACAACATAAACTGAATATAGTGGTAACACATCAATATTCTTCTTTTCAGCTCTCATCATTACATCTCAACATGAGGAAAAAATTTCCTGCTGCCCAGAGAAGTTGTGGAGTCTCCTTCTCTGGAGATATTCAAAACCTGCCTGGATGCGTCACTGTCCAGCCTGCTCCAGGTGAACCTGCTTTGGCAGGGGGTTGAACTAGATGATTTCTGAAGCTTCCTTTCAACCCCTACAATTCTGTGATTCTATGATTCTGTGAATTTATATAGGCAGGACTGCTTGGCTCAGACTCTGCATGGTTAAAACAAACTAAATTGTAACAGATTATAAACAGTTAAAGACCTTTCATTGCCATAGAACACTTTCATTGCCTGTGATAAAATTTGTAATCCAGAGACTACCTCCCTAGGAATCCATTATATATCTAATACAAGTCATATTGAAAACAGAATTCACTGTGTATCACTAGAACACACATTGTAATACCTACTCCTTAAAAAAAAATAAATCCAAAACACACACACACACACACAGGCATTTGAGAAGACTACAGGCCTGATAATTAAAAGGAGTCCATATATCCTTGAAATTTTATTCTTTTTTTGTTCCTTGTTTTAGATTCTGCTGAAAGAAAAAAAATATTCACAAAGTCATTTGTCAATACTTTTTTAAAAAAGTTTTTTTTAAAAAGGGCTATTTCTTTTCATGAGTGTATTGACTTTTTCCATAAATTGCCATAACTGGCATGTTGGCATTCCACGGTGCAAATGGACTGAAGATCATAAATACTTATGTAAAATATTCTGAGCGGAAATGTAAAGTCGGATTTATCAGGCTATGAGAAGCAAAGAACACAATTTGAGTGTTTATTTTATTGACTCTACCACTAGTAATTCACTAGTTTGCAATGAAAGTCAAGTTTTTCATTTAGGTTCCCTGATAGAGGCATAGAGAAACATACTCAGGTAGGAGCGGGACCCAGTATATTGAGAAAGGAACTGATGGATCTGTTCTTGAGGAAACACAGTAAAAAGAAGTCAGTCTCGGCAACAGGAAACAGGGATGCACCTCAGTTTTTTTTATGCTCTCAAGACACACGGCTCTTCTACAGATTTCAGTTAAGTAACATTCTTCTTTCAAAATTCATGGATGTATCCTACACATGTAGTCCAAAAGAGGAGGGGCCATAACTAATTTCCTTCTTTATCCCCTCCTACCCTCTTTCATTGGTTCTTTAGTGTCTCAGTGATTACACTGCTTGTCTAAAGAGACAGGTTCAATTACCCTCTTTATCTCAGAGGATCTAAATCTGTCTCCTCCATTATAGTGCCTTGGAAAAAATTCAAAATCCTTTTTCTAGAAATCACTTAATTTTGAATGGAAAAGAAGAGTATTAATTGGCCCCTAAAGAAAAAGAGGAAATAAGATGCCCTCAGAGAGGGGCACCCAATAGTGGGCAGAGATCTGTGTTTCCCCTCATTCCTTTTATTTGACAGACACATAGCATTTCATATTTAGCATTCATTTATCTTAATTGTCTTCAGTAAATTCAATTAGTGAGCTCAACCACAACAATTTCCAAATGTGCAAATAGTATGCTACGGACAACAGCGCTACTGAGAGAAACTGTATCATTCACATCCAGGCCTTACATTCCAACATGTTCAAAAAGATTCAGTCCTGTGCACACATTTGTGATTAAAATGTGTTTTCTTCCTGTGTTTTTTTTTTTCTTTTCCCCACAGTAAATATTTTGTGATACAAGTCTAATGACCAAATTACCATATCAAAGAAAACCACTGTGGCAAAAGGCACTGATAGGTATCTTTTTCAACTGTATAGGGAGAAGCCAGGCTTTAAAGAACACCCTCATCCTAGATTACTTTTTTTTCCTCAGGGCTTAGAAAATTCACATTAAAGGACAATGTAGAAAGCTTGCCACAGGTTTTTAAGAAAAAAGATTTTAAATTTGATGACCAAACTGTTCTTAAATAATATATTTTTTTTTGTTCGCTCTAAACCACTTTTCAAATATTGACTTACTCTGGAAAAGAAATATCTCGAAAATTAATTTGGCAAGACTGTCTCTTGACATGGACAATGGCAGAGGTGCTGGCAAATCCTTGACAAAGAATGGATAATTATGTGTATTGGGTTTGCATGGCAAGGTTTTGGTAGTGGGTGTCTACAGGAGTGGCTTCTGTGAGAAGTTGCTGGAAGCTTCCCCCATGTCCGATAGAGCCAATGCCAGCAGCCCCAAGATGGACCTGCTGCTAGACAAGGTCAAGCTCATCAGTGATGGTGGTAGCACCTGTGGATAACATATTTAAGAAGCCAGGGGGGGGAACCCGAACTGTGCAACTGCAGCTGGAGAGAATAGTGAGAATATGTGAGAGAAACAACTCTGAAGACACCAAGGTCAGTGAAGAAGGAAGATGCTCCAGGCACTGGAGCAGAGATTCCTCTGCAGCCCGTGGTGAAGAACATGTTGAGGCAAGCTGTCCCACTGCAGCCCATGGAGGTCCACAGTGGAGCAGATATCCACTTACAGACCATGGAGGACCCCACACTGGAACAGGTGAGCATGAAGGAGGCTGTGAACCCATGGGAAGACAGGCTTATGTGATGAACTGAGTACAACCCCCATTTCCCATCCCCCTGCACCACTGGGGGGAGGAGGTAGAGAAAAGCTGAGCCTAGGAAGAAGGGAGGGGTGGGGGGAAAGGTGTTTTAAGATTATCCTCCTCTGATTTGATTGGTAATAAATTAAATTAATTTTCCCCAAGTAAAGTCTGTTTTGCCTGTGATGGTAGTTGGTGAGTGATCTCTCCCTGTCCTTTCCTCGACCCACGAGCCTTTCATTACATTTTCTCTCCCCTGTCCGGCTAAAGCAGGGAGTGACAGAGCAGCTTTGGTGGGCACCTGGTGTTCAGCCAGGGTCATCCCACCACATTATGAGATAGTTATGGATGTATCCAATCTATTCAAAGGCTATTTGAAATCTATTTCAGTTCATTTGCTATCACAAATGACTCTGATTTTTTTTTCTTCTTTCATTATGATGAAGGATGTGATATATTCATCAAATGTTAGCGGCCACTTGGTAATTTTGAGGAAAATATTCAAGTCTCTAAAGGAGTTTCATGGCATCTTCCTTTGCTTGCTCAGTTTCTTTGTATTCTCTAGTATAATCTCTTCAAATTTCAGGCATTTTTATATCCTCTTTGCTACCCTGCAGACCTGTTACATGGTATTGCCATTGCTAGCGACAGGCCACAGGTATTGAAATGAATTGCAAGGCCTCAGGACTAAGGCCTGTCAGACTTGTTTTCTCCTAACTTTTTCTGACCTACCTTAGTCACTTGGTTTAGATGTAACAGCAATTTACAAAAAAAAATTTAATTTTTGGATGGTGTTACCATGGCTTTACAAGTCAACAGGATAAAACAGGGCTGGTGTGACAGCACAGGCTTTGAGAAGTGGAGACAGGGAATGCACCGCAGAGGAGCACAGCCCTGGGATGACAGGGGCTGGGGCACAGATCCAGAACCAGAGACCTCACAGGTATCAACAACTCACCAGGTGTCAGTTAAAGAAACTCAAACCTAGAGCTGGACAAAACTGTTTTTAGGCTAAACACAAGTAAAAGCCATCATACAAAGTAAAACTGGGTGTAATATGAAGCTGTAGACCAACGAAGATAACACAAGGTGTAAAAGCATGTCAGAAGACATGTAAAAATGACCCTGAGTGGATTTTAGAGAAAGGAGGAAGAAATTATCAGTACCAGCATTTGTTTATCTCCAGTGAATGATTCCAGAGGCTGACAACTGACCATGGCACCCCTACCACCACGGGAAAAGGTCCAGAAACAGAGGTGAAGAGTGAGCCCAACACGAGGCAACTGAGTAGAAACTAAGTAAACATTTAACAATTCTAACTCTGTTATAAGTAGTGAAACTTTCTCTGCATAAAAATACTCTTTCTGCAACAATTAGATCTGGACTAATGTTGATGAGACTGCTAAGATTTCAACTATAGTATCAATAAATCCCTGGCTTTAAATACAAAGTGTGTTTTCTCTTTGCCCATAAACAAGATTGTGAACATTACATCTTGACAAAGAGATCAGAGCAGTATCTTTCAAGAACACATATTTATGCAAATTATCCTTTGAACTTCATTCCTTGAAACTATGAGTACAGATGTTTTGGCTCTAGACTTAAAGAGTCAAAATTTATGACAGCTTAGAATGTCATACACCTAGAATGGATTTGGGTCCCTTGCACTGGAAGAAACTTTGCAAGAAGAGGCTGCATTGACTTAGATCTGCAGTGAATTTGTCCCACAGGATATATTTAAATTAATTCTGCTGGAATTTGTTTTAATGAACTATTCATAAAATGTTATGAACAGCTTCATAATTGCCTAGAATTTCTGCTAAAAAAATGTATATCAGTAGATTCAAAGCACTACCTGGACTTTCCCAGTCTGTCAATATCTGTCAGAGTTATTGCCTAGAGGGATACCTAAAAGGAAGAGGAGTTAAAAACCTGCCTGCCAGGTGAGGAAGAATTTAAATTATTATTCTGTCTTTCTCTTTGTTCTTTTCCTTTCTATATATGTTTATCTGCCTGTTTTTTTACAGAAAATACTGTAGCAATAAAAAACAGATGATGTACATGAGGGTTCATTCTAATGAAACTGTGAAGAGATCATATTTTTGTGCTATCCATTTCTGCTTCTAACTAAAAGAAACAAGGTATTAATGTCAAAATAAATGCTATTCCATTTAATAGACTTAAAGTCAAAACACATTCCTACATTTCAGCAGCTCAGAATACAGCCTGTTAGCACCATATATTAAGACAAAAGTAATCAGAATAATTATGAAAATCTTCATGGTGTTCCCTGAGGCACTGATACCCATTAAGATTTATGTTGCTAGAATTCCACCCCCTTACTTACCTACCTACTCTATGGCAATGACAGACAAATGAGAGCCCGATCAAGACTGCACTGAAATCATTATTTTAAGAAAAAGTTTAAATCTTTTCAAGGTAAAGTATGGTCTGTTGAAAACTGTTTGTGTTTATATCTGCGATAAGACATAAATAATAAATATTGATCTTCCTCTCAAACTCCATAGACTGATAAATAGAATTCCATTATGGATACTTGGAGAAAGAAAGCACTCACTTCTTTCTGCTCTATAAACTTATTTACTGATTTGTATTCTTTGGTACCTCCTAGATACTGAGATACCACAAGAGGAAATACTATACTACTTACCAAGTTAGCTGATGGACAATCAGCTAGATCTTCTTTCCATTTGTAAATAAAATTTCAAACAAGTATTGCTGTACTTGTGTGAAGATAAATGTAATTTTTACCAGTAGAATAAGAGATCCCTAAATACTACCCTGTTCTGATGTCAACTTAAAACTGAACACACAGAGCAACAAATTAAACATTGTGGTTGGATAGAGATTAAGAAAACAAATCCAAAAGGACTCTTAAACCAAAGAAGCAGAAACTGTGTTATCTTTCTTGATTTTGATGTTGTTAAGAAAAAAGTGATTGCTGTAATTCTCATACCTAACATCAGTCATCAATCTCTGGTTCATACAGCCATGAAAGACACTGTGGAATTATATTTGAAGGGGGTGTTAGTAACAATCTTAAAAAACGTGGTTACATGAATCTTTCAGTGCTACCCGAAACTTTTAAGAGATTTTTTTTTCATCTAGTTTCTGAGCAAATTATTAATATTTTCATAAAGATCTATAATTTAATAATCGTTATAGAAAAAATATGCATATTGTTGGCTAAAAAGCCATTTTCACTTAAATCCATGTTTCCAAAATGTGTTTCCAAAAGTGTGTTCCCTCATGGGACATGAACAGTAGTATAGAAGATTCCAAAAGGGAACTCTGATGTTCTCCACAGCTTTATCTTTTGCTATAAAAATGAAAGCAAACCCAAAGGATGCTGTGCTTGCAAGGGAAGCCTTCGAAACTCAAGTGATAAAGTGTTACCTAGAGAGACATTTGCCTGAGGAAGTAAAGGGCCAGATGCTATAATTCTGAGCTGTGAAATGTCCTGTTTATTTCATATGATGCAGAAACTGCGAAAGAGATTTTACACTTTAGCATTATTAACTATTTCACTCTCTCAAAGCATGTGATAAAGGAAAAGTCTCATATTAGGAAGATTATTTCTCACACTGTTTGTGTCGGGAGGGGGAGGCATGAAAAAGTAGAGGAGGGGTGTGAGAAAATGTAAAATTAAGATGTATAAGTTTGCAACACAGCATTATGGGGTTGCAGTGGGGGCTTTATTGGCTGCCCTAACTGTAAAGCAGAGATAACGATGCTTCCTTTTTGAAAAAAATTAAGATATGCAGATGGATTTTAATAAGGCTGAGGTATGAGGTAATAAGAAATAAATATTGACTAAATATCCTTCTACCCCAAGAACGATGAAAGTAATTTTGAAAGCAACTTTTGAAACTGTCTAAATTCTAACAAAAGCAATAAAAAAACCCCAGCCCTTTCAATTAAAAATATGAACACATTAATGAGCCATATAAATAAAAGCTGAGGAATGTCTTCTAGTGCCAGCTGTAGGTCATACGTAGAAAGAACTTTTGCTGCTGGTGGTATTAAAAACAGATACTAGCAAACAGTTGTGTTATTCTGTGTCAATGTATTATAAAAGTGATAGAGATAACTGAGCTGCCATACAAAGACCCAAGATACTCTAATCGACTTAGAAATTAAACACTCAAATACACGTTTATTGATGCAATTATTTAGTTGTATTTATGAACATTATCTCTTCATCCATTTCTATCAAATATCTTGGACTTCAAAAGTGATCATTTTGCCATTTTTGTGATACTCCATCTACTCAACTGCATTTCCCTCTGATTCCTTCAGTCTCACTATTGTCTACTTTATGCACTGAGGATGAATATTAGGTCTGCAACACAAAATATATTGATTCATAGTTTCAAAGAAAACAGAGAGACCTATTTCAGAGTAACTTTATCAGACCATACAGACAGGAAAGAATCATTGCTAAATAGACAGTGAACAGAGAAAGCTTATTTGCATTCGATACGGAAAAGTCTATAACACACTGAAATAAATATAGGTAGAATTTGTTTTGCCTAAATTTAGATGTCTGTCATGTAGTTGCCTACATGAAAACACTCTCTGTAAGCTCTGGTTATAATCTCTGGAGATCTAATCAATAGAGTTTGTGCAGGTTTTAATGTAATATATTTGACTGAATGCAGGTATCTATGATAAAGTGACACGAACGATTTGTATTTTACATTGATTTCACTGACTAGATTTCCATTGACTGTAGGAGAAGAACAGACACCGAGGCTCATGGTATTTGTCTAAAGTTAGACAAAATTAAATTCTCCCCAGATATATATATATATACACACACATAAAAATGATGGAAGGATATACAAAAGAAAGTTCAAGAACAGTGTGAGCAGGCATAGCCATCCTAGGCTGGCTCACTCTGAAAAACAGATTTTAAAGACACCATGGTGCAAACTTCAGTATAGTGTAGTAAGCAGAACACATTCCTAGGATTACCAGTGAGCTTGTAGTACAGTATAAAATTATTAAAGAGTAATTACTTTCTTTGACCAGTAGATGAAAGCCAAGATGAATACATCTCTCCAAATTACACGTCTTCATCCACTGTCCATTCTCATTTTAGCATCCTGTTAGTGAATTTTCTTGATGCCTTATTAAGGTATGGAAATACCTATAGAAGACCTCACAAATTCAGGGATATAGTTTCTTGTCTGCAATTGTGGCATGGTGTTTAGTTGCTGAAATGATAGCACAAAACCAGGTTGAATATTATTAGATAAATCTTGAGTTTGTTCTTGTATTGTACAAAGACAACACAGTCAAGTATTGTTTTTATAATATAAACATAAATATTTATCAATATAAATATAATATAAATTAAAATGAATTATAATATAATGGAATATAATATATATAGATGAAAATATAAATTAATATATTTATGAAATAATATAATTGAATATAAATGAAATATTTAATGACTATAAATGAAATAATTAATGGAAGACCTAATCATGTGTACCATAACAAAAAATAACCCTAGGTGTTGACATTCTTTATACATTCAGAAAGTAACTGGGCAGATAGAAAACCTTAAGACTGGTTTAAAAGTTTTTATTATTATTATTTTTATTATTTTTAGAGAATCAGAGATGTTGTGGTTGTTGAGTTTTTTTGCCTCCTGTCTTTTCTCCTTAATCATAGGACTAGAAGCTTACTTTTAAAAGTGAAAGCTGATCTTCTCACACAGTGAGACTATTTCAGAACCTAAGGCTTTAGGAGAGGCACTAGCATCTTGGAGATGAAGTAATAATGTGAGGTTGGCAAAACAGATATGTATTTCAGATTAATGGGATTTCAGTGGTTTAACTTGACTACTTTAACCTTCTGATATGAGAACTGACACAGGTTTTTAGTCTCAGAGTCTTACAGAAACCTGTTTTGGGCCATTCTAAGCATTTCAGTGAGTAGAATTTGGTGATCTCTTCCTGGGACTGGAGTTCACAATGTTAGACTCCACAGGCACCTTAAAAAGAAAATTCATATGAAAATGTCAAACGATGATTGTTCAGAATATTGCCAGGTTCATTTAGAACAAGAGGGTGGAGGGTTTAATGTTTAACGTGGATGGTTTATTTTTTAATACCAAATCTACGTCTTTCAAGTTATTTGACATTAAACATAATTTTGGTTTAGCAGAGTGATATGGCAATGTGCTTAAATCACAATGCAACTAAAAATTACACTTAGCAGAGCAGTTGCAATAAGAATGCTTTTCTTAGTACTGATCTCTATAATACGCTCACAAAATATGCTCACTGTCATGATGCTGGGTGTCGCCCATCACCGAGAAGGAATACATGGCTTGAAGCCAGCTCAAGCCTATTGCTCTATTCAAGTTGTTTTTTTGATTATTGTTTTTTTATACTTCATGATAAGTTGAGCCACATATACCCTCCACCTCCAATCCCATGCTTGCTGAGTCAGGAAGACGTGCATTTTTTTGATTAATTCAGGGTTTACATTTCATTTACACAATGAGATGTTCCTATCAACGGGTATAGCTGTTTTATATATAATAAAGGACATCCCTTAGTTCCTTTTGTGTTAAATCTGTCCGTCTGTGCAGCAGGAATGGTCAGTCACTCCATCCATTCTTCCTTGAGCTTCATGAGCACATTGCCCTTGCCTAACATCTCTGAACTTTATTCTGCTGTAGGGTTGTAATTGTCCCAAATAGCCATAGACTCTAACAGGGAATGGAAGAAATGAACAAATCACAGGTCTTCCTCTTTTAGTGATGATGGCACTAGTCTGCACTCTCTATTATATAATGTTATACTAAACTAGTAACTCATTATAGTAGTGCTTTGAACACTATGTAATATATTTTGGTGAAAGTCATGAAAATCACAAAAGAGGAGGTGCTTAAGCAGCTGATTTATTTATTTCCAAACCATTCTGTTTGAGTAAAATACTTATGCTCTGCCTAAAGGGTGCTTATGCACTTTAATTACTCTGTGAATGTCAGTCTTACTGGCTTTTCTGAGAGTGTCACAACTTAACAGGTTTCTAAGTCAGCCAGACATGTGAAATGAAACATGTGAGTCTGCAAGTCTTCTGCAAATTCTGGAAAGGTTAGCAAGCTCTGACACTAGCCTTTTTTGGAATACAATCTTCAAGAAGGTAATATTTGAAATAGAGTAAGTTCAGATTTCCTGAGTAAGGCATATTAATAAAAAGGTGTTTGAAAAACCCCTTGAAAAAGGTGTTCCTTTTCACCACTATTTTTTTTCAGGATGAGTCATTTTCTTTGGTCCTTCCATTTCACTCCAGCAAACTTCAGTGATTAGTAGTGCCTAGGAACACCAGTTTAGTTCAGAAAATCACTGTATTAAGTGCTGTAAGAATAACAGCAGGATGCCTGCCCTCAGATGTTTTTATCCATCTGTGAAGTGAAATGAAGAGTTATATTCGTTGGATGGAGAATTTGAATGATAAAAATATAAATTATAAACTACTTCAATTTCCATGTATGCATTTATGTGTACTTACCGTACTTTCTAAACTTAAGTATATTCTCATAAAAAATTGGGAGTTTTTATAATGTATCATATACAACTGTCAGATAAAACTCATTTCTGTGAAAGAGGGAGTTATTACTCTATTCCACTAAGCTCAGAACAGGCTTATCTGTTGACTTTTCAACATATGTGTCTACTGTTTTCCACCCCCAGCCCCTCTGAGAAATGTCATAGTTTCTCTCCTTATATATGTATTTAGGAATCATATAACGATACTACTCTGACTAAAAACTGACTATCTTGAGTAACCTAATGAGTAATAGCCAGTATTCACTTAATAGTTGCAGAAATACTACTAGTTCAATATTTTTGAGTAAAAATTAATACTTATTGAAATAAATGAAAAGGAAATATACATGACAGGAACATAGTAAGTTGCAGTTTATATATATATATATTTAAGTACTGTCTTCTGTCAGAAAGCTTCAGCAAAAAGAATTGAGGATCTTGTTCCCTCTCTCCACCCCAAAAAAGGAAAGATGTTTTTCCTAACCAGTCCTAGAATTTTCACCTGTCTACAGGTTGTTCCTATGCGTTCATGGATTTGGAAGCTTAAAATGGGATTCCCTACTCAAGCAGAAACTTAACCAAGTTGGACAGTACTGAAATGTAAAGGAAGCGGAACAAATGTCCAGCTGTCATAGAGATAGGCACTAGTATATTGCCAGCTGCACCTGTTTTTTCCTTTGGGAACCCCAGTGTGCTAATTGTCTAATATTTAGCTAAGGATTCAAGAAACTTACTTTAAAATTCTGTCTGATGCTGTGCAGGATTTGACTTCAAACTGAGTGTTCTATTTTCCATGCAGAGGACTACCCCTCCCAGGCTATTTTTTCAGTACGTCTTTTCTTAACATAAATATTTTAAAAGTTACAGAATGAGAAAAAATGAGTCATCATCTTGCTGCTCAGGGAACTTATAGCAAATGTAAGTTCGAGTCTTTCCTCCAATATGTTTTGTAACATCATGTATACATGCATTTTTCTTCTCCCTAATGCCCACAATATCTTTGTGACTAAAGCTAGGCAGTCTTCAGGCACTTTATTTTTAGCATTCATGTCAGTCATATTTTAGGTTTAGGAAGAATTTTACGTTCCTTTTCAGATTGGCCTTACGGAGGAAAGGTATTTCATTTTTTCTTCAGCAATGAAGGGAGTTTGGGATGTGGGGTTTAAAAAGTTTATTGTACCTGCGTAACAAATACCTAATGCAGGTAATCATTCAAAAGTATTACTTCCTCTGTGGCAAGGACTAGCTCTGTCACAGTTTAGTGGGATTCCTGATGTTTGGTGTATAGAGGTAATGTTTATAATTTACAACACATAAGCTCTATCACAGTTCTGGCCATTTGGCTACTAATCATGAAGGAAGGATGAGGTCAGGAAATGCAAAGCAAACATGCCAGCCACAGAACTGGAGGCACCCGTGTTTCCACAGTATAAGTTCTTTACCGAAAAGAAGAGAAAACCTGAGGACACAACAGCAGTTGGAGTGGGAAAGGGATTGTGGTTTTTCTGTACTTGATGGACAAAAATGAAGAGAAAGAAGATGGTATATTTTTATCAAATATCATAATTAAAAGGTACATGTTCTGTTCCAATCAGATAAAATATCATTGCCACCTAATAAAGTGAGAGTTTAGTAAACTTATCAGCTACTGTCTTATCTTCCACTTTGTGGCATTCACAACAATGATTATGTTGGTAACGCACCATATCAGCTTTACACCTTCTAACTCTACGGTTCTGAAAAAAATAAAAGTATTAAGAGATTATTTTATACTCAATGTAGTCAGCATATTTTCTTCATGATACACTTAAGAGAGAGATCTGTTGAGTAAGGTGTCATTAAGACACATTTACTCTGAATGAAACGATCCAATTTATTTTTTACTTCCCTTAATATGCTTAGAAAATTGTATGGAGACCTTTGAACAACCATCCTGCACTATTTCTTACAATCTGTACAAAAATGATAATTTCAGAAGATGAAAAATAATAAACTATATAAACATATTTTTCTACCAAAAAGTATGTAGTAAAAACCCTTATGCCAAGGTATTTCCTAACAGGGCAATAAACCCATACACCTGTGATCTTCATTCCTGAAAGCTCTTTATCCAACAAACAGAATAACCTAGAAACATAGAATCATAGAATCATTTAGATTGAAAAAGACCTTTAAGATCATCAAGTCTAACTGTAAACATAACACTGCCAAATCTACCACTAAACCATGTTGCTAAGTGCCACATCTGCATGACTTTTAAATACGTCCAGGGATCGTGACTCAACCACTTCCCTGGGCAGCCTGTTCCAATGCTTGATAACCATTTAAATGAAGAAATTTTTCCTAATATCCAATCTAAACCTCCACTGTTGCAACTTAAGGCCATTGCCTCTTGTCTTAGATGCCTCATGCCTCATTGGATCCAACACTGACATTCATAAGCTACGAGGTATTATAAAGCACTTTCCCCCATCAATTGTTATCACTAATACAATGATATTGATTTGCAGTTGTAAAACAAAAAAAAATTACCAGAGAAACTAAAAAATGAAGAAAAATAAAGTATACACAGTGCAATGAAATATCAACCCAAAGTAATCATCAATGTGGCACCCAAGAGAACAAGCAGTCTGATTACTAGAAGATCTTTTATTTTACAAGTGTGAGACTACAGTTGTTAGCAGACACATCTTCAGAGGCACCTTTTCAAAGGGCAACCATTGAATAGTATAAATTTTCTGTTCACATTGATGTGGTCATTAATACACAGATTCAAGTCATTTAACACTAAGTAAAAGAGAGGTCATAAAATCTTTAGTAAAGAAATAACAGTTCAGTGAGAACAAATTTTCAACACGTTAGAGTGAAATAAAGGTTGAGGAAGAAAAATTTAGAGGCAGAACAAGAACAAAAAGAGATATAAAGCAATCTGATATTTGCAATAGCTCTATTTCAAGCATGATGTTCTCACTAGGACAGAGATGTTGTTCAACAGTGTTGGAAATGAAGAAGCACATAAATGTTGGATGCACTAAAAATCGAAAGTACATTACAAGTTGCATTTCATCCGCACTGCATGGGCAGTGATGTAGAAGACGTGATTTGCTGACTAACAATAAGAAATGGCAGAGATGAAGATGTCCTTGTAAATGCCCTTAGTATTCCAGCTGACCTTTTCTCTCTAGGAAATAATATGGTTTATGAAACATTTGTCTTCAGGCAAGGCAGACAAAAGGAGATAAAACACTGACCAGCTTTCCTGCCAGATCATACCAATTGGCATGCACATGGGAGTGTATTGAGCTGGATCCTTCAATCAAAATGTAAATCATGTGTCACTACTTATTATCCAGGCTCTGAGCAAGCTCTCTGCAAGGCAGAACTCATTGCTGACAGATTTTTGAACACTAAATGAGTAGTGTTACCAGCAGATATACAGACTCAACACAGGAAAAATGGTATGTAATTTATTATCATACCAAAGGGAAACAAGACCATATTCCCAGATAGCCAAGCCTCAAGAAATAGTACAGATTTTGAGATACTTACAGAAGCTGAAGCAGATATCCTACATTGGAAAAGATATTCCTCTTATACAGCTTTGCTAACAGTAAACACAGTGACAAAAAAATATTTTATGGAATTCATCCTGTCTCCAGTCAAAATTACAGGGGAGTGTAGAGGAGATGCCGTGGTGAATTTGAAAAAAATCAAGTAATTTAATCAAGGAGGAGGGTAGTAAATGATATAGATTCAGAGGAAACAAAATATATTGTACAAATCTCTCTGAAATGGAAAGACATAAAAGTAGAAAGTAAAAGATAAAAATCAGGAGAAATACTCGAGAAATACACATGTTGTTTGGAATATGATTTTGCAAGAGAATAATCCACAAAAATTAATGGAAAAGAAAAAAAAAGGCAAAAAAATGCAGAAGCTGGAACATGTGACATGAAAGCAGATTTAAGATTTCAGGAAAATGGAGACTGAAAACACACAGGATGCACAGGAGCAAATGGAAGGACTTAGAAAAAAGACAGAACATAAAGGTCTTACAGATCAGAGTGTGAGAAAGGATGCATCGTCAAAAATAGATCAGAAAACACAACACAGCATACTGCTGGTAGAAATCTGAATATACGCTGATAGTAAAGACAAGGAGATAAATAGAGCCTAACTTGCTATTTTGAATGTTCCAAGTATTTGATTTGTAAGGAAGAGGGGAAATAGTAAAATGTTGACAGAATTCAGGAAGGTTCAAAAAGAAAAATTAGTTTATTTTTTAATAGTTCACTAGAATTATTAAGATCAAACTGCAATCTTATTTCAGAGAACAAAGGAGGCTGGGCAGTCCATCTGGGCAGATATGATTTCTTCCTCTGAAGGATGTCTCAGTGCAGAACAATAAAGATGTCCACATAATTAGAACAGTAAGAGAGACTAATATAATTTATTTTATATAAAATTAACAGATTTATGACACAGAACAAGATATGATAACATAACAATACTGTTTCATAAGTCAAGCATTCACATCAGCAAAACCCCAGTTTGTGTGTCATTTTTGTCATCTTACTTTCCATGCCAGAGCTCCGAAGGCACCACCAGACCTTACGGGCCCTGTTCAGCCTCCTCGGAGCCTCCCTCAACCCTGCCCAGGGCCCAGAACCCCATTTCAGCCCCCCAGGACTGTCAGTCCTTGCCCCAGCAAAGCTGCAGCACGACCGGGCTCCAGCTCCCCACAGCCTTCCCTGGCTGTGGGCCCTGCCGAGCCAGGCCTACCTGCAGGCCCTCATCCCAGCTTGGTCTCGGCCTTTCCCCAGCCCCAAGAAGGTGCCCGATGAGGCTGGGATTGCCACAGCTGCTCCTGGCCAGGGCAGTGGGACAGGCTGTCGCAGGTGGAGTGATGCACTTCACTCCTAGAGATGAGCAGCGATACATTTATTGATATAAAACAGGGATTTAACAAAGTTTGATAGTAAATGTGACAGTGTTTTAACAAGATTCAATGGCAAGGCACACGTGGTTATTTACTGCACAGAGCACAGGGTCAGACAGAGCTGTCAGGGAGAGCCTCCTGTTGAGTCAAAGCTCAGAAAGGAGCCCTTTGCTTTCTAAACTCCTTCTCAGAGAGGATTCTAGGTGTGACTGGATCCAATCCTAGTCCCAGCCTTGGTGAACAGTTTATGTCTAAAGGATTATTTATGTGCAATCAATCCTTTATATCACTAAGCTAAGATTTCAAGGTTTAGCATGTTGTTAGTCACTTACTGAGGATCTGTTGCAGCAAGGAATCTCTGAATCTCGAGAAGTACCCTTGAGAGGTGTCCTTGCTCAAGGGGAGATGCTGGCATGCAGCCCGCTGCCATGCAGGGGAGCTCAAAGGGCTCTTGGGCTGTTCATTATTTATGGGGGTAAGATGACTGACTTATAGTCATATTGGCACATTGACCACAGTACCAGCATTGCTCAAGTTAGCCCTTGGCTATTGTATTGTTATATGTCTCCCCAAAACCACGTTGAGCTGGATGGAGCCATTATGACTAGAGGCACCTATTATGACCACCATGGGTGGTTATTGCTTGGGCAGGGTGACAGGAGATAAAGATCAGGTTGCCCAGCCCTACTGCGTCTGGAGGGCCCCTTCTGGTCCCAGTTCCTGGCCCCCAGGGAGATGCAAGCCGCCACTGTTGTGACAGTTCTTCAGAACAACTTCAATGTGATACAGTGTCTCGTTACATAAGCCCTTGCTAATTTTTCCTGTGCTATGGACCCTACCCCTGAATCATAAGTCAACAAAAATGATGATGATGACTTAAAAAGGAACTATTTGTTTTCTGCTCATGAGGTGCATGTTCCTTTATTTGCTTTCATAAAGTATTAATACTCTGCTGTGAATACAGGTATTTTTTTCTGAATGTCTACCACTAGAGCAATGATTTGATTTTTGCAATGTTTTTCCAAAATAAGATCATGTAATTATTCCCATTTCACAGCTTAGATGTGAGATGCAGGAAAACTATGGTGAAAAGCACACAAAAATTCTGTATGCCTGTGAGTTCCTTTTCTAGACTAGTGCTACTAACTGTATGTTTCAAATCTCCCACTGATTCCAATTAGGGGCCAGAAAGCTAGAAAGTTTTGATTATCAGATCTCAGTACTTTGAATTCAACAGTCAAAAATTCCAACGTTACCATGTTATAAAACTGAGTAAAGTTTTAAGTCCTAACATCATATAAGAAAAATGATGGAAAGAAACCATCATATAAGAAACCAGCAGATCAAACCCAAGCCCTCAGACTGATTTCAGCCACTGTAAACATGACTCAGTCTTTTCTTTATGTGTTTAGCTGCCTTATTTAGCATATGACTTCCCACGTCTGCCAAAAAAATGAGATACTCTTACAATGACCAGTCTCCATCCATAGGCAATACCATCTTATATTTCTGTAGCTTATAAATTTCCACACAGCAAATTCCCACGTCAAACAGACCCCTGTGTGTCTTCATGAAAAAAACCAAAACAACCCAAACAAAACAACTCAAAAGCAACTTTTCTATAAAAAATACCTACCTAGATGTTTTAAGATATGCAATTTTATTGGTGAAAAGCATTTATGTGAAAAGGCTGAGACATTATTCTAAATATTAAAAAGGTAGTTTGAAAAAATATCCAGGTTTTACTTTTTAAATTTCTAATATCTTTTGCAGGGAAAAAGAAAGTATCTTACATCCCTTAGGCAAGAAAAAAATGTATATCTGCTTTTGAAATATACTTCCTAGGAAAAAACCTCCCAAAGTTTATTTCACCTATTTTCCTTTAGAATGATAAGAATTACTACAAAATTCCTTTAGACTTCCACTGACGGCGAAGCAGACATAATGGACAAGAGTGATATACTTAGAATCTTGCTACAGGCAGAAGCTGCACTATATATATATGGAGACAAGAATTTGTTGTTTTTCTAGTTAAAAACTTAGTGATCCCATCAAAATGCAACAGTTAGCCTAGTTGTTGCAATACTACTCACGGTCCAAATCAATACACAAACGTTTCATCAGAAGTTTCACCCTTAAAATATTTATACAAAGTAATTTCCTTTTTTTCTGGCCCTTTTGTTTGGTATTGGGCTCATATTTCCATTGTCCTTCTGAGTCCTGAGGTCAGTGGCATCAGTTATCTTTAAGCAGAGAACTGGTAGAATGTCCAGCTAGTCAGCAATATACCATATTCTTCACAAAGAGGAATTTAGAGCTGTTGGGGCCTCCTTCCTTCTTAGTCTTGGTGCCTTTTTTGTTTGTTGTTTTTGGGGTTTTTTTGGTTTGGTTTGGGTTTTTTTATGTTTCCTTATCCCAGTTTACTTCTTTCTTACTTATTCCCAGCTGAAGTTTGCAAGTTTTACATTAGCTTCTCCCAGTCTCAGTTGATGTAAAGGGTTGTTGTTTGTTTTGTAATGACTATCTATATTTGTCAGATATTTAGCATATATTGTATTGATAGAGCTTCAGCAAGTCAGTCAGATTAGGTAATAACTTGACCACTAACCAGTAGTTAAAAACACATGCCAAGGAAGTTCCGCAGAAGTCCTGAGACTCTTTGATCAGCAAGAAGCCTATGGCTTGTTGTAGTAATGGCAAAAATCATATTTAGCTGTCTATGTAGCAGCCAAAAAATTACAAAAATTATGGCTCAAACTTCTAAAAAGTGTATTCTGTGCTATAATTGATAAATTTTTTTTTTAAGTGTTTTTCATGCTCAAATATTTTATGTGGCTGGTCTCTTGATTTTTGTTATCTAATCCAACATCCACCTGCTGTGTATCTCTTAGAACAATGTAAAGTGAAACATGATTTTCTACTAGGGCAGGAATTCCCTTAAATTAGTAATAAGAATGTCACTGGACAGGACAGGACATACTAGAAGTATATTAATGAAGTATACTAATGAAGAAATATACTAATGCAACTGAAAAATGTAACGAGGCATGCAGTCTTGTGAGTTCTAACACCTTTATTTTAAAAATATTTTATCTTTAACAATGTAAACTATGTTTTTTGATTATATGTTTAACAATATGGACACTTTTTTGAGATGCTTTGTGACAGGATCTCCTACTTCCTGGAAACAAAGCAAAACTTCCCACATATTACTGCAACCTCAAATATGTCCTTAATCAGGAAACTAATGGCTTTCCTCACTTTCTAAAATGTCCCTCCAGAATGACTCCAAACATCTGTATCAGGTCAACTGAGGTGACACTGTCAGCCAGCCTGGCAGCCTTACAAAGAGTTTAGGGTATCTTTAGGTCACTTTCAGCCCACAAAGGTACTCTTGTGCAAAGCCAAAAGACGAGTTTTGTGGTCTTAGACTTGGATTAGTTTGGAAAACCTCACTTGTGGTTTGTCCTTAGCTTTAGAGATCATCTGCAAAAATACATCTTCTGTGGTGTTATGCTGTTCATCAGAATTATGTCTCAGTATAGCATACTTAAAAATTATATTTTCTGAGTTTTATAAAATGAGTGTGATTTTTGGTTTGAAATAAATGTTCAGACCTGTGGCAGGGATGTATGCTTGTGTAAAACTACCTAACACTGCTTTGAGCAGGAAGCTGTAACACATAATTGTTCAGCCTGGAGAAGAGAAAGCTCCAGGGAGACCTTATTGCAGTCTTTCAGTACCTAAAGGGGGCTTACAAGAAAGATGGGGACAAGCTTTTTAGCAGGGCCTGTTGCAATAGGACAAGGGGTAATGGTTTTAAACTAAAAGAGGGAAGATTTAGAGGAGATTGAAGGAAGGGACTTGTTTAAATGAGATAACAGGTTGCCCAGAGAGGTGATAGATGCCCCATCCCTGGAAACATTCAAGGTCAGGCTGGATGGGGCCCTGAGCAATCTGGTCTAGTGGAAGGTGTCTCAGCTCATTGCAGGGGGCTTGGGCTAGATGACCTTTAAAAGTCCCTTCCGACCCAAACCATTCTATGATTCTGTGATTCTATGATTTCTTCCAACGTGAATTATCCTATGATCCTGTGACATAAAATAGGAAGTTGGGGCAGAGATTTATGGTGACAGTGGGATGCTGGAGATGTAAAGGATGAAGGCAAGTTGTGGCTCAGCCATCAAAATGTCTCATTTGAGCTCTGAATCTCTTAACTCATTTAGCAAGGTAAGAGATATGGTGAACGTGCAAAAAATCCTATGCTCTAGCTTATACTTGTGTGCCGTTTCAGGGTGCAGCAAACCTTAAGAATAGCACTCAAAACTGACAAGTGCCTGTATAGCTGCTTAGTATCTTTAGAGCTGCATAGGATTTTTATTTTTTTTTCTTTCCTATTTAAAGAGGCAGATTCTGAACACTGAAAGTTAGTCTCCAGGCAACCATCCAACTCTTTGGTGGCTGGCTAGACACCACTTGAATCATCTCTTTATGTGTAGCAGTTAACAAACGACTGTCTGATGCAAGACACAGATTGAAATTACAACAGTGAAAGAGGCACAGATTTCCTGGTTGAAACTAAATGGTTCCATCTTGACCTGTGTTAACATTATCCAGTGCAACATGTGCAGATGAAAAACCATGGTGGAAGAGTCTTACACGGTTTTGTATTTACAAATTCATATGCAAAAACTTAACCGAGTTCTAAAAATGGAAACTCATTAGAATCACACACACGCAGGTATATGTATATGTATGTCAGCTGCATAGGAGACAAATATACACGTATGTGTATACATATATGCATAACTACAGATATAGTTCTGTAGTTAAATATATCAGAAGAGTAGAATATAATTTATAGAAGCAAAATTCCAGTGTATAACTTTAGCGTTTTTTTTTTTCACATGCTGCATCATAAGGATTGTGAAACTAGTCCAGCAGATAATCAAATCATACTGTCCCTTCAAAAAACTACCTATTATAAACGCTTCAATGCACCTGATATTTAATTCCCATAACTGCTACTTATTTATCTGGTGTTTTGTATTCTCATGTACAGTATAATACTGATTCATAAGTGGAGAAATATTAATAGACCAGTCCTAGGTTTAAGTCGAAATCTGTCCATACACGAATGTCTAGGTTTAACTTTGTATATGTCAAAACTTTATTTTTCAGGGGGAGACTGCTTGCTACCTTTGCTCTATTTTGATCTATTTGCTTTTATTAATTTCATAATTTTTTTTTTTGTGCAGAATGTAATTGAATCTTTTTTTAATCTGAAATTAGGGCGAGACACGGTTAAAAATCATATTCCCAATATGTTATTTAATTTGCTGATGAAATAATGAAGTCACACAGAAGACTTGTGTTTGTTTTCTTAAAAATGGTTTGATTTTCTCTTTCACTTTGTCATTTTGTTTCACATGAAGTAATCCAAGAAAAAAAGTACGGTTTCCCTTAGTATTTTTGGTTTATATTCAGTATTGTACCACTAAGATATTTAAGAATCCTTTTAGACTGTTTTCTATAATGAATAGTAAACATTATTATAGAAACAAATCCCTGCTGAATTAGTGGTAAAAACAATAATCTGCTGTTCTATGTAAGCAAAACACATCTGGGAGAACAGAACTGATTTACTTGTTCTTTTTCTGTTTATCCTAAAATGTAGTATAGGGACTTCAACTCTGCTTTCAAATCAGAGTTCAGAACAGATACATCTTCATTTCATTGAACTACAGTGTAGCCTGCTTCTCATGCAGGAGATGGTCTTGGTTCATCTAAATATTCTGTTGATGCCCAACAACAAAAAAGAGAATATTGTCACCTGACTTTTTTTTTTTTTTTTTTTCTGGTGTGCTTCATATAATAGTAAGCAACATGTCATGTCAGTTCTGACTACCTGGTACAATTATCATTTTTTTCCTATGTCTTTAAGACCTTAAAAATAGCTGAGGATTGAAGGTAAATTCCAACAGAAAAAACAAGATCATAGTAATTCTACTGTTCAGCCTAACAGCATAACGAGAAACAGGAATGATCTTTCTCAAGTATTAAACACTCACAGTGCAGCTGCCTAAGTAACAGATAAAAGGTATAATGTGAGATTTTTGAGTGCTGGTTAATTTTTTCCTAGTATCTGTTTTGAAGGAAAAATTCTCAGTATAGTTCATTGACACAATATGTCGAACCTGTGAATACTTTTGCTGCATAAAAATTGTTCCAAGCCCTATACCTACTTTATCTTCTGATCTCTCAGGATTTCATGTCATGAGGAAGTAGTCTCCCTGCAAAACTATGACTACATGTGTTCCCCTACATTAGAGTAACTTACCGTTAGACTGCAGTTTACGCTGTCAAAACTTGTGTGTGTGAGCAGATGCCAGATTTCCACAGAGTTGATGCACAAAGGGAAAGTGCTAGAGCTCAAACTGTCAACACCTCTATTTGTGAGCAGATGCCAGGTCTCGGCAGAGTTACAACACAATGGAAAAATGCTTCAACTGTCAACACCCTATATGGGAGCAGATGCTGGCTTTTGGCAGAGTTAAAAGTAAGAGAGAAATATGGTATTAGCACCCAGCTTGCAAGGAAAGTCTGGGCTTTGCCAGAATTCATATCAAGGAATGATATAGCATAGGATCTCTCCACTGACCATTGCCTCAGCTCATGCATTGAGAGTAGATGCCAGGACTGAGTAAGTATTTGGCACCCTGCTCTAAAATGTTAAATCAATGTAAATTGGGAGAACAACAAAAACAAAACAAAACAAACAGCCAAATAGTTGTCTGTTTTCCCACTGTTGAATCTAATTTGGGGTAGCAAGGGGTTGTTAAACAATCAGCATGTATCACTGTGGCTTGTAATGGTGAGAAAGAATATGCTTAAGTAAAAGGGCTAAAAGACAAAAACCTCTACAAGCATGTATGAGTGTGTCATGAATGGCTGATTTAGACTGCTTAAAGAATCACCAAAAGTACCAACAGAAGTGCTTTTATTGAAATATAATGTTATAAAAGTGTGACTTAACAAAGTTTGATGGCAAGGTTCACTCTGTTACTTACTTTACAAAGAATATGACAATGATTCAAAACTACCAAGACAGAATCAAAGTTACCAAGAAAAAAATCAACGTTACCAATACAGAATGTTAGTGCTCTATAATATCAGATTATGTTGGTCACTTACCGAAGATCTGCAGTTTGTAAGACATGTTTCTGTCTCAATGAGCAACCTTGAGAGGTGTCCCAGGTGTCCCAGCTGAGGGGGAGGCCCCCACCATGTAGCCAGCTGCTTAGCAGGGAGAGCTCAAAGAAGGCCCACTTAGGCTGTTGTATTTATGGAATAAAGTGGTTGGCTTGTAGTCAAGTTATGTGCTGTGGGAAACGTATGAATGAGACTCCTTGTGCCCACAACTTTGTTCCTCAAAAAATGAGTCTTGGAAAAGCCACCTGCTATTCACGTCAACTGCGTGGTCGGTATTCCAAGCTCATATGCATCAATGCTCACTGTCTCACTCTGTTCCTTTGTAGGTTTTCAGAGAACAGATTGGAACTAGATAAGTTCTTCGCCTAGTTATGGCTTAAGCCTTTACCTCCTTTGGAGCTGGTACCAAACTACCACTAGTTTGGTTAAGGAGTTCAGTGCATTGGTCACAGAGGGGAAATGTTTTGTCCTTTAACACTTGCTTTTCCAATTACATTTACATCCTTGCATGTAGCTACAACTGCATATTTTGAGAATATTAATGCTGCTAAACTCTAAAAGGATTTTTGGGTACTTTGATTCAAAAGAAATATGAGAGTAGTATTTTGAAGAAGTCCATTCCAAGTGAGAAACTGAGGAGAATTTTGATCTGCTGTTTGAGACCTTCATGTAACTACATCTATACAAAGACTCTCAAGAAATAAAAATTATTAATATTATTAGTTTTTATATATATATATACTTACAACTTACAGATTTAAATATACTTTGCTAAAAGAAGGTTATGCTTTTTTTCTTTTTTTTTTTTTTTCATCTTGGGAGGTGCAAAATAGTGCACAGAAACTCAGACATAGTGGCATTTAACATCTGATATGCATTCTTTTCCTATAGGACTGAACTCAGTGCTGTATTAGGAATTTCAGCTACTGGTTAGATCCTCCATTATAATTCATCTTTTTCTGTTGTCAGGGTAGGTAAGAAGTTGAATCAGACTTGATGAAGCAATGAAGAATACCACTTCTAAAGAAGAATCCCCAGGACTGACTTCGGAGAACCAGACTCTTCCATTTTTGCCACGCAGCAGGTGCTGATAGAATTAAGAGGTAACCCTGGATGGTGTCTCTGGGACAGAGTTTGCTGAATACCTGCCAGCCACTTACATAATTAAGAGAAATCAGTGACTTAAGAAAATAAAGAGTGATTAAACTCCTCTTGTTCACTGTATATAGGAAGCAGGTAAACATAGCATTACCCAAATGAAAAGTGGGTAAACCTGCATTTATTCTCAAGTACACCAGTTATGTCAATATGTTTTATGGCAGAGTCAGGTCAGAACATAATCAGGAAACTTTAACTGAATACATACTGTATAATTTCTGCTTATTATTTGCTGACCTTAGGCAACTGGAGCCAGCATAGTCTTAACTCTTCAGTCACTCATAACTTTCTGAAAATGTCACCTCTCAGTCTGAAGATATATTTTTCATTTTACTGAAGAATAATGAGAAATGAAATGTTATATAACTTCCTGTGGCTTTCTTTTAAAGTAGCAGCTAATTAATATAATCAATCCATTCAGGATGAGAATACCAAAGATAGTAAATTAGAAGAAAAGGTATTGTAAAAAAGATAGAAAACTGTGTTAGAGCTGTATTAATAGATAAAAATGATTTTTAAAAAAAGATATATCCTGCTTTGTTTCCTATATTGTATAATATCCAACCTAGAAGTATAAAGGACCACCTAGAAAAATTTTCTTCTGATGTGTATTCCAATCTTTAACACAGTTATAGACTTATTAAAAATAGATTACTCATTTCTAAAGCTTGTTCTTTAGTTGAGAAAGAGTATTTTTCCATAAAATTACTTGCTAATAGAACACCCTGGACTGGAGAACAGAACTATAAAACACAACCATAGTTCCTATTCAGAAAAAGGATTAAAATTCATACTGATAATGATGAGCTTTCCTTCATTTTCAATCTATATTACAGGGCCAGAGTTTCCTTAAGCATGATTTTTCTGTATTTCCAAAAATACTATACTTTTGGTTTCTGATATTCAATGGTATACGGACTCTTCAGTGTTCAGTGGCTAAAGTGGATATTGTTTTTCTTTTAGATACACAAAGCCAATTACAATGAAGGTGTGCTTCCTTTAAAACATATATTGTACAATCCAGCAAATAGGACACAATTACAGCTTGCTGTAATGGCCAACTGCTTGAAAAACAAAGATAAAACACCAAACAAAAAGCAGTAATTCATTATCTAATTTAAGGCCCAAAGCCTCACTTACAAAGTAATGAAATTATGAATGCTTTTGTCAATATTGATGCCTTTAGATAAAGGCTATCAAAAATCGTTTAATTCATCTCTCCACTAATGCAAGATCACTTGTCAAAAATAATTCTCTATGTTTTGCTGTGTACTGAGTTTTTAGGAGTGCAAACTTTCAGTATAATCCTTTCATAAGTGAAATAAACTGCTCCATAATAAGTTACATGTGCTTGTGATTTGGGGAGGACAATGGAGAGAAGGGAAACAGACACTATATTTATATTATAATGAAATTCTTAATAATCTGACACAGGTCACAGGAATTCCTTTTCTGAAACAATTTATTTTTAACTGACTGCAGGGACCTTTAAAGGTCCCTTCCAACCCAACATGTTCTATGATTCTATGATTCTATGATTCTATGATTCAATGATTCTATGATTCTATAAATGGAAACACACACTTTCCCCACACAAGACACACCAACCTTGGTCACCCTTACCTAACTAGGGATTTCCTCGGCATTCTGAAGTAGCATTCTGGATTTTAAACAGAGAAAAGCACTTGTTCCAATTATATGCTACCATAGTACATTGTTATCCCACCAGACTGAGTGCTACGAAATGTTATGAAAAATATGGTAGTTATGTTTGCACTGTGATGACTGGAAAATGATTTGAAAGCTTGTGATTAGTTTGTAGAAAGTTTTAGAACATTTAGAAACATTTAGTATTTAGTGAGACCTGAGATATGACTGGATGATGTTTGGGAGACTCACAAATGCAGATATGAAGAAATTACTAATTATTTTACTTCAGTAAAGATTATATTAACGGTGTTTTCCCCAACAGAAGCTTCCATACAGAATGCATTGAAAGATGGTGGATTATGAAAACCCTTGTTATTACTTTAAAAACATCATTCTTGTTCAAGAAGGGGAAGCATAATTTTTGCAGCCAGTGAAAAGTTTGCCTTTGTTTTCCTATCATGTGAAAAAAAAAAAAAAAAAAAGATGTTGCAGGTAACAGTCTTATGCATATTTTTTTTAAAATTCCATGTATACAAAACATACAATTTTTAAAATTCTTGCAATTTGCTGTTTTCATGTTAGCCTAGACCTAATGAAAAAAATCATATACAGTGTTCTGTTTTAAAAGAGCATATACTTGAAATGCCATTTACATAAAAATAGTGTGACAATTTCTTGTAGACCTGATACCTTTTCCTGATACTCAACATACAAATAGTCCACTCACATGACATTAAATAATTCCTTTTATCTCCTTGAAATCAACTTGTTGAAAATACTGCACAGCTAATGACTGGACAAAGCCTTGCCTGAATACCCAGAGAAGAGATCTTTCTTCAACTGTGCAAACATGAAAACTGGCTTGGTAGGAGAATCGATATGATTCTTCTCTGCAATTTTGGGAATCTATGTAGCTTGCATCTATCAGCTTACAATCTGTAGATCTACTTGATGAGACGTATTAGGTGACAACATACTCATATGACAACATTTTGGTTTGGTGGACCAGGTGCTCAGCTGTGATTGGAACTATTTTAACTGTTGAACTATTTTATCTCTTCAACTGAGGTAAATAAATGTTGTTACCACCAGTTGCTAAGTGTTCTCACTTCTGAAAAACACAGGTCCTAAATGGACACTCTGGTTAGAGATATTCAACAAATGAATAAACACTTATTAAAAATTCTGTTACATAATTTAGCCATACTATCACCAAAGCAATGAAACTTGAGACCTTTCTACCTGCTGAGGACATTGGATGTACTGCACTTAAATGACACACTTTTAGCTGTGCTATTGAGAAGCTGTTCTGACATTAATTAGATCTTTGCTAGGTGCAGCTCTACTATAAAAAATAAAAATTTGGGATATACCTAAAGTATTCCAGATACTAAGCCAGGCACATAGCAAAATATTCAGACACTTAACAATGCTTCCCAGTATAGTAATTTTCCTTTGCACACAGAAAAGTGCTTGTCCAAACATTCAGCATAATTTAATAATTATCCATACTATAAACCTTTGAACTTTTATTACCCCACTCGTATTCTATGTTGAATCACCTACATGAAATTTTTAAATGTTTAACAGATTACATGCAAAGATTATTAAGGTACAACATAGCCACCAGGTCAATATCTAATCTAATTAAAAGTTAATTTAAAGTTATGCAAAAATGCAAGATTAGCATTAGCCTTGCTTTATAGTATGCAAGAGGAAGAGAAAAGAAAAAAGGAACTGTAAAAAACCTACATAACCTTATCTACAAAGTTTGAGATCAAATGTTTGCCAAGCACAGTTTTGCAGATAATTAACAGTCTGTGTTAGAGAAAAAAAAAAAGTATTTCTGTGCTGTATGTAGATGATACTTCACACTTAAGAAGGACTTGCTTTCTAAGGAATCTAATTAATCTTCACAGCATTCCTGTGAAGTAAATCAAAATTATTATCACCGTGTGATAGATAAAGAAAGCAATAAATGACAGGCCAGGTGTAACCAGATGACAGGTGATTTAGCCAACATCATAGAGGAATTTCGCAGTGAACCAGTACCTAAAACTACATGACTAACTTCTGGGCTTTTGAATTCAAAACAGTTGTCTGTGGCAAAACCAACTTTCTTTCAAAACTGTGCTGTTGCTTTTCTCAGAATCATATTGTCATCTTTCTTTCGTTCTGTTTCAACTTACTTCTCTCCTTTCTATGCTTATGGCTACCACTGAATTATACAGGTTAATTTAAATTAAAAAAAAATAATAAGATTTTGCACCATGAAAAAAAATGTCATGATACAGGTGGGAAACAGATTAACACAACAGGTACAGTTTCAGAACAGCTATTTTCATGATCCTGACTATATGCAAACAAGTCTGCTATTCACCTTCAGGCTTCTTTGCTATAATTCATTTTTTCTAGCATATGTTGATATATATAATGCCTCTAAGACCATATAGGCCTGAATCAGGTTGATATTAACTGAATTTGTAAAGCTAAGTTGGTTCAGAGATTGATGTCGGAAGTCCCACTGAAAGTGTATCATCTGTATAACCAAATCAGACAGGATATGAATTTTTTTAAACCTATAGAATCTCACTTGTCAAAGAAAAAGAACAAAATACAATGGACCTTCTCATTTCTGTTTAATCAGTTCTGTAGTTTATAATGAGATCTCACTGAAGTGAGAAGTTTCACTTCTGTTGTATCTTATCTTCAGAACTTGAGTAGGCTACTTGAAAAGCTACAGTAAGACACTTCCAGTTTTCTCTTTCTTGGTCATACAGACATGTGAAAGGCTGCATAAACCAGCCCCAATAGACCATAGCATTTGCATATGAACTACTGCATGGGGTTTATGTTAACATTTCTGTATTTCTGTAGTGAGTTTTTTTAGTTTTCTTCCACTGTGCTTCAGATGGTCCCAGGCAGAAAGCAGCACACCCCTAACAAATTTACTTGCTTATTTCTGATTTTCTGTCATGGCTTTTTACCAACTAAATAACAAGACCTGACTGTGAAGTTCTATGTTCTTGAAACACACTGCACGTGCAAGATAAAAAGTTTTCACCAGATTGTACCCTACTAACTTGTGATAGTACTTGTGAAGATCATTCTGCATTTTCTTGCAGTAAATTGCAAAAAAGTGAATGAAATTTTCTGGCACTAAATGAGTGGAAAAAAATCTGAGACCATCATAAAATGTAAGTTTTTTAATATCTCATGATAATTTCATCTGAAAAATACTTCCAGCTGTTTACCAAAAGCTACCTTTATACCTCATGTCTGTCTTGTGTCGCCAAGCCTTGTACCATTGCTTGCCCACCAGGACTGCAGATGATCAGGTTTTAGTCTCAGCTGTGAATAGCCATCATACTTTCTCTTTACTAAAGCTAGACTCAGATTTAAAGAGACCTTTTTTCCCTCCTATTAGTTCTTAATTTGTATCAAGCATTGATCTCAGCAGAAATTATTACTGTCATCTATATTCCTGAAACAGAATGAAGGATGGTTCAAGTGACTAACATTTCTTCAATGAAATGGGCAGTCTATTGTTCATGTCTGGCTAATTAACTGTTTTCCTCTCACAAGGACAAGGGTGTTCCTGATTAAATTGCCATATAGTACACTAAAAATAAACATAAGGAGGGTGTCTTTTTTCTTGATGGTGATGTGGATTTTTTTTCCAAATATTGAATTAAATTGTGGAAACCTTAAGCACAAAGGCATTTCAAAAGCTTTTCAGGAAATTCAGGGAGGATAGATCCATCCCTGGCTGAAACATCAAAGCCTCAATGCAATTTATAGATCACGAAAATCTAAAATTACTATTTGCCAGGAGGTAGAAGGGATGGCTCAGTGTAGAAGCCTTGTTCTTATACTTTTCCCTCAACGTCCACTACTAACATCTCTCAGAAAAGGAATATTTGGTTAGATATTCACACTTCGGTGTGATTCAAAAGTTAAATTCCTGCTTCCATTTCACATTCCTAAAGACACTCAAATACTCTTGTGATGTTCCCTAGACAGGCCTATAAAAAGAGAATGAGAGTAAGAGAAGTTGTTGCAGACCTATTGCAGTATATTAAGGTAGACAAGATATGAATAACATAGTAATGAAATGACAAAATGGATTTGTGCTAAGTTATTGAAGAAGCTGTAGACAAAATGTGCATTCATGCATGTCTCTGTGGAATTGTGGAAACAGAGCAAGTGCAGCATGGAAAAAATACATCACTTTAATTTGTAAAGCTCTGTATTGGGCATAAAAGGCAGGGTTTGGTAAGAGGGGCTGCAGACTGCCTGTGTGGAAGGAGGCCACAAACTGCCCTATGCCAGCCACAGCAAGTTCCAGATGACTCTGAAAATGATGGAAACAGCCTGTTGTGCCCCAATCTTTCAACGATCCAGAGGAAAACACACCAAAGGGGTTGGAAGGGACTGAGTGTAAAGTGTGGTGAAAACAAGCGGAGTTAATAGGAGGAAGGGGGAAGAGAAGTGCTGGAATGAAGGTGAGCCTGGAGAGTGGGTAGAAAAGTCATTTTTCTAAGTGTTTGTTTAATTAACTTTTCTTTTCCACCCAGTTAATAACTGAATCAGTAATTAAAAGCTCATGTTAATTAACAATAAATTCAACTGAGGGAAGTCCCTCAAGTCAAGACTGTTTTGCTTACGACCGGTTCATATCCATAAATTTTCATTTTTAATGTACCTAATATACAAATAACGTAATACGCACTTGACAACTAACGTACACATAGCATAAATATCATGTCTTCCCTGTTAATGCATGTTAGTTACCATGTTAGTGTTTTCTTCTTTTATCAAGACTCAGAAACAAGTCTCTTAATCCTTCTCTTGCAGCATTTTCCTGGTGGGCAGGAGGAGCACTCAGTCGCTTGACATTTACGGCTTCACATGTAAGCACTTTCTGGTTGGATACCTTAGTTGTTCCAATTTATTTTTTTTTTTACATTCATAACATTTTGTTATTGAAATTAAATAGAAATATAACCCCAAAAGGTTTAAATTTTCAAGACTGAGAGGCAGCTGAAAAAAAAAGGGGATGAAACAAATCTGAAGGGCAGAGGTGTTTCCTACATAAGGCCATCTCATTCCAGTGGGAAGCGAAAGAAACGGTAAAACAGTTATCCCACCCATAGAATTTACTGTCTCCTCTACTTATATGTATTATTCTAAAACAATTATTTTAATGTCACAATGATATTTATTGTTTTCTGATTAAGTGTTGACTGAATGCTAAATGTAGGAGTTTGGTGATAACTATGCTTTGGTACTTGAAAGTGGGTTTTATTGTGTGCAGGGGATGTGCATTCCCGAATGTGATTAGCTAATTACAGTAAGTGAAGTGGAAGTTGAAATCAAAGTGTGGCATGTAGTAAACTACTGATTTTGCTTGTTTACAAATACAGTTTCTGTCAATGAGAAAGCCTCCTGAGCCGTGCTTGAGAACGATGAAACAGCATAATTTCTCTTAATACCACATAAAATTCTAATTATAATATAAAACATTCTAATTCTGTGTTCATCTTATGCTTCCTCACTGATGGTTCTTTTACCATAAAAAGATAGGCGATGCTTTAAATATAGTGAGATTCATCTTATGTAACTTTTAAAGAGTTACAATTCAAAACTACAAAACTGAGCAAGTGTTTTAGGCTTCCTTTTCAGCTGATGGTGACAAATAAGTATTTCTCAGGCTTTATTTAACTCACTCTGAGACAGGCATCTAAAACAAAACAGATGTTAATTTTAAAGAGTCTGTTTCTCTTTGTGGCTGCAGAGGAAATCTAGACAATTAGTATGAAGGAAATACATGGATTGCAGCTTGTTTTGCAATATTTGCTTAATAATAATTTCTTTAGAAGTCTAGAAAAAGTGATTTGCTTTCCAGATTTGCTACCATTTTAGGTACCTCCAAATACAGAACATTCAATGACAAAATGATTTTAAAAAGAAATATTTGCTTGTTCTGCTGAGAAATATTGTCCAAGGGCATAAAGCTGATGGTTTTTTTCTTTTACATATATATCAGTTCAAAGGCTGATGAATATAAAGAACCCTATGATAACTTTTTATAAATCTTCTATGTTTCAAATAAAGCTTAATGAAGGTGTTTTATTAGATTTTAGTAGCACAACACTTATCCCTATCATTTTTTCTCATTAATCAGGTAGCATTAAGACCATCTTGCAGAATAGTGATGCAGGAACTGGAAACTTGAACAGCTTCTGAGCTGTTAGTCATGCTGAATTATAGTTTGCCAGCCTCCTTCGAGCCATAAATAGGTAGAAATCATTTCACATCTGCACTGAATTTCTTACTAGTTAAAAACAAGCCATTGGTATTTTGAAGTGCAATATCAATATTTATGACAGGAATTCCCATGAACAAACAGCCCCAAAATGGGGCAGTGAATAGCGCAGAACTGTATAACGGAGTCAGCAAGGAGAGCCTCATTTCAGCTGTGGGAAAGTTATCACCACAAACCCTCTGCCAACTTTCTCCTTCCTCTATTATATCTGCTCTCTGGTGGATGTCATATTAGAGACTACAGCCAAAGCACCCTCCATTCTTCACCTACTGGGGCATGAAGGAATATGTGACAGATGCTGCGGCATCATGCAGTATTCAAAGACCAATGTATTAATTGAATAAATGTTTTTGCAGTCTTATGGCCTTGCCAATGATTTCATTCCTTGGTTAAATGGAAAGACAAAGATTGCCTCCTACAGGAACTAAGGCTGGTGTTCAGTATAGAGTTGTCAGAATTTTTTACGGTATATACCCAGTGAAACAACAACAAAAAAGAAACAATGTAGGTAAGAAATTTCTGACCCTTATGAGACTACTGGTATTAAAGAAAATCGTAATGACAATTCTAACTAACACAGTAATAACAGTGGGAAAAAATATTTCAGACTCATAGAATGATCTCTTTTGACCTACAGAGAGAGGTGTCATCTGAAAACTGAAACTTCTGAATCAATGGCCAACTGAAACTTAAGTTAGAGAATTTTATTTTTTTCAGATTTTGGAATACTTTTCATGTGAAAAATCAGTTATCATTTCATAATACAGAAATAGATATCTGTTGTTAGTAAATTTAAATGGATCTTTTCTGGTTTACATTTGTTCCAGATAAATAACTCTGTTGTTTGGTGAGACTTGATTTACTGGAATTTAATCCCATGGTTGTCTGGCCAAGATTCAGGTGCAAGACTACCTCAGACTTGTTGAAATGATCATTGTGACTGACTGGATAATCACAGCAAAGGAGCAGGGTCTGGAAGGGGAGTAGATGTCACTCCTGTACAGAAAGGCAGATAAGCACTTGAGATCCTGAGGCAGATTAATGAAGATTAGCAATCTTTGCGGCATCTTTGTAGCAGTGCGCACAAAACCACCGGAGGATATTTTCCTAATTTAATGGCTATTAACCTAACAACTAAGTGGCTAGACTTAATGACAGAAATTTTGTTGCACAAACAGGCAAGAAAACACAATTTCAAGTATTTAAAGCAACAGTGAATCTGGATACTTGGGATCCTTTAGTGTTGCTCTTTTTAACATGTAGATTTATCTAAATACAAATACATGCTATATACAATGCTTGTTCAGCTGGGGTCATTCATTGAAAAGGAAAAGAAGTGACAAGCATGACTCCCTTACCTTGTTCCAAAGAACTCAGAAAACAAAAACTTTTTTTTCTTTGAGTCAGTATTGTTGACGGGTAGCGAACATGCTTCAAATTTAAACTAAATAAAGGGATCTTTGCAAATGAGTTCATACAGACTGCAAGGACAAGATCAAGTTTGCAGATAAGTGATCTTCAATTTGTAATTTAAAGTGTTGTATGTATTTTTTTTTAATTTTAGAAAGTCACAGGGCTTAATTTTGATTTAGTTTGTTTATTCAAGTAAAATAAACATCAGTGACCTTATTTATTTTATTTGTTTGGCCTTAGCAGATTGAAGTGATGATATTTCTAGATTTCCCAAGTAACAAAATTACATTAGTAATAAATATTTATAAGCTATTGTATAGATGTTATAGATGTTATGTTGTAAATCATAAATTAAAAAAAAAAAACCCATGAAATCCCTATAAACAAAATGCATTTAGGATTTTTTCCCTATCTACTTATAAATATGAGGAAAAGACCTTTAATAAGAGGATTGTGACATCAATTGGTTTAACTCACATCTAAATTACACAGATTTAAACAAGACCTATCCTATTTATGTAATCTGTCATAAACACAAAATCAGGTGTACTTCTTGTTTAACAGAAAAGGATTTTTATCCTAATGAATGTAAAATTCCTAGAGAAAAAAAATCTTTTTTATTAAATACCTTTTCTGCAAAGCATGCAGTGACATTTTATAAATGTATCATTATTTATGTAACATTTCATACTTGAAAACTTAACTATGAATACCCATACGATGGTGGATAAAAATAAAAAAGAAAATATATAAAACATCCAATCGACAGTACGAAATCCAAACAAAATCAAGATTCTGTGCTCAATTTTTAAATCAAATATTTATAGAACTCAATCTTCCACTTCATACTGGTTCACTATCAAAATGCAGTACTGTCACAATGGAATGAAGGTGCATTATGTCCTCTGTATCTCTCTCACTTCATTTAGAAGCAGACTGACTCCCATTAACATTTAGTTCAGATTTCATAGCCCTGTACAATCTTTTCTACTTATTCTGGAATTTACAGCTGTAGGCACAGAGGTGCACTAAATTAAAAAAAAAAAAAACAAAAAAACCTCACTCTAAGACCCCAACTAAATTAGTGATAAAGTCAAGAACAGAACGGAGGCTCCTGAATTCTTTACCATTGGTCTAATCAATAAACAGATTTTTTTTTCCTACTTTACAGCTTCTATCAGGTTACGTTTTCTGGCTTTTCTTTGAACTTCTGTATGTAAAAAAAAAAAAAAAAAAAAAAAAGAGAGAGAGAGAGAGATATATACTCCAAAGTATCTTTCTTTGGAATCATTATGTTGACATTAATTCAGAACACACACACAAATTTTAAAAACTGTGATTTATTGTTAACAGCTCGCTGAAAGCAAATACCGGATCCTTCCTTTTCTTAGACATACATACTTCCCACTTGAATGTTCAGCTCTGCTACAAGTTGTAGTTCTTTTAAAAAGAAGCTCTCCAACCAGTTTTATATCAGAATAAATTGTCTGCATTGATATACTTGGTGTCAGTTCAATGACTAATTGTGAATTTAAAAAGCTGCAGAGCTCAGTATCATCTTAAAATTCAAGCATCCTTTCTCTACATCTGATTAGTCCATGCCAAGGGGCAATGAGCAGTCAGTGGGAAAAATACTGCTCCATTAAATAGTATCTCTGGGCTTCCAAAGCCCATTTATTTTTGACAGGCAATCTTTTTCTCAGAATTTGAATAATTTCATTCTTGAGAAAATATATTTTGATTATCGTAAATGATCAGGTGTTCTTTTTTTTTCCCCTTCTCACATCAAGTTCAACACAGTCCTAAGGCACATTTCAGATACATTGAGTTGGACAATAAAAGTCTGTCTAAAATAAGGGCTATTCAGTACTGAGTCATTGTATAAATTGTGTTTCAAATCTGTCAGCCTGATAGTCATGCGCTTATGTCTGTTGTTTTCTTTAACATCCTAGAAGATCAGATTTTAGAGACTCGAATATTAATATCAGAAGCAAAGGCTTTGCAAATTGGTGAGATACAGAGATATTTTAATGATGTTCTTTTTCTCTTTTTACTCTATACACTTGTCTCAAGTGCTTTTTTGAGGCTTTTTTAATTTTACCAAAATGGCTAAAACCAGAATTTTATTCTTAGTTCTAAACTGTAAAAAGGTAAATGGATCCTGACAATACGTGACTGTGTTATGTCAGATTGTGTCAATGCCAGGGACAGTTAAAAACGTGTCTTCTGTGTTCAGAGCTGAATAGTCACAGTGATACATCACTGTGAGGTATCTTACCAAACTCCTTACATTCAGATATATTTGACAAACCATCTGAAGACTGTTTTCCTTTGACAATGCTTCAAATTTCCCAGCACCCACAAGTTGTCATCAGACTTCAGGATCAATTACTACTCCAACTTGTATAACTAAATCTAGTGTCTTTCAATTTATATAAATTTTCCAACAGGAAAAAAAAGAAGTTAACAAGATGAGTCTTAAAATACTGTGGTGGGATGACCCTGGCTGGATGGCAGGTGCCCACCAAAGCTGCTCTGTCACTCCCCTCCTCAGCTGGGCAGGGGAGAGAAAACATAATGAAAGGCTTATGGGTCAAGATAAAGACAGGGAGATCGCTCACTGATTACCATCATGAACAACAAAGGCTCAAGTCTGGAAATTAATGAAATTTACTACTAATCAAAATCAGAGCAGGGTAATGAGAAGTAAAAACCATATAATATATTTCATTGGTGGTCTTGGTTTTGTTTTTGGGGTTTTTTGTTGGTTTTTTTTCGGGGGGGAGGGAGGAAGAGGGATTCTAAATGCCAAATACTGCCATGTTCTAATAACCAGAAATACAAATCACCATTGCAATGATGTTATTTTTTAATAATTTTTTGTGCTTCTCTTACTCCAATGGGACATTATTTATCCCAGGAATATTCTGCAAGTGACAGAGAACATTATCTTTTATAGGACCTTCTTTAGCACTCGCTTTTCTTCATGCTTCTTCAACATTAAGTTTTATTATACTTTCTGACATTCTGTAAAAAATGAATTATTTTCATGCATTTAGATATGATTTGATTTATATGATATAAGTGGTCAGATATTGAAGGCAGTAGGTAGATAGTGTGATATTATGTGGGCAGTTTAAAAGCTTTTTATCAGATTTTTTTTTAGACGTCAATCTTTTCCCTTTGATGACTATAAGAAGGCCTAAAAAATATATATCTCTTTATCTCATGTAATCTATTCCTTACTTATTACTGGCTTCAGTGCAGTTTTATGTATAACTGCTTTTTCATAGCAATTCAGGTTGGGAAAATCCAGGCCTTAGATTAGACTCTCTAGACAAAACAATTTATTTATTTATTTATTTATTTATAATTATTTGGTTAGTAAAGGTTTATGAATTTTAAAACTTTTTGTGACAGAGACATTCTATTGCCCTGTATACCTGTACACCATTTTGTGTAACAGAATCTTCTGCTCAGCTTTCAGAGAAATCCATTTTATACTGTGTAAGTTACGTTACCAGTGTGATCTTTTCATATTCAATCTAAGCCAAAGTAATTTTAAAGTGATCAGGTGGGAATGTCAAACAATGTATGAGTTATTCATAAAGGAAATTATTAGGAGTCTGTTTATATCAGAACATAGGCTACCTGTATTTATTCTGGCTAATAATAACCAAGATAGAAATTAGATACCAAATCATATACTTCTGTTGCTTAGAAGAGACTGTACAAGAGAGAGACAGACACAAGAACTGTTCCAAAAATCTTGCTGAGAATTGATATGAATGCACGCAAGCCTGCAGGTACAAAAAAAAAAAAAAGGACAAAAAAAGACACTTTCCAGAGGCAGGAATTAAGTTGATAAAGGCTTAAAAATTGTTGTAAAGAAATACTAAGATGAAGGTTTGAGGAACCTAAACCTATGAGAGCAGACTATTTGAATTCCTCTCATATTGCAATATGTTTTCAAATGAAAGATTAAGTAATGCTTAGTTGTGAAGTTGTTTTTTATGGGGGAGAAAAAAAGCTTTGGGGAGAAAAAAAGTTTTAGGAAGAAAAAGGACAGGTGCAAACAGGAAGGTATGACCTTTTCAATATATATCTCAGTAGCCAAAGAGGGGACCAAAGTTTGTGTTGCTATGGAACTGAAACATCATAATTGGTATAATAATAGGGATGATAATATCGATACTGACATTACCAGTAAAATACATTTTGTTCATTCCTTAAAGTTCATCAATAATTAGATAAGACATTAAAAAGGTTTATACTTTTGTTACTTATAACTTAAGGACTATTGCCTCTCTTACTTTGACAAAACATTGAACAGTGAAATAATTTGGAATTATATTCCCTATTTTATATAAGGAGTGTGGACTAAAGAAATAAAACCAGCACTTAGTTGATATTTTCAGGATACCTTTTGTAGATAACTTCTGGATACTTTAAAGTATGTTAATATATTTGGGTTTTGAAATTAAGTTTAAGTAAGCAAAACACAGAACTATCAACTGAATTTAAGATTTTTTTATGATCTTTAAATACTTAATCTAATTGTGCAGGTTTTTTTACAAAATGATACGCAGCTTCTGGAAAAAAAAGGAAAAGAGTAGTTACTGGTGCTGAGATTTGTACTCCTCTAGAGATTTGTTAAGTAGCAGCATACAGTAAAGGAAAAAATTGTTAGTCTATTGCAAAATAATTTTTCAGGTAATAAAAATTTTATAAACCTTCAGAGAAATGTGTGTTGGTGTAATTGTAATGCAGGATTGCAATTTCTTGTCTTGTATAAATGAAAGGATTTCAGAAGGAAATTTCCATATCAAGATAGGAGTTTAGGAACTTAACAGTATCTTTGGTGTAATAATCTTACTTTAAAAAATATTGTTTATTTTTCCTTTTTGTTCCATATTATCTGTACTTAATAACTGTACTCAAGAGGTTAACCTATAACTATCTTCATTGTAAAATAATTATTTCTTTGTCAGAACTCATGTTTGTTTGCCTGCAATAATTGTTGCTTTTATTTAAAAGATTATGCTAATTAAAAAACATAAATATGTGTGTATTTAATATGCATATAAAATATATTAAAATGCATTACTCTTTCATAGTGTTTAAAAATATATTTTTGAATATTCTCAAAGTTTTTAGCTGGTAAGATCACAGTTTTTATTTTTTCTCCCCCACCCCTCAGTTTTCCAGATGATGTCCTTTCCTCCATTTTTCTCTCTTTCCTTCAGGGAAGAAACTACTAGGGTTATTGACTGTATCTTGGAGGGTGGTAAGTACATAAAAAACAATTAAATCATAATAAGTAACTAAACCACAAAAGGACTGTTCCAAAAAAAAAACCAAAAATACTTCACAGTTTAGAGACCTGAAATAAAAAACAGAACCAACAAAAAAGAACAAAAAAAAACAAAAGCAAAGCAATGAATTGTCACTCCAGCTATTGATACAATCTGCATCACTTCTCCACTCTGCCAGCTACTGGAAGCCAACACCACATGTCTCAACCTTAATATGAGCAGTGGAGATACAATTTTCCACTGTTTATTTTAGTTCAACTATACAAATCCTATACTATACTTCACCTTTTCCTTCTCTTTTTAATTTTAAACCCATAACTTCACAATAATATTTTCTGCTTCTGTTTTCTGGATTTTTAGTGCAATATTTTGTGTTTAAAAATAGAAAAGGAGAAAAGAAACAAAATAAATCCATTATATGAAGTAGGCATGATTCAGTGCAGAACTATTCAACTATAAACCTTGACCTACTGCAAAGGCAGAACATCAGAAACTTACTGGTGAGACAGTAATTTTGACAAAGCAGCTGTCCATGGAAAAGGAAAGAAAATGGTAGCAAAAGTATGTCTTTCAAAATTTAGGTGGATATTTTTCTTCTTTTCCCTCTCACCTAAGTCAAATGTAAAGAGGCAAGATTTTTCAGTCTAGCAGGTCAATATGAAATATTAAATTACGGTTTTTGTGTCTTTTACAGCTGGATGTGTTTAAATTCCCTATTAGAATCACAGCAAATACTGCTAAGGATTGAGAGAATAGAAACCGTCTTCACTGGATTTACCTCTTTGTGCTTTTATAGGTATGTAGAGAAGATGGGAAAAATGGCAATAGATGGATTGCATAATTGACACATAACTGCTATTTGAAGGTTATATTCCCATCAGGACTCAATTTATACTGTTAGTCAAAACAGAAAATTCCCAGTCCGAGATGTGATGGAGAGCAAGAATACCTTGGGCACCAAGATTAATTACATTTCAAGTGTGGCAACAACTTATCTACAATAAAGAGCTTCGTATGCCCACTCATAAAATGCATCCTATAGACTCCAATAGACTTAAATCTCAAACACTTCATGGGCTACTTTATTTCCCAGCCACAACTATCAAGCATTTGCAGTGCATTTGTCTCTATACTGGAAAAATTTTATAAATCGTTCAAGTTTAGCATCCTAGGCTGCTTCTTTTTCAATTTATTTCTACTTTTTGACCTCACCACCCCCCCAGTTTGCTAGAATATCAGTATCCTGTCATAACTGTTTCAGTAGCATGTCTTTGTCTGTCTTAAAATGCACCAAAATATATTTTTTTTGTAGCAAAGGCATCAGAATAGTTGGATAAAGTTCCACTAAGATTTATGAAAGCACAATGCCTACATATTTGTCAGATACTACATATAGATATACAGTTTTTAATGTCAAAGACATAAATTACCAGACTGTGAATTTGCTGACAGTTTTTAATTTTAAACACAGAGAAGAAGAATGTATTTTCATATAAAACGTTAAAAGAAAACAAAGATTATTCTTAATTAAATGCCACACAAAACAAATTTCACACTCTTATCCAGGCAAAAAAAGATAAACATTAGTGAAAAAACTTTACCTCTCTCCCACCTCTGCTTCCCAATAATAAGGCATTTGTGCTTCAAATTATGAACAGATTGCAAATAGATGTCATAAGCAAGAACTTTCTCTCATGTTTCAATTACTGATTAAATAAAAAAGCAGTGAAAGTGACACTCATGCAAACTCAAACGAACTCCTTTGTAGATGCCTATGCTTCCTTGAATTGTTTACCTTAAACTTCATAAATGCTCAGGCACTTTTGGGAAGTTTTTGAATATACTGGCATTGCATTATGTACATCAGTGCCTTATGAACAATTTGGAAAGAACTTAATTGCCCTTGGCTCCTCATCCTCCATTCCCAACTCTATCCAGGGGTCCAGCTACAGGGTTGGGCTACATGTGAGGGTGAGGAGGAGAAATTCATAGAATTGTAGAATAGTTTTGGTTGGAAAGGACCTTCAAAGGTCATCTAATACAACAGCCCTGCAATGAGCAGGGGCATCTTCAACTAGATCAGGTTGCTCAAAGCCCCGTCCAACCTGAACTTGAATGTTTCCAGGGATGAGGCATCTATCACCTCTCCAGGCAACCTGTTCCAGTATTTCACCACACTCATTGTAAAACATATGTTCCTTCAATCTAAATCTTCCCTCTTTTGGTTTAAAACAATTACCCCTTGTCCTATCACTAAAGGCCCTCCTAAAAAGTCTGCCCCCATCTTTCTTATAGGTCCCCTTTAGGTATTGAAGGACCATGATAAGGTTTCCTCAGAGCCTTCTCCAGGCTGAACAACCCCAACTCTCTCAACCTTTCCTCATAGGAGAGGTGTTCTATCCCTCTGTTAATTTTCAATCGTTTTTCTGTCCCTCCTGTGGACCTGCTCCAACAGGTCCATGTCTTTCCTGTGCTGAGGGCTCCAGAGCTGGACACAGTACTGCAGGTGGGGTCTCATCAGAGCAGAGTAGAGGGACAGAATAACCTCCCTTGACCTGTGGGCCATGTTTCTTCTGATGCAGCCCAGAATGTGGTTGCCTTTCTGGGCTGTGAGCATGCATTCTTGGCTCATGTCCAGTTTTTCATCCACCAATTCAGCTGAGCCAGGACTGTATTTCCTTCTGTATCCTCCTCTCTTCCTACTCCTTAGTCCCTGTAACAGCTAAGTTTATCAAGCTGAAGCTTCACAGCACTTTTGTGTGACTAAATTACAGTAATAATAGGGAAACAGAAAGGAAGATCACCTGAACTCACAGCTGAAATGTCTATTTTAATTTTAAAATCTCATAAGGAAACCCTAATGTTAGGAAGTTATCTAACTTATAAGACTGGATATTTTCCTTCTAGACTCATCATCATAAACAGGACATAAACTTGGTACAGAACAAGAAAGTACAAGGAAACTCTTTATCACTAGTCCTTCTATGAATAATAAAAATAGGTTCTCCAAAGATACAGGAAGTGTTGTTTCTTGGTAAGATAATAAGTTTAAAAGTTCTGTTTCTGCAGCTTTATTCTCACACCAATTTTAAAGCAATGTTGAATTTACTAACCAGAAGAAAAAAAAGCAACTAGAAACCAAAAAGCACAACCCACGAACTGTAGGCTGTCTTTTGCTCAAAGAGTTAAATAAAATTTAAAATCTCTCCTGAGGAAAAAGAAAATAAAGTAATTTGAAAATGTAGTCAAACATTTTATTTTTTTTCTTAGAAAACAAAAATATTTTTTCTGGCTCAAACATTCATATTGTATAAGTATCTGTATTATAAAATATATATTTTGTAAACAACATTCAAATCCCAAAATATTTTAGTCTGCTATTTTTTCTGTTAGGTTGTTGTTTTTTTTTTTTTTTTTTTTTTTTTTAATTAGAAAAATGGAATGTTATCTGAAGAATTCCTATTTTGGAAACACAGTGTTTTCTTCAGGAAAATATGAAAAAGATAAATGTTGATCAGCTCTAATTATACCAGAAAATAGTAAAAATGAAACCCAGAGTTCTTTCCGTGCTGATAGATGATGAGTGTGTTGAATTCTTCTATTCATATCAATGTACACTTGACCAGCTGAAATCTTCTTTCTGATCCTGCTAACACAAACAGGTAATATTTTGAAATGGGCTGAGAATATATTGAAAAATCAGTTATGTGTGCAGATGGAAAAGGAGTGAGATAAGTTCAAAATTTCTACAAAAAAGCATAATTTCTTTCTGATGATTTTATTTAATGTGCCTTTTATATTTGTGTTGTCCTTTTTAAAACTTAGTAATCCCAGAAACTGTATGACTGAGGATTCAAAAATTCTTTTCTCCATGAAATTTTCATGCTGTAACAATTTTTTAAAAATAATTTAAGACTTATTTTTTAACTAAGAAATAAAATGCCTGCTGCAGATCTGAAGTCTCAGCTTCCTGACTACCATTGCAAAGCTGAATGAGTCTATGCCCAAAGAAGTTTTACTCAAGCAGATGCTGCCAGAACATCATAAATGCAAAGCTTCCTGCTAGCTCAACTGAAGGATTTAGATGCCCTGAATATCCTGACAAGAAGTGCTCCCTCCATGGAGTATCCTGGTTAAAGATAGACCTCCTAGGTGATGAGGTATCCACTTTTATGGCAGATAGTCGACATTTTCAGATTGCCAAAGAGATAGGCTTGCTGGCAAGGAACGTTATCCTGGGAAACCTGCCTGGTTTCTGTCAGACGATTCAAGAAAATCAACACCTTCCTACAAAATTTAACAATTTTGTCAAGCTGGCACTTTCTGATGCAAAAACAGAGAGAAAAAAAAATGTTCATTTTACTCATACTATTCAAAATTAAGAGAGATCTGAAAAAAACCCACAAAGATCTGTTATGTTATCAAGCTGCCTGACTCAATGTCAAGGCTGCCACTCTGAACTCTATCCTTAATATTGGCTCATTTATGTAACTTTAATGAGGTTATCTTACTTCACAGGTATATCTACAATTTTGCATTACCAATTGAAATATCATTCAACCAACAATGGGGTCTGCAATAATAAATTATAACTTTGTGATTTTTAGGGCGGATTAGCAGTTAAGTTTTTTTGGTTTTATTATTACTTCTTTGGAAGATAATATAGGACTGTTCAAGTGTTGCAAGTATATAATAAAATCATCAACATAATAAAATGTCTTTTTAAATTAAATACATTTTCACATTGGTTTACCTGCTGTACTTTTCAGCTACCATTGATGGCAGCTAAGGTATAACTCAGTCTTTGGTGGAGAAATGTATCCAAATCAAATGGATCAATTTGACCAACATGTTTTGGGAGAGACAAAACGACATCAAGAACAATTACATAGTCAATCTGGAATTATAAAATAACTTTGATTAAAATAGCGTACATGTCACACTTCTCTCAGGCAAAGTAACAGTCAAAATAATTCTGCCACACACTAGATTTTTCAGTAAAGATCAAAGTCAAAGCCTAAGTGGCCCATTAAATCATTTTATCTGTCTCCAATTTGGCAAAAAAATACTTCCCAGTTTTATGACGAATGGCTTATATTATGTAGAAGTGGGTGAACTTTTGACATGGGAGAAGTCTCAAACCAAGAAAATCTATAGGTAGACTTAAAAACCCAACTCTGCTGGTCCTGGTTATTTCCTCTTCATCTCTGATTTTATAAGGCTCCCTTTCCTAGCACAAGATGAATTTAATATGTTTTTAAGAATATGTACTGGGCTTGGCATGTTTCAAATGTTCCTAGATCATCAAATATAACGTATTTCTCATAATTTTATTACCCCATTCCAACCTTTAAGATAAGAGACTGTAAAAAAAATCCCTATATAAAATCTTTTTTGAAGAAAGATTTGATGGACAAGAGTCCTTTGGTATGAAATTGTGTTCATTAAATCTTGAATCTGCTGCATTTTTCTTCCTAAGACTCATAACAAAACAAAACAAAACAAAGAATAATAATACTTCAGATTCAGACCCCCTACTAACTATAAAAGTGAGAAGAGGAAGCTGTCATTTCAAAGTGCTTTCCATTCTTCAAAGCTGCTAGACAGTTTTAATAAGCCTTAGCAATCTCTAAGAAAGTTTGTTGTGTTTTTTTCTGATTTAAAAATGTTTCTTTAGTCTTTTCTAAATTTAGTTTTTTCTTCTGAAGAGAGAGTAAATTATATAGAAATTATTTCTTTGACATCTTTTTTCCCTGAACTCTTTGTTACTATATTTTTCTTTGAGTGCAATTTAAACTTAAAGTGACCAGTGCAATAAAATGATAACAAAACTTTCCAAAAAAGATTATAATTCTTTGTTTTCACACAGTCAGAAATTTCAGTGAAGGTAAACATTGCCTACTTCTGCATGTATAAACCAGGACCTTTGAATTTTAAATTGTTGTGTTTTGGAAGGTAATCCTTACCAGTTAAAAAAAAAAAAAAAATTAATTTGTTTGTGTCTGTTATCTCTAAGAAACTGAATTTCTCCGGTTATATTAAGTTTTATTATAAGCTACATTTGTAATTTTGCACATTTGTCATGTAATAACTGGCTGAAATTATAATGATTTAGATTTTGATTTTAGATTTTGAATTCTGAATTTATTCAAAGGTACATTTGGAGTCCAAATGGCCTCATGCTGGACCAGACTGAAGGAAACAGACATCAGAGTTAACAACGTTTACTGTCTTTCCTTTCCCAGTTGCACTGGATATATATTCTGGTATGTTGAGAAGAAAAGCTTTTTTTATGGAAACAAGACTAATTCATGCTATTTTAATAAACTCTGAAAAGAATTTACATTTTGGTGTCATAGCAGTACCACATGGATAAGACGCATAGGAATTTGGCATGAACAAAGAATGAAATGTTACCATTTTATTGCATTGTAAGATCTTAATTCATTTTAATAATTATTTTTACAATAAATCCTGGTGAGATAGTTAGAAAAGGTTATTTTATATATTTAAAAATACAGAGGGTAATAATTTGTCTGTGAGTGTCTAAGTATAGGCTGACAGAATTATTTCATGCAAAAACAATTTCAGGAAATCTTTGGAGGTGGCACATGTAATTAGCTCATCAAAAGATTCATTTTAATGGTTGTTGATTTATTAATTGATGTCATTCTGGTATCGATCTAAGGTCTAATAAAGCAAATAGCCTTGACTGAAAAAGAGTTGCAAGCTTGGTTAATATAAGAATATTAAATAATATTGTCTGTGTTGTGCTGTTATGTTTCTGCCATTGTGTACTTGTGTTGTGTGATTTAGCTGTGTGAATGGAAATGTGAAGTTGTTTGTTGAAAACAATTCATCTGATTTAAAATTTATATATATATGTAAACACTTGGATCCATAGTTTTCCTTTAATGCACCATTTGTAAAAGGAGGAGAAAAAAAAAAACAAACCACCCCCTCAACGTATTCTTTCTATCCGTATTCTCAAAAACTGTAAAATTATCTGTGCATCTATCTAAGTCTTTGCATGTGTAGGTTCTTCTGCCAATACCTTTCAGTCCCTTGTTTTTTAGCTCTCCAGAGTTTTTATGTTCTCTTTTTGGAATTAAAAAATAACCCCAGCTACTCTCTAAGCCTTTATTTTGTTTGGTCATACAAGCCAAGCCAGTCAATCTCCTCTCCATTCTCCTGGTAAAACTCATATCCCTTTTCTGCATTTGTTCCTGTAAGATTTATAGTGAATTTAAGTGAATCTTTCAGGAATATGAGTGACTATATGGTACATTATATTTTGGAGGATGTATTATGGATATGCCTTGATATTAATGCTTTGGAATACCTGTTTTGGTAGATTTCAGGGTTTATTTTTGTACATTTCACAGTTTGTACCTTTACAACATTGTAATGGAGGGTCATATAGTAAGTTGAAATCTGTCCAATTCATCATGCTGGTTTTCCAATCTGCATTAGAAAGGACTTGTTGACATTAGAAAAGTAATTTTAAAATGACAATGCTGTGAATGTAAAGTTCAGTAGGTCGTTGAATATACTAGTAAAATTATGAAACTCTCATAACTTCTTTTGGGCAGTATTTTTTTTATACTGAAAGAAATAGAAAACTTCTAAATGCTTACAGAAAGCCAAATATATATATTTTTTTAACTTTAACAGTGAATTACTGTAAAACAAATGAGATATGTTAATTGAGCATTCTGTAGAAGGGTGTTTTAGGGCATCTGGCTTGTCAAAAACTGAGAACCGAGGAGCTGAGTAAGTCCAAATATACAAAAACCAAAGTCAACATATATAAAAAACAAAAGAAAGAGAAACAGACAAAGGGCAGTAGGTCACTGGCTTCTTTTATAGTACACCTATCTATGCAGCACAGTAATTTAAGTCTACATGGGCTTTATATCTAAGTGAGGCTAGGTTTTTTAAAGAATATCTTTTGCAATGAAAATAAGGTTTGAACATGCATGTTAATATCTTTTTATTGCATCATAATAGCAGTTAATTATGTGCAGAGGTTTTGAAATGGTGTAGGGAGTGTGTGAATGTATCTGCGTGTGAGAAAGGGTCCAACTCAGTGTCACTCTAACCACAACGGGTCATTCAATGATTCATAAGCCATGGGAATTTAGGGGCAATTCAGATATGTAAGAGGCTGTGGACCTTCTTGTGCTATTTACTGTTTCGAAGTTGCAACTACTCTGATAATGTTTTGAATAAATATCTCAAGAAAACTGAAAAAAGTTGAGAAAAGCTTCAAATTTGTCAATAGCAAAAAGAAATGCAAAAATTCATTTGTCTAAAATTTTTTATTTAAAAAGTCTTACTTTTTTACTGAGCCTCAACTTTTTTTAAAGCCTAGTTAATTAATTTTCCAAATCTTAAATTTAATAATCCTGCCTGGCTATTAAGGGGATTACAAGGTTAAAAAAGACTCCTTTGGTGGATATGCATAGATGGTTGCAGGTAGTGAGGAAAAGAACTTAGAGCATATTTTGCTTTTCTCTGTTCTTGGAAAATTTACTCTCTTTTAAAAGCATTCAATGAGCTTCATATGTGAAATTACAGCAGCCTACCTGGCAGGTCCGTCTTCAAACCATCAGTCTAAAAAGCACCTCTCCATTTTCTGACTGCATTAGATGTTATTCTCCCATTTTAAAAACTTAAACCTTTTCATACTTTAGAATATTATTTTTCTGTGACTTTTTTTTTTTTAACGAGTAAATGTCATTATTTTTTCATATCTTTGAGCACTTTCCAATCCTTACATTATCTTTCATTTATTGTAACTCTGTACACTTTAAGAAGCTATTCTTTGGAGATGTTAAACAGCTGCAGCTCTCAGTGAGTTCTGCTAAAGAAAGAATGTTGTAGAAATATATATAATGTGTTCTTCCTATTATTGTTTTGGGAGGGAGAAGTGCTGTGAAGACAGTTAAATTACTCTTCATATGTAAAAGCTTTATTATAAAAGAAGTACCAAAGCTTTTAAGGCTTTCTAATATAGCAGTGAATATGATGATTGTGTTTTATGGACATTTATGGGAGTTCTAAATTTCCAAATCACGTCCATTTTGGACAGATGCTCTTGCATACCAGAAGTTGTAGGATTTGAGGTTTCCTGGTCCCTTTTCGGCATCTCTTCATTATGGCAAAAACAGGCAAGTAGATGAGCCTTATCAGTGTGGTCTGAGCACGTCATACAGTGACTTCTCTCCAAGATTTAACCTGGTAGAAACTAAATATCTACTCTAAGCTATTCTGATATGCTTCCTCCCTGAAGGTCTCTTGTTCCTAACACTTCTCCTCATATATTGTATGTTTTTAATCCATGCAGATTCAGAGATCTCCAGGGCAAATGACGTCTTGTTCTTTGCATGCACATTTTATTGTCAATCTGTGTCCCAAGAGTCTCCAAGGATCCCCAAGTTTACCATTTTACAGATGAACTCTCTAAAATTATTTCTAATTCAAATGTTAGTCTTTTTTGTTTCCAAATTGTGAATAAAGAAACAGATATACTGATTGACAAGTATAACTGTTGTGAATATGAAAGTATATGTTGCTCTCATCAATGTGTAATCATTTTTGGAGTGGAACACACTGAATCTGATTTCCTGATTATATGAGAATTGTGTGTATGGTTATCCAGTTTCTAGATTCTGTATCATATTATTTCATTTTGTCCATATGTATTGAGGCTACTCATATATGACATTTATACCAAGTGTCACAACTAGGTTTCATGGCTCTTAGTACCAAGATAAGTGAACATTGAATGATTAGTTCTGTAAATCCTAGAACATGTGAGACCTAATTCCCTGCAGTTGTTCTTCCCTCCCTTTGTTGTCCGGTGTTCACAACAGGACTGACCTCATCTAGGATTCTATGATTCTGACCATTCTATGATTCTATGATCTCTGAGTTAATATTGAGGGGTAACGGAGTGCCAGAGAGGAGAAACAGAATAGTCTTGAGGTTTCTTTTATGTTCATAAACATGTAATAGTATAATATATTAGATATCTCCTAGAGATACCTTCGCGAGAAATGATTGCAGACTATTTAGGAAACCAGGTATAAATGGTAATTCTTCCCCAAGGGCTAAACCATACAGAACTTTATAAACAGATGAGACAAACAAACAAGTTAGAATGAGGTGAGGGATAGTGTGTTTAAACAACTTTTAACCAGCAATAGAAGTCATCATATATATTTCTTGTCATGGTCAGGTTGTAGTTCATTGATAATTTGTACTGATTTTTACTTTCTTAAAAAGCCCTGGAGAAAAGAAGTCTGTGGGGAGACCTTATAGCAGCCTTCCAGTACCTAAAGGGGGCCTACAGGAAAGATAGGGAGGGACCCTTTATCAGGAAGTGCAGTGACAGGACAAGGGGTAACAGTTTTAAACTGAAAGAGGGGAGATTTAGATTAGACATTCAGAAGAAATTCCTCACTGTGAGCGTGATGAGGCACTGGAACAGGTTGCCCAGGGAAGTTGTGGATGCCCCATCCCTGGAAGTGTTCAAGGCCAGGCTGGATGGGGCTTTGAGCAGCCTGGTCTAGTGGGAGGTGTCACTGCCCATGGCAGGGGGGTTGGAACTGGATGATCTTTAAGGTCCCTTCCAACCCAAACCATTCTATGATTTCATGATTCTATGATAAATATTGAATTTCACAGCAATGCACATGTACAACTTCATAAAACTGCTAGATGAAGAAATTATAGAAATAATGGAAATTAGTGTAGAAAAAGTTGTTATGGTCTCTTTAAATATATTTAAATTATTGTGTTCACAAGGCACTCATAGTTCCAAAGAAAAGGAATGCCTAAAGCAAACTAAGTTCAGAGAAGTTTTGCAAACAGAAGTTTGAATCCTTGCTTAATGTTACCAGATAGAAGTGTGAAATAGGCTTCAAATTGGGTAATTAATACTGTATAAATAATTATCTCTAAGGGTCTCTTTTTTTCCTGAAGTGGTCCAGCACAGCTTAAAATTGGTTACCCCACCATCTCCACTTCCTTTCAAGAAGTTAAGGTACAAAATCTTACCGACCCCTTAGGGTTCAATTCACCTGAAAAGTAGCTGTGACCTTCTGTATTGAGCGAGTCCATTAAAAAGCAGCAGGTGGTGTCTCCGTGGCAGTTCGACCTATTCAGCTACAAGGTTACTTGGCATGCAAAGTACAATTTTGTTCTATTGATGGAGGAAAATCTGGTCCTGGGGATGGGAAAGGGAAAACAAGACTGTATTGTAGGAAACGTAAGAAACAGAGGTTTTACAGATGCTGTTGAAGGAAACTACACGAAGTTATTTGATGGAATAAACAGAATTTAGAGCACCTCTTATGTCCACAGCAAAAATATATTGCGCTATTTTTTAAAGAATGATATATAAATTTGTAGCTCTGCATGGATAGCTACTACAAACAGTAAACCACAGAAGGAATGGAGGTGCAACATCACTTACAACTTTGATGGGCTTGATCTAAAACATACCAATTACCATAACTAGCAATCTCTGTTCATTTAATGGGCTTTTGCCATAGTAAACTTGCCTTTTTGAAGTGCAGTGGTGGTGCCAGTATATAACATTTTTTTGGAAAATACATTTATTTAGTTGAAACTATACATTTATCTTTCCAAGTAAAACATTTGTGATAGTGGTATGTAGTAAGATAATACTTTCTAATGAAGTATCAGACTTTCACATATTAAATTTATTAAATGTTAAGATATTTTTAACTAAGAAATATTACTTACAGTCCTTCCTCCCAGTAATTAGTACCCCAGTGACAAATGCTTCTCAAAATGGATACTATACTGCCAAAATTTTGACATGGGTCTATTTATGCTAAACTAGACCTACGTCTTATTGTGGACTAATAGACTTTCCTGTTACTCACTCTTACGCAGTGTAAAATCTTAAACTTTTGTTTTCTGAGAGCTTTTTTTCTGCTGTTAGATGGGATTTATAGGGGGCTATTATTAGCTTGTTGAAATTAAACTACCATTGGTATGCAAAACTTTAATACAGAAGTAGCACAGAGTAACCTGTTATCAGGGTGGCTTAGTGGCCTTGCCAAAGATGTGTGTTCTGGTAAGGTCTATCATGTCTTGACCATGTGCACATAACAACTAACGAAGATTAACACTTAGGTAGCACAGTGTTGATGTTATAAAAGGTAGTCCCCATTTAAGAAGAGGGAACTATATCACTTGCATATTTCTTTAGCTCTATTTGAGTGTAAAATATGCTAAACTGCAAGTACATATGTTTGATTAAAAGGGTGGACAATTAAATAACTTTTCATCAGCAACAAATGATTTTATAAAGATTCTAGCTCCAACAGAGGTATTAGTATCTTTTTAGTTTAGTCACCATTTCCTTAAGCTTCCTGGGCATGAAGCCCAAGTCCTCAATCACTGGAAGTTCTTGACATGTAAATCTAGATAAAGAAACCTAGACAGTTCCATGAGTTTTACAGAGACTGTTCTGACCAGGTAGTCTGGTAGACCTTTTGGAAGACTGTCCAGTAGTTTTGTTCGATGAAAACTGTACACTTCTGGTGTGAGTCTTGGTTTGGTTGAACCATTATCTTCAGAAAGGGAGGGCTAGGCAAACAAGACTCTGTCTTCAGTATAAGCACAGGAGAGACATCTTCTTTATGTGGGAGGGGACAGTGGAAAATTTCTAATAGAAGAGTAGGAGGAAGGATTCACATGAAAGGAGGATTTATGCCATGAGTAGAGAGGTAATTCTTGAAGAAGCTTGAGAATAAACTAATGTTTGGCCTCCACAGCCTGTGGCTATTGCCCATGTGCTGTCAAAGCAGCACCTGACCTGTGGGAATTAGAGCGTGTGTTTTCATGTTGGAGCTGAAGAGATAATAAAGAAGTTTATAAAACTGAATAAGAATACCTGCTGAACCTTGATTAGAGTTAAATTATGTATATCCCATCTTATTTTCTTTTTTTTTTTGTTTACTGGTGAAATAATAAGGAAGTCAACATCTTTTAAGAAGTCCGTATTGTTTTCTGTTTCCATCTGCTTTGATGACCATGATACACCTTTCCAATCCTATGATCAGCTGTGGTGTGAAGTGTAAGAGCTTATCGATCATAGTCCAAGTCAAAATAATTCTGAGAACCCATTAATAAACAATATATTTTAATATAATCTACTAGTTGCTTCAGTTCAACACAAACCATGCTCTTCTGCATTTTAGTCTGACTTTATTTATTTTTAACAGGAATTGTTTATTCTATGAACTTAAAAAGCTTTATTTAGTTTAGAAAAAATATTTCATATTGTTCAGAAGTTATTTTACCCATTTTTTTTCTTCATGGGTTTTTGTTTATTTGTTTTATTTAGGTTCATTTATGTAGAGAACATAGTAAAAATAAAGAAAAGATTTATTTTAAGGGTGTGAAAATAAAATATACTGGCATTTCCAAATGGAGTTGCTTTATTGAGAAAGTAAAATATTTTTTATATTTTCAAAATATCACCCCTGATTTTTGCAGGGGGTCATCTGAAACGATTAATTTAGTTTACTTCATTTCTTAGACAAGTCCAATTAACTTCTGGCTTAGCAGATTTACTTCTTATAAAATAATTATTATAATTTTAAAGCTAAAACCCAGAAATGTAAGTATATATTTATTTAATTATTAAAGCATAGCAACATTTTCATGTTCTTATGTTTACCAGTTCTATAGTGCTTGCCAATCTAATTCAGAAATAAATCTCCCCACTGTTCTATGCATGCTACATGTATCACATACATTAATCTCTGTATACAAAAGATTGATATATTCATGTCAATCATAAACTAATTAAATATTCAAATATCTCATAAGCTTAATTTTAGATCACTTTTATGATACTGTAAATCAGTATTAAAACAGATGCAGGCTCTTAGAAAATATGTTTTCTCAGGAAAGGAATAGATAGAAATTTAAAAAAAAATGCCCCAAACTGTAAAATAAATTATTGTTCTCCTTCTCTCCATCTGTTCTGTAGTTGGTCTGCGAAACCTCATTGGATTGTACAGTAGGTAATGACTTTGCATCTTTAATGGCGTCTTTAATTCTTTTAACTATATGAAGATCATTAGCCAGATTTAAATCTCTCTCTCTTAACATGTTTCCTCTTTCTCTCTCTGGGCTTGAAGATTATTGCCTTTTTAGCTATTTAAACATGAATCATTCTAAGAGCCAGTCCGCTAAATGTCCACATAAAGATACATTCCTGCAAAGCAGTTTCCTCCTTATCATTCGGTTCTCAGCAGTTTTGCCTTCCAAAGGCAATAACAGTTTCTGCCAAAATATGTGTCCCCAGTCCAAGTTATTTATCAAGTGCAGCAAGTGTTTTATCGAAGGGTGCAAAATTAAGAAGCGTATTTCATACAGCAGGTAAGTTATAAAATGTTCTTCCTTAATCCAGCCTCCCAAAAGTGCAGCAGGACTAGAAGTGACAAGAATCCCACAGAAAAGATCTTGATTAAGTGAAAAGTCAATTAAGACGATCCCAGGACTATTATCATTCATTCATCTGTTGAATAAGGAGGTTCATAACCGTTTAGTGGCATTTTCTTTATTTATACCTTTCTGTGATGCTTCTACTGCTGCATATGATTGGGCCAAAAAAGACCCAAAAAAGCGTAAGATTCAAAAAGCAGATTAACAAATATTGTCCATACTAAGGAATTGTTTATATATATACACATATATATATATATATATAAATTCCTATGTAATTAAATCAAGATGAAAGTATGATAGCAGCTGCTATTAATATACTTATTTGCAATCTGGGTAGGCTAGACTGGATAAGTGACAAAGAATGACATATTAGCAACCCAAACATCTTCCTTACTTTTATCTCCCAGAGATATTATAGAGCTCATTCACAGTGCTCTTCTCTTTAGATGGATATAAGTTACAAGAAAAGGTCTTCTTGAATTGTTGGAAGTGTGATTTTGAGTAAGAGAGAGAGAAAAAAGACCTTTTCATAAAGGATGCAGAGGATCCCTGAGGGAGCCCATAGCACAGCGAAAGCAAGTTTTGATAGACTTATACCACTAATAGATAAGTACAACAGTTTCATTATTAATGACATGTGACTATGTCTCTCCAGCTTATATTGAAAAGCTTATTTTATCTTGTTTTAAAATTTCAGAATTAGTAAAATGTTTTGTCTCCAGTTACTATTAACGTTTAGCTCAAATAGCAGAGAAAAAATAATAGGAATTTTAACAGGATGGAAAACTTAGTATTGTGGTAAGCATATTAAATATATTTTAATATAACGCTTAATTTTCCAATAAGACTTTAACAAGACTTATTTAATGTAGCCTGGATCTTTAACTTATCTGTAAAATCTAGAGCAGATGCATTATTATGGACCAAATTGTGGAGTATTGGGCTGATCATAAAAAGGTGGAGTACTAAACCCTGCACAGCACAGGTTGAGCTTGACATATGAAAGGTAGGCTCCTTTTGTAACTTGATGATTGTTTCTATTTTTAGCAAATAGGATTTAAACACCTGCCTTTGTTCCCTCATAATTTCAACATCTGTGGAAGGTTTCTTGTGCTTTGTCATTCAGTAAAAGGTGCTAACAACAGTCTCTGACTGCTTCATTTACCACTGTAACACTCGGCACCGCATTTTGAATTGATTGTTTCAAAGATGTAGCCTACTTTGAGTTCAGTAGGTAATTTTATGCATTGTCTGAAATGTCTTGCTTCATGGTAATAATAAAATCTTTTTCTAAGATATTTATCAAGGTCTATGTAATAAAACAGTTTGGAGTAGGTTTCAGCTTCTAAATTAAGATACATTACTTTTTTCAACAGAGAGTGAAAACCCTCAGTGCTGTTCCTCTAAGGAGCATCTCAGTTGTTTGAACTGTAGCGGTTAATTTGCAGCAGAAGTCAGGATTTCCAAATTGCAAAGGAGAAACGTGTGCACTACAGCACTGACTGATAATAAAATTCCTAATATGTTCTCTCTCCATAAAAATAAAGGATTTCTTATAACTTAATTGACTTTGTTGTCTTTTTAAGCTTCTCTAGAGGCCTGGAGGCTGCTTTTTAAATCATGAAAGTTTGCCTGCAGGCTGCTGCAGAGGGGACTGTTTTTTGGATATTACATACCACGGAAAAATATGTATTTTTTTGGAAATGTATAATGCAGCATTTTGTGCTGAGGTGAACATTTAGAAATATCATACCAATAATGGTCAAAGTGGGAGTATTTTACTGCCAGGAAGGTTTTGGATATGGGAGTTTAAATTCATTAAAGAAATCTAATTTAAACTCTGTCATTAGCTTCACAAAACAGTCATTGTAATTTTCAATGCTATGAAGAGCCTTTTTCAGTTGGGAATTAGAAGGGTTTTGTGCGCTTGAGAAAAAGATGTATCCTCACCCACTGCCTGTCCTTTTGCCACGGTCTTGTAAAAAACTTGCATGTTTATGAAGCACTGGGCATTTGCGTTGTCTGAAAGTTAGTTTGCCAGTTTGAACGGCAAATACTTATCAATATATATTAAAGAGGGAGGATGGAGGATGAAATTGACTCTTTTTAACGCTAGAAGTCTCTGTCCCATTTTTAATGATACTTAAAAATATGAAGACTATAAAAATAGTCTTTGACAGCAGTAATTATTGATTTCTTTGGCTTTATGTTAGCACTAGTAATATTTGCTACAGAAGCCTCAAAGTTTTGTTGATTTTTTTCTTGAATAAACTTTCTTTTATTGGTAGTTCATTATTAAGCTATGGTAGAGGCAGTCTTTCTGTACGCCTTATGATTCTTAAGAAATTAAAGACATGATAAAAGCTCTAGTAGCAAGGAACACTAAATTTGCTTCTTAAGGCAGGAACAGGAAGAGCAGCAGATTTGAATATATATTTCCACGTACTGTCTTTTTTCTGGTGCCAGGGTGGTTAGAATATAGATGAAGAACTAGGTAAAGTTAATGCTGGGGTTCACCAGTACAGAAGTTTCAGAAGCAGCCATAAGTGTTAATGGATGAGAGTGAGTTCAAATGAAAATGGAATTGCTCAGTTTAACATGTAGGAAAGTATTTTACTTCAGAATAAAGGTCATATTGTAGAAGAATTGTAGTTTTCTTTTATTAATCTTTAATCCCAAGCACCAGACTTAGTGTTCTGGACTTAGTGTGCTAGAATTAAAAAGAAATAGTAAAGTAGCTTTTTTTTATTGGCTGAATTAGGTGTTACAGATAAAATACTTAAGTACTTTTTGAGAAGTCTGTAATATCCTACAGACATTGGAAAAGGCCAAATAAAAGTTAAAGTACAAAATTCTTTTTTTTTTTTTTAAATGTTGTTGTCCAGAACCTCAGTATGGGACACAACATGGTGTAGTACACCCTTTCCTGCAAAACAATATGTAAAAGCAGTAATTATAAAGGAGTTCCAGTAAAAAATTTCTTCCCAACATTGCTATTTCAAGAATGAGATTAGCCTCAAAGAACAAATATGTTTCCTGCCCCTGCAAAGGACCCCAGGACTCCATTTTCTGGCTATGAGTGAGTTGAAAACCTTCTGTTTTGGAGAGGCTAATATTAGAAAAAAAATCATCCAGGAAAAAAGAAAATCGAGATCGACTTTTTTTTCCCTTGAAAATCTACATATCTGCACCAAGTTTAATATTTACCCCCAAAAAGCTTTTCTCTGCTGAGAAAAGTATGTTGTCCTTGTTAGCAGGGACATAAAAATTCCCAAGTGTAAGCTCTGAATTAACATGAAAAAAACAACTTAAACCTCCACTCTTAATAAATACTTAATATTCAAAAACAAACCTGAAAACCCAAAACTTAGAAAATACATTACTGAAACAAAAATCTCAGTACTTTTGAAATGGTCTTGCTCGAATCATATTATAATATTAGCAGGAAACCTCTGAATCTTCTGAAATCTTGCTATATAAACACATTGATTTTTGTCTTATTCTGCCTCTAGATTTATACTGTATCCACTCTCATACCTTTTATTTCTGAATTATACTTTGAAAGGATGTGTTCCTTTTTTTCAGATATTTTCTCAGCTGACTTTTTAAATCTTTTTGTGTTCACAGTTTAATTTAGATATATTCATTATCTTTCTTTTTCTTGTTCTTTCTTTTCTTGTATCTTGGTAGTGTATCTGAAATCTCTACTTTATACAGGTTATTGGAACAATGTACCATCTGATTAGTTTTGTTTATTGCAGCACAAACCTCCTAGAGCTTTGACCTTTTTCTCTAAATTGAGGTACAACACATATGATTCATACACTTGGGGTTTTTTGTTGTCTCTTGTCTGGAAGCTATGACCAAACCATTTTTCAATGATAGGTTTGTTTTTTCTAGTAGTTTCTTTTGCTTTTAATGTGGATTTAACAAAGACAAGGGGAAAGTATGGTAGAAAGCTTAGATGTAAACCACCTTTGAAATTCCCTGATCCTCCTTGTATACAAATGCATTCACTTTCAGGAAGGAAAACTTAAAGAGTATGCTGGCCCCCTATGGATCTCTAAGATTCAATATTTTGGCTCACTCAGGTTAAAGGTAAAATACCCCCAAAACCTACAAGACCTGCGAAACCAGTCTTCATACCAAAACATTATTTCTTTAGCTTTATCTAGCTGCAGTGACATTAGGCTTGAATATGCATATGTTTTACTTAGCTGAGCAGACAGGTAAACTGCAGGAAGAGTCACCCACAGTCCCAAGAGCTGACTGATTTTTCTCTAGAGCTCAGATCTGAGGCATTTCAAAGAATCTTTTTCCTATATATTTTTTTTTTTTTCTGTGAGCAAAACAAGCAGAAAGGGAGAAGGAGGGGATGGTTGATACTTCTGTCCTTGAGAAAGGGTAGTAGCAGGAAGGCACAGGTCTGCAGCTTCAGAACAGTTTCATTGCCCTGGTAGAAGGTGAGGAAAGAAGTCTCCATCTAGGGTGGCTCGCCACACCTGAATACAAGTCAACAGTAAGAGAAAGCACCAGGTAGCAGTAGTTGGAGACTCCTTCCTGTAGGGAATGGAGGCCCTCGTTTACCAGTCCCACTTGCTGTCTAAGGAGGCTTGTTGCTTGCCAGAGGTTCAGATACCCAATGATGTGAAGAGGCTGCTGAGGCTTGTCCAGTCCTTGGACTAGGATCTGCTGCTGTTCATCCACATGGGTACCAGTGGTACTGTGAGGGGAGATGTCAACCACATCAAGAGCGGCTTCACAACTCTGGGTGTGAGGGTGAAGGCCGTGGGAGCCCACATAGTTTCTCCTTAATCCCGATGGTAAAAGGGAAAGGCTTGGTGAGGAGCAGATGGGTACTGCAGGTCAATAGCTAGTTGAAGAGCTGGTGTCAGACAGAAATTTGGTTTTTATATCGCCTGACCCTTTTTGAGGATTGAGGACTGATGAACAGGTCTAGTTTTTAGGGTCCAAAAGTGGAAGGAAGTAGCAGTGGAGGAAAATGGAAAGAAATGAGTGCCTCCATTGTCATACTCTGCCATTTTCAAATGAAAATTTATTGATAATTTCCAAACCAGCAAATGCTTTCTTGTTTCATCAAAAAATGTATTTCCCACACAGGTATACCTTTTGTATACCACTCAATTTATATCTTTTCCCTTTTCCTCTGCCCCCTTTTTCACATATCTGACATGGAGACCTAGTCTTTCAATAACTATCTCAACATAAATTGTGTATTATGTGTCTTAAAGATTCAAGGATAGTATCACAATTTGCCCTTGATGAACAGTGAGAAAGTCATATGTATTGGTAATTAGTGAAGAGTCTTCTTCTTGGGTATATGGTAATCATAACTGCCTGAGGCTGGATGGTGTGTTGATAATGACAGGAATGTGCTTTATACAAGAAGAGAAGAAAAACAGTACAGAGATGAGAAAGAATGCAGACTTAGAGAATTGTAATGAGGAAAGGTGCATATTTTCATCATTTGACAAGAAGACATATTCTTTTTTAACCTCATCTAACTCTCTCTGCTAATTTGCTGGGGGATGGTGCTTGGGGGGGGAAAGGGGTTGCACTGCACTCAAGGCTGCATGGTTCAATTTGCAAGTTTTACTTGGGATATCATCATATTGTCCATTTCATACATATTTAACATGGACAGTGCATAAATCATTTAAAAAGCAATATATCTCCCCTCCTATTTGTACATATTCTGTCCCCTTAAAAAGAACTCTCTCCACCAGACCTCTCAACAATGAAACCTTTTGTGGGCTTTCACTTGAAGTCACACTGGTAGTGGTGTTTTAATAGAATATTGATGCCTAGAAGTGACTGAGGACAAGAAAGCAGTGGGTTTGACGAGTTATCACAGAATCGATTGGCTGTAACCCTAGGATCTACATAAGCTACAATACATATTCATAAAATTAGACAAATTCATTTAACAAGTAAAGATAAATGATCATGTAAAAATTGACTGAGCCACCAGAATCAAAGGGTAGTGATCAATGGCTTGACATCATCAGTGACCTGTAACAAATGGAATACCTCAAGGGTCAATGCTGGGACCAATAGTGTTCAATATCTCAGTCAATGATCTGGATGATAACATAGAACTCACCCTCAGCAAATGTGTGGATATTATTAAGGGGAGTGGCTGATACATCAAATGTCAGAGCTACAGTTCAGAGGGCCCCGAAGAAAGCTGACAACTGAGCCAATATAAATCCATTGAATTTCAGCAAGTAGAACGTCTAACTTCTGCACTTGGGACAAAATAAATACTATGCATCAGTACAGGTTAGAATACTGGGTAAATAACCATGTACCCTGCATGTAAGTAGGATTCCCCCTTATCATCTCCCTGTCTCCAGTTCCTTGAAGTTTAGAGATTACGTCAATCAACGGTGTAATCTTTGTGTAATCCTCCTGGAAGAAGTTGTAGGGAACTTCCAGGAGCAGAACTAGCACTAGACAAAATAAATCAACAATATTCTGAAGCTTTTGCTTCTTTTTTGGTTCTACAGAACTGGAAACACATATGATAACACAAGTGATGGGTCATATTCATTGCAACCGCTAGTTAGAGGAGACACTGGCCTAAAATGGGCTTGGGGGAATTTCACGGAATTCTTATTAAAATACAAATTCCTGCAGTAAATCTCTAATGCCAGAAGCCTGATTCAAAGACAACTGAAAGGAGTGTACAAGGAACTGGAGTGAATTATATCCCATTTTAGTGTTAGAACATTGTTTATATGCATACAATGGTCAATAAATCTGTAGCAGTAGCAAAAAGCTGTGTATATATGTACATTCGTATGCACAAGGAGGAACATGCTCAGAAATTTACCGAGGGACTATGATACAAAATCAAAATAATCAAATTATGTCTATATGGCATCTCAAAAGCAGAATAATAAACACAGGACTTTTAGTGGAAATATATTTTGTGAGTTCCTGATCTGGATGAGTCTTGTCCTTTTAGTTGGATGACAGAGGATATTCTTCTGAAGAGACGAAGAGGGCTGGTGATTGATGTACACTGATTTGTATCAATGGATGAGGAAAGCAAGGAAATTGTTTTCTAGTATAACTAAACCTCAGTCACATATTTAGAAATGTGTAAACTGTAATTCACGATGGGAAGCTCCATACATTTTTCTCAAAAGAACTTGGAAGTTATGCGGAAAACTCAACTGAACAGAAAGTTCCCAGTGTGACACTGACCAAAGGAGCTAATATATTGTATGAACAGGGCAATACTGGACGTCAGTGCAGTATTGATTACGTAACCTGCATATTTACTAGCATTGAATGTTATGGATTGTCTGTAGCTAACATACAGGAATGATGTGAAAAACTAAGAAAGGGTTGTAGAAAGAAGCAGAGAACTGCAGATTGAAGTGCTAACAAAATCACTGTAATCATGATGCAAAACAAATTGGTGGAAGAAAACCATGACTGCTTTAACAAATACTTTGGCACAAAAGGAGCATATTGGTAGATCAAAGTTGATGCTGGGACTCATTTTATACCCATCATGTGCTGTTTGGAAGACTTCACTTCAAATTAGTCTTAATTTGGTCTCCTGGGTGTAAAATCGCCACTATACATGTAGTTTGAAGCTTTCTGAAGAAGAACTGTCATCTCACAAACATTTGCTTTCTTGAGTGGGGGTTCTTTGGGGATGCTGCCTGGATGCATCACGTTATTTTTTTTCTCCTGTGTTATGAAGATGATGACAGCAGATCAATAGACATGTCAGGTGCCTATATAAAAATTAATGTATAGAAACTTTAATTCTGGTCCTATGCAATTTTCAAGTATTGCCGTGTTCCTGCTGCCTCCTCCATCTTCCCAGTGACTTTGGCAGTGTTCAGCATGAGGCACCCTACGCAGGGTATGGGAGAATTAATCTTGAACCCCCAGTCATTCTATTTGCCTGGAAAGGAATAGGCAAAGTGCTTATTCCAAGGTCTCAGGACACCCTCTTTCCTGGAACAGAGCAGATGGATGATACAGAAAAGGTCACTCAGGACTTTCCTTTCCATAGGTTTCTCTGTTGTGGGGATAGGAGGGTAGAGAGCTTTGAGGGAATACACATTCCCATAAGGTATTGAAGCCAAGGTATATGTGAATACATCATTTTCAAGGCTATCACTCAACTGTTTTGCAAACCCTTGTGTATGACTGAGGCATATCTATGAAAACCTGACAGGTTTCAAAGGAAGGACTAATACCATCCTGAACTAAGACTTAAAGGAGAAACAGGTGCTTTCCTCCTGGGCTAGGACGACAACATCATGTGTTGTTTTGTGACATGTGACATTTTGGTGCTGTTCTGCATTGTGGTAAATGCTGCGTGCCCCTGTGCCACTGGGTCATGAGACTGTCATCTTATAAAGATAAATACATGTATGGAAGAGGGAAAGGGGTAATATGGCATAAAATTACTAAAATAAAGAAAAGAAGCAGAAAATTGGGAGAAAGATATGGGGTTTACAAGGCCAAAATCAACATCATCGTGTTTGCCAACATGATCCCCTAGAGACTAGCACTAAAAAATCTGGCTAATATGGTCTAACTAATGGAACAAACACAACGCTTGCAAGGGTGGTAAGAATGAATAAATCCCCAGCAATTGCCACATTTTCCAGATCCAGCAGCCTCCTGTGTCCTTCCAGGAGATCTGGACACCAAAAGCACTTAAGTACAGTAGCTCTGTAGTCTGGGATTGCATATCAGCTGATCAAGATGATCTCCACTTCTTACTATAGCTGGTCCAGTATTTGTATCTGGAAGCATGCTTTAGCAGCTCTGGCAAGAAGACCTCCTTCTGGAGCAGCCACAATTGGCACCTATCCAGTGCATCCTTCTACTGAGTTTCGGTCTGGTCTCTAGGTGGACCCAAAACTACCCATGCTGCTGAACAGCCTGGATGACACTTGTGATGATTTTACAGTAGGGGTCTGCTACAGGCCACCTGACCAGCAGAGCCAAGCAGATGAGGCCCTCCATAGGCAGATAGAAGTGGCTTTGTGTTCACAGGCCCTGGTCCTCGTGGGGGATTTCAACGACCCTGACGTCTGCTGGAGGGTCAACACAGCAAGGCACCAGCAATCCTGGATGTTCCTGGAATGCAGAGATGATAACTTCCTCCTCCAAATGGTAGAGGAACCAACAAGAAAAGGTGTTATGCTGGACCTCGTTCTCACCAACAGGGAAGGGCTGGTGACCAACATGAGGCTCAGGGATAACCTTGGCTGCAGTGACCATGAAGCAATAGAATTTAAGATCCTTAGGGCAACTAGGAGGATATATTCCAAGCTTACGACCCTGGACTTTAGGCATGAAGTCTTTAATCGCTTCAGGGATCCGCTGGCCAAAGTGTCGTGGGACAAAGCTCTAGAGGGAAGGGGGGCTCAAAACAGCTGGTCAGTATTCAAGGATCACCTTCTCCGTGTCCAGGAGCAAACTATACCGACAAAGAGGAAGGCAGGAAGGAATGCTAGGAGACCTGCCTGGGTGAACAGGGAGCTCCCAGACACACAAAAGGAAACTTTATAACGAGTGGAAGAAAGGACAGCTAGAATGGGGGGCATATAAGGAAGCTGTCCGAACAGCAAGAGACCTGGTGAGAAAAGATAAAGCTCAGTTAGAATTAAATCTAGCCAAGAAGTCAAGGGAAACAACAAAAATTTCTATAGGTACATTAATGGTAAGAAGAAGACTAGGGAGGGTGTGGGCCCCCTCAGAAAGGAAATGGGGGAGCTGGTGACACGTGATATGGAGAAGGCCGAGGTTCTCAATGACTTCTTTTCTTCAGTCTTCACTGGCAAGGGCTCCAGCCACGCTCCTGGAGTCACAGAAGACAATGGCAGGGGTTGGACAGAACTGCCCATCGTAAGTGAAGATCAGGTTCGTAACCATCTGATGAACCTGAAAGCGAACAAGTCCATGGAACCCGATGGGACACACCCACAGGTACTGAAGGAACTGGCAGATGAGGTTGCTAAACGGCTCTCTATTATATTCCGAAAGTCATGGCAGTCTCGTGAAGTCCCCACTGACTGGAAAAGGGGAAACATAATCCCCATTTTCAAAAAGGAAAAGGAGGAACCAGGGAACTATAGGCCAGTCAGTCTCACCTCCGTGCCTGGTAAGATTATGGAGCAGATCCTCCTGGAGGCACTGCTGAGGCAGAAGAATAATGAAGAGGTGATTGGGTACAATCAACACGGCTTCACCAAGGGCAAATCGTGCCTGACAAATCTGGTGGCCTTCTATGACAAGGTCACAACATCAGTAGACAAGGGGAGAACAACCGATGTCATTTACCTGGACCTGAGCAAAGCCTTTGACACTGTCCCACATGACATCCTGGTCTCCAAGCTGATAAAATATGGGATTGATGGACTGACAATTCAGTGGATAAAGAACTGGCTTGACGGCCGCACCCAAAGAGTGGCTGTCAATGGGTCCATGTCCAAGTGGAGGCCAGTGACAAGTGGAGTCCTTCAAGGATCAGTACTGGGACCGGTCTTGTTTAACATCTTCGTCAGCGACATGGACAGTGGCACAGAGTGCACCCTCAGCAAGTTTGCCGATGACACCAAGTTGTGTGGGGCGGCTGACACACTGGAGGGAAGGGATGCCATCCAGAGGGACCTTGACAGGCTGGAGAGGTGGGCCCAAGACCAAGTGCAAGGTCCTCCATCTGGGTCAGGGCAATCCCAAGCACCGATATAGGCTGGGCAGTGACTGCTTGAGAGCAGCCCTGAAGAAAAGGACTTGGGGGTGCTGGTAGACAAGAGGCTCAACGTGAGCTGTCAGTGTGCACTAGCAGCCCAGAAAGCCAATCGTATCCTGGGCTGCATCAGGAGAAGCGTGGCCAGCAGGTCGAGGGAGATGATTCTCCCCCTCTACTCCACTCTTGTGAGACCCCACCTGGAGTACTGCATCTAATTCTGGAGCCCCTGCTACAAGAGAGATATGGACATGCTGGAACGTGTCCAGAGAAGGGCCACAAGGATGATCAGAGGGCTGGAGCACCTCTCCTATGAGAACAGACTGAGAGAGTTGGGGTTGTTCAGCCTGGAGAAAAGAAGGCTCCGATGAGACCTTATTGTGTATTTTAAGGGGGCCTACAAGAAAGCTGGTGAGGCACTTTTTGGGATGTCGACTAATGGTAGGACTAGAGGGGATGGATTAAAACTACAGATGGGACGATTCAGACTGGACGTTAGGAAGAAGTTCTTCACCATGAGGGTGGTGAGACAGTCGAACAGGTTGCCCAGAGAGGTGGTGGAAGCCCCATCCCTGGAAGTTTTTAAGGCCAGGCTGGACGGGGCTCTGAGCAACCTGATCTAGTGGGAGATGTCCCTGCCCATGGCAGGGGGGTTGGAACTAGATGATCTTTAAGGTCCCTTCCAACCCTAACAATTCTATGATTCTATAATTCTATGATAGGCTCAATGGTCTCCCTTCTCTCTGTCCTCTCCTCTGTCCAAATCACCACCGAAGCATCAGGACACTGCAACATCTGACTCAGGATAGCTTTTCTGGTTTTCTGATGGGCTTTTCTCTGCCTGTTTTCTCCAGTAACATGGGGACAAATCAGGAGGTAGGACATGGATGCTGCAAAACCTCTTCATCAGTGGAGAGCAGAACAAGAAGGCTGTCAGTCCTTAAATATTTGTGAAGATACAACACATTAGCCTTCTGCCTAAAGTCATCCTTCCCACAGATCACAGTTTCTGCAGATCATAGACCTATTTTTGCCCTGATCACATCCCATGAGAGATGTCTGAAAATAACCTCTGAATAGAATAGGTAGATGAGGAAGGATTAGCAGGATTAGCCTCAAAGAGTTGAGAGCTGGCAGTTGACAGCAAACATCAAGATATTTGGTCTCTATATAGCAAGAAGAGCATTTTGTGGTGTCAGAGAAGTTTTTGAAGATTCAAGCACACTTGTGCAATGGGTGTGAAGTACTTTGACATTCATGGAGTTGAGACGCTTATTGGTTTAATTCCTTTTGGAAGGATTCCAGTGTGTGTGTGTTCTGAAGGTGCTTTACGAATTAATCCAACATATAGAAAGTGGAGACAATCAAGGGATTTTTCTTCAAAACCTCATTACTGCTCCCATCCAAGATGCAAGTGTAGACATAGCCTTAGACAACTAACTTAATTCTGGAACTCTTATTGTTTTCTTTCGTCTTCTACTCTCCAAGCCTCTAGACTGCCTTTTTGTTTATTTCCCTAGCTTTTCTATCTTCTGCTGTGAAGGCTATACATGATGTTTGAGTTTGTGGTTTTGGTTCCTTGCTTGTTTATTTTAAAGGCTGTTAGACTTCATGCAGTCAGATTCTAAGATCAGGGAGTTGGGAAATATATAAAATGCGTCATATCAGGCTACCTTTGTAGTGAATAAATAAGTACTGTAGTTGTCTTGGAGAAACATTATATCCTTTGAAATACATCATACTTTTTGTGCTCTGTTGATTAATGACTTTATTGATTTGCGATAAATACAATTAAGCAACCTGTAGGTATTTGGTTAAAAATTAAAATGGTTTCTGAAGACAAAACAAGCAACAACAACAAAAACAGAGAAAAAGAAATAAAAACCCTAAAAGAACCCACTTTGTTAGTTTTAACTGGTTTAGGGGTTGCTAATTTGTTTGTTTTAATGTTGAGGGTAAATAAGTTTTTCCTGCAGTGCAGGTAGTCCCAGCATATGTACCTGTACAAAATGAAGATGAGGTAGAAGTGAGTAGTGAGAAACAGTCAGGATGTAAGTTAAGTCTGCTCCTGGGCATGCTTAGGTGCAAATTAAGCAATAGAATATTACAAGGCCTTTTGTTAAGTGTTTTAGAAGATAAAAATTTGTGGGTCATTTTGTAGGGGTCAGTTCTGAATGAGACATTTGAGCACAGAAGTTTAGTACGTTTCCAAAACTCAACAACCCTTTTCTTTTTTTCATATTTCCTTCCAAAGAACACATTTCAGTTTCAAGCCTTTGAAAGATGACATGCAAATATGTAAAAATGTGTGGAAAGATTGCACATTTACTGAAAGAGCAAACTTGAAAGGGTGCACTTTTAACTGTGTATTTGTCCTTCATTTATTTTGCATTTTAGAGTAATATGGTTCTTTAAAAAAAAAAAATGTCATTTTCTCCTTCTTCCTTACAGATTGTTACGTACTCACTCCACACAAAAAAAAAATTCATCATACTTTGAGGAGAAGGGGTAAATATGAAAATAAAACAAGGCCGTGCTCTATTTTGAACAAATTTGAAGAATGACCTCCATTGAAAAAAATTTTAAAAGCTTTACAGCTTTACAGTGACAGACCTCATAGGCCACACAGCCTGTGTGAAATTGGATTCAGTGTGATTATTTCTGGGCAATAATTCAGAGCAAATAACATCAAGAAAGGCTTGCATAAATCCTGACAGAAAAAGTGGATTTAAATCAAACTAATAGGTTGCAAAACATATGAAATATGCTTTGTACTGTGCCTTGGAGACACATGGCCAAATCCATATTCAAAAAGTAAAAACAAACCAGAGTGATTTGAAGAATAAATTACTTGTCATCGTGATCTTTAAAAATGCCAGAATTTAATGCAAAAATATAATCCTAACATTTATTGCAGCAAAAATAAATGTCAACATATTAGACTTAACTGGCTAAGCCTTGTGGTAGCATTTCTACAAAGTGAAAGGAACATGACAAGTTGCATTTCACATTTATTAGAATGAGATTTGGTCTTCTTTATCATAAGCAGTAGATTTAAACACTTTATTTTAATTTACTTCACAGTATTGAGTAAAACATTGACTCAGATAAGAAGTGGAATACCATATACACTTTTCTCTGAAGCAATCAATCAATTTTAGAAGCTAAATATGTAATATGACAACACTAGAGCTTTGCAGTAGAATACAAAATGTGACATAAAATGTTTGTGACATATCGCAGACACTACTTAGAAGCATATCTGCTATATCTAGAACATTGTAAAAGTTATGGTCTACTGTTGGTTAGAACAGATATAGCTTCATAAACAAGTACACACTACTATACAGGACTGTATCTTTTGACTGCAGCTGGGTACATATCCAGAGAGAATTGTCGTTTTAATTCCTTCTTAAACTTTGATATTGTGAAACACTTGTGTGCATTTTCTCGCCTTCCGTTACTAATGACATTACTTATGCTTATGTTCTTACATATTATCTTTACATTACCAACATAATTACACATATGAAACTTACGCATCATAGAGACTATAAGTTTTCTAAGCCTTCTTCGTAGGAAGCAATCCAAATTCCTTGGAAATTAACACAATTCTTCCTGTTACAACAGTGGCAACATAGCCTTCAAGGGTTTTTAAGTTATCATTTGTTGCCTCACAGGGTTAAAATGTTTAGATCATTTTCTTTCAGACAATAAATAATATTTACATGTCTTTTATCTGGAATAATAAAGTGACATAGATATTAAAATATCAATATCAAATCACATGAAATATCTATATGAAATTAAATTGGAAAAAAAAAAAAAAGCCTTGCAATTGAAATAATAAAAAAAATGCATTAAATGAATATATTTAGATTTGCAAAATTAAGCATTTAGAGATTAGGATATGACATATTTGTATTTCATCATGCAATATTACTGCAATCTCTCGGTGTTTTCTACCTGACAATGACAGAAGTAGTTATCTCTCTAGGAAAAATATACACAAAGAATGGAGTTTGTGGTCATGTAACTGAAGAACAAAAGCATACAGAGTGGTCAGAATATAGTATGGTTATCTATATGTGAATTACTATTTAGTACAAACTGTTGATTTTACAGCCTTAAAGGTTATTTATTCAGTGGTAAATAACAATATATGTAGGTAGCATCTCCTAGTTTTGCTTTATGTTTTACTTTAATGTTAAATTTTCTGATTGTTTTTCAAAAGACAAAGGCAGAAAAAATATTACATCTGATAATCTCCCCATGATTCAGGGAAGATTATGTTTATTATGTAAAATAACCTACTGCAGTTTCCCATCTTTCTGACTACAAGAGCAGCAGCGAAACAATCATGCATGTGCCAGAGCTGCCAACGGTCACTGTCATGTCCGACTGGTGGTGTTGCTGGTGGTGGCCTTATTGGAGCTCTCTGTGAGATTCCCAAGAATTGGGAAACCTAGCTGATTTACCAGAGTAGATGAAAGAGGAAAGGCTAGAGAGAGGAAAGAGAATGCTGGAAATAATATGAAGTAGTCTGTAGCAATGTAGGTGAGGCAGTTATAGGGGTCCAGAATGATAATTGGTCCTATTTACTAAGGCTAATAGGCACACGTAATAGAAATCAACAAAGGGCCAATTTTCCAGCAAGTAGGGTAAAAAGATTCTACCTCAGCAAAAAGTACGATCACATGAGATCAGAAAAGATCCAAGACCGGATTGAAATACTTACTATTGCTTTTTCCTTTTATTAATATCAACCATAAACATTTGACCCAATCTTTTCATTGAAATAAACTAAATATTTTTGATTTTCACCTAGTTTTCTGTCATGGATAGGCTTGTTTGGTAAGAGGTATGAGCAGGCTAACTCGTTATGAAGGAGTTGTCCAGAGAACTGGATATTTTCGTTATCCTATGCAGGGGCTGAGGCTGAGCTTTCTCCTTTCTGGTACTTACAGGCAGAAAAGGCTGGTACAAATTAAATGCTGGTTCTAGTAGAAAGCTTTACAACCTCTGAAAGTGTTCATTTTTGAGGATACTCTTGTATAGAACATCTCCTAACACTGCTTTGGCATTTGGCATAGGTCAGCTTTGGCTCTCAGGCGTTTTCATGGATTTCACCCCCCGCAAACCTTTTCCTTGCAATGCAACTGCTAAAATGAGCACGATGACTGACATGTTACAACTCCCTTTTTACTTTGTGGGGGGTTTTAATGCTCTTATAGGTAAATGCGTCCCTTCCTCCTACTATAAATTTATTTCACCATTCATACCTCTGACAGACAGTACGCGCGTACCACCAGTACAAGTATGACTCTCAAAGGTCTTATATTACAAACCTAAGAAGTTCTGGCACAAATTATTCACATAAGTGACTATATGACAGAAAAGTATATGCTATATATTCAATATATCAGTAAGCTAAGGAAAAGAGTAATCTTTCCTTTGAATGAAAAAATGTAGAATTACACATTTAACTCTGAAATATGTGCTGTGAAAATGAGTTGCAACGTATATGGATAATTGCATTTAAATTTGAAACTAGTTAGCACTTTTGATAATAAATAAGGCTCCCAAATGTCTAAGTACTACACTGTTTTGTATAAATAATAAGAATGACAAAAAATGTAATTACATACACTAAACATATGCTGCAATGAAATAGTGATAAGTTATTTTCATGTGCTTTTTAAGAGGAAACCAAACTCCTGTTTTGAGTGAAATCTTATTTCCATATAGCTTTTATATCATTCAACTTAGAGATACGTAAGGATGTTTACAGCCCTGAAACTGGTAGCCACTTAAAAATGTTTAAAAATTTCTGCAGAAAAAATTTATTGAGCTTCTGAAATATCACAAACTACATATACTTCTGGTCATATACTTTTGTAGGTTACATGAAAAATTTTCCTATCTTCTTCCCTCCAAAAAATCTCCACTGTATTTTTATCTGCTCATAAAACATTCACTAAAGCAAACAGAATGTTCAGGTAGTAATATTATATTTTATGTTTCCTCTGCTTTGTAAAGAAGCTTTTTTATTTTTATTTATGTTTCATTGCCCCCTGCTGTTTGATAAAGTACCTTTTTTTTTTTTTTTTTTTGAAAGAGTCAAGATCTCAGTCTGCTTGCTTTATTAGTGAAAAAGGAGTTGGACTTGAAATCACCTTCTCTTGTTATGGTCTCAGATTCGGTATGGTTTTTTTTTTCACCTGAAAGGCTGAAATATTCGAATAATGCAGTCAATACAATTAAACTATTACAGCAACACTACAAAATGTAAAAAATTCTTTCAACTGCCATTTCCTGTCTTACAGACAATATTGAGAAAATATAATAATATTTTAATATGCAATATGTCTTCTATTTTTAGTTATTGTCTTGGGATACAGAATGTCTTATAGGTCTGTGTGAAAAGAGCTTTCCTTACATATGCAGCTCTGTTAGCCCCTGCTCCTTGAGGAGGACTTTCAGTTGCTTGATGAAACTGTTTGCTTAGATCTGCTCATCACCTGCCTCAATAGAGTTCTGCATTTTTCAAATATTTACCTAAGAAAGCTGAAGAAGTTAGTGGTATTCATTTTTCCTTCTGGAAGTTATGCAGAAATTCTGCCCAAGCTATACTTGTTCATACAGAGAAGAATACCTACAAGACTTTTCCAGTGGTAACATGAGGTTACAGACCTGGATATGGCAGACATGGACTGTGTCCACCAGCAGAAAATCTGTGTGACCTAGGATTTTTTTCCATTTTTTAATGAGTTTCTTTCATGCTAGGAAAGGCTCTGCTGTACCAGAATGAGATATTTTTGGAATGAATGAGATAGATAGGTAATAACAGACAAAACTTGGTGCAAAAACTTCCAGAAATCACACATCATTGTCATCAGAACTGTGGGATGGTATGGAAAATTGTGGGATTACTTCAAAAAACAAATTTTGAAATTTTACTTGGGCTTATTTGTCTTGGTTTTTTCAGGCTTCTGTACTTCAACTTTGCTCTGCAACAATGATGCCTAGCAACTTAAAAGAAACAGATATTAAAATTATAATTTTTAATCCAAATCCACAGACATTTCATGAGACTATTGGAACCCATGCAGAAGACCAGTGGCATTTATAACATTGCTACTGCACCTAATGGGTATATCTACCTACATGAAGGGCAGCCTGAAGACTCAGGGTAATATCTGGTTTGTCTTGCCTGATAAGCTAGCCTGAATTAGAAAACCTGGTACCTGGCTGTATCAAATTGAGGTAGCATGTCTTAACCTTCTTTCATTAAGATGTCATTTCACTTCATATTTGTCAGGGGCCAACTAAGAATGTAGCAAATTAATTAGCTCGGATGATTTGGATAACTTGATCATTTTTCTGAGCCATGAGGCTGCTTAGTAAATATCCGCAGTTTCTAACGTACAGAGCTGGTATACCTGAGCTACCAGCCTGCTGTGTAGATGTGTTACATCAGTATAGATGCACAGTTCTATACAAGCTAATTTAGAGTATTCCCTGCTTAACGAAAGAAGCAGCTACAGATAGAGCCACAAATGAGTTTTTCTGCTTCTCTGCTAACCAGAATCACAAGTGCTTTTTTTTTTGGAACAGATTAACTGCCGCTATCTACCTAGATCACCAAAGACTGAGGCACTAAGTTGATTGTACAAAGAATTACTTCAAAATTATCAAATGGTAGAAAAATGTACTTCAAAAAGTGGTTTTTGTGAATTTTAGTAAGACTTTTGATACTGTCCATCACAGCATCCTTCTGGGTAAGTTGTCCAGCTGTGAGATGAACAGGTACAGAGTCTGCTGGGTGAAGAACTGGGTGAATGGCAGTTCTCAAAGGGTTATAGTAAATGGGGCTACATCTGGCTGGCATCCAATCTCCAGTGGTGTTCCTCAGGGTTCAATTCTAGGGCCAGTTCTGTGCAATATTTTTATCAATGTCTGTAGGCAGGAGTTAAATGCATCATTAGCAAGTTTGCTGATGATGCCAAACCGGGAGGTGGTGTTGACTCCCTTGAGAGAGAGATCTTGCAGAGGGATCTAAATAGATTGGAGGATTGGGCAATCATTAATGGCATAGAAATTTAACAAGTCCAAATGCTTTATCCTGCACCTGGGATGGAATAATGCCGGGCACAAGTTATAAACTGGGAGAGAAGTGGCTGGAGAGCAGCCCTGCAGAAAGGGATCTGGGGGTGCTGGTTGTCAGCAGACTCAATATGGGTCAGCAGTGTGCCCTGGCAACCAAGAGGGCAAACCGCATCCTGGGGGGCATCAAACACAGCATGACCAGCCAGTCAAAAGAAGTGACTATCTGGCTGTATTTAGTGTTGGTGTGGCCTCACCTTGAGTATTGTGTGCAGTACTGGGCCCCACAATTTAAGGAGGATGTTCAGGTCCTTGAATGAGTCCAGAGGAGGGCAAAAAAGCTGGTGGAGGGGCTGGAAGGAATGTCCTATGAGGAGCAGCTGAGGACTTTGTGTTTGTCTAGTTTGGAGAAAAGGAGGCTGAGCAGTGACCTCATTGTTCTCCACAGCTTCCTGAGGAGGGGAAGTGGAGAGGGAGGTGCTGATCTCTTCTCCCTGCTATCGTGTGCCAGGATGTGTGGATATAGTTCAAAGCTGCGTCAGGGGAGTTTTAGACTGGATATTAGGAACCATTTCTTTACCAAGATGGTGGTCAAACACTGGAACAGGCTTCCTAGAGAGGTGGCTGATGCCCCATCCTTGTCACTGTTTAAGAGGCATTTGGGCAATGCCCTTAACATGCTTTAACTTTTGGTCAGCCTTGAAATAGTCAGACATTTGGACTAGATAATCATTGCAGGTCCCTTCCAACTGAACTATTCTATTCTATTCTATTCTATTCTATTCTATTCTATTCTATTCTATTCTATTCTATTCTATTCTATTCTATTCTATTTCTATTCTATTCCATTCCAGTCCATTCCAGTCCATTCCAATTAGCTATCACTCACTGGGCTAGCATCTATGTCTAGTCTGCAAGAAATAAAGAGGAGCTCAAGGCAAACAACAGAAAACAGAAAGCCTCTTGAAGGAGAATGAGAGGATGAAATAGGTTTGAAGGAGAAAAATTAGTATTTATGCTGTTGGAAGACTATAGGAATATGTTTTTCGTTGAGGAAGGTATGAGGAAAATAAACTTCGGAGAAATAGGAAGGACATAGTGAAAATTTGGGAGGGAAAGGAAAAAGACAAATGTGTACAGAACAGAGGCATTTACATCCTTAGGAGTACAGAAATAGATTGTAGCCTAAGGTCTAAAGCTGGAACCCTTGATAACAGTGCTATTATAAAGATAGGAGTCTGTATCCTTTCTCCTGTAACCAATCCACACATCCATATCTACATATTTCAGCTTTGTTTGCAAACATACGCCACTGGATCCAAATCTCAGATCCATAACGTAAGAAAATATGTATTACCTTTCCCAGAAATTCATCCCACAATTTTTCATCTAGTTTAGCGCTACTTTGATTTTCCTGCAACAGAGCACAATGTGTTATTTTTCTAATGTTTGTTTAAAATGTCTTGATATTATTACCAACTAAGAATTTGTTTGCAGTCTTGTCAAAAGCTGGAGATTGTTGCTTGCAAAGCTTGAAAGGACAAATTATCTTTGTTATATATATAGAAAGCTTTAGCATGTTATTACAAGTCAGTGGTGTTACAGTTTTTCCCTTAACATTCTGGATGCAGCATTTATTGTTTTTATATTTCTTGACTCTTATTTTAGAGTTCTGGAATTAATTTATGCAAGTATTTAGTGGCATAGCTATTGGCACTACAAACTTAGCTCACTTGCATAAAGGCTTACTTTTGGCTTATTCGTAATTTACAAATAAGCATCATGCTACACAGCCTAAGATAGATCCTAAGTGTGCTTTTCCACATTTGGCATAATTTCTTGGTCAGTTCTGTTCCTCAGAAAATCTCTGACACATTGCTCTAATTTTCCATCCTGATCATTGCCTTTTTTTGAAGCAACCTGTCATGGTTTAACCCCAGCCAGCAGCTAGGCACCCAAAGCTACTCGCTCATTTCTCCCTGGTAGGATGGGGGAGAGAATCAGAAGAGTGAAAGTGAGAGAACTCATGGGTTGAAATAAAGACAGTTTAATAGGCAAAGCAAAAGCCGTGCATGCAAGCAAAGCAAAACAAGGAATTAATTCACTAATTCCCATCGGCAGGCAGGTGTTCAGCCAGCTCCAGGACAGCAGGGCTCCATCACGTGTAACAGTCACGTAGGAAGACAAACACCATAACTCTGAACGTTCCACCCTTCCTTCTTCTTCCCCTGCTTTTTGTGCTGAGCATGATGTCATGTCGTATGGAATATCCCCTTGGTCAGTTGGGGTTGGCTGTCTTATCTGTGTCTCCTCCCAACGTTTTGTGCACCCTCAGCCTACTTGCTGATGGGGCAGTATGAGGAGCAGAAAAGGCCTTGGCTCTGTGTAAGTGCAGGCATCAGAGATCATTCTCTTCAACCATTATACAGAAATTAAATAGTAGGTCAAATATGTGTTTGAGGCTAAACTGTGCGGAAGCTTGGTGTCAGCTCTGGATGGTGTGCAATACCACGCAGACTAACGGTTAGTTTTGTAGAGATAAAGAATTCTAAACAACAGCCTTTCTTTGACGGTAGCTGCAAATTTTCCTATCCTCTAACAAAGCCAGTTGAATAAAGTAGAAAAGCTTCCTAATTTCTATAGAAATGGAAGAAGTAATCAGTAGAACTGCTTCTGTATAGGTTTCATTTCTTTCAGTCCCATTCTGCTCTTTTGCAATACACATGAGGTCTGGTAATCTTCTCTGACAATGCCAATTGTTCCAGTTTATTGGGTTGCTTGTAGAAACAATAACAAAAGCTGTTTCTAGAATGTAATTTGGCAGAATATTTAATTATCAAAATAATTGCGCAAGAATGCTCATTATGTACTTATGAGACATAAGGCCATATCTGGAATGTTTCTCAGCTTACATAACCTATTTTACCCAAAGCAGAAAGTGCACACAAACATTTCCATTATATAAATATGTCAAAAAAATTTGATGACATATAATAATAATAATATGCCAGTCTAGGCATGGTATATCTTTGGTATATATGGTATATCTTATAAAGTGCAGGTTGCACTTTAAAGAAATGTTTAATTTTATCCTATTATTTGTAACAGAAAAGCCATTTTTTTCATTAAGGCAAACAAAAAAAGTCATAACAGAACAGCTCACCATAGCGATAGGTTTGACATGCTGGGTTAAGAATACACTTGATTGAAATCTGAACTGGTCTGCGTTAAAGTCTGTTAATTTAGATATTTATTTGAAAAGCAGATCCTTAACATAATGAGAATCTTTTCAGTGCAAAACAGTTTTCCAACTATAATTTCACAAGACCAACTGAATATGCCAGTTCAAATATATCAAGGGATATATCCTGAGAAGTTACTCTATTTTCTTTAGGTGAAAATTCCAACATATCTGGATATGTTGATAAAATAAGACAAATGGCAAATATGCTTTGTTATCATTGTTATAAAAAAATTCTCATCTAGATCCCAACCCTACTATTCTAAGGAAACTCCAACCAAATGCTAAGAAATAGTTTTTGTTTCAACAGGTCATAACATAATCAACAATATGGGGGGAAAAAAAAACAAACGAACCAGAGAAAAAGCATTGCTACTCATGAGGTTAAAGAGAATTAGTGATTCACATCCCACAGAAAGTTAATAGAAATAACATCTTATTTCTGAAAGGGATTCAAGCTTATAATTAGCTATGTTATACCCATGCAGAAGGAGAAAAATAACCAACCTTCTGTATTCTGGTCTTTTTTTCTTCCACTCTTGTCTCCAGATATTTTAGTTCTCAAAACGAGCTTTTGTAGAAGTTAAAAACTATTATTCCAAAGCCAATATTGACTTCCTCATATACTTTTTCTTTTTTTTTTCTGTTTTTTTTTATGGCAACTGTAGGTTTACGAGAAGTAACAAGCTGAAACAAGCCAGGACACCGAAGCAATCTTGCCTCAAACGATAAAATATTGATGGAGAACAGATTCCCTACCCAGGGAGATCTTCCACCAGGTGATTATAGGTAGATAATCCAGATGTTCAGATTTAACTCAGAGAGTTTTATTTAAACCATTGAGGCTTAAAGATTAAAAGCCCATTTTACCTGGATTGTTGTTTACAGTCACGTTAGCCTCTCTTTGTAATATTTGCAGTACTGGAGTAGATGACCGCTGGCAAAATTTGGACCAGAATGCTCTGGCAAGCCCAGGCACCACACCAAAAGAAGAATGTCTTTTCAAATATCTCTGCTTCTTTAAGGTTTACATAAATTTTTCAACAGTTTCAGTTTTTTTGTTTTTTTTTTTGTTTTGTTTTGTTTTGTTTTGTTTGAGATTAGAGCTCCGTAGAAATTTTGTTACTGTTTATTTCGGATTTGGGGCGGAAAGCTGATAGACTTTTTCTCTATATACTAAGATATACCAAACTCACAGCCATGCTGTGTGCCAAAGAGAAAGGGAGCATTTTTGCATGTGTATATATGCTTATACGTATACACATGTGCATACACATACATATATACATATGTGTGTATATATGTAAGATCTGTAGACACATATATAGATATATTGGTATTTGCGTGTGTGTACAGATACAGGTAAAGTGAGGGAAATATCGTTTCCATGTGAATGTAATAAAGAATGTAATAAATATTGAGAAAGCAAAGCAGCTGTATAGTATTTCTCATTATCTTCACCATTCAATGCATAATTCTAACATGTGTTTCTCCATAGTGTCAAAGTTCTACCCTAAATGCAGAATTACTGTTTTATTAAAGAGGTTTTCCTTTAGCATCATACTATATGAGTTTTTGGCATATCCTCCCGGTGAAGTGAAAAACTTACTCCAGATACATAAACTACACAAGCCTTTTGATAGTCACTGTCACAGGGAGGATTAGCCTTCATGCCAATCTCATTCCTACGTCTTTATTTATTCTCCAAACTGTCAGTTGCACAAATCCTTGGTTCTATCCACTGGTTTTGTTTACTGTGTCTTATTCAGGAAGATGTCTCTTAGGTTGGATGAACTATCCCTCCAGAAAAAGGTAACATACTTACAAATTGCAAAAGTTCTATTTTAGATGACTTGACTGATTGGAATCCTGTGACAGATCTTTATCTTTCTATGTGATTTTAACAACTAGACCTTTTTGTTTCTTGGTTGGTTGTTATATACTTTCTACATTCTCTATGCAACTTTCTAACTTTTGATGCAAAATGTTCAGTACTTACAGAGCCATGATGACCTGTGGACCACAGCCTCATTTTACTTTCCTCTTGACTTTTCTCAGTGTTATGTCTTGATACAGTTCTGGAGAACAAATTCTGTGATACTTCAGTCCTTTCTTTTATAAATGTGGTAGCTTGATCCTGGCCAGCAACCTGAGACTGGTTGACCTTAGCTGACTGCCATGTGCCCACTAAGCTGCTCTAACAATCCTCCTCCTCAACAGGACAGGGCAACAAAATATGATGGAAATCTCATGGGTTGAGATAACGACAGGGAGATCTCTCATCAATTACCATCATCGTCAAAACGAACTATATAACAAATCTAAAAGCACCTTCCCTCCACCCCTCTCATCTTCCCCAGCTCAGCCTCACTCTCTACTGCTTTACCTCCTCCCTCCAAGTGGTGCAGGGGATGGGGGATGTGAGTTTCAGTCAGTTCACAACTCTTTGTCTCTGCCTCTCTTTCATCCTCACACTATTTCCCTGCTCCAGCATGGGGTCCCTCCCATGGGAGATGGTACTCCATGAACTTCTCAAATGGGGGTCCTGCCTATGGGTTGCAGTTCTTCAAGAAATGCTCCAGCATGGGTCCTTTCCATGGGGTTCAGTCGTTCAGGAACAGACTGCTCCAGTGTGACTCTCCTGCGGTGTCATGGGTCCTGCCAGGAGCCTGCTCCAGTGAGGACTCTCCATGGGGTCACAGCTTCCTTTGGGACACATCCACCTGCTCCGTCGTGGGGTCCTCTACTGGCTTCAGTGTGGCTATCTGCTCCACTCTGGACCTCCATGGGCTGCAGGGGGACAACCTGTGTCACCATGATCTTCTCCACGGGCTGCAGGGGAATCTCTGCTCTGGCACCTGGAGCATCTCCTCCCCTTCCTTCTTCCCTGACCTTGGTGTCTGCAGGGTTGTTTCTGTCACATATAGTCACTCCTCTCTCCCAGCTGCTGCTGCAAAGTATTTTTTAATCTTTCTTTAAATATGTTATCACTGAGGTGCTACCAACATTGCTGATTGGCTCAGCTTTGGCCAGTGGTGGATCCGTCTTCGAGCTGACTGGAACTGGCTCTGTCTGGCATGGGGGAAGCTTCTGCTGTTTTCTCATAGAAGCCACCCTTGTAGCCCCTATGCCCGCCACCAAAACCTTGCCCCACATAAACCTAATATGCAACCAAACAGCTATCCATCCTTTCAATCACTTCCCTTTCCCAGGGAATGGGGAGAAAAAAATTGAAGGAAGGGAAAAAAAATGTGTGGATCAAGATAATGACTGTTTAACCCGAAAAGCAAAAGCACTTGCTTGGAAGGCAGAGCCTCAGCACGTGTAGCAATAGCTTGAGAAGACAGATGTGGTAGCCATGAGCATCCCCCCTTCCTCTTTCTTTCTCAGAGCTTTTATTGCTGAGCATGACATCATATCCTATGGGAAATCCTTTTGGTCAGTTGGGGTCAGCTTTCCCCGGTGTCTCCCATCCCAGTTTCCAGCCCACCCCTAGCCTACTCGCTTGGGGAGGGGGAAAGAAAGAGAAAACCTTGATACTGTGCAAGTACTGTTCAGCAGTAGCCAAAACATTGGTGTTTTTTCAACACTGTATTATTCACAAACGCAAAACACAGAGCCGTAGGGGCTGCTGTGAAGGCTTTATAAATTCGTCCCAGCTAGCCTCAGCACAATGAACAATAAGATGCAAGACTAAAAGTGCTATGATATTCTGCACACCCAGAGATTTTGTTCCATCCAAAAAAATAATCCTTGGAGTGCTATGTAAAAATGAAATAAGTGATGAGCCAGTAAAGATACTTACATTTAGAATGATAGAGGCAGTCACTGTAGAGATATTTTAAAATCTGTTAAAAGCAAACAAGGTTATTCTTCAATAGTTAAGTTTAATAAGAAGACTTATTCAATTCTATGAACTCCTGACAATAAAAAAATAAGTAACTCAAAGGAAAAAAAATCCAAAACAAAATAAAAGCAAACCAAGAAAAACTCTTCAGGGAAATTGTTCAGCAGAGGAATATTTTTTTCAAAGAAGTACTGATTATTTTATGACAGCTGAGCTGATTTTGTAAAACATTGGTAGCAAATACTAGATAGTATTACTGGGTTTGCAACAATGATGGTAGAATGATCTATTTTTTTGTAAATGATAGAAAATGTGATGATTCAAACTTTTCCTAAGTTGAAATTCACTAGAGATTTCAGAACATATTCAAAACTTCGTACTCCCAGATTAAGGCCTCATGTGCTATAAACCAAGAAGACAGAGATGTCAATAATAACGAAGATGGCACGAAGCCACACTGGAGAACTGCAGAAGGGAAGGATATAGCACTTATGTATGTTTAATTTAAATTAAGAAAAAAAGCCAAAAAAAGAAAAAAAATCCCTTCCATTTCCCTTTGTAGTTTTTTTTTAATAACTGCTTGGGCTAAGGCAGATAGATAAATAAATATTAAAAACACTCACATGAAATTATGTTTGTAGAGACTGTATAGAAAAGAAATCGATATTGTAAGTTTCTTACATTTGAATACGGAACTATGGGAAAGCATGAAGGAAAGTAAAGAAGGGAGAATTAATATGTTCATGAGAATATGAGACAGAGTGAGGGAGACAAAGATGCTCACAATGACCCGAAGAATGAGGCTGAAGGAAATTTTGAGATAAAGAACATCTGTAAGTCTATTACTGGTGAATATGACTAATGGTCATGACTGGAAAGAAGCTATTAAAAATAGAATAACGTATTAGACTAATCAAGTAACCTAGCAGTGTATGTTTCCAGCCTGAGGGTTCATATGTATTACAACTTCATGATGTTATGCTAATTAAGATTTATATGGGGCAAAACCTGGGAAAAAAATATGGAAAAAGTCTTTATTTTATAAGCAAAAACAAATAATAAAAAGTTTTTTTTTTTAAAAATCAAGATTAAATTAACAGAAATATTGACCAAACACTTCAGATCTGAGCTTGTGTTTAAACTTGACCTAAGTCAAGTGTTTCTGAAGTTTTAAATAGTATTATCAATTCATGAGCTTTTCCTCCAAGTAGAGAACATACAGTGTATGTTTATGCTTTTGTACATATAATCTACATACATGTGTTTAACATGTTTAACAATTTGACATTTTATTGTATTTTTGAGATATGGAGATTTTCTTCAGAAAAAGGACACCATTGGATTACTTGGATTACTACACTGAATTATACGTTACCGCAAAAATATGCAGTATCACCGCATTACTTAGAATTAAACTGATATTGGCAGGTGGCCTAATTTTTAAGTATAATTTTCCCTTAAAGATCTTTTTAAAGTGACTGTTACCAAATAACAGGATTTAAGGTCATGGTTGATGAACAGTTAACCATTTGATCTTTGTCTAATGCTGTAACACTGGAGGCCAACACAATTTATGAATTATATTTTAAACTCCCTTATATGAAAATGTAAAGTAGGAATTGGTGAACCTGCTCTGGCAGGGGGGTTGGACTAGGTGATCTCCAGAGGTCCCTTCCAAACCCTATCATTCTGTGATTCTGTGAATTTTGAGGTTGTTTTACTTCTGTACATTAAATCAATGAGATCAATATGGGATATGACATCTTGAGAAACTGTAGAGGTTATAGCTAAAAGAATTAAGCAATATTATGGAGCGAAGGGAACCATGTTTAATAGCAAGAAACTAAGACTTTTACTTTATGTCAAGATGACTTAACCAATGTCTGCAAGAACCCACAAGAACCAAATATTGCTGACAGCATACTGGCCTACAATCTAGAAGAATCGAACATTACAACTCAGCTTCTAGAAGATAAACAAATTTCAATAACATCAGCTCAATAAGACCAAATATTCTAATCACTGAAACAGCTTACTTGGGAAGCAGTAGAATACATACTATTTGAAGGCTTTAGATCAGGATACTATTAGAAATACTTGATGAAAATATTACTATACACGGGTCAACAATCTGCATTATTCAGAAGGTCACTATTCAGCAACCATAACAGATTTTTTTAGCCTTGGAAATTCTAACTCTATGAAAACTTTAATTATCCATGCACTTTTCCTTACAAAATTTCAGTGTGCTAAACAAGGATTTTATTTTTTAGCAGTTTTCAAGTCTTTCAGTAGCACAATACTTCAGTTTTTCTAGTGCTTTTGAAAAGAAAAAAAAAAGTAGGTATTAGGAAAACACCACAACCCTATGTTCTTTAATTTTCTGAAGCGTACCATGTCATTCCACTTCATATGATACCTAATATAAATAGTCTTCTCCTAGGATTTACACAGAGCTCCTCTGAATATAATTCCACCTACTAGTCTCATTTGGTGTTTTCCTTTAAGTGCTATGTAAGGCTCAATGATTTTTGAGTTCTTTATATACTGACCCAGACTGAAAACATGTTACATGATCATAATTTACTGGTCTTTAATGACAGTTTGGATGCATGTCAAGAGTATACTAACATCTTCATCATTTTGATAAGTTTCTATACTTGATTTTACATAGCATTTAACTGATTTCCTTTTATAATGAATGAAGTCACTTTAAATGGAAAACAATCAAGAAGCTTTCACTTTATTTATTTTTTTTTTCCGCAACACCACTCTGTCCCGAAAGCTCAAATAACATTGAACTATATAGTCATAATTCTATGATTAAATCACATCATCCTCAAACACAGGAGTCAGGAAGGAGCTAATAAAGGAACTGAGTATCAAATTGATGTGTCACCCATCAGACAAGTAGAAACAGCTGTTGTCCAAGAAGAATACGATTAAAATAGAGATGGAGAAAAAAAGCAAAGTTACTCTAGTGTAAAGGCTAATAGAAACTTTGGGAAAACCTTGTGAGGAGAAATAAAAAATAAAATAAAAAAAGGGAGAAAGGAAATAGACAGGGTGTAGAGAAGCTTAGACTGGTTCCCCTCACTTTTGAAGTAAAAAGCTGGAAAATTTAGTTCTGTAATGGTGTCAGATCAGGGAGCAGTGGAAAAGTCCTCTGGAATTAGTGGCATGTATTTAAGTTTCCTGCTGTCTGAGAAAGCTTGTCTAAGTGGACAGCTTCAAACAGTTGTCTTTCTCTCTGTTACAGTCTCAGCTGGTTATTCAATCCAGCTCTCTTCTGGAATATACTTAAAATGTTTTAAGCAAATATATAGGTGAGCACCTATAGTGCTCTAGTGTTCAGCTTGGTATTGTTTCGTTGGGGTCAAGCTGGGTTTTGGACTGGTGCTGGCTCAGATCACAGCTGGTTTGGATGTACAACAGTCTATATATCTCTGCTGTATTGCTTACAAGCTAGAGAGTGCTTGAGATAAAACTGGTACTGATTTCCCTGACGATTCTATGGTGGCCTTTGGTGTAACAACTAGGAAAAATTTGACCTGTTATACTAAGCAACTGTGCAAAGTCAGATTCCAAAGAAATTTGTTGTTGCTAGATCACTCTAAAACTCACAACCAAGCGGTGCTCTAGAAATGTCAAGTGGTATTTTATTTTCGTATGGAAATGCTGAGACTAATTAACAATACTTAAACCACTTAATATAAATGTCTGTTGCAGTTAAAGAAAACTAATGTAATTGCTCAACCTTCTTTAAACCTGTGTCTTCAGATATGTTGATGCAGCAATGACTTGCTGGAAAGCATTTAAACTGCTAATTACAGTTAATTAAAAAAAAATTAAAAAAAAAAAGAAAGTGTCTGATTCTTTAATATTATATAACAGTATGGAGAGCCATTACAATTTATTCATTACTTAAACACACACTATGCTTCCCTGTATGCCAAGTATGGAAAAAAACACAGAAAGAGAGCTGATGCTGTATAGGCTTGTTGTGTTTATAGTAAATAAAGAATATAAAACCACTTTGTTGCAGTATTTATTTTAGAGGGATTTTAATATTTTTTAAAATGGATTAATTTGATCCCAGTCCTTCAGGATGAAGTGTCAAGTGAGTAAGGAGAAATCAATACATATTTCTTCATTGTACATTGCCACAGTTGTTAGAGAATCACTATTATCCTTCTTAAGAAAATCACTATGCTATTGTTCCTTTCTGGTACAATGCCATCGACAGTATATTTTAGACTTTCACTACAATTATCTTGACACTTAAGTGATCAAATGGCTTTAGAAAGCACTTAAGAACTTAATGTCCAACTTCTTAGCAGCTATAGATGTCTTTATGTTCCTTCACAAAAAAAAAAAAAGGAAAAACTTAACTTAAAGAAAGTTATTTTCAGAACTAAATGTTCTTATGCACTTAATAAGTAATATTCTTTAAGTCTTAAAACATATTAATTTTTGAAGTGTCTGTAGACTATGGATTATGATGTACTCCTTGGGAATAAAAACCAATGAGTTACAGAATGGAGATTATTTTTTTCTTAATATGAAATCTAGACTTCTGTTAAATGCAGTGTGATAACTTACAGGTGGAATGGGGGAGGGGGGAAGGCACAATGTTGCTCCACCATTGTTATTGAAATGAACAACTACGTGAAATCCAAAGTTTTTCTTAAAATACTGGACCAGAACCTACGTGGTGCTTTTTCTGAACTCAAATCTGTGACTTTTTGGTTGCATATTTTTAACACTCCTTTCTTTCCTTCCTGTGTAGAAGTTGGAGATTTGTAGGATTCCAAGCTACTTCCAGCTCACCCTTGTTACATCTCTACTACTTTGACCATGGATGAAAGTATGGTTTGCACTTAAGTCCAAATCTTTTGCTTATTCGTGCTGTATGAATATAGAATAATTTTCAAGCATGTATGTGAGGATTATCTCAAAGTGTCACAAGGCACCCCAAAGATTCTGCACCCAAAATCTTTAGAAAAGACTAAAAAGTTAGGGAAAGATCAACTATACTGTGCCAATCCACATCTCATCAGGGATCCTATCCAATCTTTATAGGAAATTCTGTGGGTTGATGTTAAACAGATTAATCATCTGGGCTTCTTTCTGGAAGTTTCTAAACTTAATGCGGATGCATAAACCAAGGGCAAGAAGTGAAAGACTGTAGCCCACTTTCTCATTAAGGAGGTGGCATAGCTACTGTCTTAAACTTAAGGAGTTTTATGCAGTATTACTTCCTTTGTTATTAATTGCTCAGTTTACCTTCCAGTGGCTTACCATCTATATGCAGAAGACACCTGTGAAACTGATGTTTGGAGTGTGCACAGAAAACCTACAGATTTCCCTTGCACATGCAAAAGTGAGATTGCAGATATAGAAAGTAAGAAAACAAGTTTAAAGGAAACTGAAATATTTAACTTAAAAAAAAAAACGTGAAAGCCTACAGTTTGTACGCATTGCAGCCTTTCATGTGCATAGTTATAGAACAACTGAATTATTACAGGATAGCTTTAGACGGCTGATTTAAAATCCTTCTTGAAACCAAACAAAAAGTGACCATGATATATAGTTCTTTGTCTCGAGAGAGGAAGGTAATTTGGAATAGGGTACTGTTCATAAAATTGCCATCTAGGTCTTCACTGCATGCCACTTCTATAGTTTAATTATATATCTGTCACTAAAATCTTTCTGGAAGATGGGTTGTTGTTGAAGCAAATTCTGACTTAATCAAGCAATTCAAGATTAAGTTTTGTGGCTTATAGAATCATAGAATTGCCTAGGTTGGAAGGGACTTTTCAGATCATCTAGTCCAACCATCAACCTAACACTGATAAAAACCATCACTAAAACATATCTCTAAGCACTATGTCTACCCATCTTCTAAAAACTTCCAGGGATGGTACCTCAACCACTTCCCTGGGCAGCCTGTTCCAATGCTTAATAACCCTATCAGTGTAAAAATTTTTCCTAATGTCCAGTCTAAACCTCCCCTGGTGCAACCTGAGGCCATTTCCTCTTGTCCTATTGCCTGTTACTTGGGAGAAGAGACTGATTCCCACCACTCTACAACCTCCTTTTGGGTAGTTGTAGAGAGCGATAAGGTCTCCCCTCAGCCTCCTTTTCTGCAGGCTAAACAACCCCAGCTCCCTCAGCTGCTCCTCATAAAACTTATTCTCCAGACCCTTCACGAACTTCATTGCTTTTCTCTGGACCTGCTCCAGCACCTCAATGTCTTTTTTGTGGTGAGGGGCCCAAAACTGGACACAGCACTCGAGGTGGGGCCTCACCAGTGCAGAGTACAGGGGGACGATCACTTCCCTAGTCCTGCTGGCCACACTATTCCTGATACAGGCCAGGATGCTGTTGGCCTTCTTGGCCACCTGGGCACACTGCTGGCTCATAGCCAGCTGGCAGTCAACCAACACCCCCAGGTCCTTTTCTGCTGGGCAGCTCTCCAGCCACTCTTCCCCAGGCCTGTAGCGCTACATGGGGTTGTTGTGACTCAAGTGCAGGACCCAGCACTTGGCCTTGTTGAACCTCATACCATTGGCCTTGGCCCAGTCTGAAGGCCAAAGCCTTTCTACCCTCAAGCAGGTTGACACTCCCACCTAACTTGGTGTCATCTGAAACTTACTGAGAGTGCACTCAATCCCCTCATCCAGACCACTGATAAAGATATTAAACAGAACTGGCCCCAGTACCGAGCCCTGAGGAACACCACTTGTGACTGGCCGCCAACTGGATTTAGCCACTGCTTGTGAAGAAGAACAGAGTGAATTGTTATAATCTGCCAAAGATCATTTACTTTTCCCAAATCTGAAATTTGGATCTTTATCTAGTATTCAAGGCTATTTGGAATGCTATCCAGTTTAAGAAAAATAACTGTGCTATAGATCAGACTGCTTTCTAAAGTGCAACTTAAGCAATTTTTATATGATTTTTAAAATCCACATTTCCACAGACTCCCGTGAATATTGCTATGTCTCATGGAATTTCAAACTGGGGCAGAGATGTAGACCTAATGATCTGGCATCACTTCAGCAAGAATTCTTGAGATTCCATTTTGATAATATCAGTTATTTAGAGTCAAATATTTTATATTTTTACATAGCTAGGTCTCAGACTGTCTATAACCCTTTCAAAAGGATCTCAACTTCTTAAGAATTTATTTAATCATGTGTAGCTCATACTGTCCTTTAAGGGAATCATTATTTCTTAAGTTAATGAAGTTCAATTAGAATGTTGAACTGGTGCTAATTAATAGAGTAAAGACAATGCATCATGACCTGGATTTGGTTCAAGTCTAGTGGATTTGTAGGTAGTGTGTTATAAGAACTGGGTTACTGGCGAGGACACGCTTGGATGATGCACGCTGTGCAGTGTATGTGGCCAGTGTTTACAATACCTTGTCTTAAAAGTTGCTGTAAATCTGGTCAAGGTGACTCAGACAAAACAAAAGAAGTATTTACTGCAGTAAGAATATATTTGTAGTGTTTTATTTCTCTGTCTCTATAAAATATCTTACATATGTGTATCATTATAGACATATATATGTTTACACACACACGCATTGATTTTTTTTCCGAAGAAAGACTTCCACAAAGCAATCTGTTAAGGGACTGCTAATAGGCAGCTCTGATGCTGTCTGCTAGTCAGCTAATAGACAGCTTTGCTGCCTACTCTTCTGTGTACCACACATGTTTTCTATGTGCTTGGGAAGTGTTGCAATTGCCGGAAGTCAGTTGACGGAGAGCCTTGACCCAAGCTTTTTGTCAAAACCACTCAGTTTTCCCAGGTGCTTTCAAGGCTACAGCTCCAAGTCTTCTAGTATGCTTTGCATTTATTTGGTATAACAGACAAGCAGATATCTGCACATTTTACAAAGTTTTAGATCCATCCCAGGCTGGAACTTCTTCCACTATTGTATTTTTTTGAGGAACTGAGACACCAGTTCTAAGCATGTCTGAAATGCCTGTGGCCCAGTACCATGTTTTCAGTAACAATCAACAGAAGTTGTCTAAGACATATCTTAACAGAACAAATTCAGCGATGTTTTCCCATGACCCTTTCCTAGTTTCTAAGAGTTTCCGTCTCGGGCTTTTGGACCAACTCTAGCATTAACTTTTGGGGGGGGGGGGGGGGGGGGGGGGAGGCGGTTATATACGCCATTTAATATTAGAGGTTAATATTTAATGTTATGAGTTCAGTAGAAAAATGAACTATAAATTTCATCTTACGAATACAAGCACTCCCAGGACAAATATTGTTCCTGTCAATGCCCATTCATGTGACCCTTTATTTGTGAGGTTCTTGTTATGCCTTAAAGCTAGTAGAAAGGATAAAAATGTTCACTGGGCCTGTTTCATCTACGATGAAAAGCAGAAGCAAAAACTAACTAATGATAAATTAATTTGCAATGCTTTCTGTGTCTCTATGCAGTATTCTTAGCATGGATCTAACCTTTCATCATGGTAATACCTTGGATGATGATGACATTTTTTATAAAAATAAAAATCTAACTGCATGATTTTAAATAAATGCTGTTAGCATATCATAATTAGTGAAAACACTTTACTATTGTGTGTTTTTCATACTTTAAAATGGAACTATTACTACATTTCCCACCAGGAAGTACAAAAGAATGACTAAACAATGGCTAAACAAAAGACAGACTAAAAGACTTCAATTCTCTCTTTTCTACCCTCCCCCTTCCCTTCACAAAGGAAAAGCTGTATTGATCATTGACATTCTTCTCTCAAGAGATGCTTGAAATGACTGTTTCCTTGATAGCACTTGTCCTAATTTGGTGTCTAATTAAGAGACAGATATCTATTCTTTACTTGCTCTCCTTTACAATATTTCTGGTGGTCAGGGCTCAGGATATTAAAGTTCTTCATGTCTTAGAAATATAATAAAAAGAACAATGAAGCTTTAAAAAGCCAAACCAAATCAAAACAAAACCCCCAACACTTGACTTCAGATAAACAACACTGACAAAATAGAAGTAGAAAACCCTGCAAACAGCAGAACTTCAAACTCAATGAACATAGTTAAATTGTTATATACCATGGTATTGTGTTCATGATGCTGCATTAACAAGAACTATAAACAAGCACTTCCATTGGAAAGTTGGCATTTCAGAGTTTGTTTCAGGTCAAATATTGGCACGCACTGACACATCCCTTGTATTGGTTTTAAGTGACAAAATTTTGGTAGCAGTCCGGGGGGCTGCAGGGGTGGCTTCTATGAGAAGACAGCAGGAGCCGTTCCTATATTGCACACAGCCAATTCTCCAAAATGGACCCATACTGGGGGTGAACTGGAAGCTGGGATGGGAGACACCGGGGAAAGCTGACCCCAACTGACCAAAGCAATTTCCCATAGGATATGGGAATCATATATGGGAAGCAATAAAAGCTCTGAGAAAGAAAGAGGAAGGGGGGATGTTCATGGCTACCACATCTGTCTTCTCAAGCTATTGTTACACGTGCTGAGACTCTGCCTTCCAGGCAAGTGCTTTTGCTTTTCGGGTTAAACAGTCATTATCTTGATCCACACGTTTTTTTTCCCTTCCTTCAATTTTTTTCTCCCCATTCCCTGGGAAAGGGAAGTGATTGAAAGGATGGATAGCTGTTTGGTTGCATATTAGGTTTATGTGGGGCAAGGTTTTGGTGGCGGGCATAGGGGCTACAAGGGTGGCTTCTATGAGAAAACAGCAGAAGCTTCCCCCATGCCAGACAGAGCCAGTTCCAGTCAGCTCGAAGACGGATCCACCACTGGCCAAAGCTGAGCCAATCAGCAATGTTGGTAGCACCTCAGTGATAACATATTTAAAGAAAGATTAAAAAATACTTTGCAGCAGCAGCTGGGAGAGAGGAGTGACTATATGTGACAGAAACAACCCTGTAGACACCAAGGTCAGGGAAGAAGGAAAGGGAGGAGATGCTCCAGGTGCCAGAGCAGAGATTCCCCTGCAGCCCGTGGAGAAGACCATGGTGACACAGGTTGTCCCCCTGCAGCCAGTGGAGGTCCAGAGTGGAGCAGATAGCCACACTGAAGCCAGTAGAGGACCCCACGACGGAGCAGGTGGATGTGTCCCAAAGGAAGCTGTGACCCCATGGAGAGTCGTCACTGGAGCAAGCTCCTGGCAGGACCCGTGACACCGCAGGAGAGTCACACTGGAGTAGTCTGTTCCTGAACGACTGAACTCCATGGAAAGGACCCATGCTGGAGCATTTCTTGAAGAACTGCAACCCATAGGCAGGCCCCCCATTTGAGAAGTTCATGGAGTACCGTCTCCCATGGGAGGGACCCCATGCTGGATCAGCGGAAGAGCATGAGGAGGAAGGAATTATTTATTGTCTAAGTTTTTATAAAATATACTCAGTGTAAATGTATGTTCTTAGCATTCCTTCAGAGTCTCAGGATTTGGTATGAAAAAGTGGTTGGTCTCTGATGTTTTTTTTTTTCCCCTCTTTGAATAAAATACAAGCTATTGTTGTCTGAGTGAGGAACAATGTGTAAAGAGGTATTTATTATGTATGACTGTAAGTTTCGTGATCACTGTACCCAACCTGTTGCCATGACCAACAAAATAGAATTCTTACCTTCAGGTAAGGATGGGCCATAATGGACTGCGGGGGGGACTGGTGTTCCATGCAGTTGTGGTACTGCAAGCTCCCTGGCTGCTGCTGAGCAAGTTAGCCGAGTTGCATATGTTTGTGATGGTGGTAGAAACAGTGATTTCTTTTGAGTAGTTTCCCCCTGGAATGAAGTGAGAGTCAAAGGGAGAGAAGGGCCATTAAGACAACTCCAGAAGCTGTTCCCTCATATCGGTCAAAGGAAGGTGGACAGAGCCATAATGTTCCCTTTCTTGTTGGGGATGAGGATCGTCAGCATGTTACAGAGCAAGTCTTGTGGTCTTTGAGATAAACCAAGCCAAACGCTCTTGTTGATCACTGGATTTGATAGTGATAATCAATTACTTCCATCAGTAGGAAAGATTCTGTCGCTGCAGAAAGCCAATGTCTGCACTGGGTGTAATTCAGAGGATTTTACTTCAGGCTAGTTTAAGCAGCTGAATACCTGTGATCATTAGATGAGCTTCTGGAGCATATCTATCAGCTTAGTTGCATCTGGAAGGAAGGTAGTTTGTTTATTCTAAAACTGAAAACCAAACCCAGTAAGTAAGAATGATAAGAAAACTTGCTTAAAAAAACACATTTCTGATCTGAATTGAGAAAACTTGTATAGATACACTCTGACTATAAGGATAAATCTAAGCTTTTAGGTTGTTTTCCAATATGTTTTGTATCTCATGTTTCTGTGATATGAAGTAAGGTAATGTTTGCCTTTCTAAATATACCATGGATTAGCCTGTGAGATGACACCAAAATGCAACACACCCTATGAAATATCGCAGGGATTATATGATATTTCATCTTGCAGATTCATCTGGGCAATTTTACAAGGCCTGAGTTTCCTGCTAAAAACTGAGGGCCATGCACATGGTATGTAAACCTTACAACGTCATGATACTCTGCTGCCTTTCTCATGTTACAATTAACTTATGTTCTGTGGTCAGTCTGATTTCTTTGATTACAAGGAGATTACGTCATTTGTTTGAACAGATGAATCTTAACAGCTGTAAAATGCCAATTACAGAAGTAGAAACTCATGACATTGTATAATCATATCTCACTGATAGAAAACAATAAAGCTTTCTTTGCTTGATAACACAGAATTCCATTTTAAACTAGTAATCCAATTTTATCTGCATGAGATTTTTTGTGTAGTCACTTAATTTGATTTTGAATTTGTGTACTTTCTTCCTTTTCTCCTCCTAAAAGTTCTCAAACACCCAGACAAAAGGGTTTCTTTATTATTATTTCATTTTATTTTCCAACTCCTTTCTTAAAGCTTTACTTGACATTAAAAATACAGAAACTTAAAAGCTAAACTGATGCACTGAGACAACTATCAGTCATTCCACACAGTAAAAATCTCACTTTTTAACCCTCATCTTCCTGTATTTTAAACAAATTATTGTATTCTGTAAGCCTTATTGAATAGTTAATACTAAGCAAAATTAATGCAACACTTTTACACAGCATTAAGCGGTCCAAAGTCCATGACTTCATTCTATTGCCAGTCAATAAATATAAGTAAGTAACACTGCATGCTGATCATTAACAGAAGACACTGTTTAATAAGGATCAAAACTTTAAAGTGTATCTAAACATATAGGAATAATTTCTTAATAATGCTTCCACATAAATGCTTCAGTGTTCTTACCTTAAAGTTCTGCATAGAAAGTTTTTACTTCTCCTGTCCCGTGAGTACTTTTTTCATATTTCAATTGCACCTGAATGGAGAGATTTACATATTGTTAATTTGTTCCTTGACTTTTGTTTTTAAGCTTCTTGATTCTCCCTGAACAATACTTCTCAAAGTAAAGAATGGCAAGAGTACAAATTGGCAGAGGTTTGGGAATGTTCTTCCAAAAATTGGAGACTTTGCAATAGGAGAACATAATCGAGTATCACCCTCAGGGCACGATGTTCAAAACTTCATTTACTAGCATTATAAATGAATTCACTCTTTAATTAGCAACTTGGAGTGTGAGAAGGAAATTACATGATTGGTAACATATGATGGAAATGAAGTATGAAAATTTTTTTCTGGACCAATACTGCTGATATATGAAAATCTGGTATTATAAACTGTTACTCACCCTGGATGCTGCAGCTGCAGGCTGATTAAAACTCAGCAGGAAGAGCTATAATAAACAAATGCCACCTGCTGCAAGAACAGGTGTTTGTGTCTTCATTTAGAAACCAAAGCAAAACAGAAGATGCCAAGGGGCTGAAGCAGATCAGTATTTGGATTGACATAATTTGTTACTACTTGTCCTTGAACTTAAAAGCATATTATTCTGCTTTCAAGACTCCTTGATTCAACACTTGTTTCTAGTAATTAAGCAGCTCTCTGCCTTCTCTGTGCAGCTGTCCATTCTCCATGCTATGTGCATTCACTGGTGTATAACGTAGTGTCTTTGACTAAGAATACTGTAAGCCCAAAAATAAGTAAAACCAGCATTTGGTATTTTATTTGATTTCAGTAATCTCATCAGTGATTTGTTTGACATTTGTAGTCCAAACAAATCAATATAGTCATGGTAATCTATCATGTCTTATCTGTTCCTTGGTGGATTGTATACGTTTGCAAAAGTTGATACATATTTTTAAAAACAAAGTAAAAATTCTGCTTCTGATATTTATCTCAGTGGCATCTCTGATGCAGATGAAGAAAAGAGTATCTCTCCCGATGAAAATTAACTGTGTGTCTGTCATATTTGCAACTCCTCAGTGGTGATTTCCAACTGCAGAATTCTTTCTTCATAATAGCAGAACATAAGCAACAGCATCCAGAGTAGCTGAGTGTCTAGATAAATGCATAAATTGACATTCTATGTCTTTGTTCATGTAAATAAAAAATGCGGTAAAGCGCATACCAGTGATTGGTATATACCTTTAACTAAACACAGAATCAATTAGTCTAAATGGATTCAGTCTGTCCTAGAGAAACTACCCAGAAGTCACTTTCATGTTATAACAAGTCTCAAGACACTTGGCAAAAAAAGATTTCATTCTTCAGATCGTAGTTTACGCTGGATGACTTTAATATAGTTCACGGTAGCAGATAATACTTACAGCCATCAGGAAGAGAATTCCAAGGTAATGAACAAAGTTTTTGAGAGCTCTGTTGGTATTTTTTTCCTCTTTTGCAAGAGATGTCACACATAAATAAGTGCTAAAGTCTCATAATACTTAAAGCGGATGTGAAGAGTTATTACCGGGAATACAAGCAACATCACAAAGTCATTTAAAATCCACACACTGCCAGAAGTGTGGATTATAAAAAGGAGAAGCTGAGAACTGGAAAGCTTCTGCGAAGATTTAGCATATTTAAGATGTAAAAATTACTTTCCTGTTTTATTTAGGGAGACTGCATGGGTTGAACAGGAGCTGGAGCGGCATTCTGCCAAAGGTGGGATAACCTAGGGTTTTTGTCTGTTTTTTAATTTTTCACAGTCTGGATGCTTAATAATCTTGGAGGTAAACAATGTTTAAATCATTCTGAGATCAATATCCTAAAAGAGACAGTAGAAAGCCTAAGTTATTTGCTAAAATGGCCATAGAGCATTTTGACAACAGGGTGACTGTGTCTTTCTTACGTTATTGAGCATTAGAGGAAGAACTTCCCTCTCTCACAAAGAGGAAACAGAAAATCTTATTACATGGGTAAAATCCACTTGCACTAATATCAAAGACGCCTGCAACTTACTTAAAATTACATTTTTCTACATTAAATATAATGAAGTACTAAAATAAGATTTAATATAGGTGACAATTATAATTTTATAATAGAGCTAAATACCTCTTCTAATTCTGTTCACAAAAACATATACGTTATTTTTATAGATTCTTTAGAATTTAACAACAATTATAGTTAAATCTGTAATGTAAATTGGTTTTTTTGAAAAGTTTTTTTTTTCTTTTTTTAATATAACCAGATGTAACTAGATGAATATAATGTTGGGGTTTTTTTTTAATATAACTAGGTGAACCAAAGAGTTGGGAAGGAACTTAAATACATTTTGAATCTAAGGTTGGAAAAAAAAAAAAATCATTGATGAAATAGTTCTGATATAGTTTATAGAAGGATGTAACTACATTGAGTGAATATTCAAATATATATGGAAATATAAGCTACAAGAATGGGCCTTTTGATCTGGAAGTCTAACTGCATGTTTACAAACTACATGAGTACTCAACATGAAAGTTAAAAGAAAGCTCAATTAATCTGTAGACTTAAGAAAATAAATAAAACTGATCTGTCAACTATTCTACGGGTAAAAATTTAAAATAGATGGGTCATAAATAGGATTGAAACTTTTAATTTTAGGTGTAGTTACCTATTGGCTGTTGTAGTTAACTGATTTATTTTTTTGGTAGATAAAACTTTCACAGTGACATGTAAAGTTGTTGCAGAATTTGACTTAGGCCAGCACTTTTTTGATTTATGATCTATGGAACTTTGAAATAATTTATTAGAAAATGAAGCTGTTTTGAATTTGGAAAACTATATCAATAAGTAGAACATCGTAACGCATTCATATCACACTATCATTTAATAGAGTACTAAAAAACATCTTGCACCCACCGCCAGAATCTACCTTCTACTGATCTTGTTTCTTCCTTCAGTGTCGCATGGAGCACCTATTACACCACATATCTATTGTTTCCCTGTGTTGCTATAATACATATGCTAAGCAATGCCTAATTAATATGCCAACTTTTTTTTTCTTTAATGGTCTTAAACATTAAAGCAGCTGCTGTTGGGAAATACGCGAACTTAGGCAGCCTAAGAATGTATCATTGCATACTGGTCATGTTTAAGGCAGCGAGACGGAAGAGCACATGATGAAAGTAGATCACCAAGGGTAAACAGACATGGACTGATGGGGCAAAGGCTCCAAACCCAAATGGAAGAATTGATTACAAACAAGCAAAGGCTATTTTGGCCCACCTTGATTTTATTCACACATGTAATTTCTTATTTTACCTCATAGCTGACAGGTTTGGGACAAGTCAGGGTAAACCCTTCTGCCTGATTTTTATCTCCAATGTTGTAACTGCACTAGGCTATAAAGGCTTCTTATGAAACTAGCTGTATTAAAATCTTAAACTATCTCTATGTATGGTGTCCTGACTGTGCAAAAGTACCAGTATCTTATTTTATTATGCTTCCTTTAAAGGAATATCTGGAAACTTGAGCTAATAGTTACCTGGCTTATTTTCAATTAAAAAGGTTGTAGCAAATTTCATTTTAAACATTGTCATGGTATGAAATCTACGCCAAATCACCGTGCAAATACATGAGACCTTGGCTAAATTTACCAAGTCTGACTAGATTAGCTCAGGACAAGCTGGAAAACAAAGAAGCAATAGACAAACTTTATTATGTTATGTGATATTTGCTGACTATATTTTATTAAATCATACAAAGGATGGAGAGTGGTGCAGGGAGTAGTTTTCTGTTTCCTAACCTTGGGGTTTTTTTTTCATATTTTTTAGGTCCAGAAGCTTTCATGCACTGTATTCACTTAAAGACAAAACAATGCAACTATTTCAGTGCTCTTGAAAGCATGCAATGATATCTGATTATTAGGTAAAGGTTTTCTGAAAGAGGAATTCAGGTTCTTCAAATGCTCTGAAAAGTATTCTTTTCATTCTTCTTTATCTGAGTTCATTAAATTGCTTTTAGCCACAAATTGTCCCTTATGACTAAGATGTCAGACGCATTGTTTATTCTGGCAGTGCCTGAAGTGCTGCTGGTGTCTCGGTGCTAGTATATGGTACACATCCACTTGCATGGAGAAAAAGGTTAATCATGGTATAGTGGCTCTTTTCCCCCCAATAGTTTCTGTGAGTTATTTGAGAAAGAGTGAAAAATAGACTATTATTGAAGTGTATATTATTAGAAACAATATATATACACACATATATATAAACAAACATTCAAGGTGGTGAGAGATTATTTATCTGAAAACTGTCTTTCTCTGGGCAAAGGTGACGTTGCCTTTACTGGACTTGAAAGAAGAAAATCAGTAAAGCTGACAAGTGTATGCAATAACCATGTAGTGAGTAAACCTAGAATGGTTCAAACCTAGAATATATGTCTGAATTGTTATTATTTCATATTTTCACAACTTGTGTTCATATGGATTTTATTCCGTGGTCCTTCTTGCTAGGAAGTGTTGTGTTTGATTTTAAGCGCTTAAAGCACACATTCTTGTTTTTGCTAATAGGGTGGAAATATCAGGAAATATTCCCAATTTTCTGGCATTTGGTCTAATAAGCTATGGTATCTGGAATTCTGTCAGGATCTCAAAAAACAGGGAATACAGTGATTTATAAGCTTCTTTGTAAAGAGAATTTCTCTGATACATAACTACAGTTGGCTGGTCTGGTGGATAGTATCATAACAATATCCCAGTTGCCTCTATTTTACTTTCTTCTAAGAATGTCTGTGTCTGTATACTTTCTCTTCCCACACTATTCTCTTTATCAAAAAATAGATTTTTTTACTTGCTAATATTAGTGTAGTTTATTTAACTTTTGTCCTTCTTTTCTCTATTTGCCTGAATTATGATGATTTCACATTTAAAATCAAAGTACTCCAAGTTATAGCACTGCATAAATGTTTATTGTTACTCTTATGAATAATAAAAAAAATGTTTCACATTTATAGGTTGTTTTTTTATGGTATAGAAAACAGTAGAAATATGAAATCTTTACATTAAGGATTTTTTATGCATGATTACGTATCATATGATAGCAGCTTCAACATGTGCATCAGGTACTATAGATGTCAATAATAAATATATCACTAAAAATATTACAGAGTTAAGTGAAAATATATTTAGTAAGATTAATGAGTTTATTGCCCTGGGTTTGTGCTTTCTAAATTACATTTTGAAGATCTAGTTGAAACTTAGAAAAACACGCAATATAATCAAACTACACATGCAGTGTTTTAATTTTGCCATAATGTAAAGATCATCATTGCCATGAGCATTATAACTTTTGTAGAAGAATACATTGTAGAGCTAATGATACTACATACTTGTCTCGTGCTGTGATGAGAGCTGTAGTGGAATTTATTGCCCTGTTTGTCTTATGAAAATTGTAAGGTCCAGATTTCGTAACTCCTTTTCCTGATGTGTGTTTTCCAGTTTTTGTCTTCAGACTCTTCAGCCTTAACCCCTAGTCAATTCATCAGTCCGTATAGAGTGTATCTTTATACTCATATGCACTTCCTCTAAAGCCAATGAAGAAATTCTAGACGCAGAAGTCTGTACTCATCATTTTGTTTCCAAACTTTAATCAAACACACACTTTGCAGTCTACATCCTATGGGTCTTTGAAGCCTTCAACTTATAAGTCTAAGCATTCATTTATTGAGAGAAACGTCCACCAAGTTTTGCTCATGATGGAACAAAGTGAATTGATAAACAAACACAAACCCTCAAATCTTTGTTAGGAGATTGGTCTTGGAATCAGTAATGTCCATCATGTCCTTATGTACACAGTCTGGCTGGGACGAAGTTAATTTTCATCATACCAGCCCCTATGATGTTGTGCTTTGGATGTGTGGCTAAAACACTGTTGGTAATATTCCCATACTTTGACTGTCGCTGAATAGTGCTCACAAAGCTCGCTCTCCTTCCTACTCCACCCTATCCCCCAACCAAAGCAAGTAAACTGGAGTGGGACAAGCGGCCAGGAGGGGACATAGCTGGGACAGCTAACCCAAATTGACATTCCATTCCAGATGATGTCATGCTCAGCAATAAATGTGGAGGGAAAGGGAGAGAAAGAGGGGGGAGTGCGTGGCTGGGCGGGCATTTAAAAGTTAATTATTTAGATTTTAAATCAGTAAAATATTTTTTAGATCAAATTTAAGCAAATTCTGCTGAACTGTGCATTGTCTTTTAAATGTAAATAATTGAATAATTTTACTGTTTGCTTAAAATTCTAAGGGGTGGGGGGGGGGAAGGCATCGAGCAGAGGTGCTCACTGAGCACTTGCTATTATCTCTGTAACTGAGTTGTCATACTTGGAGGAAGGAGTAGCAGGATAGAGTTCCTCTAATTACTTAGTTGTTAGTATACTTGGTAGCCTGTAGGATTTCCAGGGTGAGCAAAAATAAGATGATGACAGCTATTTCATGCATTTCAAAGAGTGTCTCATATGCGGATGACCACCATCCCTATCAGAGCCAACAGCAGTAATCCAAAAAGATGAGAAAAAGAGAATCTGTAATAATTCTTTAATATTTTGTTGTAGCAGTAGAGCAGGTCAGAGCAGCTCTAATTAAGGAAGGCAAGAGACGGACACATCAGTGACATAGTGGGATCAAGCACAACCTCAGCAAGTTTGCAGATGACACCAAGCTGAGCAGTGCAGTCAACACGCTGGAGGGACAGGATGCCATCCAGAGGGACCTGGACAGGCTTGAGAAGGGGGCCCATGTGAACTTCGTTGGGTTCAATAAGGCTGTGTGCAGGGTCCTGCACCTGGGTCAGGACAAGCCCCAGTATCAATACAGCTTGGGGGATGAAGGGATTGAGAGCAGCCCTGCCAAAAAAGGACTTAGGGGTACTGGTGGATGAAAAGCTGAACGTGAGCCAGCAATGTGCACTCGCAGACCAGAAGGCCAACTGTATCCTGGGCTGCAACAAAAGAAGCATGGCTAACAGGTTGAGGGAGGTGATTCTGCCCCTCCAGTCTGCTCTCGTGAGACCCCACCTGGAGTACTGCGTCCAGCTCTGGAGTCCTCAGCACAGGAAAGACATGGACCTGTTGGAACAGGTCCACAGGAGGGCCTCAAAAGTGATCAGAGGGCTGGAACACCCCGCCTATGAAGATACGCTGAACGAGTTGGGATTGTTCAGCCTGGAGAAGAGAAGGCTCCAGCGAGACCATATTGCAGCCTTCCAGCACTTAAAGGGGGCCTACAGGAAAGATGAGGACAAACTTTTTAGAAGGGCATGTTGTGATAGGACAAGGGGTAATGGTTTTAATCAAAAGGAGGGTAGATTTTGGTTAGATCTAAGGAAGATATTTGTTTACGGTGAGGGTGGTGAAACACTGGAACAGGTTCTCCACAGAGGTAGTAGATGCCCCATCCCTGGAAACACTCAAGGTCAGGTTGGATGGGGCTCTGAGCAACCTGATCTCATTGAAGATGTCCCTACTCTTGACACAGGTACTTAAATTGCAAGCATCATTGGTATACACTGACCTTATTTCTCATCTAAAATGCTGTGAGAGGAAAATATGTTTAAATACTGATGACAGAATAGTTTTTGACTATGGGCCATTTATGAACCTAATTTTTAGTAAAAAATAGAAATTATTTTGTAAGGTAATTAAACTATGTTATAGTATATTTTAATGTTGTTATGAACAAATGGTTTTAGGAAATAGGAGATAAGTCACTTTCAAGAAGTGGTTTCTTTTCCACCACAATGTTTATTAGTTTCTTACTGTCCCCTTTTAGTTCACCTTGATAGAAAGGATTAATTAAGTCCTTAGCGTGGAATTAGAACCTGTAAAATAGAAGTACCCGGTCAGTGTGTATTGGGTAAAACTACCATATTTTTTCTTTGCCAAAATAACCTTTAATATTTGTATCAGACATTGACAAATATATTTGTCAATTTGCACAATAATTCGAATGGTTGCTCAAAGGGAAAATATTGGTGAAGTTCAATTACTGAATAGGATAGTCAAACTACAGATAAATGCTAACTTATAGTTTGAGAACTTCTAAATAAAGCTACTTAAAATGATTTCCTGAAAGCCATATAACAAAGGAACAGGACTATCAGAATGAGATCTTAAGACTTTTTTCCAAAATAGGGACTAGTTGGAAGGAAGTACATATATATATATTTCTCCCCATTTTGATTAAGGCTGATGTCTGGCCTGTTTTTAAATTATTTTTATTTTTTCATTGTGAGTTAGAAATTGCCTTATCTTCTGACACCAAATGGGTTACTTACGCAATATTCCATGTTCCTGATGGACAAAAGTCACGGAGGCAAAATAAATTTTATTAGTAACCTTTGTTCTATGACTGTAAAGTTTTGACTTTTTAGTTTATTCTTGCTGGTTTTATAAAAACTTGGAGTTATTTGGTTATTTAATTTCTCCATCCTTATTCTCTCTTTAACTACTCTGACATAATTCTCTGTCTATCATAGGCTACATAGACACTGATTTGTACTTACCCAAATCACAGCTTAGAAAAATTATAAGCATATGAAATTTCAGGCAACCTTGAATTTTCTTAGTCTGTGCATTTCATGGGATTAAGGTAAGAGGATAGACAGGGGAATTCTCAAGCTTTCATTTATTATTTTTATATATTTAGATATTACTAACTTGTAATGTTTATACATAATCATATCTCTTTAACATTATTCCAACAGTACAATTTGCAGGATGGGAAATAGTTCCATCACAATAACAATTTATTTCAAATTGTTATAACTGAGTATAGGGGTGAAATTAAGACAAGGAAATGAACTTTCAGAAATATTTTCAGATTAATTCCCTGTTAGAGACTAATGTTTAAGTATTGGACTGTAATAAAATAAGGTTTGGGATCCTGTTTCTGGCCTGATTGTCTTCCTGTACCTGAAAGTAGAAGACTAAGTTAGCTCCACCTTTAATGTTCTTAATTTTTACCCATGTGTTGCAGGTTGGCATCCTCGGCTCAGCCTATGTATCAGGAAAATATCAAGACAGATCTTTAGAGAGTTTTAAGCCTCAGGTGGCAAAGAGTCCACAGGATATCACAGCCAGAAGACAGGCCTAGCCTTGTATTCTCTAGTTGTAGTTCATGTTTTGAGTAGATTTGAGATTGCATTGCTGCTGTGTGTGCTTCTAAAAGATAATATTTAGACTCTGTGGGAACAATGAGTTGATCTTTAAGCACTTGCAGCATACATCTCTAGAAATCAGTATATTTGTTGTGTTGAGAATCAGGACATCAAATTCCCTGCCGCACTGCTTCAGTGAACCGTGTTCTTTCTGCTGTGGATCACAGGAGTGACTTTTTGCCATCCTCAGAATTGAAATGGCTCTGTATATTGCGGTGATATTTTTGGGTGTTGTTTTCTTTGTTTGTTTTTTGAGCCTTCAGAGAATTTGTCCTTTTTCACAAGGGAAACCTAAGAAGTTGTCAGAATTAAAGGGGGCAGGAGGCAGAATCAGCCCCCCAAAAGGAAAAAAATTAAAGATCTAGTCTTCCATTGTCTCATTTCTTGCTATAGAAACCTAGCTTCACTCAAATTTACTCCTGATTTGGTTTCATTTGTTACCAGGACTAGCTAACTAGAGCTTGCAGTGGTGATTTACAATCATGTTAGTAGGCCTTAATTACTGTAAAAAGAAGAGTATGAGTGGGAATGTTGACTGTTGGATGATAAGATGTCCGCTTTCTCTGTTATTTTATTTTTAATTAAATCTTTTTAAGAAAGCAAAATGTTAAACAGGAACTCAGAAATAGTATTTGCAATTCTATGGTTCTTTCAGAATCAGCCTAGTGCTGATCTCTTTCTTGAGATAGTGATCTTAAAAATATTCTATTTCACATTCTATATTCACTCATTTCCCATATTTTACACAAAAGTTTTGAAAGTACCTCGACAAGTAATTACTCAAATAATTGTTGTATGATATATAATTGTGACGAAACATTAAATTGAAAACCTGTTTCCTCAGTTCTCTGAAGTCTCTGAGACAAAGATGGGATTAAAAGTAAAATATAAGGATTAAAAAGTATAACATGACTGACTAGGTCAGACCATTTACCTGTATTGTCTGTCTTCTAGAACATTTTATAAATGTCAGTTATGACGCTATATAAACAGTAATAGATTTTAAAGGCCTCATACAAAGCTACGGACCATGATTTTGGAGAAATGAATATTCATGTATATTTATTCCAGTTCATTGGGTTTCTGAAGCAAAAAGTCATGATCAACCATCCAGAAATATTGTAAATTACTTATCATGTTTATACCTGTGCAAACTTTCTCTCAGGGGGAAAAAAAAATCTTGCATATTACTGGAGTTAGTATTCGAGGTAATGAAGGTGTATTGTATTCCCTACTTGTAAACACTCTGGTTTTGAAAGAAATGAGTGAGTGTTTTTCAAGGGAAGTTTTTAAGATCAGAAAAACAGAGTTGGAAGATTTATAAATGATTGTTTGCAACAAATGGAAAACTATAAGCAATCAAACCAGTCAAAAATATACTGTTTTCTACTGTGTCCTCTCCCAAATCAATCAAGTTGGTTAAATCTTTGGTACCAAATTTATTTTGATCTACATATAGTCTGAGAACTGAGAAAGTGTAGGATATCCTCTGTGAAAAAAGGAATGTGCAAAAAGGAATGATTTAACTCAAGCATAACATTGGAGGGGAGGGGAATTTGATTGATTAAGCTTTCTTGTAGAACAAACTTAAAACCTAAAGTCTCCAGTGAAAACAGTAGACTAGACAGATCTAACATACACGTAGACTGTCGAAAAGTTACTTGAAGCTGCTGCTGCCAAAAATGTCTTTGGAAACACTGTATCTCAAAAGCCTTTGGCCTAAATACTCCCGTAAAGTACACTGGAAACTCCTGGAGTTTTCTATACACCTGTCTGTCTGCATACATCTGTGCCACTTCATTCAACTGGCAGGCGGTTTGATCAATACCTGAGTCACAGAGATTCAGAGATCTGAGCCTTTTCATTGTCCCCTTTCTGTGGCAGTGATGAGCCTAGTATAAATGTGAACAGAAAGATAGATGGGGGAAGTGTGGCACAGGTAGAGTTATTACTCCCCATTAACCTTTTCCAAGAGCATTTCAGATCACAGCAAGAGAACCAGCTCCAGTTTAATGTTGACCTAGAATCCCTGTGGTAATAACACTGAGATGAAGCAGTGGATTGAAAACTATTTCCCAGAGCTTGTGGTCCTATTTTTAACTGTTAAATACCTACCAATATGTATGTTGTTATACTAGATACAAAGGGATGGATCAAATTCCCATTAAAATCTTCAGAAAGTCTCCTAAACATTTCAGTGAAAGTTAGTTAAGACCAATAGCATGTACACCAAACTCCACCAAAAGTAGTCTTCAATATAGACATGGAGCACCAAACCTTCAACAAATGCAGAATACTGACGCTTAAAAATAAATGGTTTCTTATTAGCAGGATTCATGCATTAAAAGCGGGTATATACTGTCTTCAGCTTAATCACTGTTCTTCTCCTTCTGCTATATTAAAAAGCAAATCTTTTTAATGGCATAAAACTTAATACAGCTCCAGATATAGGAAAGTAGAGACACAATGCACAAATCTTGTCCTGTAAATAGATTCTTGTCCTTTCATAAGACTACTAGCACCATAAAATTTTCTCATTCTGTCCATCTTGAATAGTATATCTCACATACAAGCCAGAAAAATATGAATACTTGCAAAGAACTCTAATATAAATGTCTCAAATAATTCCAACAAATAGAGAACTTATGTCTTAACTGGAACTGAAATCCTTATCTAATAAATCTTATCTGACCTGGAGAAGATTCACATCATCTTAGTTGTTTGCAAACTAGGCACCTAATTTAAACTAACCCTACTTTAAATTTTCTCAGTAATTAAACTGCAGACAGACACTTTCAGGGGTAGCTCATCCGACTTTCCACTGAAACGTAAGAAAGGATGAATCTCTCTAAAGCTGAGTGACTGACCTCTCTCTCTTCTCATCCCAACATTGATAGTTGAGGGGGAAAGACAACTGGCTTTGATAACATGTCCAGTTTTAGAGACTGGTAAGAAAATCCCAAATTTACTGTATCCTGAAATACTTAGATATGAAAAATTACTTGATATCTTTCATATTGAACAGTCAAACCAAAATCTTTATCCCATCAATAAGTATTGTTTTATCCCATTAATAGGTTCTATGATCTAGTTAGGCTGCTGTGAAGAAGGGGATGGGAATGTAATCTGAGGATAAACTTAAACTCCAAGTTTTCAAGCAAAAATACCGGATTCATAATCTAGCCAAATAAGAAACCAGGTTTGTAAAAACACAGATTTTGAAGCAGAAGTACTAGTTGTCATCTAGAACTCGAAGAGGTATTACTGTGATAGAATTATCAATGAGATGAAGTTCATACTCCAATGGGGTGGAATTTAATACACAAACCACAAGGCCACAGACTCAGAAATCAGTTTCAAAACAAGTTTGCTCTACACTGGGAATCATCAGCTGGAAACAGAAGAGTCAAAATATCTAGTAAATTACATCAAGAGTATAGGCTAGCATTGTGATACAGTTATACTTTAGGATAAATACCTTTTTCTTTTATATCAGTTAGGATATTTCCAGTAGTCAAAATAAGTCCCTCTTCCTACATGATAAATCTATGTGAGCTTTCAGTCGATATTTTCAGGAAAGGTCTGCTAATAGTAACTGTTGCTGCAACTATGTCTCAGTTTTATTTAGTTTCACCAGGTTAAACACTGAGCCAGAAATATGCCCTTGCCTCAAAGAAGGCCAACAGTATCCTGGGCTGCACTAGCTGGAGTGTTGCCAGCAGGTCAAGGGAGGTGGTCCTTCCCGTCTGCACAGCACTGGCGAGACACATCTGTAGTGCTGGGTCCAGGTCTGGGCTCCCCTGTACAAGAAAGACATGCAGAGAGCCTAGCATAGGGCCGCTAAGATGATCAAGGGACTGGAGCATCTCTCCTCCCAGGAAAGGCTGAGAGAGGTGGGACTGTCTAGCCTGGAGAAGAGAAGACTCAGGGGGGATCTTGTCAATGTATATTAATACCTGAAGTGAGGGTGCAAAGAAGATAGAGCCAGGCTCTTTTCAGTGGGGGACCATGACAAGACAAAAGGCCATGGACACGAGCTGGAACACAGGAGGTTCGGTCAAACATCAGAAAATGCTTTTCAACTGTGGGGGTGACTGAGCATTGGCACAGCTTGCCCAAGGAGGTTGTGGAGACTCCATCCTTGGAGATATTAAAAAAAAACATCTGGACATGTTCCTGGGCAAACGGCCTTAGGTGACCCTGCTTGAGCAGGGTGGCTGGGCCATATCATCTCCAGAGGTCCCTTCCAACCTCAGCTATTCTGTGATTGTGTGAGTTCTATGATCTTAAACTTAAATCAGAGATCCTTGGGTAGGAACTCTTCCTGCTCTCTTTTGAATAAGGTTCTCTGCCTGATTTAGTCCAAAGTGGGCCTCTTTGTGGCCTCAGCTTCTTAACTGTTCACTTCATAGCTTAAAAGTATTTCCTGTGATACAAACTTTTAGTTTCACTGTAGGTCCTTTTCCTTGTAATGCACAAAGCGTTTTATAAATCTAGTTACACATAATTCAGCTGCAGGCTGTTTTCTTAATTTTTTATTTCTCTGACAAAAATCACATGATTAAGCAAAATCCATATTTTCATTGACTGACATTCTCAAAATGTTGTACTTGCAACAGGCTCTCAAAGAAACATCTGTTCAGATGGAAGTACCATTTTTTTCCACCAGCAAGCACTTGCCTTTCTGCTTTGTTATTTTTTGCTTTGCTCTTTAGAGCTGATACCTTATTCATGAGACCTACAAATGCACTTTAAAGCAACTTAACATTTTGTTTTGAACTCTAGTTTCTTAAACTATTATCTCTTCATCTTTCCTACCAGTCTTTACTACGCTTTCTGAACACAACTAAAATGTTACAAAATAACTCATCTGTGTGAAATGGACTTGTAGCTTATTTCCTCATGTTTCATTATGAAACAGCAATAGAATGGTACCCTGCAATAGTGTATTCTATAATTTCTAGACCTGTAGAAACTATAAATGCTACTTTACACTTAAAAATTATGCAATCTCTTACATTTTTTACTTATAATGTGTGACTTGATTATTCCATTTTGGAGGCAAATAAAGTCAGTCCACAATACTGAAAAAAATGCACCCTCAGATGGATAAATGCTTTGAAAGCAAGTATGTAGAAAAGATGCTTGTACTGGGCAGTATTTGGTAAAAGAAAGGATGAGGAGGTTTGGGGGGACATCTTCAACTTCTAGTAAAATGCCACTGACCGGGTCTTTTTTTTTTTAAGCATATAGAAGAAATGCTTGTTCCACGATACTTTGGAGAGCAAAGAACAGTGGTAGTATGGGAGGGAATCAAAGTACTGTGATGTATAAGTAATTGGTTTTTTGAGTAGTTTATCTGCTTAGTCTACTTTTCATATGAGGAAGTCAACATTTCTAGTATATTGATTAATTTATATTGCAGTTCCAGGAAAATAATATTTTCCATAAGTTGTTCCATCAGCCTAACTTACTGCTTATTTTTGCACTTAGCAATAAGGTTAATTTTCCAGAGAGATTCCCGTAAAGCCGTTTACCTAATGTGTCTGTCTTCTTTTCACAAGTACTGTATACATTGTTTCACACAAAATTTCCTATTGTGATGCTTTTTAGCCTAGTTTTCCTTTACAAAAATGTTGTGTTGAAAAATGAATAAATTTCAACCATTTTCTTGCTACTAGTTTCACTTGTATCATAAAATGTCATTTTCAGTAAAAGGGTGGGTTTTTTCCTTAGGAAAACAGATAAATTGTTCTCCTGTAAAATTTTCTGCAAGTCTGCTAGTTTTTGCGTGTTTGTTTTTTACTTTATGAGCTACAAAAATATATCAAATAATTTGTCATCTGGAAGAACATTTCAAATACTGGGAAATCATGGAAACTAAAATTCTTCTCATTCTTTGAATAACCACTTTTAGAAAACTCGTTCTGGTGATAGATTCTCAGTAGAAAAGGCCTGGTCTTTATATATTTGCATCTAAACCTAGCAAACATCTGTCTTTACACCCTGCAATTTCAAACGTCCTAAAGAAGTTTGGTTTACTATGTGTATATATCCCTTTTAACTGTATGAGTAGCTAGGCACGTGTTGTTGTAGGCCATTTGGTTCCTTTCACCCTTGAATAGAACTGATTAGTTCAGTAATCATTTTAAAATCACAGTCAACCTGTTGCTTACAAGTCCCATTAGAGGGGGACTTGTTAAACTGCTTAGACAATAGACTTCAGAAAGAAATTCAGATTAAAGTTAAATGTAGATGATCTTCCTGTATTTGGAAGAGGAAAAATGGATTCAGAAGAAAAAGAAGTCTCCTCTGCATGCCAATGAAATAGCACCATATGACCTAACATTTAAGGATTCTTTTGTGGTGGTGAAAATTTGCATTCTATTTATGGAAATGATAGTGTCCTATTCATTCCTGTTCTATCCTAATACTGTTTGTGCATTATACAAGACATTATTTTAAATAAGTCCCTGTCATAGCCAGAACAGTATGGCTACACACTTTTATTCTCTTTTTTTTTCTCTATGAATCTGGATTCTTTTCCTGTAAGCCTTTGCAATGTTATACAAGGAAGAAAACGGAGAATGACCTTCTCTTACCCCATCAAAAAAAAAAAAAAAAATTATATTTTAGGTTGTTATCCAGAAAGGTAGAAGTTGTGTGTTGGAATACTCTTCAGCAGATGCAAAAACTTTAATCTGTATTTTGTATAATGCAATTATACAACAGGCTGTCACTATGGAAGTATTATAGAAGTACTCCTGTGTAGTCATCTGCTTCCATGAGGAACTTCGTGTAGAAATGCACCTCCTTAAGATCCATCTTTGAGTTTCTGTGCTCAGTTGTCTTAAACTTCTTACAAAGTTTTTACAGAGTCAAGGTGTCTAACATGGTTTGGACTCTAGTTTAAGGCCAGATATTCAATTCTAGACTGATTTAGATTTCCTTATCTCTCTTTTCTTTTGAAGAATTTAAGACATTTTTTCTCCTTCCAGCAGTAGTAGCTTTACTATTACAAGTAATATAAAAGCAAAATGATCAGCATTACAATACCAGTCCCTATAGACTAAGTTAGCGATATTAACTTAGTGTTAAAGCAGTGTTAGTCCCACTTACTTGATGTAGTTTTCACACAACAGTAATTGTGATTTGTTCCCCATTTCAGGTATTATCAATTAAAGATTGCATACAGATAAGGAGTCTTTGAATACCTCCAGAATTGATAATTAAAACTAAACATGTTCCTGTGTATTTGGGCCTGAATATAGATCCCTGGCTTGCTAGATAAGTTTGGCTGCAGGTTCTTTGGATAGTTAATTCACCATTATAGTTTTCAGGAACGATATGCATTTACTTCTGTGTAGCACCACTGATGATATGGGTGACTGCTAAATAACAGTGTAAAGCTAACATAAAACAGAAGTTGAAATTGTGTCATACATGAAAAAAGACAGCAGCTCAGACGCTGAATTTATGGGATTGTGCCAGAAATGCACAGAGGATTTGAGGGAATTCTTATGATTTGTTTCCTTTAGATTTTATAGAATGGGCATGACCCAGGGAACTTTCCTCCAGTAATTGCTCTTAAAATTGCTTCATGAAATCACTACTCTTCTGTTCAATCAGTGTGGGTCAGGACCTAGTTATTTCTGCAAGTCTGACAGGCTTTGAAATACTGTTCGTAGTATGTGAATCCAGCATGAAGTAGGAGTGAATTACAAGCTCCTTCAATATCCAGAAGTACTGGGTAAAATACTTTTTGTGAACATCGCACAAAAATTACTCACCTGTAACTACTGAAGTTACTTACTCACCTGTAACTATTGAAGTTACTACTGCAGAGCTTGAGCCCGTGAGGAATAGACAACAGTTCTGAGATACAAGGGCTCAGCTTTCATTTGGAGAACTGCTAAACAGTTAACCTGTCCACAAGCCAATGTGATGAGTTAAATCTAGGAAAGCTTGTTTTACAGTCTTGTGGACTAGCAAGAACTCCATAGTCTATCTTTGAATAAAATACTGGGCTGGATCCTTGTAGCCTAGTAAATATGAAGTTACCACTGTTAGCAACTGGTGACAGGCTTTGTACAACTTCTCAAGGCTTTAGGACTTTGTAGGTTTTGTCTCATTTCATCTTGGCCTGTCTGAATAAAATTAACTTATTTAACCATATCATCAGTTTTCTAATGACCAGGTAATTATTAACCAATAAACATAACATAAAGGACAATAATTCCCCTCTACCTTCAGCCTTTGCTTAAAGGAGAAATAGAGCTCTTTATTATTGCACATTCAGGTGCGTCAATGTAAAAATTATGTACTCCAGTATATGGTGAGTATACTACCACTCTAGTAACAGGCCACAGCTTTTGTAACCTTTCCATTATTATCCAATTTTCATCATAAAGTCTGTACAACATATCACTATGGTAGAATGGTAAGTAATTTCTATGATAGTGATATCTGTAGAGACTCTGCTTTTAATTAACATGGGATACTGGAGATAAAAAACCCCATACATTATATATATTTGCAACTGCAATAGCTACTTAAAAAACATGCAAACTTAAACAAATGTTAGCATATAGTAGTAACTCTAAGTTACTCCAAGGTGTAGATGGTGCATGATAAAGCTTTCAACATCTAATGTTCAGAAAATGTTTTTCATGTTTTTTTCAGAGAGACAATTATTTCTGGGGTGTGTGGGGCGGGGGGGGGGGGGGGGGGGGGGGGGGGAGAAGAAGAAATCCATTTCAAGAAGGACAGTTATCACACAAATATATTGTGACAAATCATCATCTATCTGCAAGTCTTTATTTTGAAGAGAAAGTAAAAGCTGTGGAAGAATATGTGTATCAACTTAGCCAAATGAGTAGTTTCTGAATAATATTCATTCCACAGTAGATTTACATTAAATGCTACACCTCTGCATTGTATGTCAAAGTCTTGCCTTTGTTCAGATTTTTAGATATTTTGAAAAGTTTAGAGGCTTTGTCTAAGCTTTGCTTAACTGTCAACTGGGATGAAATAGAAGAGATGAACAGTGTTCATATGCAACTGGCAGAACTGCTGAATACTGTTTTCTTTCTGAGCAGAATGGCTTGGCAGCAGAATGAGAAAGGGACTAGAGGGATCTGTACAATATAGGGAGAGAAAGGACTCATAGATAAAGAATATAATGAAAATATAAAACATCTCTGGTAGGCCTTAAAAGGCATTGCACATATTAAAACACTTCATAAGTCACAATATCCATTTTCTAACCTTTATTCAGGATATTTCTTAATAAAGGAATTTGCTTACTTAAATAATATGACATCTACTCTGTAAAATCTGACATCTGACATCTGCTCTTTGGTAAAATCTGTAGATGTAGCAGTAGCTTCCAGAAGCAGTATAGACATATTACTGAATTCTGAGGTTCAACCTAAGTACCGGGAGACACAGTAAATTAATCCATTGAAATGGCTACTGTAAGCTGTTTTCTCAGACCGGTGCTCCATTGCACAGCTGCAGCAGCTCACACATGTTTGGAAGCACCAGCACTTGTTACTGAATGAGTGTTGAAGTCACATCTTTGTGTTTCACTTCAATTCTGCCCAGTAATTCACCAGCGTCCAGTGACCACAAATACTGAACTTGAGTTAAATATTAACTTAGTCTTTTATTACCGCAGCAAGGAGATGGATAGTAGGAGAAACGATTTGTTATCCTGCTACTGAAACATAGGTTCCTGGACAGCTTTATCCTGTCACTTCTGTAAATGATGTTTCATTAGCATTGTAACTTCACAGTTTTGATTTTTGACATACACTTCCTCTAAATATCACCATAAAGCACTGGATTGCATCCTCCCTCCAAGATCAGGCATCATCAGATATATATAATATGATGTGTAATCAACTGATCTAACAGTCAGACACTGCTGAGAAGGGTGGTCTCGCTCCATCAGCTTCCGTTCCACTGGGCTCAGTGGTCATGTAACGTGATGAGTCGCTTTAAATCTGGAAGGAAACTAACCCACGTGGAAGGGAATCTTTAGTAATCCAGCCTTATAACTAGTAGCATAGATTGAATACCTACTTTATTAAAGGATATTGTACATATAAATGTTGATTTATTGATCTGTGAAAGATTTAATTCTTTATCTTTTTTTTTTTTTTTTCAGATACAGCTCAAGTCTTTAGTAGCCTTATCAAGTTAGGCAATTTTTATTATGCAAAAAGTTGCATAACGACAGTGCTCATGAAATACTTCGGAAACTGATAGAATGTGTTGCGCTGCAGCCTCTCACCTGAATGGCTGATAAGCGCACACCAAAAATGTCAAAATCTCACACTGAAGCCTGGAATAGCTTCAGGCAACCTGCAGCATTTTGGGAAAAGCCATAGAGAGGTAGATGGAAACAGTTGCATATAATTACAAGTGACAAAATTAAACAGTTAAATAATAAAATTAGTGAAATAATAAATGCACTGTTCTGAATCTATTAAGTATCACTATTAAAATATATTTGTGTAGTTAGGTATTTTAGTTATATTTATATGAGATATCAAAATTTCTGGAAAGACTCTAGGGATTTTAAAAAAAAAAGCAAAACCACAGTACATTAAAAATTACAACTAGTATATTTGATTGGTGATAAAACATGCTTACTGAAATCAGACATTTCAAAGTGTTGTTTCTTTTTCCTCACAATCTTTTGCTTTCTTGTATCTTGCCTTTTTCATCTTCCAAAAATATTGAAATAAAGGATCTGTATCTGAGGCATTGCATTAAAAATAATTGGGGCCTTATAAACTTGTGATAATGACCAAAGGGGAACAAAAAAGATCAAAAGATGTGAAAATCACTATCAAGCAACAAAAATAACTTTGTACATTTAGTATTTAACATCAACAGGCATGTTAATGAGATGATAAATAATTAAATTATCTGCTTGTTGGAGAAAATAAAAAAACGCTAACAGATAAAACCTGATCTTACCTAAGAATAATTAAAAAATCATATGAAACTAAATAGTCATAATGATGATGCTAGAGTTCACACAGCAGTTCAGTTTTTAGTTCATACAGGATGAATAGATATTAACTGGATAACTGGAGAAGAAAGGGCAAAATGGACTGGAGTACAAATACTTATTCACGTTTAAATATTGTTTCATTAAAATTGCTATATGTTTGATCCAAAACAGAATAGTTGACAAAATCGTATAAGATAATATTTACTACTGTGTTCTTTCTTGATATATAAAGGGCTTTAGTGCTTAATAGCCATAAAGACAGCAATTACTGGTGTTAAAGACGCAAATCAATAACATGAAGAAGTTCTTGGTGGTGGAGATATGTTTTCTCTATGTCTGCTTAATTTTAAGTAAGGCAGAAATTTATAACTGTTGGAGATTTTTTGACTGCCTAACAATTTAAGAATTAGTTAATTATTAACAAATACAATATTGCATTATTGTAGAGTTTGAGGGAGGATAAAATAACTCTAGCAAGCTCCATACCTGTGTTGAAGGCGACTGTGATCGTTTCAATAGCCACAGTTTTGCCTAGTGAACTTGTGTGTATTGACTGAAGGAAAAGACAAGGCATGGATCTAGACACTGAAACTCAAATGTTTTATTTGTAAAAATATTACAGTAGTTCTTGGTATGGCTTTGGCACAGAGCTCTCTCTCTAATTAATCCCTGGCAGGATTGAAGGTTTAGCATGGGTATTCTTTCCTATTTATATGCAGCCACTCTGTTTTGACAGTTAAGTTTCATAACCTACACGTGTATAGGCTTCTTTGTTGTGCCACATCCTAGGGAATGGGTCACTAACCTCCTAGTACAGCTGTAATCGGCAAGGGAATGGGTGTATCCCTGTTGATTCAGAGTGCTCTTTACTGATTGACTTTGAAGTACATGTATGCACTGTATACCCATAGGTCCCACTGTATTAAGTACCATAGCATGAATTCACCTCACCCAATTTTAGATATCAAAGAGTTCTTCAGTCTGTACACGGTCTAAAGATGACAAACCAGCTGTATTTCAGGCGAACTGAATCACCCCGTAGAGGTGTGTAATGCGGTGGTGTTTTGCGTGTACAAGTAGCTTCGGGTGTGTATACTCCTAAGTTTTGTCAGCATATAGCAGAATCTATACACTGTTATCTAAAATTATAGTTCAGTTTCATGTGAGAACATAATGTAGATCCTTTCCCACTGGAAGTCAGTCTGAAACAAAAAATAATTAGTAAAACAAATCTAGGAAGCCGTTTCAAGAGTTCTGAAAATTAACCTGAAATGTTTTCTGCATCAAGGAGAGATTCGTGCTTGTGAATGGCCATACTTATACACAGACAAAAGGCTCTTTTATACATAGGAGTTTTTAAATAACAGTTTATTAAAGGCACAAATCAGTTAAGACTGATTTTTGGGAGCAAAATATGCTTTTTTACTCACTGTTTCCAATTTTTTTTCAATCGCATTACTTCAAAATGAGCTTTTGTCAATCCATTAGGAATTTGTGCAAATATATGTCTTAATCAAAAATCACATTTTCACAACATCTTTGTGTTTGTGAATATATTTGTAAACGAGCCACTTAATAGGGAAATTGTCAGTAGGATCCTTAACAAACAAACGAAATAAACCCACCTAGTTCTTGCAGCTCTGATGCACTGCCTTTTAGGCTCCCATTTTTACACTGAGCAAGTAAGCAGTATTAGAAAAAAAAATCTCATACTTCTCTCTCTCAAATTTTCAAGGTTTTTGAGCTTTTCTTTTTTCGTTCTTTTTCCTTTCTCTTAGGTGCATTGTCTCTCCTTTGTCCCACTGGCTGTGAATAACATGTTTTGAGGTAGAACACCATTAAGGAGACTGATCCAGATGTCAGTGTGAGTTGCTTGTGAATTCAGGTTGCTTGTAATGTCAATGGGATACTTCAAAACAGGAAGCCCAGCAACTTAGAAATAAATGTCTTTTTTTCATTCCCAAGCCTTCTCTGGCTTGCTTATTAGTATGCATAATCATTAGGAAGAAAAAAAGAAAAAAAAGAAAAAAAGAAAGAAAAGTCATTGCTATTTGTCTATTCACTATTGAAGTACTCCATAGCTGCACTTTTAGATTAACCTTAAGACTTTGAATTCAGCCTGTGAATGACTGGAATACATAGAACTCTGGCGTGCAACCAGCCCTCTTTGTAGCAAGTCTCGTTTATACAAAAACAGCTGCAACTTTCATTAAGTGTTTGCATACAATCAAGCAAGACAGAACAGTTAAAACATAATGAAAAAGTGGCAGAAATTATGATCTCCATTATAAAATAATCACCTGAGAGAAGTAGTCTTCTGCTCTTGAAGTGACATACACTGCAATATCTGTATCTGAAAGTAATAGAATTTCAGAACGAAATTGAGGTTATATGGTGTCTTTGCAACTGTTTGATGTTTTCTAAGGACACAATGCAAAGAGACAGCAGCCCTAACTTCAAAGCATTGGTAGTTTTGGGCATCATCAGGTCTTTCTCAGGTCTTCTCAAACATGAGGCAACTCTGTTGAGATGCACAAATATTTAACACAAATACAGTAACGAATCCTCATAAAAGTGAAGTTGCAGTTTAAAAAGTAGTTAATTACTTGCAGTGACCTATGTCAAATAACTTTGCATGTTCCCGACCATCTGTAATGAGGAGTTATTCAAAATTGGAATTTTTCTATGACCTTATTGTGTTATCATAAACTCTGCCAAACAATATTTTTTTTGTTACAACTTCAGTATGTTGGGCATGTATGTTCAGCAATACAAAATGTTAGAAGAGCTGAATACCATATACTCCAGATGGTTCCTCCTACATAGATACTGTGGAAATTCCATCACATGTACTGTAGATGAGTCAAAATAAAGGCCTTATATTGCAGTGAGAGGTTCTTAGTCATTCTATTGAGTTGTAATTAACAGGGCACCTTTTAAAGTTTTTGTATTTTCTCTGCTTGATTATGATCAATTAAATTAAATTCACTACAGAAAGTTGTAGCTGTATTTCAGCAGAAATCAAGAATCAAAGTGAAGCAAAGTTTACATACTTTACTGTCATAATCCAATTGCACTCTTACAAAGCAGCTTGTGTTTCACATCCTTGATTTGCAAATCAAAATTGCCTTCAAATATTAAAGGTATCATCTACCTTTAACAGGCTGTGGAACCATCACATTATATGTGTTTTGGTAGCTTTATCCTGGATAGTTACACTGTGGTCCCATGGACTGAAAGCTCTTTAGCAGTTGCTGTACATTAAATTAATTTCTAGAGCGCTCTTTTGAGTTTGGTTTCATCTGAAAGGGAATTTGGTTTCATCTGAAAGGGAGTTAAGCCTGCAGGATCCAAGGTTAATCCACAGTGAAAACCAAGATTAAGTAAAAGGGGTGATGAAGAAATCCTGCTCAAAAGCACGCTACTGTTCTGAACTAAAACACTGATGTAGGCACACCCAAAGATAAACAGGTTGTTGAAAGTCCTGAGATGCATAATCATAGAGTGACATTTCTATTATGCATATACCAATGAGTTACAGATAAAACCATTTTACTTTGTGACTTTTATCTGAAGTACTGTAGGTTTGTATTTAATGAGAATAAAGAAGAAAAATACAGTTTATTGAAAGATGTGTCGTATAGGCCTCAGACTCTTTTGGCACTGAGTATAACGGTAAGGCATCTACAATGTGAGGCTAATAACAAAGCAACTATATGCAGATTAACGAGGAAGTGGTGGAAGCATAAATAGATAAAGGTTTAGGTGAGACTATAGAGCATGTATATAGGAGTGAGAAGCTTCATATGCAAAATAGATGAACTTAACACATCTTTTTCATCTTTTTTGAAGCAGCTTTTTCAAAGATGGCTTTTTCATTACACTATGGAATCTGTGAATATTGTTGAAAAGTATTTCCTACTATGTATGCTTATTACTTTTTGCTTTGATTTTAGTAATAATGTTAGCTCACATCTTTTGAACATAAGTACAGAATTCCAGCAATAACGTTTCCATAATTGTTCATAGGGGGTACCTAATAATAGAATTGTTTTACTTTCAACATGTATCAAGTCAGTATAATTAGTAAAAAGGACTTCATTCTGCTCTCAATAGGGAAAATCCTATATAATCAAGCTGTAAATATCTCATGTGTGCATCACTGTGGGGTGAGAATTCCATTTCTTCTCTCCATAAAGTCCTTGTGTATATTTCCATATAAGTTGTTATTGCCTGTAGAAATCTTTCATGAAAAAAAAACTAAAAGAAAGTTTAATTTATCATTGTGATCTTGACATTCTCGCAAAACCATAAAAGTTATTTTTATTTCATTCAACACATCTATGAAATACACACAGGTACCTATTTATCTCATTATTAATGATAGATTGATTGGTCATTGTAATTTTTGGCATGTTATTTCTTTTTATTTGAAATTGAAGATAAACTAACAAAAATTAATGGTAGGTTATAGACAATAGCATTCCCCTGTGGTACGTTGCATTGAAGATTCTAAATACACAAAAAAAACACCTACTAAAAGAAAATTACTTTTG